>OU015498.1:83744141-84366641 GCA_907164885.2 Dolomedes plantarius
CGAAGATATACTTTACATGATAATTTACACCAGCTAAAAAAAACACAAGGAAAACAAAGGATGTGGGGACTCTTAAATTTTGAGAGGGGGCTGAAAGTTTCTGAGTAAGAAATTGAGTTAGTAAACTATTAAAGGACACAAACCGAATTGATAGACCCCAACGTGAAAATGTATTGTTTTTACAACAATTTAAAATATATCTATGAAAAATATGTAAAATCAGCCAACAGTAATGCAATAAAATAAACTAATGCACATGCACACACACACACACACACACACACACATATATATATATACATACATACATATATATATATATATATATATATATATATATATATATATATATATATATATATATATATATATATTTATATATACATATATATATATATATATATATATATATATATATATATATATATATATATATATATATATATTTATATATACATATATATATATATATATATATATATATATATATATTTATATGTATATATATATATACACACACACATATATATATATACATATATATATATATATATATATATATATATATATATATATATATATATATATATATATATATTTATATATACATATATATATATATATATATATATATATATATATATATATATACATACATATATATATACATATATATATATATACATATATATATATATGCATATATATATATATATATATATATATATATATATATATATATATATATATATATATATATATATATATATATATATACATTTAACTAGCATTGAAATATACTTCACATTTCAATCCAGTAATTTCTACGAAATATAAACTGAAGTTTCCATATCCGAAAAAATATGAGCATATTAAATAAAATTCCAAACATACGACTTCCTCTTTGAAAGTGGAAAGTGAAAGCACTCCCTTTTGGTAGAACAGAATGCAACAACTACACGCGTAGTCACAAGATGATAAGAGTTTAGCTGCTTGAGAAAAATTTGGAATCTTCTTTGTTATAGTGTATTTGTAAAATTTCAGTAGTTGGGATTAAATTCCAAGAATTTCGACCTGTTGCACTGTAACTCGTGAATGGGGAATTTCTCGACTTGATGACATTTAATGAAACATTATAAATTGTTCAGGGATTATCTTTCTATTTACGTTTTAGTTTCATATTCATTTATATTATGCAAATTTAAGTTACGATATCGTTTGCAAAACTTAAATAATATTCTAAGAAAGAAGTACAGTTTTGTCTCTTCTAGATGACATTTAAGAGAAGAGCTTGGATTTTGCCTTTGCATTCAAGTATGCATGAAATCAAGTGTTACAATCAAGTGACACGCAAGTAATCAAAAGAGGGGAGTTTTCAGTGTCAAGATTTTTTTTCAGAATTCAGTTCCACTTAGTAAAAACAAGTTTAAAATCTAAGTAAAAATCTAATGAAAAACTTTCCAGTTTTTTCATTTATGTATTTTTTATACGACGATGAAAGTTCTAACTGTAAGGCTGACAGTAAATATTCCATTTTCGGCGAAATGTTGAAGCACGATTTTCGTTTTTCAGCGTAATTGGTAGTTGGTCGGTCGCTCCGGCAGTATAGTATATTTCAGTTTTATACACTTTCTTTTCTGAAGGAGGTTTTCTGTTTTGAACTTATCCTATTTTTAAATACCATTACTTCATGTGTTTAATAAACTCAAAACCATTTTCTCTTCCATCGCTTGCAGAGAAGGAGTTCTGTTGCTCAGCTCCTAATGAAATTCATCAGGAATTTTTTTAATTAGCCAACGGGTTTTTTTTCTTGCTTATTAATTGCAAATATTTAATGTTTTTCTTCCCTGACATGGTTAGTTTTATTATTTTTTAAAAATGATATTTATACACGGCGGGTTCAAAATTGGTATTATACTGTATATTAATAATTTTTGATAACCCAGGAACTATTAATTGAATATACTTTGCAGCTTTATACTTATTCTGTAGTTCAAGATGACAGGAAATGTGAGTGAAGTTTACATTGGTACCAGATCGTCAGTACCTCTGAGACAATTGCTGACCAGCTCAATATTCTTAATAGGTCTGGTGTTAACTCTGTCCGAATGCTTTTAAGGCGTCATCGTTTCGAGAAGAATTGCAATCATTCCCAGAGCCATTGTTTTCCCGTCTGTATCGTTTACTTTACCCAGTTCCGATGAAAAAATATCTTTGTTATGTTTCCGCATCTATAGTTTTCCGGCATGCATCGTTGAGTGCAATAGGTCCCTTTAAAAACGATAGATAGAAGTTCCACTGTAATTATAAGCAATTTTGACATCAATTGTTTATAATTACTGGTTTAATACTTTTGTACTGGAGTACGGATTGGGGTTTTGTATTGTTAGAGATATGTTGTACTTATTTGATATGTTGCATGATATTACAACTTGATCAAATCTCTGTCTATTTCAACGCTTCGAAATTATAGCTTTCACTATTATGATTCATAAATAAAGCGTCAAATTTGAGGGAAAAATTAATTCAATATCTGCAATCGTGTGATGTAGCTAGGGTGATTCGGGGCAAATTTCTGAACCGTTCACTTCATTTGTGTGTATAATTAAAATACAAAAATATTGTTTAAGGCTTGGATATTGGTATTTAGCCAATATCCAAACACACTGACAGTTTTATCAACGATTATTTTAATTTAATTTCCCAAGCTCTATATATTACAATAATAATGCATATTCAAGAAGTTCATATGGCAATCGTATGCTAATTTCTGGTAAGTCCTTCGTAAGTTTATCTTGAGCCAGTTTCTCATGCAAGTTATTGAGACCTGTAAAACGAAATTTATGAACTCTTTTGATAGCAATTCCATCGCAAGGGACAAAAATATATTAAGACTTTTCTGTTCTGGAGCATGTTACCATAAATTCGCACTCAGTAATTCCTCCTACATTTAGGCCTCTCTCACTGTCAAATGAATCTCAGAAAGTTCAGCCTCGTTAGATCAAATGACTCAGACAGGGAGTATGTGACCCAGTCAGTCATTGTAGGCGATCATTGAAGCACATAAAACACAAAAAATGATGAAATGTGTTGAATGGAATATATTGCTGGGAAAGAGAGGGGATCTGTAACTCAATTAATGCCCATCATGTCCCCGAACATATAAAAAAAGTTCAGCTTAATATACTCCCCTTCCTTCGCTCTGTATGTGAAATTAATATAGTTAAGTTTCTATTTAGTTTGTCGATACTCGGTAAGCATACCTCTCTTCAAACAAAATGTATTTTGTTGTAATGAAAACCTCAAGAACCTTCGTTTCTGAAGGCTTGATAGCTTTATCAAAGCGAAAAGACCAATTCAATGTTGTCGATATGAAGTCTACGAACATGTTGTTAACAATAACATAAAGTTCATTAAAAAAGTCTAAACTAAAAACGCATTATGATATTGTCTTAGTTGACAAAATTCGCTACACCTGAAAGAAAGGTCAAAAGTGTTGGAATAGTAAAAGACTAAAAAATATTACAATCAATATTTTGTAAAACTCTTAGACCTTATTAAGAGATCTCACTGTCTATGTCATAAAACACTATTTTTTCGATCATTTTTTCCTAAACAGAAAATTGTGGAAATGTAATAGAAAATGAACCATTGACGATTGGTGTGAGCTTTACGTTTTGTATCATTTACCTGTAGAAAGTAAAATCGTTATTCCACTTTCATATATAATAAAAGGTAGTTTGATGAAAATTTTATCTCGAATATTCAGATACATCATCTTGTAACTTTACCATGTATTAATATAACTTTCCCCATATCAATAGACCATGTGCAATTTCGTACATCGTATTACTATTCCTATGCTTTAAGGTGACTTAAACATTTTCAGAAGCAGCTCTATAAAGAGCTTACCAATCCCACTTGGGTCCCATGCTATACTAGCGTCTGAACATTTTCTCTTAAAGCTTTGCAATGACGTCACAGTAAGTCCTCGTCTTACGCGATTAATTCATTCCAGAACATTCCGCGTAAGTAGAAAGTGCGTAATTCGAAATTTACCATCCTCAACAACATAAAATGCATACATACACACACACACACACACACATATATATATATATATATATATATATATATATATATATATATATATATATATACACTCAAGAGCCAAAACATTATGACCACCCCTACAATTTACAATGAATTCGCCTGGATGACGTGGAAGGCACGTGATCAGGTGGAAGTGGTATTTAACTGCTGCTGGAGAGTCTGAAGAATCATTCTTTCACTTACTTCTGTGTGTGATGGGAAAGGCTGCGGATCTAAGCGACTTTGATAGAGGGCAGATTGTAATGGCTCGAAGGCTCGGAACAAGTATTTCCGAAACTGCAAGACTCGTGGGTTGTTCGCGACCTACAGTTGTTAGTACTTATGCAAAATGGATGAATGACGGTGAAACCAGCAGTAGACGACATGGTGTTGGACGTCCACACTCTATCAAAGAAAAAGGTCGTCGGAGACTGTCTCGCATGGTGAAGCAAAACCGGAGCCAGACAGTGGCTCAGCTGACAGCCCAATACAATGCAGGGCCAAGTAGAATAGTATCGCAGCACACTGTTCAGCGGACACTGTTGGATATGGGGCTACGCAGCAAACGTCCCAGTCGTTAGCCTTTCCTGACCAAGCGTCATCGCCAACTGCGCCTGCGCTGGGCCCGGGAACATCGCGACTGGTCCATGGATCAGTGGGAGAGAGTTGCCTGGTCAGATGAATCACGGTTTGTCATTCATCACGCCGATGGCCGTGTCAGGATACGCCGTCTTCCAGGCGAACTGTTGCTCCCTCAATGTACAGTAGGTCATACACAGGCCGGTGGTGGCGGTATTATGCTTTGGGGGACGTTCTCTTGGGCGACTCTGGGACCCGTGGTTGTGGTAGAGCAGACCATGAATGCTACAGGGTATCTGAACATCATTGCGGACCAGTTGCACCCTTACATGGCCTCTGTTTTTCTAGCTGGAAATGGAATGTTCCAACAGGACAACGCCCCGTGTCACAAGGCTAAAATTGTGTTGGAGTGGTTCCAGGAACATGATGCTGAATTCCATTTAATGTCCTGGCTGCCTAACTCACCGGATATCAATCCGATAGAACACATTTGGGATGTCATGGGACGGCAGCTCAGAGTTCAAAGACCACCAATTCGCAATATCTCGGATTTGCGTAACCGTTGCTTAAACATCTGGTACAATCTGTCTCCGGCCATCTTCCAAGGACTTGTGGCATCCATGCCAAGGCGGGTTGAAGCTGTGTTGCGCGCCAAAGGGGGGCCAACTCGTTATTGACAGGTGGTCATAATGTTTTGGCTCTTGAGTGTATATATATACAGTGGACGCTCGTTAATTCGAACTCAAAGATTCTCAGAAAAAAGTTCGAATTATCCGAAGTTTGAATTATCCGATGTTAAGAGAAAATATATAACTTTAAATGTGTATCACTGAAGAAGAAACTCTCCTAGTATGTATAACCCCAAAAAATATATTATACTATGTTATCAAAAGTTAAACATATTAAAAAGCAATACAGACTTACCTTAATCATAAAATGAAGCAGAAGATAGGCAGTATAAAGTAAACTTTTATTAAAAATATGAATTACACTTTGGGGAAAAACTGTAAAATGGATATTTGGTTCTGTTTATGATGCCTACATTGATCAGCCAGCTTCTCGATTTAAAGTAAACCTTTCAATTCATTTTCAGAGGAAGGTTCCATCTGAATAAATGCTTTCAGAGTTTTAATAGAGTCCATTATGGCTTTGTCCATTATGGCCGCAGTAAAAATATCTTGCGGCAGGTAAGTAGAGAAAAGCCCTGGCAGTTTCCTACCGAAATTAGTGCATACGTCTTCGTTCACATCAGAACTTTGGCCACATACAGTTTGATAAGAAATATTGTGCCTTGACTTAAATCGAGTAAGCCATCCGTCACTGCATTTAAAATCTTCAATACCCATTCGACTTGCCAATTCATCAGCCTTCGTCAGCACTAGGGGTCCATTTATAGGAAAATTTCGAGATCTAACATCCTGGAACCATAGCAGTAGAGCTTTTTCTAGAACTTCGTGAGACGTATTTCCCATGCGTTCCCTTCCTCTAGCAAATTTTGATTTTTCCCATGAATCTAAAATTGACTCCTTGTTTTTCAAATTAGATTACAAGGCATTTTTCTTTTAATTCCATAGTCAGCTGCTAACTTCGTTTTACATTCGCCATTCTCTACATTCTTTAAAATTTCTACCTTTGTCTCCAAAGTTAGGGTTTTGTACTTTCCACGTGTAGACATCCTGAATTGTTACACGTTCACACCACAGAATGAGGAAGAAAAATTGGACCACATTAACTTGTCTGCACTGCAGTTATAAGTGAAGCAGATCCCTAAAATCTGTAGTAAAGGCTAGTTTTTCTGAAATTCTAAGAAAATGGATCCAAATAAAGGAAAATTGCTTTTTCCTTTTAGCACTAATAAGAAGGACAATAACTACTAACGTTTAGCGGACATGCAATAGTCTAGGAATGCAGGCATGGGCCTCTTTACACAGAAAAGAAATTTTGACACACAAAATAATAAATACAGTGTGTATTTTCTCCATTAAACGAGGAAAAAGAATTTTTTTGTCAAATTTTTAGTTCGAATTAACCGAAGTGATAAAAATTTAGTTCAAATTAATGAGATGTTTTTAACATTAACTCCAATACAAGTCTTTTGGGGCCTTTGGATTAGTTCGAATTTACCGAGTTCGAATTAACGAGCGTCCACTGTATATATATATATATATATATATATATATATATATATATATTCACCGCGTTTGGGCTCTAAATTTCAAAAATACTTAATGCTTTCGCTTGTATAAGCGCAGGACTTATCAGTATGCGTTTGTGTTGGAGATCTTCAATCCAAATTTATCAATAATTTCTATATCATTTCTATTAAAAGACCTCTTTTCTTCGAAATTATATTCGTATTAAAGTTGAAAATTACAAAAGCGCATCTTCAAATCCGAGTAACTCAGGGACTAATTGTACTATTATACTACTAGAACATGCTTTGGTGTGAAGAAAACGTTTTCTTTTGGAAATTTAAAATAAGTTTGTCGTCTCACTTGGATCCCCATTCATCTTCCATTGCAGCTCTGAATGAGAGGTACCATTACACTACAAGAACATGCTTTGTCGTGGAGTAAACTTTTTCACTTGCAGCTCTGATATTAGCTTACATCCCGCCAAGACTTTGGATATCTCCTGCTTTACAGTCTTGAACATTTTCCTTTGAAGCCTTGCAATGAACAAACTGCTGTACTACGCTCCCATGTCTTGCCGAGGTGTAAATATTTTCTTTCATTACTCTGTAATAAGCTTACCATTAATCTATTACTCATACTTTACTTTCATTTGAGAATTTTTCCTAGAAGCTTTGTAATGATCTCATAATAAAACTGGTACACCACACTCTGCTGTTGCTTAGACATTTCCTCTAGATCAGTGGTAGGTTTTCTCCAAATCAAATTATTTTCGTTTCAGTAAATTTACTACCTTCTGAAAACAACATTTTAGGCCAAAAACTTAATTTTAACTCATAATTGACCGGCAATTTAAATATATACGCAAGTCACCGGCAAAGGCTGAGATTTTTTAATAAAGTTCGACAATTTTATTTTCTGAAATCCGTTTTCTTTATATGAGAGTCTGTCACAATTTAAATGATAAAATGTGAGGATTTGCCTGAAGCTCATTCAAGTCATAGTGAAGGTAGTTTTCAAGTAAAGCAATGTTCAGTTGATGAAAAATTTCTTAAAGCATTTATCCTAAAGCATTTTCAACATTTGTGTGTGAGACAAATGCCTCCACTTAAAAAGAAAAAAAAAAAGTGTTTGAAAACCGAAGTTTACTCGGTACCCGTCAACAATGTATTAATTCGAATAGATTTTTTTTCCGAAGTCAAAACCTCATCTTTCGATTACTTTTAATAATGTGCCTCATTTTTTACGCAATTAAATTTACTTTTCTCATTGTAATCAGCAGATAATGGATTCTGACGACCGTTTTTGGATGAACCGCGCCCAAATCTTTCCTTAGTATTGTTACGTCTTCATTGGGAGAAAATTTTGGCTTTCCATTGATTTAATGGATTTCTTCTCCTTCTCCCTTGGGAATCAACTTCCGATCTACCATATCTCGATTTGTTTTCTATGCTGACGTTCATTTAAAACATTTGTTACGGACAATCATCTTCCCTATTTCTGAATAAAATATGTAGGGATACGTAATTTTCGTATTTACGAAAGAGATGCGAATAAATGCGAAATTTGCCGATATGAGCGAATAAATGCGAAATTTTCTTTTTTACTACTTCTCGGCGAAAACTCGGTGATAAACGGCTTTTAAGGCGAAATTAGGTAATAATAGTAATAATTTATTAACATAGTTGTTTATCTAAGACCATCCACGGTCTTTAACTGAGAGACCTCACTCTCGAAATTTGCTTATTACTTAAAGACTGAAGGGAGAGAATGTGGAGACTACTACAATGTTAACTTTTAACTAATAATTATGTAACATACCTAACCAAGTAAAATTCTGATTTTTTTTAATAAATGCGAAATTTTACATATTGTACTTTTTTGCGAAATTTACGTACCCTTAAAAATATGTTATGATTGTGCAAACGTGAGACAATATTTTTTATTTGGTCTATTTTTGTTTCAGTACCTCATCATATCGGTGTTAATCGAAAATTGATCAACAGAACATTAGCAAACGTACCCAATAATGATGTTAGAAACGCTGAGTTTTACTTGATTTTTTTTTGGACCAGTGCACGAATTTAATCGCATTTTTACAATCAACGAATCGATAGTTTTATCCTCTTAATGTAGGGGTCTTAAAGTCAACCCATGGCCCGCCGAAGCATTCCGATCAGGCAAAACGAAAGTTTGATATATATTTGAAAAAAATCTTAGAATAGCAAATCTTCTTAGACAAAAAAGATAAAGAATGCCTGGGGAAAAGTAGCCCTCGGCACATGGGCTTATCAAAATAATAAACTGGTAATTGTATTCAGAATCTTAAGACGAAAATAAACACAAAAATCAACATGCCAAGGCTCTTTCTTTCCAGAACCTCACGTGCGTCTCGTCCTCTTGTATTCATTCTGTTTCATGCAAAATAAACTACAAAATACTTTGATGCAAATCCCAATTTTTGTTGTTTGGAGAAAATAATAAATAAACATTTTTTAATTAATAATAGTTATAAAAGTACAAAATACTTTACAAAACACACCCTATACACACAAAATTTCAGTGCCGTGTTTTGAAAGAATTAATCCTTCGTCATCATGCTGTAAAAAGCAATTCCAGTAGTCATCTCAAAGGTTGAAGCTCGTTTGCGAATAGTACATTTTCCCCTCTGCCTATACTACTTATTTCACAGATATGTGGCCCGCGGAACATTGCGAATTTATTGGTGTGGCCCGCGAA
The DNA here is from genome assembly GCA_907164885.2 of Dolomedes plantarius. Classification (NCBI taxonomy): domain Eukaryota; kingdom Metazoa; phylum Arthropoda; class Arachnida; order Araneae; family Dolomedidae; genus Dolomedes; species Dolomedes plantarius. The sequence continues at coordinate 83,753,684 of OU015498.1, forward strand.
CGTGAAAGGTTGAAGACCCCCTATCTTGAAGGACAGATCATTTGAAAGAAAACAAACATAGTGTGTATACACATTAATCTTTTTTATATTGGAACAAGTCACAGGAAATAATAATTTATATCTAATGTAAAATAAAGGTATTCTTAAATATGATAGAAATAATGAAATTCGCTTTTAAAATGCAGATTGAGTAAGAAAACAGTGTATCAGATGGGGAAAATATGTAAGCCATTGATGGGATAAGTATCCCAATCAATGGCATATTGTTGGTGGATCATCTACTCTGTTTAAGGACATTAGTATGGGTTTCCCGGTTTTTCCCACACTACGAACAATAGACATTGGGAAATGTATACGAAGCACCCACGAGGATCACGTTGCTAGCGAATATTAACTAGCCGAAAGGGAAGCTTAACAAAATAGGATATAATTGACATTCTCACGATCGCATAACGACTTTTCGAAATCTCAGCTTTAATTACATCTTTTGTTATGACAAGCTAGTAACGTGTACGGGATTTTCTGAAATTTTTAAGCAAAACAGTTTCGAGCACTTTTAGGGATAGTCCAATAATTTTTCCCTCGGGGTGCTGCAGATTTCCCCTGTCCGATCATGCGAATGAAATGAAGAACAACAGATGTGGCTGACTGGTAATTGGGGAGAAGCCTTTGATTTGCCATTGAATAATTTAATCTGATAAATTCTGATTACGTTAAAGCAGTGGTTTCCAAGTGGTGGTACGCGAGAACATATGAAGTGGTACGCAGAAAGGTTCAATAACAATAAGTTCAATGGGCTAGTTTTCTTGCCTGAGAGTGGAAACGACTTAAGGTTAAAGATAAGCACTATTGAACGTGACGTTATTAGAAGCTGTTATAACAAATAATCATAAAAAACGCGAAAATGCGTGAAATTATTAGAAGTTCTTTTAACAAATAATCATAAGGAACAGCAAGTTTCTCATTAAGCCTCCTGATAGAGACGTTTTAGTGTTGGGAAATTGCATTTGTCCTATGTTAACAAATAGGGGCTTCACCCCCAGGCTCTCTACTCTGTTAGAGCTAATAGCGAGATACATAGGGGTGATTCTCGGGCAATGTAACAGCCTCCATCCATTTACTGTTGTCACCCTTATGCGAAGGGCTTTTCATCACTGTTGAATTATCAGCTTTAAAATTCAATTAAGCTTTAAAATCAGCTTTAAAATTCAATTCGAAATTTTAAGATAGAGACTTGAAATGTGGTTTATTTGAATAAGAAAGCTTTCAGCTTCCAGATGATGCAAATATTTTCTTTGTAAGATAAAAACTCGAGGAGCATCGATATTACATCCACATATGGGACGATATTTCTTGAAAAACTGTGTTTCATTTTTTGATGAAAATATTAATCTGTTTTTTAAAAATTTTTAACAAATGAGGCCTAGTTTGAAAGAGAAATGTCTGTAATCTTAGACTGTAAAAATATCAAAATTCTACGATCAATTTTTTGGCGAGCTATCGTAATCTGAAGATGAAAAAGTCAATATTTTCCCACAAAACATAAAATTAAAAAAAAACTTAAAGTCCGACGAAGATGAGATGTCTTACTTTGGTCCCCCCCCCCCATTTTTCTGCATCCATTGTTATCGCTCTCGACCCCATACCCCCAGCGGTTTCGGAGGAGATAGTCTGACAAGCTTTTGATAGCGGCGGCAGCGAGAGTTACTTTTTTTTAGAATAGAGAAACAATTACGTATAAACGGATTTTCCGAGTTTTATGGATTTATTTTCTGTGTTTTGTTTTATTTATATTTAAATATATTTCGTTAAGTTATTCATATGTGTATAGAACATATTTGACCCCCTCAAAAAGTTATAACATAATCAGTGGTACGCCACGACCCTACAAAGTTCTCAGGTGGTACTCAAGTATGAAAAGGTTGGGAATCACTGAGTTAAAATATCTAGCACTCCCAGTGTGGCTATCGTGTACAAGCGATTGGGCGTTGACTTTTGTATTATCAGTTGAATGAACAGTTTATACCGGTGTAAGTGTGTTGTCATCTGAATACAGTAGCAACATAGAAAAATAGTATCAATGCATCATCGTATTACTTATTGACCATATTGATGCTAGCGATAAAAATGTAATGTGTTTATATGAAGTAGCAAAATTAAAACTACTAGTTCGAGGTATTTTTTAGTAACTCAGAGGCGATTACATCAAATCTTCAATCAGTCATCAATAAAAAAATTATCTAGTTTTATTGCTATCTATATATTTAAGTTGCTAACCCGATTCTTTGGGCAGTCTGTGAGAGAAAACTACTGCATGAATTTACTTCATTTTGGTCTCAGACGAAAAGATCTATACGAAAAGATCTATAGATGTATCTCTAAGAAAAGATCTATAGACGAATAGATCTATAGATGTGTCAAATTTGGTTTTTGTAACCGCAATTTCTATTAACTAGGTGTTTCGCCCCTAGGCTCGCTCCTCTGGTGAATCAAGTGAATGAATGACTCAATAGTTGTTTACAGCGATTGAGTCATTCATTTGTTTACAGTTGAAGCTTCCCCCCCCCCTCCCGGCGAAATGGATGAAGCCCGCCTATGGGTGAAAAATTGGATCCTCTTTCATGTCCTTCTGCAAAGGAAGCGAATGAGAAGATTTTTTTGAAGTATTTCTTTAAAATTCAATTAAAAATCGAAATTTTAAGATAGAGACTTGAAATGAAGTTTATATGAACGAGAAAGCTTTCATCTTCCAGTTGATATAAATATTTGCTTTGTAACATAATAAGTCTGAGAGCATCGAATTTATATATCTCGAAACGCATAAATTTTTCCAAACAGTGGGTTTTTAATTTTAATAAAAATAGCAGTCTCTTTTAAATTATTGTTAAACAAATGAGGTCTTGCTTGAAGGAGAAATGTCTGTAGTCTTAGATTGTAAAAAAAAAAAATTCTACGTTCCTTTTTTGGCGAGTTATCGTAATCTGAACATGAAAAAGTCAATATTTTCCCACAAAACATAAAATAAAAAAAAAACTTAAAATCCGACGAATATGAGACATGTCTTACTTTTTTCCCCACATTGTTCTGCATCGATTGGTATCGGTCTCGACCCCATACCCCCAGCGGTTTCGGAGGAGATAGCGTGACAAGCTTTTGACAGCGGCGTTGCCGGCAGCGGCAGCGTCAGTTACTTTTTTTTAGAATAGAGAGATTAGCGATAAATTGCAATTAAAAATTGTTTTCTGCGCATTTTCAGTGACATCTTTAAATCTGGCTTTAGATACTCACTAAACACGAAGCCGCATGAACACTTTAATTTGTTTCTGCGAATGCTCAGTGACATGTTTAAATCTGGCTTTAGATACTTATTAAGCACGAGGCAGCATAAACAGGTTAATTTGTTTATTCCGAGGAATCTCTCTAGCTCTCTGTCATTTTTATTTTATACCTGACGGAAATTGCTTATTTCGATCTTTGAAGTAGCCATATTTCTTTTTATTGGGTACAACAGTAATTTTTTAAAGAGTATTTCTCTATTTTTAATATTATGATTTTCAGCATTTGGAAACGATGTGTTGAGTATAATTTGTGTATTAGTACATTCATTTACTATCCAGCCGTCATGTTTTGACGAGTACCAGCTTGTATATGTTTAAAGGGCGAAACAATACGACCTCTAAAGCGAAATAAGTTAATTTTTTCAGTTGTTCTTTTTATAGTTCACTGAATTGGAAGGGCACGAAAAGTGCATAATACTTTAGAGGGTTGATAGTCCTGTAATGAATAAATTCTACTTAAAATTAAGGTTTTTAAGAAGTTTTTATAACCTCAGAAAATTTTAATGGTTCTGACATAAAGTCTGTTTGTATTTATTGCTATGATGTTTTTTTTCCATCATATACATTTGGTATTAATGATTATACTCTATATTTTTGTGTTATTCGATTACGTCAAGTAATCTTAAATAAAAAACAAAAACAAATATACAAAAGACTTTACATGTAATATAATTGGATTTATTGCCATAAACACAAAACACCTCTATTAAATGTATATTATTTCGCACTTAAAGCTGTAAAACTATATTTTCTTTTCATAAAAGGTGTTTCTTCTCATTTATTTCACCTATCATTTAGATTTTAGTTATATTTCCTCCCAACATTTTTAAATACTTGAAAATTTCAAAAAGACAGGAATACACACATTCTTAAAATACAGTACAATCCAGTACTTTGGAATATAAACAAGGGAATAGCTATATGTTTCGAGCTAATTAATAGTTTTGCCAGCTTGAGAGTTTTTCCTTCTTTCTCTCACTGAGATCTTTCCCTTCTCTTCGAGAAAAAAAAAATCACAGTTATGATACGTTCGTGCCTCCTCCACGGGTGTTTTAATTTTTAAAAAACCCTGTCTCATTTCACCTTTAGAGTTGTTTTTAAACCCATCAATAAACTTCCTTTTCCCCCCTATGAAAAACCCCTATATCTGAATTTCGTAAGTGGGGGGGGGGGTGTTATAGCACCCTTGTGGCAACTGTCATTCATCCTACATTTGTGAAACCACACGTGCCCTTGACACACACATTAAAGAACATTCTAAGTACGTTAAAAATCAAGGATTATCTGCATCAGTGGAAACTAAACACTTCTGGGAAAGTGGTAACAAATTTAAATTTTCTGGTGCTAAAATTGTTCATCCTACTGTGGCGATACTTATGCAGAAATGCAAATTTAAACACTGGACACGCCCACGGCACGTGTGCATTTCTAGCACATACAAAGGAGCTTCCCGCACAGAAGAGATTAGCTGCAGGGAATAGGACTTGCCTATACTCCTGCATTTTAACGTTGGGTGATTCGTTCACCTTTATTGTTTTACTGCTTCTAGTCATTTATTTATTGTGTAAACAAAGTAGTGGTTTTAATGTTTGGCTATAATAAACTAATAATGTTTTTATCTCTACAATTATTTTATTGCCATTACTACTAGGGTTTTCGACTTTGAGCAACTTTTTTAAAACCCGGGTTTCGGGTTTGACGGGTTTTTTTAATTTAAAACCCGGGTTTTCCCGGGTTTACTTGGTTGGTTCCAGGGAGGTCAATAGCAAATTACCCCCTGGGTAATAAATAATTTATTAGCTTAAAATAATAAATAATTTATTAGAAGCATTTAATTTATTTCAGAATTTCAAATATAAAAAAAACAGTAAATAAATTTAATGTTAATAAACATATATATATATATGTATAACATAAATAAAAGTGGTACAAATATCTCATTTTTTATAAAACTGCCTTACAACCATCACTGCACTCAACGTATCATCATTGAGTTGGCTTCTGAGTTTATTAGCAAAGAGACCCATTACAGAACATGCTCATACTGCTTCCACCGAAGTTGGTCGAATTGTTGTTAAAGACCTGAAAGGTTTATCTAGCATTTCAGGTCGGCTTTTTGTTGCCCGAAACAACTCAATTTCTTTTCTTATGATATATGAACCAGATTTTGATTTTTTATGATTTTCCTTATTATCATCCTCCTGCAGAAACATACTAAGCTCATCAGATAGGGACATTTGTTTAGTAGAAGCACCAATACTCGTAGCATTATCTTCAATTCCATCTTTAACTCCTACCTCAACTGCTACTTCTGGTTCAGACTCTGAGCTATTATCATTTACGTTGAATAATCGTTTTATTGAGGTTGTTGCCCGATCAAATATTTTGTTTTTAAAATTTTTACTACCAAATTCCTCATATGATTGGTCTTGGTTCCAAATTAAGGAATATAATCGGTATTCTACTGTATTAGATAAATAACTAATTCCCCGGATTTACATTAAAAATTCCCCGGGTTTCGGGTTCGTAAAATCTTTGAAAAACCCGGGTTTTCGGGTTCGGGGAAACCCGGGTCAAAAACCCTAATTACTACACGCCTGGATACGTTTAAACCTGCCACAATACTAACTACGACACTTCTGAATTAAATTTTCTCGAAAACTTCACTATTTATAACAATTCCTCTGTTTTAGTCCAGTGTTTATTTCTTTCACTTTTATTTTTAATTCATTTTTTCTAATCATTTAATATTATTCTTTTACTTCTTAAACCCTTTCAATAGTCCATGCTTTAGGTTCCATTTTCCGGCCTTTCTCTCAAAATTTCCTACTTTATCTGTCAGCTTTCCTACTTTACCTACTATTGTATCCTCATTCACGCCTCTTTCATTAATATTTTTTTCTCGTTAAGGGAGTCCGGGACGCATTTTAAATTTTTTCATTTATTGAGTTAAATTTTGGAATTTTTTTTGTGATGGTTAACCATAAATTTTTTTAAACAAAATCACATCATAAAACTTCTCATAAAGTTGAAAAAAAAATTTATTTAAAAATTTTTAAAAAGGGGGTAATTTAAAATCGTAATAATTCGAAATACTATTTGTCGAATTTCAAAATTTTTTCATTTAATCAAACAGAAATGTATAAGTTTTAATTTTGATTCAGCATTTTTTTAAATATTAATTTTTAAAAAATTTAAAATATTTAGAGTAAAAATTAAAAAAAAAAAATTATGTAACTTATTTTTAGAAAAATCATATTTTAAAAAATAAATATTTTTTTCAAAGTTGTTGAATCAAAATTAAAGTAAAATAATTGAAAAAAAGACATGTTCCAGGTTTGAACCATTTACCTTTAACGGTTCTTGACTTATAACAATTTAAAGACAAGAAATGGTGAAAAATCCCATCATGCAGAAAAACGCATTTGAATGTTTAAACAAAAATTGGCTGCTAATAGAATGTTGTAAAACAAAAAATTAAATCTCCTGTTCGAATTACGATAGAAACATAATTTAAACGTCATTTTAAGCGAAAAAGGATGGAAAAATATTTAATGCAATAAAATGTTTTTCGAAAATTTGAACAGTTTTGTGTCCTGGACCCCCTTAAAAACCTACTATGACCGAAACAAATATCAAAATCCTCACCTTCGGCTTCCCGGGCCGATATTCTTGCCTTTGGACTATCACGACGTCACCATGATTGACATTTAATCGCTTGACTAAAGTGTCCCGTAAAGCTGTGTGTCCTTTGGGTGGATCATAAAACATATTTTCCATTACTCTCCCTCTCGAGTGTAACCGCCACATCCCACTCTGTTTCTTCTACAATTTTCTGTGTCACCCCTATTTATATCAAAGAGTTTTGATGATCCACGCTTTTGTGAATTGCTCGTTGAGACAATTACACCTAATTCACCTCGACCTGACGATGAACTATTAATTAGTTCGAAACGTGTAGTCATCCCTTTGTTTATATCGGAGATTTTAAGAAGTTGCGTGCTCCCGCTTGCGTTTACCAAAAGTTTCCTGTGAGTCATTTTATAAAAGGATCAAAATAGGAAGACAATTTTTGAACCAGCAAATGATGGGGGGGGGGGGGGGACCATCTGAAAACGTGCTCTAAATCACGGACCTCCGTTCGATGTGAGGTCAACATGTTAAGAGTTTAGTGGTTGATATCTGTTAAAAGTCACCACATCGGGATTTATAAAAGAAAAAAAATGGCGTGCCCTGAAACTCGTACAAAATGTCAATTCATGCAGACTAACCTCGGCCAAAAAAATTTATTTTGTCAAGAGCGATGACCTTTTTTCCTGTAAATCAAATTAAACTATCTTGATATGGTTTACCAAGCAGGGACTTCTCGGACCACGTGTATTCACTTTCAAGAACTTTTCAGAAAAATACCTGTTGCTGATTCTACGGAAAATTCAGTTTAATTCTTAGTCTAAAACATTACCAAGAAATGTTATTACAGCGGCTCTAGCAAAAGTAAAGCATTTGGAGACTTGAAAAGTAAGTTCAAATCTAAGAATTTTTTCAACAGCCAAAAGCATTTCGTATTAACAACGGATTCCACTAAATCAGTAGTTACTAATCCACAGATGTCTGCGGACCACTAAGCCAGAAATTGAACCATGTGCGGACCCTCCCCCCCCCACACACAACGACTTCAGGGGGGGGAACCTTCCGGGGGTAGTGGGGCATAGAATAACCCTCAGGCAAAAGGGATACAGGATTAACGTACCTTCTGACGTATCATATTCTAATAATAAAATAATTATGTGAAACTTTTAAGAAATTTTAATTCAACACCTGGTAGTCACCGGATATATTCGGCCCATCTGGTTCAATGAACATTGCTTTCAAAATCCCCATTTATTTCGCAACTTTTTTATTTGTGGTGCCGGACCACTCCCGAGGCTCTCGCGGACCACTGGTTGAAAACCACTGCACTAAATGAAGTAGAACCAAGATTAATCCTACGTGGATTACTCGCTCAGGGATCCTACTGGATTTATCTCCTTAGTAGCACTGGGATCAGAAGTTAACTTTATACAGAAGTCGGAAATCGTCGGACTGGTGTCCCAATCAAGTAACGGTAAAATCAATGTCATTTTTCGATGACATCACTGTGAAATAACATCTATGAGTAAACAGTTGTGATTAACACTTGCGAAGTAACAGCTCTAATGGGTTGTCGTTGCATTGTGACTTGGTGGCTGTGATGCGTCCCGGTTACAGTTAGAAAGCAATTACAAAGTATCTCGATTCTGACAACATTCGATGATAAATCATAGGCGAATTGTAAAGAGATGTTACTGCAAAGTCCCATGGTAAAATTACGTGAGATTCGTTGCATAACTACCTTGTAAGACCACAAATTGGTCACTTTTGTGATTTTGACCGGAGAGACGTCAAAATATATGGAAGATTCTTTTCAAGACTGCATCGACTGTTAGCCAGGATAGTGATTCCATCCTCGTCTCTGCAAACCCCGATTCTGGGTCTCTCCAAACCTCGATACTGGGATTCTACTACAAAATACCCCAATGAGGAGTGGATGGGTTATTTTTAGTGACTACCTTCAACCTTGTTTGTTTAAGGTGCATTACCGGTTGACACCGCAAATCTTACATCACAATGTTAACCTATGGGGAATTTTCCTCTCACTATATTTATATTCACTGATTAGTAAATGCATACTTTGAATTCTGTCTTTTGCATATCCCAATAGATCTTGAAATACAATGCACATTTTTTTTTAAATTTCATTTTAAAAGAATTTTTTCAAATACCAAGTTTTATTTTGTAGCGATATACACTACCAATTTATTGCTCTTCAAAAAAAATCAATTACCGAAAAATTTATATTTTAAAAACTGCTCGTTCTTTATTTAAACTCCTACCTACATATTAAAAAAATCAAAAATATCCATTTTCTAATCTGTTCGTAGAAAAATACATAGGAAAAAATTTCCTACAGCTGAAAAATTGGGAATGAAGATCTACGATGTCAGCTGATAATCGTTTTCTCTTACGTTAAAAAGCCATTTTAACGACAGCTAGCTGGAAGCAGAATTCAAACCAGAGTCCCTAACCACGCCCTTAAATGTAGTCTCGGAAATGTCTGAATGACTTTATTCCCAACTTATTTAAAAATTTTCTGATGAAAAGATTACAGAGATTTTCAGGCCTAGACATTCAACACTACTTCTCCAATATATTCATAAGATAAGTTTATTTTAACTAGCTCTAGCTACATTACTTCAAACCCTTATCTGAAAGGCATTTGTAACTAAAAAGTATTTGATAAAAAATTATTTTTAGAGCAATTTTGAATCACTAACCTTTCAAAGTAATGTTACCAAAAAACTTCTTATCCTCTTTCATTTCTCTGGTGAAGTATTCTACCGAGATCATTTCTTTCGACACATCCACTCATATATATATTTTCCTATAGAAACAATCTACATAGGGGCAGGAATCGAACCCACAGTCCTCAGCATGGTGGTTAATAATCTAACCACTGAACTACAGTGTCCTGAAGCGGATCAGTCTTACATTCTTACCGCCAATGAGAGATATCGCTGTCAAAAATCACTCTCATTTTCTGTTCGGAGCTATTATTACAATATCATTATTCACGCCGCTTTCATTAATATTTTTCTTCTCGTTAAAAACCTACTATGACCGAGACGAATATCAAGATGCTCATCTTCGGTCTCCAGGGTCGATATTCTTGCCCCTGGACTATCATGACGTCATCGGGATTAATATTTAACCACTGGACTGAAGTGTCCCGAAACTGACCAAACTTACATTCTTACCGTCGACGTGAGATACCTCTGTCAAAAATTACTCTCATGTTTAGCGCTACAAAAATTACCTCATCATTCCCGCCCCTCTGACGCATATATATTTTTCTCGTTAAAAACCAATTATGAGACATGAATTGACAAACAAGTATCGAAATCCTCTCCTTCGATCCCTCCAGGCGGATATTCTTGACACTGAACTCTAACGACGACATCATGGTTAACATCTAACCTCTGAACTACAATGCCCCACAGCTGACCAAAATTACATTTTTACTGCCCACGACAGATATCTCAGTCAAAATTACTCTCATTTTCTGTTTTGAGCTACTTTAACAGATTTTTCTGCTAACTGTAAGAAGAAAATGAAATTATTTTACTATTTCGTAGCTGAAAACAATTGAATAAAACTTTGATTAATTGGCAATATAATCTAAATGGCTAAAAAAAGCCATATCTGGTTCTGATAAAAATTAAATATTTAATCGCTTTGGGGTCATTCTATAACCCCAGCGCGTCGTTCTGTTTGTCTAGGAGGCGCGCGTCCTGCCGGGTTAAAAACCTCACCATTCACGCCGCTCTCATTCCTACTTGTATTTCTCGTTAAAAACCAACTGTGATCTAGGCAAATTTCCTCATCTTCGTCCACCCGGGCTGATATTCTTGCCACTGAATTAAGATGACGTCATCATAGTTTATAATCTAAACACTGACAAGTGTCCTGTAGCCGACCAAACTTATATTCTTACCGCCGACGAGAGATATCTCAACCAAAAATCACTCCCATTTTCTGTTTGGTCCTTCTATTACAACCTTACCCTTCACGTCCCTTTCATTCATATTTTTTCTCTCGTAAAAATATTTGTCTCGTTTATGACCGAGGCAAATATAGAAATCACCATCTTCGGCCTCCCAGACAGATATTCTTGTCACTGAACTATAAACACGATATCATGGTAAATAGTCTAACAGCTGAACTACAGTGTCCTGTAGCTGACCAAATTTACATTCTTACCTACGACGATGTATATCTCGTTCAAAAATCACTCTTATTTGTTGTATGATACTACTATTACAACCTCATATTTCATGCCGCTTTCATTAATATATTTTTCTCGTTAGAAACCTACTATGACTGAGATAAATATCAAAATCCTCACCTTTGGTCTCCAGGGCCGATATTCTTGCCTCTGGACTATCATGACGTCATCGTAGTCAGTATTTAATCACTGGACTAAAGTGTCCTGTAGCTGACCAAAATTACATTCTTACCGCCGATGTGAGCTACCTCGGTCAAAAATCACTCGCATTTTCTGTTTGGCGCTACTTAAATAACCTCACCATTCACGCCCCTCTGACGCATGTATTTTTTTCTCGTTAAAAACCTATTATGAGACAAGTATCGACAGACAAGTATCGAAATCCTCACCTTCACCCACCCCCTAGGGCAGTGGACGGCAAACTCACTAGTCAACAGAGCCAAATATCAACAGTACAACGATTTAAACTTCTTTTGAGAACCAAATTTTTAAAACTATATAGGTAGGTGCATTGTTATTAACTTAATTAGGATACTCCTAAGCTGGTCTTTGCTAAAAACGTCCTCAATCTGATTGAGGTACGGTCGCTGAGGTCGACCCCTTCCAACTCTCCTATCCAACCTCGTCTTGTATACTTATTTCGTCTATCTCCTTTCGTTCATCCTCTCTATATGTCCAAACCATCTCAACATACCTTTCTCAATCCTCGACACTGCATCTTCTTTCACTCCACAGCGCTCCCTAAAATTAATAAACTTTAAAGTTTTAAGTCTTAGTTAAACTATATGTTTGGGTAAGTCAGGTTTGTATGTTGTTGATTTTAATTTTAGTAACGATTCCAGGTTCTCATCAATAAGATGACTCCTCAATTTACTCTTGATAAGGTTCATGCTTGAAAATGATTGTTTGTATGAATATGTAGACACGAATAAGGAAAGAACAGCAAACGCTAGTTTTTTCAGTTGATTATACAGTATGAGTCAGAAATATTATTCCAGGTGTTTAAAATCAACATATCTTCTCCAGGTCTTTCAAAGCAGACCACTCGTGCTGTGAACAAAGTTCTCATCTGTTTTTCTCCAATATTTCTATATCAGCACAAAGATGTTTAAATTTCGAGCTCCTCAATTCTTTGTTTTTTAAATACAGCAATTGCATTTCAAAGTTGCCAATGTCAATATTAAAGGGAGAAAATTTTAATTCGGTTACAATAGGATTAAGAGGTTTTTAAACAAAGGCTAACGCCGCTTTGCTGTTTCTGACTTCCTGAAACCTGTTGAGAAAAGCTTCCCTCATATTTAAAAGTGTTGTTTCGAAATAGCAAACGTCAATATCAGAAATATTTTCTTGGTGATGTTTCAACAGGCTTGGAAAGTGAATCTAAGTATCTCTATCAAAATCTTGAGCAAAGAGATATAATTTATTTTCGAATGAAATAGCTTCTTCTAACATCGAAAAAATTGCGTTTCCTTTCCCCTCTAGTTTACGATTAAGCTGATTTAGATGAGACGTAATGTCTATCATGAAATAAAATTTTTGGTTCGACTGATCGTTCATTAGTTCTGGATAGCGAAACCCCATTCTCATGGAGAAAAGCTTTAATTTCCGTTTTTAAGAAAGCGAAACGTTTCAAAACGCTTCTTTTGATAACCAACGTACCTTGTTATGCAGCAGAAGATCTGCGTACTCACTCTCCATTTCAAATAAAAATTCTTTAAATTCGCGATAATTAAGAGCTTTAGCTATAATGGAGTTGATAATCTTAATCACCAATTCCATAACTTTGTAAATTTCTCCTGAAAATGTCTGCACACAAAGCGCTTCTTGATGAATGATGCAATGGTAATGGACTCATTGTAAGTATCTCGTGATTTTTCTTTCAAAAGGGCAACAAACCCGTTTCTTACGCCGGTCATACTTTTTGCCCCGTCTGTTGAAATTGAGACGATTTTATCGAGTTGAATATGATGTTTTTCAATGCACTCAATTATAGCACTTGCTATATCTTCTCCACGTGTTTGACCTTTGAGTGTTAATAATCATAAATGTTCTTCTTTAGGACCTGTAGATGAAATAAATTGTACAAAAAGTGATATTTGCGCTGTATCATTTATGTTACAAGACTCGTCAACTGCTATTGATAAAGCTGAAACCAATTTACGATCTTAGACTTGCTGGTTGGTTATATTCGAAGACATTTTGACTAGTCTAGTCTTTCCTGCGGGGACACGCTCTCGGAAGTAATACATTGTAGAACACGATGCAAAGATAAGACTTGACGATACGCGCAGATATTAAATCTGTCTGGAAATGTTTTCTCATTAAGTCGCTCCAGAGCACTCGACTAAAGATATAGACACATAAACACCAACTAAGTATGTAAAAGTAGAAATAAGAAAACCAGTCATCACGAAGTTTCAATCGTACTGTACGTGCGCGCCCGCACATGGTATTTTGTGGAAGAGCCACACTCAAAGGGCTAAAGGGCCGCATGTGGTTCACGAGCCGCGGTTTGCCTACCACTGCCCTAGGCCAATATGCTTGCCACTGAACTATAATGACGACATCGCGGTTACCATCTAAGAACTGAACTACAGTGCCCTGTAGCTGACTAATTCTTTTTCCTCGTTAAAATTTTTATGTCGTTTATGACTGAGGCAAATATCGAAGCCAAGGCAAATATCGACTGAAGCAAATATATTCGGCCTCCAGGGATGATATTTTTGTCACTGAACTAGGATGACGTCACCCAGTCTTACACACCACAAATATGCATGTTCAGAAAGTCTTAATTCTGAATATGTGTTTGCGTCTCGTCTCATACAATGCAAAATAATACCATGATTTTTGTAAACAAGCAAGATTTATAGAAAGACTGCGTATTTCTGTTTGTTTCGTCTGTTTCAGAAATAAATAATCACTGGAAGGCAGAAGTAAGGAAAAATAGATTACAACATACTTTAGGCACCATTTATTTGTGCAAAATAAAATGAAAACTTAACACAAGGCACTACAATAAATCTCAAGCGACGGACTTCAGCAAAAACAAGGAAGCACAGTTTAAAAGCTAGACGAAACTAATTGTCTTTACAGGACTACCGTTTTAATTGGATTCAGAAAACGTATTTACAGAATTACAAAGAAAGTAGCATAAAACATTCTTAGTTTTCAGGAATCTGACCCTCACAAATCAAAATTTAAACAAACGATTGAGCAAATTTCATAGTCTGAAAGGCAAGTAATGAATAACAAATATTTGATCCGGAGTACACATGGTAATAAAGTTTATGTTAATTATATTTAACCTTTCGTGAAAAAGCATCTAAAACATCACTTTAGTTGATTAATATTTAAAACTTTACACGGAGTATCACGCACAGTTACCACAAGCTTTCTATGACTCGTAAAATGTCACTTTTCAGCATAAATCTTTAACATAAAATATCTTCATTTGCTAAAATATTATACAATTTTGAGCAATCACGAAAATATTTATATAAGAGTGTAAGAAAGATAAGAATCTCTGTTGAAAATTTAATGGACATTTAAATGTTCATTTCAGGTACATACGTACAATTAATTTATCAGTAATCCTGGTAAAACTTTTAAGAAATATTTCTAGTAAAATTTTTAAGACACATTTATAACTGCTAAATATCACGAATTCTTAAATTTATATTTTCTCATTAAATTATTTACTCTTTATGTACTATTATTTCGTTATTATATATATATATATATATATACATATATGTGTGTGTGTATGCCCTATGTACTTTTAAGCTTTATATTCCTGAAAACAAGCAATGCGAGATGCTACTTTGTAATTTAATATTTAAAAGAAAAACAAATGATCTTTTGGACGACTGAATAAAACAGACGGATAAAAAATACTATACAACAACAACAAAAAAAATGGCTTTCTTTGTACTCAGAGTCTATATGAAGATTCTCTTACAAACAAAGAAAAAAAATATTCACTATACATCTTGCACATATATTTAATGTCATGAAATTATATAAAATGGTGAATATGATCGGTTACACATCACGTATTGACCACTCATTTTTATCAAATTGATCTGACACATTCAACTTAATAATCTGTGAGGCTACACGCCACATACCTTGATCAAACAGCATACACCGTTTAAGATAGAACGTCTATCAGTACCACCACCTTCACTACAAACAATGCTTTTGATACAAAAGAAAAACAATGTAAGATAAAAAAAATCTTTGATTTTTTTAAGATACAAGAAGGAATTTAGTTGTTAATAAAACTCACAATCACAAATACGTTTTTTGGACTTCAATCTCGTATCATTTTAAAGATAAACTTTCATATTGATTAACACTTATTTGAAATAAAATACTCTAAAGATTGTCAAATAAAACGTAATACAAACGAGATTGTTCTCTTTGGTACAAACTTTGTTTTACTATAATCACTATGGCAGTAGTGCACAAACTTTTTTCGACCGTGACTCACTTTCTTTAAATAAAAAAATCCCACGACCCCAATGAAAAATTTTTTAGTAGTAGCAAATCTTTTTTAAAAGAATTAGAATAATTTTAACAAAAAAATGTAAAAAGGAAATAAACAAATTTTGATAGACTATTTTTAAAATCAATATATATATATATATATATATATATATATATATATATATATAAAAGCCTGTAGATTTCGAGTATATATTTACATGGTAACGATAAAAAAAGTTTCGCTTACCTTCTGCACTTATTTTTGGCAAATCTCATATGACTCAAACTTCATATTTAAATATTAATAAGTCATTTCGGTAAAAATTAACAAAAATTAAAATAAGCGCATAATTTCATAATCATTAGCATATTTATTGCACATTTTTTAATTGAAAATTCAATTTGATATAAATTTACTTCAGACCATCGGCGACCCTGTCAGTTACTTTTGCTACCCCTATCACAGTTTGCACACCACTGCACCATGGTATAGTGACTAGAAAGGATTGCAAACATAAATCAATTTCACTGGAAACATGACTAAGAGATACAAATATATCAAGATCATTTGTACTGCTTTTTTTTTGCTCTCTCTCGGTCTCTTATAGCTTTCGTAATATAATCACATACATATACATATTAACACAGATATACACAACATAATATATATTTTACATACATGCAACGTGTGAATATTAATACGCATGTACATGTATGATGGATATATGTATAATGCATATACCTTACAAACATTGCGGTCAATTTTTTGACGGCTCTGACAAAAATATTTATACTGGTAGTAGATAACAAGAGAAACGGGAAATTTTTTTCCCAAAATAATATAATAGATATATAATTCCAGAGGCTGTAGATTGTTTAAAATAAAAATACTCCGATTGTAACAGAAGATGAATATGAGCAAATTTTTTAACGAAAGAAAAAAACTTAAAAACAGAGAGTTAGTTGAAAATTCTGACACAACTACTTGCTTTCAGCACCTTTTAAAAACATGCAGTAATTATGTATCAAGGATCTTGATGGTGATTTTTTTCAATTGATATATTCTAAATAGAGAACATTTTAAGTCATTTGAGAATTTTTTTTTAAAATACAACATTTTGGTTAGAAAAATCGTTTTGCAATGGGGAAAAAACTAAAATATCTAAGGCCCTAAATTCACACTCCAAGTACTTAATATTATCAGGTATCGCTCAGATATCGCCTTAGAAACAATTATGTAAATTGCAATTCAATCTCGGCCAGCCGGTAGCCTACACTTGACGTAACCGGAAACAGAAAATTTTAACTAAAAAAATGCAAAACGTCCGATAGAAAAAATTTTAAGGCTGTTTTCGGTAAACACATTACGGCAATTTATGATGGATCCCCTTACTACGTCCCTGTATTTTAGGGCCACGCAAAAAGGGCCACAGAATCCAACAATAGTAGAAGTTTGCAAGAGCAGGCTGCCTAAACTAAACGATGTAACCCCGATTAACAAATTTGATAACGCAACAGGGTGAAAAGCTATTCCACTCACATCGGGCCAGAGAATCCAATAATAGTAGAAGTTTGCAAGAGCAGGCTGCGTAAACTAAACGACGTAACCCCGATTAACAAATTTGATAACGCAACAGGGTGAAAAGCTATTCCACTCACATCGGGCCAGAGAATCCAATAATAGTAGAAGTTTGCAAGAGCAGGCTGCGTAAACTAAACGACGTAACCCCGATTAACAAATTTTATAACGCAACAGGGTGAAAAGCTATTCCACTCACATCGGGCCAGAGAATCCAATAATAGTAGAAGTTTGCAAGAGCAGGCTGCGTAAACTAAACGACGTAACCCCGATTAACAAATTTGATAACGCAACAGGGTGAAAAGCTATTCCACTCACATCGGGCCAGAGAATCCAATAATAGTAGAAGTTTGCAAGAGCAGGCTGCGTAAACTAAACGACGTAACCCCGATTAACAAATTTGATAACGCAACAGGGTGAAAAGCTATTCCACTCACATCGGGCCAGAGAATCCAATAATAGTAGAAGTTTGCAAGAGCAGGCTGCGTAAACTAAACGACGTAACCCCGATTAACAAATTTGATAACGCAACAGGGTGAAAAGCTATTCCACTCACATCGGGCCAGAGAATCCAATAATAGTAGAAGTTTGCAAAAGCAGGCTGCGTAAACTAAACGACGTAACCCCGATTAACAAATTTGATAACGCAACAGGGTGAAAAGCTATTCCACTCACATCGGGCCAGAGAATCCAATAATAGTAGAAGTTTGCAAGAGCAGGCTGCGTAAACTAAACGACGTAACCCCGATTAACAAATTTGATAACGCAACAGGGTGAAAAGTTATTCCGCTCACTTCGGGCCAGAGAATCCAATAATAGTAGAAGTTTGCAAGAGCTGGCTGCACAAACTAAACGATGTAACCCCGATTAACAAATTTTATAACGTAACAGAGTGAAAAGTTATTCCAGTAACTTCGGGCCAGAAAATCCAATAATAGTAGAAGTTTGCAAGAGCAGGCTGCGTAAACTAAACGACGTAACCCCGATTAACAAATTTGATAACGTAACAGAGTGAAAATTTATTCCGCTCACTTCGGGCCAGAGAATCCAATAATAGTAGAAGTTTGCAAGAGCAGGCTGCATAAACTAAACGACGTAACCCCGATTAACAAATTTGATAACGAAACAGAGTGAAAAGTTATCCCACGCACTTCGGCAAACAAACGCCACAGAAAGACCTCTATAGGGATCTTTCCAACATGAGACGAGCAGCATCCACATGGTATGCTTCACATTTCTATCCTTCTTACATACATGTCAAAACAATTTTAATTCTTTCAGTACACCTTTTTGTCATTTCAATTTGGCCTCTTTCAGTTCAGTTTGTTTGTAAAACGCAGCAGAGGAGGATCGGGCAGTTAATTTTACCACAAACAATTCAGCAAATAAAGGATACTTATTACCCTCAAAACAGACAAAAAATGTTCAGTTTGTAAGCCATAAAGAGACTAAAATATCGCTCTTTGAATAAAAGTTATAATTTAGTTAAAAAATATAACTTTCAAATTTTTTTCAAAAGTAAATCGTTCTCATTTTGGCAAGTAAGTTCATTATATATAAAATTAATCACTCCATAGGTATTTATAAAATAATAAATTAACTTACTTTATAAGGAATACTAAGAGACTTATTTCAACTCGACAGCTGTTTCGATAACCCAACTTATCAACTACCTTCAGATACGATGCTCCATAAGATACAATTCTAAGCACCTCATATAATCTTAAATTTTAGATATTAATGTAATGCCTAGAGTCACATAATTCTTAAGTCAGCCCATTTTAGTAGGTGATCCCATTCCAGGGCCGCGGTCAACTGAGCCAGGGCCCGGGGCAAAATAATACAGCGGGCCCCCCTCTCCACTCAATATTTGAACATTGTATGCATTTTTTTAGTCAACTCTTATTTAACCGGGCCCCTGGGCATTTGCCCCCTTTGTCCCATTCCTATACAAAATCAAAACATCCCACTTGTATTTAGAAAATAATATATTCGCTAATTTTATTAGGAATGCAAACACTCCTTAGGACTCCTTTCAAATCGACAGTTTTTTTCGATAGCACGTCATATAAATTTCATTAGATTTTGATGCGGTACCTAGAGTCATATTTTCTGAAGAGGAAATAAAGTTCACATTTAGACTCAGTTGCTGGATCGAAATTCATACCACATGTTGTTGATTTTACGTTCTTCTGTTACTTTGTATACTGCATTTCAAATAATATTGGATTAAAAAGTTAAGGATTTCAGCTATAAATATTTCACGAAGTTGTAACTTCAAAAGCTTAAACTTGTGAAAGAGAGCGATACTTTGAAAACATTAAATATTTTAACCTTTTCGAAAAAAAAACAATATAAGGTAGCCTTACTAGTTAGCTTAATTTGAGCTAATTATTAAATGTCTTGGAAGAAAAGGCGTTAAAGTTTCTGCCATTAATATTTTCTCCTCATTTCTGTCCGCAAAATTTGAGACAGCTGATGAACCAGTGATATATATTAAAACTGAAACATTTATATCTGCTATCACATAAAACTGCAATACAATATTATGTCTGGTCTGAGCTCTGATCTGTTAAAATAACGAGTAAAATTAAGACAGCTGAAAAACATACGTATTATATTTCCAGTTAAAAAATAATCAAAACATAAACAATAAATGCAGTTAGATGCAGAGTACACTAAATGAAACAGATAATTGATTTTTAGAAACAATAGATATTTAGTTACACGAGGCTTTCGAAACAGAATTCTATCAAACTAACAACAAAAATTTATTTAGGATACAGTATACGTATTTTGTTTTAATTTAAGAGGATTGGGCTGTTTACATCAATAATAATCGCTAGGTTTGCTTTCCAAGAAACAATCTGCTTCCTTCGTTTACCAAGAACTTTGCAAAAGTCACTATAAACTCTAACATCATTACTTCATTTTACAAGATTCTGAATATCAAATACATTTTCTCGTTATCATAAAAACACAAATTTTCATCACAATTGTTTTGAAATGTTTAAATAAAAAGATACGAAGAAGAGCAAATCACCCTTATAAATGAGTGCCATACAGCAAACTGTAAGATTGTCTGGCTTTTACGCTTTTATTGATAATTTAAAACCTCCTTATCATTAAAAGTTAATAACTTTCGAAAAAAAAAACGACAAAACGTGCGACCCTTTAAATATTATGCTACCTTGTGACTCAAAGGAGATTTCATAAAAATCTTCAAAAATGGCATTACTATCTTATTTTGTAAATTTTCATCATTTCTTTATTCAGTACTAAAATAACTTCTTTGGTAAAACTGGATAATATCGTAATGTAATGCTGAGACTTCTTAAAATTTCTAGTGGCATTATTGCCCTTATAAAAGTCTCAGATAGAATAAAAAAATTCATGACTTTTTTTAACTATATTAGTAGACAAAGAAATAGCTGTTTTAAAAAATTAGCTTTGTTATTGCCACGAATTTAGAATTAAATTCCAACAAATGAACAGCTATTCCAAAATATACAGAAATGCTGTTAATTATAAAATTTTTATAACGTATGCGAAATGCTTATTCTCCTTTAAAGTGTAAGGCCGGATAAAAAAAAATTAATTTACATCAAATTTATAAAATTCTAGAACAGTGGCGTGTATGTATTACGTTTGACTACAAATGAATATGTATAATACATGATGTAAAAAATTAAGACATATATATATATATATATATATATATATATATATATATATATATATATATATATATATATATATATATATATGTATATATATATATATATATATATATATATATATATATATATATATATATATATATATATATATATATATATACATACATATATATAAGTATAAGTATAGAGTAATGAATGCAAATTGTGTCCTCGGACACTTTCCTTAAGCCTCACTATAAATTAAACACATAGGGAAAACATTTATTTTGATTTGAGAAGTATTAAAACATAAATAAGAATTCAGTTTAATACCTAGGTGTTTATTATATTCCAAATTCACGTAGCAGTGAATCTTTGAGTATTATCCAAATCCTTTGATTTGGGATTTTGAATTTGATAAAACTGACTGAATTTCAAACGTAAAATGACGCTAAAATATTCTAAATATAGAATAAGACACTTTTATATTGAGCTTTACAACTGTTCTAGAGTTTTTACATCCAAGATACTAAGCAATATTTCAGTCAAGATGTATTACTACGATAAACACGATAACAATATAAAAAAAATTAGCACAGCTATTCAATTACAAATAACAATGATTATTCAGATCAACAAAAAAGAAGATAACTTTCTAATTTATATGAACAATTGTTTGTTTTAATATTAACAGAGATCAAAATAACCAACATAACAATATTATTTCTAACTTTTCTAATGTATCAATGTTACATAATGTGATTAAAATATTTACCTATTATATTTCTTATTTGTTCTGAAATTACGCGAAAAAATATGGTTTTATTTATTTATTTCAATTGCACATGCGGTTATACCATCCTCTCTATACCCTTCACTCTTCCATTTTCCCTTTTGTATTTGCATTAAAGAAATGTACGGTCATTTACTCTCATTTAAACAGTCTGTAACCTTATCAAGCTGACATACTGGAGCATGGTATTACCGCATTATGCCTCGTTTTCCGTATACTGTCATCATTGAAGGGACAAGGATTGGCAGAATTAGATAGAGCAACAGTTTTATCGAAATCTATTTGGGCATAACCTTCAGGTGATCTCACGGGAGAGTTGACCAGAGAATGTTCTCGAGAAAAGTTACTAGGGACAGACACTGGAGACATTACTACGTCGTTCTGGTCCAAGTCCAGTACAGCATAGTTCACCTGATCTTCTTCTTTGTCCAGAGCGTCTTCTACAGAAGCAGGTGAACTAAGATTGGCATAACAGTGCGAACTCAGCACTTTCGTAGATTGTGGGCTTGTTGGTGACGTGAGGGTTCCACTCCTGGACAGTACCTCCGTAGGCGTGGAATGGCCAGAGACACATTTACTGCTAGTAGAGCTCGATTGTGCAGTCGCCGAATCCGGCTTCACGTTCACATAAAAAGGCTGCTCTTTATGCTTCTTAGCAGATTGTTCTTGCTTTAAAAGATCATCCAGTTTGGCGTAGTTCGTGTTCACATCGACACAATTCGTGCAATTGACTGCGCAGCAGCTACCTGAACACGGCAGATGACCAGGGCTAAGTGTCACCATAGGACTGTTGATGTAAGTATTTCCGTTCTGTTCAGAACAACACTTGGGCGGTATACAACACCTGTGAGACACTTCAGCGGAAACAACTGATGAGTTTACGTAATGATGCACCACGCATACTCTGTTCGAACAACCAGCTGCTTGCTCGATTACCTCGGCATTAGTGTAATGGTGAGCGGATGGAGAAGCACCGATGGACCTGCCACCGCAAGAGCCTAGACTACAACAGTTTGGCAAACTCGAGGCAACACCTGGCCAGTCCAAATTGCTGCCAGACGAATGAATGCACACATATCCACCGGGTGACCCTGCCGCAGTAGTTGTCCTAGATCCCGTCGGATAGTGAAGATGAGAGTTTGCGTTAATGGGCTCCAGGTACCCGGAGGAATCCACAGTTGGGCATGATCCCCCCGCAACGTTCTGCAAAGTTCCATTCGGCACCGGAGGAGGGGAATGCATAGAAGGCACCCGCTCGCCCCCAGTTGCCAGACTCATCTGGTCCTCAATGGAAGGAATTGAGGTGCTGGTTCCTGCACCTCCGCCACCTCCACCCCCAGAATTGTTGATACATTCTTGAAGAATGGTGAAAAGTGCTTGAGCTCGCTTGCATTTGAAAGCATACACACCAGGGCCAGTGGAACAACGTCTACCACATTCGAAGGAGAAAACTTCCGAGTCGAATCCATAGCGTCGCAAGCTTTTCAAAGGCCATTTGACTACGATGTTGCCCTTTTGGTAGAGAATGAGCTGCGAGTCAGTTACTTCAATACGTCCCGGTTTCAGATGCCGACCATCCCCGTCCACGTTCCAGACCTAAAAAAATTAATAAGTATAAAATACTCTAGCAAAATAAGGCAAAAACTTTTACAGCTAAAATCACGAAATAGACTTGAATAAACAGTCAACATTATAAAGCACATAAAGCTGACAAAAAAAAGAGAAATGCTTATTTTCCTAATGCTCCCAGCATTTAAATATTGTTTTTTAACTTCACTATATCACCATGGAGAATGGAAGAATTTCAGCATAAGTATAGTAAAGGGAAGAAAGAAAACGTTTAAAATTATTTCGAGTGTCTAAGTGATAACTTAGTGTTATGTTCATTATATTACTTGTGTTCTTAACACAAATATGCATTAAAACTACTTAAACATGGTATCAATGTGATAATTGAAATTTTTTACATACAGCATAATTTTAGTAAGATGGAGTAGCACTTTATCAATCTAGTGAAATATATTTTGATATAGCAGTGAAACCATAGTACTAAAGATTGTATTCGGTCTTCAAAAATAGAGAGAACTCGACAGATGTATCATGAATACAACAGATAACCAGGATCTGCTCACAACAGGTGCTATTCTAAAAGAGTCATTTAGAGCATATTCTGAAATGTAACATTTTCTTTCAGATTTACATCTAGAATTAATTGCGTTGAAAATTTAAACTGCTAAAGAAAATAGTTTCCTTTACTCTTAAACAGAGAAAATTGTCCATTCTTCTTAGAAAGAATTTGCTCATAAATAGAACGGTTTGCTTAAATTAAGAGAAAATGATGATACCAATAATTTTACAAATAACTTATTTACAGTTGCCCCCAAAAAGATTTAGATTTATTTTATTTAGGGAGATCCAACAGTGCATTTTTTTATTGCTGTGAACCGTAGTAATAAAAATTTGCAACCTAAGCCCAAATTTTATGATCTTAACAACAAACTTTCTTACCAACATCAATAAGTGGAAAATATTTTTATTTCTTCGATATATAATCCTTATTCTAAAGGAACAATATTAGTGTTTTTTCCGAAAAGGTGGCGTGAAAAAAGCAAAGAAGTCGTCTACAACAATTATTATACCTATGGTGCCCGGTATAAAAGGCTTAAGTAAAAAAATGTGGTTTTTAGATATTTGGTAGTATTGATAAAAAAAATCTTTTGACTTGTATAAAAGGTTTAAGTCTATCAATTTTGAATACTAAAGTACATTTCTTTGTAAAAAAGACTCAAGTCAAAATTATATTTCTGCGATTGGTATAAAAGCCAATAATTTGGTATATTTAAATAACTGTTTTTGACTTAAGCCCTTTATGTCGGGCACTATAGATATTATTATATAAAATATTCAAGCTTAACTATTACATTAAAATTTTCTTAGATATTCACAACTTTCATAAATACCCTAATAAGAACTAGAGTCATTCTGAAAACTGAGAGATATTCCTTCTCTCAGAGCTATATTTGAATTTAAAAAAGACTTTAGTAATAAACAGGGCTCGTTTAATAGACCATTGCCCTCTGAAATGAGCCAATGGCGGCTCCAGGGGGGGGGGGGCAGTAGGGGCAATTGCCCCCCCCCCCAAAAAAAAAAGCCCGGTATATTTTTTTTCATAGCCTAAAATTATATAATCGTAGACCTAATACTAAATGAGTTTAAATTTAAAATGAGACGATGTTTATTTCTTATATATATATATATATATATATAACCCTAAGAGTCGACGTTGCCCCCGCCCGCCCCCCCCCCCCAAAAAAAAAAAAAAAAAAAAAAAAAACTCTGGACTGGAGCCGTCCCTGAAATGAGCTATATCTGAACTTAACAGTTTCCTCCTCTAACTCTGTTCATAAAATCATAAAATGCAACAACATGCATACGTAAAGCACCAATCCATTCTATATCATAAAAGCACTAATTAAAATACAAAATCTAAAGAATGAAATAAATAGCATTACGTGAAAAAACCATAAAGCACCAATCCATTCTATATCATAAAAGCACTAATTAAAATACAAAATCTAAAGAATGAAATGAATAGCATTACGTGAAAAATTCATAAAGCACTAAGCCCTTATATATCATAGAAGCACTAATTAAAATACAAAATCTAAAGAATGAAATGAATAACATTACGTGAAAAAACCATAAAGCACCAATCCATTCTATATCATAAAAGCACTAATTAAAATACAAAATCTAAAGAATGAAATGAATAGCATTACGTGAAAAATCTATAAAGCACCAATCCATTCTATATCATAAAAGCACTAATTAAAATACAAAATCTAAAGAATGAAATGAATAGTATTACGTGAAAAATCCATAAAGCACTAATCCATTCTATATCATAAAAGCACTAATTCAAATACAAAATCTAAAGAATGAAATGAATAGCATTACGTGAAAAATCCATAAAGCACTAAGCCCATATATATCATAGAAGCACTAATTAAAATACAAAATCTAAAGAATGAAATGAATAACATTACGTGAAAAATCCTAGGATGGTTCACATGTTCATGCTTGGAGGATACACAGCCCATTTTTATCTGTTAGTCCAGCTGCGTAGCCTGTAAGAAGAAAAAAAAACAGATTATTACAGAACCAAATTTACACTATCACTCCTCTTTAAATAGCATCATCAAACGTTTTAGTATCCAAAACGATCGACGAGAAGTCATTTACATGCATTTCTGAAACCGTTTTTGGCGCTCTTTAGTGAGGCTAAATCAAGCGAATTATCGCTTCCACAGAGGGAGCATTACGCTTCCGTTTTCCTGCGGTAGCTCTATTTTAATGTTTTGGATGTCTCTGTATGGTACATCAAGGGTTTCGTGTTTCCGGAAGTAACGACAATAACGCGAGGGACAATAACGCGAATAGTACCGGAAAACAACGTTATAATTATATTTTGCAATACTCTTCTGATCAAACGAAAACATCGGCGCTTGATTCAAACTGCTATTGAGTATTGAAGGGTTGGAAAAATTATAAAACAAGAATAAATAAATAAATGAAAAGCATGGAGCGAGGAAATACAATGGGATAAACCTAACAAGTAAAAAAAACTATATAATAGTAAAGTATATTTAAAAGTAAAATATATTTTCCCAGAGGTTATTCGGAGAAAATTAAAAATGTGCAAAGTTACGGTTGAAGATGGGTTTCTCAGATGTGAAGAACGCCTGTGCACCACCCACCATGTATCTTCATATTAAATTTAAAGAGTATTAAAACGGTAGAAACCTGTTTGACGCTCTATAAGATTTTTATATGAAACTAAATCACGACGTATCACTTTGAATATATATATATATATATATATATATATATATATATATATATATATAGTGCCGTAACTAGGCAGGTGCAACAGGGGCACCCGCCCAGGGCCCACTTGGGGGGAGCCCAAAATGCTGTATTTGTTTTATTCTTTTCCCAAACCTAATTAATTAAGGGGCCCAAATGCAAATTCTTGCCCAGGGCACAGGAATAACTAGTTACGGCGCTGTATATATATATATATATATATATATATATATATATATATATATATATATATATATATATATATATATATATGTATGTATGTATGTATATATATATATATATATATATATATATATATATATATATATATATATATATATATATATATATATATATATATGTATGTATATATATATATATACACACACACCCACACACATATATATATATGTGTGTGTGTGTGAAGACAACTGTTAAGATACATGTGGAAGAACGCAGTTCAAAGCTTTTTAGGTTGGAATATTTTCAATTGTATCGCAGGACTACTTCCTTTATTTGTGTCTAAGCAGATGGCTTCTGTAATGCATTGTGAAATGCAGTGAGAAACAAATAAAACCTACGGATAATAAAAAATAAAATTTTATTTTACTGCAATGAGAAAAAATCAGTATACTTGGAGATGTGAAAATCGCCGAATTAAAATTGATTGTACTTACTCGTTATTGAAAATTAATTTTTGATAAAAGCTTTTCGTGAAATTTGAGTTATTTTTCTAAAGAGAAACAGTCTTAACTCCAGAAACAACTGCAGAATTATCTACCAAAAAGAGCACAAAAGGATAAAGGAAATAACCGCTGCACTGACCGGATTTCGAGATTATGAAAGTAGTGAGGAATACACGAACTAAATGGATATTTATGAGGAAAAACCATGGTAGCGAGAAAGATTAATAGCTACTTCATCTTTTTTCAGCAAAACATGATAATAATGAGTCTTGCGCCGAAACGTCTTTAAAACAAACAGTTCTAAGCTGCATTTCAGGAGAGAAGCTTTTACGTAACCATAAATCTTAATGTTTTCTAACGTATGGTGGGACGTAAAATGTTTCTGCAATCGTTTCTTTTTTTAAAACCGTTTAATTTGGATTTCGTCGCTCAGGAAACGATATTGCCAACTGAAATGGAATAATAGAGCACGAGCTAAAGTTAATTTTGAATGTTGTATTCTTTTAGGGATATATAAGCACAACGCTAGATCAGCAAGAAAGAGTTTGTCTTAAATTAAAAATAATGAGAAAGAAAATTCCTTTCAACGTTAAAAATTAATATAATCTTAGTAATATGACGACGATATTTAAGGCTTTAAAATCCTATAAATAAGGTAATTTTTTAATGTAAAAAGTAAAATATATTTATTATCAAATTATATTAGAAATACAACAAACTATATATATATATATATATATATATATATATATATATATATATATATATATATATAAAGTAATGGGAAGTGTAACAGAAAGAAACCCCCGAAACAAAAAAAAATGTATACAATAGTAAAGTATCTTTAAAAATAAATTATATTTCCTCAGAGATTATCCGAATAAAATAAAAAGTGTGCAAGGTTACGGTTAAAGAAGGGTTTCTCAAAGGTCAAGTATACCTCTGCACCACCCACCATGTATCCTAATATTAAATTTTATGAGTATTAAAAGAGTAGAAGCCTGTTTCACGCTCTACAAGATCTTTACATAAAACTAAATCACGACGTATCATTTTGAATGAATATATATATATAAGTACAAACAATTGTTGAGATAGGTGTGAAAGAATGCAATTCAGAGCTTTCTGCGTTGTAAAAATATTCAAAGTTGATGCTGTTGCCACTAGCCCCTAATGTAATGGTAATGTAGCTGTTTGCATCGACGCAATAGAATTTGTCTCCAAATATTGAGAAAAAAATCCCCTGTAAGCATTTATGACGTCAAAACCCTCAAACGCAAATACTAATTTACCAATTTCTTTAATCCAATACATATCTCATAAAGAAATTTATTTTAATGGTATTTTGAACTATCCAAACCACTTCAAGATGCAATCTTCGACTGATTACTCCGATAGAAATACTAAACAGCATATAAACTAGAGAATGGAAGAACCTTAATTAATTAAACATAAGTAACCGTAAACAAGCCCAATTTACTGTTAATTATAATAAATTAATATATTCCTTGATTTGTTTCACTAGTCTTGGTGCAATATTTTCATAACTATTGAGCAAGCCTCCTGTTAGTCCTCAGTCAACTAGAAGCAATTTTTCTGCTTAATAAGGTTGCGGCTAGCGTGCATAGTAAACATCATGTGAAGACATTAACTTCGCATCGAGTCGCAATTTAAAGCTGCCCCAAATAGTTACGATAAATATTAATGAACAGCATTACAAAGTCTTCCCACCACACATGGAGAAATAATTTTCAGCTCTGCTCTTGCATACTGTGGTGAAAATTACAAGCGCCGCGTGTATTCACTCCCTTTAGGCCGAGAAGCAATTTCAGGCTTCAACAAGTAGCGAAGCTGTTAACGAAGAATGTAATTGCTAATCATTCGAAACATGTCCACGAGTAACCACTGTATTAACGCTCATATTTTTAGCAAAATGAATTGTTTGTTCTTCTGTGGGGTATGTCTACGTCTTATAAGCGCTTAGTCACTTATTCACAGCAGATGTTCTGGGGTTTAAAATTTTTCTAAGCTTGGCATAAAATGCTCTACACTAACAACCTCTTTTAAGGAGAAACGAGGAAAGGAAATGGCTTAAAAATTCAATAAAATACAATATGTTAATTATATCGCATTATGGGGCTTGAGGTAGCCTAATGGTAACGCATCGGCTTTTGTGCGCTGAGGGTGATCGGATCGAATCGCGACAAGCGCCATTATATACCGTGTCTAGGCCGGATATGAGCACGTTAAATCCGTAGATCGGAAAGTCCCTCTATGAGGTTCAAACGGGTCGGACAGGCTACGATCCCCCCAGAATTCGCTGCTAGGGGTGATCGGTCAAAATTGAGGTGACACCTGGTTAAATCGGACTCCGGCCCTTGTGGTGCCATTACAAACTGAAGCCGAACCCCTTAGCTCGCTAGCTTTTATGAACCTGGTATGGAATACTTCCAGCCAGCGGGCATTAGAAACGTAAACTACAACAACAATATCGCGTCAAACATTATGAGTATTTTATATCTACGTCTTAATGAATTACACACCATATATTTATAGAGGGAGGAGAAAATTTTAGACAGTTAAAATGTTGTAAGTACAACAAAGTTTTAACTGTCTTGAAATTACATTTTTTCTCCGCATGGCATTTTCAATTTTTCGATCCAAGGCACAGAGATGCTCATATATGAACGTAGAAGATACTTGTTTCACTCTTCATCGTATCATAGTAAAAATGCCATATTTGCTATGAAAAGTTTAAATAAGTCTCAAAAATATTAATTAGGCAAGTTAATTTCTGTGTTTACAGTTTTAAGGGAAAAAAATTTGGGGATATATATTATATATATATATATATGTATATATATATATATATATATATATATATATATATATATATATATATATATACTAGCATTATTGCCCGGCGTTGCCCGGGTAGATATATAGATATAAAATTTTTCATGCATTCAATCAAAAAAATACTGGGCTGCACCCCCCGCTCTTCATGTTCATCTGGCCAGACAGAATGCGCTTAGAGCGTTTCTACTGAAATGATATACCCAGTATTTTTTTGATGGAAAGCATGAAAATTTTTATATCTATATATGTACCCGGACAATCATTCTTTAAAAATAATTTCATTTTATTTTCTTATGCCTTAATATAACTAATGGACTAATAGTTCGGAATGAAAGTTATGTGTCGTTATGTTTCACTGTTTAAAGAGCTTTTCCTCCCACTGCTTAAAAAACCCCAAACCTCTAAAAGATTTATCTTATATGATTTCACGGAATACGAAATTCAAATACATATCGTATGTTAACTCTGTTTCGCGAACTTAGGGGAAAAAACCTGTAGAACTCTTAAACTTCTTCCCATTTTATGATCCTCAAACAATTAATATATTTGGATCAACAGAAGGCTTCCAGAAACTGGCCATGGGACAAACTTATTTTTTTTTTTTTTCTTCCATTTTTTTTCCAAATTTTATTAAGTTCTATTAGCTTGAACGCCATTGTCTAAAATTGTCTAAAGCAGCGGTTCTCAACCTTTTTAGACTCACGACTCCACTAAAAGTAAGAAAAATAAAATAAGCACTTCGCCCTCCCCCCCCCCCCCATCACCCATAGACCAACTCTCAAACCACCCCAGAACAAACCTATTTTCCCCCGCGTATCGAATTTGAATGGTTTTGGTGAAGGGACTGTATCCACATTTAAGAGGTGCGCTTAGGGCACAAAAAACTAAATGAGCCCCAAATTTCGTTTTTCCTGATTTAAGTTTCTCGGGTCCAAAACATTAACTGTGCCGAATTTGGTCCCGGTGGGTGAAACAGTCTATGATTCTATAGCGGACAAACAAACAGACAAGCTCTTATATATATATATATATATATATATATATATAGAGAGAGAGAGAGAGAGAGAGAGATTTTACTTTTACTTGAAACTTTCGAATTACATGTCCGTCATAAACAGCAACCAGTACAGAAAAAAAAATAACGACATAGGTTTTTTAAGCTATAATTTCCTCCTACCAACGATGTGTGACATTTTATGTAATTATAATGAGAGACAGTTTTGTTTTGCTTCGTATAAGCAATTCCTACAAAAAACGGGGGGGGTAAGGAGAACAGGGCTATTTGGCTCGGGGCCCGAGCTCTAGGAGGCCTTGAACAGTCTATTACAGTTAAAAAATGCATATCAGAAGAAAAATATTAAATGACGACAAAAGCAAGAAGCTTACAAGAAATGGGCACGCGCGCGCGCACACACACACACACACACATATATATATATATATATATATATATATATATATATATATATATATATATATATATATATATATATCGTAAATTCTCGAGCATAATACGCACTTTTTTGAGGGTGCATATTATACTCGCGTACGAATAAAAACGTAGTTTTAAACTTTGGATAAACGAACGTACAGCAGCTGTAAGACATTGTCGCAACACGGGTGCGTGCGCATCTGCACTCCGTGATTCTTCCACCCGTTTACTAAGCAGGTATTCCTTTTAAACAAACGGAACTTCCAGTTCATATCGTCAAGTTAGGATGATGATGGCGATATTATTACGCCGTCAACAATAATTATGGCAACACAATAGATAAGCTGTATTCCTGTGAAAGTGTTAAGACTGATAATTTGACAGTAATGTTTGTTTTGAATCAACAATTTAAGTTTTTTCTACCGAATTTGACGTTTTTGGTTTTTTATTACAAATTTCATTTATTTTAATAAATATTTGTGCAATTTTTAAATAAAATATTGTAAAGTTATGGGTACGTACTATAGTCGAGATTTTACTGTATATATATATATATATATATATATATATATATATATATATATATATATATATATATTTATATATATACATATATATATACATATATATATATATATATATATATATATGCATATATATATATATATATATATATATATATATATATATATATATATGCATATATATATATATATATATATATATATATATATATATATATATATATATATATATATATATATATATATGCATATATATATATATATATATATATATATATATATATATATATATATATATATATATATACATACATATATATATATATATTTATATATATACATATATATACATATATATATATATATATATATACATACATATACATATATATATATATATATGCATATATATATATATATATATATATATATATACACTCATGGACAAAAAAATTAGCGCACCAAGAAATAACTGCGGGGTCGTAACGAAACTTGCAATGAAGGAACATGTTGGGGAGATATGCAAATGATTAGAAATGCAGCATGATTGCGCATTACGTATAGCCGGTAGAGGGCGTTGAACATCGTACTCTGTGGAGTATAAAACAGGTAACCAAAGCTTGTTTGAGTGTGCTGAGTCATTTACAAAGGAAGAGCTGAGATAGACATGCCATTACGCCGTGTTCGAAGACAATATAAGCAGTTGTCGCAGTTTGAGAGGGGGAGAATCATCGGGATGATGGAAGCTGGGTGGTCATCTAGGCGAGTAGCTCGTCAATTAGGCCGCTCTGATTGTGTTGTGAGGAGGTGTTGGGACCAGTGGACCCGAGAGATGTCATGTACACGAAGACCAGGCTCAGGACGCCCTCGACAGACCAGTCGTCGAGAAGACCGCCACATCGTAAGAAATGCACGCGTACAGCCAACTGCTTCATCGGCCGCCATCCAGGCACAGGTAGCACCTTCACTAGGGACCTCTGTGTCTTCTCGAACCATACGAAGGCGCCTGGCTGAAGGACAGTTGGTATCGCGGCGCCCATTACGTGTGCTGCCCTTGAAGCCCACCCATCGACGCCTCCGTTTGGAGTTTTGCCGTGCACGAGGAAACTGGACTGCAGCTGAATGGAACCAGGTCGTCTTTAGCGACGAATCCAGATTCAATCTCGGCAGTGATGACAATCGTGTTCGTGTGTGGAGAGCCCGTGGTGAACGCTTCAATCCTGCCTTTGCTGAACAGCGACACATCGCTCCCACAGCTGGTGTGATGGTATGGGATGCCATTGCCTACAATACACGGTCACCCCTAGTATTGTTCCGTGGCACCATGACAGCCCAGTGGTATGTTCATGAAATCCTGCAACCACATGTGTTGCCACTCATGCAACGGCTCCCAGGAGCCATTTTTCAACAAGACAATGCTCGGCCTCATACGGCAAGGGTGTCACAAGACTGTCTCCGCACTGTTACTACCCTTCCTTGGCCTGCCTGATCCCCAGATTTGTCTCCAATCGAGCATATCTGGGATCGTTTGGGACGACGAGTTGGGCATCCCACGAGTTTGAACGAACTAGAGGCAAGGTTACAGCAAATATGGAACGAAATGTCTCAAGACATCATACAGAACTTGTAGGACTCAATGCCCGATCGTATCGCATCGTGCATTCGCGCTAGAGGGGGTCCAACGGAGTATTAACTCCTCCGTTCTTTTGCCTTTTTCTCTGAAATAAATTATCCTTTTTCTTTGATTTTCTTATCATTTACTTATATCAAAGTAGTCATTACGTATGTAAAATTTCGTTCCATTTTGACGACTCCTTCTTGGTGCGCCAATTTTTTTGTCCATGAGTGTATGTATATATATATATATATATATATATATATATATATATATATATATATATATATATATATATATATATATTCGAGGAAAACTTAAGTAAAAACGATTTCTCTAAAAATTTCGGCAATTTAAAAGAATTAAAAAAAATGGTATTTAGACTCAGGAATTTTTAAAGATGCTTAGAATAGTATTTATGTTTTCATTTGGTTAAGCTGTAATGGGGGGTGGCGCTATAGTAATGTTACAATGACGTAACTTTTAGGATAGAATTGGCTGCTGTTTCGCCATATACGTCACTTACGGAATTGGGGTGTGTATGCATCTTTTACTTTGCATTAGGATTATTTGTGTGCTTGCATGTGCGGTGCGTTGAGCCCATGCTGTAAGTTGTGTTTGTCTTTTCATTTTCTATTTGACTTATTGCTTCCTTGGGGGACTCGGGGCCTTGGGATGTCTTTTGGGCTTACCTGCATCCTATTCAGAAAGTTCCCCATTGAGGTAACTGATATGGTTAGGCTCCCTGATGACGAGACCTGTCGGTTACCTCTATGTTGTTTTATGGTTCAGTTCCGGCACTTATACAGAATCTTGCCGTTGGTGCATGGATGCCCAGAGTGCTTGATTTCTGTTTGTTTTTTGTCTATATTCGTATTATTTTTATCTATCTCTGTTGGATTATTTACATACATACATATATATATATATATATATATATATATATAAGAATAAGATGAAAGAGAAAACCAGTAATAGCTCTAAAGCTACATGAAGCCAGGAACATCCAACATGTAAAGATAAGTATGAATACGGTTTTTGACAGCATTTCTTCATCAGCGGTGTCAATACTGTCTAA
The DNA here is from genome assembly GCA_907164885.2 of Dolomedes plantarius. Lineage (NCBI taxonomy): Eukaryota > Metazoa > Arthropoda > Arachnida > Araneae > Dolomedidae > Dolomedes > Dolomedes plantarius. Next base: position 83,788,462 of record OU015498.1, read on the forward strand.
AAACCAATGGATTGTTTCTGATGAGTATGATCTATTAAATAAACACACTCAGACACCGTACAATCCATTATTAACAGAAGAATTGAATAATAAATGAATTTGTATTAAAGTACTTAACCAAAGAACACCAAGCCTGGCGCTAATCAGAGTGGAAGTTAAGAACTTGTAACCGCAAGATGACTGACGTCATAACTTGCAACCATTGAGGTAGTGGATACTTAGTTACAGACTTACTAAGGTAACTTATTTTAAGACTATTATTCCATTATTTATTTAGTTTTATTATTGTTACTACTATTAGTTAATTATTTTTTATTATTCTTATGTTATATTTTTGTTTTTAGTAGTTATTATTTTTATTTTAACCTATTTATGTTTAACTTATTAATGCAACAGAACAAACTATTCATTAAAACAAAAACAACCAATTATGTTTTTGGATAGACTAACTGGGTAATTATTACTAGTTAGCACAGCTTTCAAGTCTATAATATGCTTAATCCTATTGTCTTTAGAACATAGCCTATTTATACGAACTAACTGATTTACAATAATGTTATTAAAAACAGATTTATGTAAACAGGTTAGATAATTTTGAAATTTAACAATATTAAAATTATATTCAGATCTTTTGTCATATAAGTCATAAGTTAATTTATTGTTAGTACTTAATTTAATATTGATATCTAGAAAGTTTACATTAATATTATCATGGCTACTTTTAATTAGTTCCAAATTAGGAGGGTAAAAATTTAAGTCTATAGGGTTATTACTTTTATTTATTACTATTATATCATCTATATATCTAAATATATTGTAATTGCTATTTTCTATATTATTAATTTCAAAATAATATAAGTATAAATTAGCTAGCATACTTGAAGCATTACCACCTTGTGGTACACCTTTGGACTGTAAGTATATATTATTATTATGAACTATGTAATTATGTTTAGTTACTAATTCTAGGAGCCTATTGAAACGAGTTAGTTTAATTTCGTTGTTTAAGTATTGATTATTATTTTGTACTAACATTATGATTATTCTATTTAAATCAATTATATCAATATTATTAAATAGATCTTTAAAATCATAAGTTACAATATATTTACAGTTATCTAATGTTTGTAGTTTTCTAATTAGACTATAGCTATTATCAATTATACCACAAACACCTGATGTTATATTTTTATAGATTAATTTAAGGTATTTTAATAATAATTTACTTGCTTTTGTAGCATAAGTATTATGACCACAGGTTACTGCTCTAAAAGCAATAGGTGTTTTATGAAATTTTGGAACTAAAGTTATATAAGGAAAATGATAAATGTTAGATGAAATACCTAGCAGTTTATATTTAGCAATGATTTTCTTAATAATAATATTAGTAGTTTCATTTAATGGCTGAAAAAGATCACTATTTTCTAACTGTTTTTTTAAACATATGGCAAAGTATTTTTTACAAATTATAGCATAGTTGTTGGCTGCTTTATCTACATAAGTGACTATAAAGTCATCTTGTAATTTTGTAATAGCAGCTTTAAAGTGTTTATAAGGATTATTAATGTTATTACTATTATTGGGTAATTTAGCTTGTACTAGTTTTAGTAAATTAATTTTCCAAGGGTTGAAAGCTTCAGTAGGTACAGAATAATTAATTGCTATTTTGTAAATAAATTTATCTAAATCAGCATTTAAGAAACTAATGATCTTCTTATTATTATTAGTACTAGGTATTCTAAACTTAGTTCCTAAATTCATCAAATCCCGCAGTGCATCATCTTCCACAATATCCATATTGCCTGTTATTACATGACCATGTGTCGTATCTAAATAACTATTGTAAATGGGCAGATGACAAACACAAGTTAAATTTAATGACTCAGAAAAATTTTTTGATACCTGATTATAGTTAAATATACGTCTACCCATAGGCAGAGTATATTTAAAGGCACGTTTTATTATATATATATAGGCAGAGTTATATAGGCAGAGTATATTTAAAGGCACGTTTTATTATATATATATATATATATATATATATATATATATATATAGATAGATAGATATATATATACATACATACATATATATATATATATACATACATACATATATATAAATAAATAAATAAATATATATATATATATATACAGTGAAACTTCTCTAGTCGGCCATCCCTCTAAACAGCCACTTTTTTTTTTTGGAACCATTACTGGCTGCCATAGAGAAGTTTCACTGTATGTATGTATGTATGTATGTATGTATGTACATAAATAATTAATGAAATTGCCTTCAAAACTGCCTTACGCTGAAGTAATTCTTTACAAAATAATTTATGGAACAAATTTTGATGTAAAACCATATTAAAAAATTTACTTCACAATATTTTGCAGTCACACTCAAGTAAATATTTATGCAAATGTGTTTATACCATTTAGGGAGAGTTTTCATTAGAAAATCGGCACTGTAGGAATATTTTGTTCACACTCTGTTATGCAGTTATCCTTCACCACGCTTCATGAAACTGACACATTAATGTATTAAAAAGAATTTTTGAAAGATAATCGACATAGTATGACTCTTTTGTATTCACAGTATGCAGCCGTTGTTCCTGCATTCAAAACAGTTTTTGTTAAAATGTTTGAACACATTCACCTTTTACAGCTGCCCTTCCTCACTCTTTGTGTAAATTATGGACTACTAAATAAAGTTCTCCAAAATATAAACTCAATTTTTACAGCATATAGACATCATTCATATCATAGCGTTTAACTTATACTACTTATATTGTAATAGTGATGTGTAGACTTTCAAACTTGCGCAGACTTTCAAAAAGGGACACAAATTCTATTTGTCCTTCTTCGTTCAGAAGTTTTGTATATAAGGTATACTAATAGAGAAAGAAGTGTAGACTTTCAAACTTGCGCAGACTTTAGAAAAGGGACGCCCAATTCTATTTGTCCTTCAATCAGAAGTTTTGTATATAAGGTATACTAATAGAGAAGTGCAGACTTTCAAACTAGCACAGACTTGAAAACAGGCATGAAATGTACTTGTCCTTCGTTCACAAGTTTTGTATCTGAGGTATAGTAATAAAGAAGAGTAGACTTTTAGACTTTAAAAAAGGGACGCAAATTCTATTTGTCCTTCTTCGTTCAGAAATTTTGTATATAAGGTATACTTATAGAGAAGTGCAGAATTTCAAACTTGCGCAGCCTTTAAAAGAGGGACGCAAATTCTATTTGTCCTTCTTCGTTCAGAAATTTTGTATATAAGGTATACTTATAGAGAAGTGCAGAATTTCAAACTTGCGCAGCCTTTAAAAGAGGGACGCAAATTCTATTTGTCCTTCTTCGTTGAGAAGTTTTGTATATAAGGTATGCTAATAGAGAAGTGCAGACTTTCAAACTAGCACAGACTTTAAAACAGACGCGAATTCTATTTGTCCTTCTTCGTTCACAAGTTTTGTATCTGAGGTATAATAATAGAGAAGAGTAGACTTTCAAACTTGCGCAGACTTTAAAACAGATGCGAATTATATTTGTCCTTCTTTTCAGAAGTTTTGTATATAAGGTATAAATACTAATAGAGAAGTGCAGACTTTCAAACTAGCACAGACTTTAAAACAGACGCAAATTCTATTTGTCCTTCTTCATACACAAGTGTTGTATATAAGGTATACTAGTAGAAAAATGTAGACTATCAAACTAAAGCAGACTCTAAAAATGAGAGGTAAATTCTATTTGTCCTTCCTCGTTCACAAGTTTTGTATCTTTGAAAGAGAACTTCACTAGACGTTGAACATAAACCGGCTTGAATCGATGCGGTAACTATCTTATCGAAACTTTCCATCTTACGGCATGCGATACGAACAGGGAAGACAATACATTTTGTTTATTTACGTTTACGTTTAAATATCTCTCACCCGAGCGCGGTTTCGAATCAGACCACGTTCCGAAAAAGGAACCGTTCCAACTTGACCCAATCAGGGTCATATTAAACGATGAACGCCCGAGCTCTCGACTCCAGATCCTTTAAATAAACGTTATTTTGCTTGTTTCATCCCACCAACTGTCTGATTCGAATGCACGTGCTGAGCGAGGAATCGTCTGCTGCGTGACGTCACTTTTGGGCGCCAAGACACAAACATCGTCTATCGGAGGACGGCTATAAATACGTGAAGAGTCCCGAAGATCTCGCTGCTGGTGAGGGATCCGGGAAGAATGGAAGGCATCCGAAATATTGCGTCATGACATTGAGAAGGGGTGTGCAATGTTTGGTAACATCCCCGCCTTGAACTGCTTAAAGGAGCTGCGGTTTGGAAATGTGAATAATGTATGAAATCCCCCAGGGAGGGAGGAGAAAATAGCGCTCTCTTACCTACTTCCTACTTACACCGTCTCCCCTCGTTAATGAGGTTTGATGGTAGGAATTTTATTTACAGACTCCGTACTAAGCAGTAGGGGGCAATGTTCACCACAACTGTGGACACTTCTTAAAGGGGTAGCTCTCTTAAAAGGTACAATTAGAAGCCGGAAATACAATTACTATATCCTTAAACCAACAAATTTCATAACTGTATAAATTGTAATTCGACGCTAAATTACTTTAAATTTCACAAAAATGTATCTTTATATACATCTAGGGATATATGTATATATATATATATATATATATATATATATATATATATATATATATATATATATATATATACATATATATATAGATATATATATATATATATATATACATACATATATATATATATATAAATATATATATATATATATATATATATATGTATATAATATATATATATATATATATATATATATATATATATATATATATATATATATATATATATATATATATATATATATATATATATATATATATATATATATATATAGACTACATTTTTAACTAATTTATGTCAGAGTCGCATACATTATCGGGTTAAAACATCCCAGAACATCCCGATAAAACTAAAAAAAAATTCACGAGACCGATAGTTTTAAATTTTACAACATTACTTTGAGGTCTATTTCATTCGTTATTTTTCTCTCTATTAAACAAACATTACGCCTCAAACAATAATATTATTTTTAGAACCAAGTCAAACCCATAGCACTATTATGTTTTCTATCTGAAACATTATTGTCTTGAGGGAAATTTTGAAGTATTCTAGCATTACTATTCCCTTGAGGGAGCAAGCACGTTGACCAATTTATAACAGCAACAATAAATTGTCATATATAAAAGTATTGATGACATAGCAATTAAAAGAAAAACAAAATATTTATTGCAGATTTTCTAATCCCTATCTTTGTAGAACATCTGCCACGAATCTACCTACGAGTTAAAATCTTGCGTATAAAAATTAACGTAAATAGCAGTTCAAAAATTACTGTTTTATACGTAAAACAACAGATCTGACAGTTATCTTAAAATTGCTAATATTCGACATTTTTTATATTTGCTGCCACAAATAATTTTTTTAAATAAGGCTTTTAATGGGCCGATATAAATAAAAGGATTTGTTCACGGAGTAATAAAGGCTTAGAGCTTAACTAAAATACAATAAGCGCTAATGAAGTATAATTACCTAAAGCAACAAAGTATTCGTTTGATAACACATAATAACATTATCAACAGCATAACTGATTGGATTAGATTTATGAATTAGTACCTCTTAACGATAACGCATAACTCATTTATAATAGTGCTAGTGCATACAATTGAATTTTTTAAATAAATATTCAAGCCTTTTATCGACATCTATAATTCATATATATATATATATATATATATATATATATATATATATATATATATATATATATATATATATATATAATACGTCGATCATTGTATACAATTGATGTAAAAAGAACAAAAAAATATATTTATAAAAAAAATCGTAAGGGACATTTCTATAGACAAAATAATGTAGAAGAAAATATTGAAATTAAATCGAATAGGACATACTAAAGAGTGCAGTTAATATAGAACAGTTAATATAGAACAGTTTGAGGAACATATCTTTTACTGTATTTTAATATTTTTTTCGATAATGTCCAGTCGTCTGCCGCATTATCAAGAAAATTTTTTTTTTATCTATTTCGTTGTTATGCACGTGACGATAAATTAATTTAAAGTATCACAAAAAGATATGAAACCACATGATCAGCATTTACAAATTAAATTCTAAAAATTAATCTTTAAAAATTCACCAAAAATCAGAAAATGGAGGTAAAGATTCGAAAAAGATTTCATTTTAAAGGAATTTTTATGATCATTCTCGTGATATAAAATTTATAACCCTCAAATTATTATTTTAAATACAAACTTTAAAAAGTTACTAAAACAGCTTAAAAATTTAATTTAAAAAATCTAAGAAGAATTTTTGAAAAATCTTTCTTAATGCACCCCTACACTATAAGAAGAATCGCCATGCAAAATTTCAGCCCTTTAGGTCCAGCAGTTTGGTCTGTGCGTTGTATGTCAGTCAGTCAGCTACGGAACTGTTTTATACATATACATACATATATATATATATATATATATATATATATATATGTGTGTGTGTGTGTGTGTGCGTGTGTATTTATTTATTTATTAACACGCATTCTAACTAAGATTTTAATTTAGGAGAATAATACAATTTTTTCATATTCATCCATCTTACCTCTATGAAATCATAACCTGATAAGCATGCAGACAAGTATGTAAAAACTCCTGGTAGTTGAAAGACGGTCGGCGAGCTGGTTCACCAGATACGAAAATTCTACGCATTTACGATATTACTGGTAAAATTATCCCAGAAAATGGTATATTGTAAATGCATGACATATTAACGTTAACACATACAAATGGTGCTTCTATACGTGCCTGCATCGGCAAACGAACTTAAGAGATTAATTGTTGAAGTCAGATTGTCGTTAGAATGACAACTAAGCACTGCATAGGTTACTCAATGATAGAGCAATAAGTAGAAGGAATCTAAATTTTCACATAATAATTTGTTTATGATGGTACGATGAAGAACACTGCTACAAAACGGAAACTTTTTTGCACAGACGAATATTTTTAGGATTATACAAGGTGCGTCCATAAAGTAACCGGACATTTTTTTATAAATAATAAAAATATTACTCACCTTCAAATAAATTCATCTCCTTCAAAATAATCGCCAAAGGAGTCTAAATAATTTTTCCGACGTTTCTTCAAGTCATCGAAACACTGTTTATAGGCGTTGGAACTAACCGTTCGCAAAATACGCGAACCTTTTGTTTAAATATCCGAGACGTTTTCAAATCTCTGTCCTTTCATGGATTTTGCATTTTTTTATTACAAAGGACTTATTCACCACGAATTTGTTCCTGAAAATCAGACAATTAATCAGTATTTTTAAAAGGAGGGGCTTTTTCGATTAAGAAACAGGATAAGGCGAGATAGGAAGGAACTGTTTGATTCTGGGCAATTCTTTTACACTATAATGCTAGTCCCCATACAGCAATTTCTGTACAGCAATATCTTGCTCAGCATTCAATTACAGTGATAAATCACCCACCATATTTTCCCGACTTATCGATAGCTGATTTTTTCCTTTTTGCGAAGCTTAAGATGGCCATGAAAGGACACAGATTTGAAAACGTCTCGGATATTCAATCAAATGTTACGTGTATTTTGCGAACGGTTAGTTCTAACGCCTATAAACAGTGTTTCGATTACTTGAAAAATTGTATAGACTCCTTTGGCGATTATTTTGAAGGAGAAAAATTTATTTGAAGGTGAGTAATATTTTTCTTATTTTTAAAAAATTGCCCGGTTACTCTATGGGCGCACCTTAGATACGAGGGGAATGAGCTATGGGTCCTTTTTTTACCATATGCCATAGTAGAAGTTTTAAGACCGTTGTTGTTGTTGTTGTTGTTTCTAACGACCCCTGACCGGAGGTATTCCAGACCAGGTCCATATAGGCTAGCGGCCCGAGGGGGTGCGGCTCCCGTTTAGAATGACACCACAAGGGTAGGAATTCGAATTGGCCATATGACAACTAAATTTTGACCAAGATACCCCAGGGGTTATATCTGGGGGATCGTACCCACTCCCTTCTCTGACCTCACAGAGGGGCTTTCTGGTGTACGTATTTAACATGCCCATACCCGGCCTAGACACGGAGGTATTTAATGGCGCTAGCTGGGATTTGATACGAACACCCTCAGAACCGAAAGCCGACTCGCTACCACTAGGCAACCGTGGGCTTCTTCTTAGACCGTAATTTGTTTAATATGCCACTCAGAACAGCATTTGAGAAATATTGTTATATCAAACATATTTTTCAGCGGAGCTTATATTGAAATACTTCAGTTTTCAATACATAAATATTTTAAATAAAAATTATTAATAAAACTAAAAAATAAGATATTTTACTACACTTTCACTACATGCTTTCTTCGCGTTTCTCCCCCCGCCCCCCAACAAATTTTTATTAAAACACTGTAAAACTCAGTGAAGCGTGTCCCTTATTTTACCAAAACTATTTATTTTATAGCACTGCAGCTCGACGCTTCTTATTTAAAAATTCATCCAATCCCCAAAATCACACAGATATAACAACACAGCCTAAACGAACAAAAGGTAGAGGAATAGATATCTCAGTAAAAGTTTTATAGCAGTTAAGGAGCGTCATTGCGAAGATTCAAACATAAACCATCGAAATCGGCTTCTATCAAAAGAGATTTCAAAAGGTTTTATGATAAATGACTTCAGTGTTCTGTCTTTATGGAAAGAAATAAATACTGAATAATATATTTTACTACACTACTCTTCTATTCTGACTCTACTTTCGAGAATTTCGGAGCAGAGTAAAAAAGAAATAGCGAAGAATATTCATTCTAACTGCAGTTTGATAGACTATCTTCAGCATGTCATGTTTACCCTGTAGAGAACCTAGTTCGGGTCATTGAAATAAGAGCATCAGAGTAGCCGATAAGAAAGCTGAACTGAAAAGAATTTCATAGTTGGAATTATTCTTAATTTTTTACCGATGGCAGGTGTATTGCAAGTTATCGAAACGAAAGACCCAGAAAACAAATATCTGAACTTCTTCCATGACTCATGGAGCAAAATTGACATAGCTTAAAAGGGATTAAATTTAAGGAACACACTCGGACACAGAACGGAGGGTCACTTATGCAAAGGCATACAGACATCTCCAGCTCGTACAGGAGCCCTAAGACGATGATTACATAATAGTTGTCGGCCAGGGGTAGCAAACCTGTTTTTCTATGCACGTGCCCACCCACCCCCCACCCCCTAAAAAAAAAAGAGAGAGAGAGAGAGAGAAAATACTTTTCTTGTGGCTCAGATGTGCCATCCAGTTTATCAATGAAAAAAGCTTATTTCAATAAAATAATAGCAGTAAATATATAATAAAAAATACAAAAACGTAATTAATAATTCGTATTGCTTAAACTTGAGCGTATTAATGTAAAAACAATATTGTAATATGTATTATATTCAGTGGCGCACCCAGGATTTAATCTTGGGGGGGGGGGGGCAGGGCCCCTTGCTCCCCCTGGGTGCGCCACTGATTATATTATTAATTTATGTACTGTAATACATATTATAAATTTTATTTCAATGTCTTCCAAATTCAAGCCACAAATATCGGTCACCGAACCCCAACTAAATTAATTTGCATGCCACGTGTGGGTCTTGTGCGCTAGGTTCGACATTTATGTTATAGGCTATCCTCAGCACGTCATAGCTCAAAGAAAAGTGCCTATATATGCATAGTCCTGTCATGTGTATATCACTTCAATGTAACGCAACATCGAAATTGCATATATTGTAAAAATTCACACACCTTCAATTAATAATGCAGTTTTAAAGGGAGTAAGTTTAATCACCTAATCGAAGAACAATAATTTTAAACGTCAATTTCGTTGTTGCGCTGAAAACTTAATCCAGTTTGTCGATCCGTCGGATAATTTCATTAGAAAGGACCAAAGCTGAATGTTTCTCAGTACTGTATAATAAACCCATTTAGTTAGGGGTATTACAGTATTTTCAGGAGGGTGTGAGAAAGATAAAAAACGTCTGGGACGTTTTATTTGAGCTAAAAATTTCCCACAACGAGGGTCCACACTACGATAAGTAACGTCACGCCTGAAAAGAACGCAATGGGCCCATTACCAAGTCATAATGTTTTCAGGAAGTTTTGCATTCATACACTGGCGCAGAAGTACTTCAGCAATATATCAATTAGATTACTCTTTTCGGGGTAATAAACCCTAAAATGACAATCATATGTTTCTAAACGGCATCCAAACATAGAAATATAAACACGTGTTCTTTACAACTTCTCATTCCTCCTTTTCCCTTCTTTTCCCTCTGGGCGCCAAACACGGCCTTGTGACGTCAAGGTCTCTGATTTGTTGACCTCGTGATTGCGCATCAAATTCGGCGCACCGCGACCGTTGCTACTGGCAACCAGACATTTATTAACTTGGAGCGATGCTCTTTTCTTTTGGTTCTTTGGCTGGCGCTTCTTTTTTTCGCTCATGAGACAATTTCGGGTGCTAAAGACGATGATGCGATGATGAGGGTGGAACGTTCGACTTCGAACTGGTGTTTCCTGATTAGAAACCCGGGTCACAGGACTGTTGGTTACAGTCGATTCAATTTTTGCTATTTCCTTTTTCGAGTTTGTGGAAGAATACGCGAGAATTGACCATCTGATAAAATTTTCATAAAAGGGAAAGAAGTAAGTTTGAAAGAAATCCTGAAAGCGAGAGCGGGTTATTTGCGTGAATGAATGCCGTGTGACATCTTTTACAAGGATTTAAAGAAAGAAAAAAAATTACCAAGGGATGTGGTGTGACATATACTGTGAATATATTCGTCTTGAAACGGCCTTAAGGATATTGATTGAGCAGAATAAATCAGCTAAATTCTCACGAACTACCTTCATTATTGACTCAGCTAGTTCAACGCATAAAATTTCGGTGTGTGATTTTTTTGTTTACATTTATACTCAGCTACATATAAAGTCACAGATATTTATCAATATAATACCCAATTTTTAGTCAGCGTCTATTTTATTCATTGGTAACATAAACATTACAAGTTAATTATTTTTCTTTTCACAGACAACGGGTTACGAGACTGACTTACTATAATAAAAATAATTATTTCAATAACCAAACAAAAGACCCCAACAACAAAACACTGCAGAAAAATTTGTACGTTTTTAATGACTCTCTAAAAACATGATAAAATAACTAATAGGTCACATTAGATTAAACCGACAGCAATCAAAGAAAAATACATATTTATATATCCAGATTTTCAATCAGTAGTCTAATTTATCAAGTTATATAGTTTAGCATTATTAAACGCTTTTGTTAAACTCAACACTTGATACATATTTTTTCCAAAAACCTGAAAAAAAATCCGTCAAGCGTTTCCGTATGTATCGCGAAGAAACTTTGCCGCATGTTTAATGTCAAGAATATGTCAACTGAGAAAAGTTTTTAAAAAAATGTTTGAGTCAATACAAGGATAAATACAAGATACTGAATATATTGTAAACACCCAATACATCTTCAAAGACCTCATAAAAATGCAATTAAAAGATAAAACTGGGATTTTAACATATGAATATTGGCAATAATGGATAAGGAAGTATACTAGCATCGTTTATTCATCATTAGCACTAACAGTAATAATCAAGGGCCCCAGGTAGTTTAGTAGTAGAGCGTTGGGCTTTGAACCGGGGGGTACTCGATTCGAATCCCGAAGAACGTCCTTCAGTACCTTCGGGTCTAAGCTGGATATGAGTACGTTAAATCAGTAATCCGGAAAGTCCTTCTATGAGATCACAGAGGGTGGGAGAAGGCACGAAGATGTCGCCCGTGGGGTAGCTCGGTCAAAATTGCTGTGACCCATGGCCAAGTCGGACTCCGACCCTTGTGATGCCATTTTAAACTGGGGCCCCATTCCTCTGCCCACTGCCTTCTATGGACTTGGTCTAGAGTTGTTCCGTCCAGGGTCATAATATCAATAATTTCTTTTAAAAATACTACTCAAAAATAGGGTGATACTGATTTGTCTAATTTTATAGTTAAACGTGATAGGTTAGGACGCTAAATACGCACCAAAGAAAAACAATCACCTCAGCTGATGACTTGGAAAATTCGGGAAAGAAAGAAAAAGTTGACGAAAAATCCTTCAACCTTTTACTGTATACACTGTGAAGAGCTGTAAATCGAAATCATCTGAAAGTGATGATCGTTCAACAACAACCAAGCTTTAAATCTTTAATTCTGGTATTTTCGGGCTAGCGATAATGCAATGCGCGCTCTCTTTCTTTGAGGGCGGCAGCACTCAAGGTCCACCGCGATACGGTAGCAAAGATAAACTTGATCAGGAAACACTGGTAAAGCTAAATTTTGGTGACATTCCGTCAACCTGCAGCCTCTGACTTTAAAAAATTGGACATTTTAACGTTATAGAGTAGGAAATGCTTTACAAGTATATATCTTCAAATATTTCTTCTCAGGATTCAACTATATTCAGTTTTACATGTATTTGCTTTATCTATTCCTAGATGCTGCTCAATGTAAAAAAATCTTTCGTAATACGACGACCGATTCCGCTTTCTTTACTCTTAAGAAACAAACAAAGGTACAATGAAAAGAACAAACCAAAAAACCCACCACGAAAGCTACAAGGTTTAACAGATAAACGGCTCGCGAAATAGTCAAATTATTATTATTTTTTTAATTATAGGGCATATGTGTGTGTATACACTATCTGAATACCCTAGCTTCGCTACGGAGTACATTCAAATTAAATATAACGGCCAGTGTATGGAATAAATGCCCCAAAAAATATATTTATAATAAATACAACTGTCAATGTATGCAATTAATGCCAAAAAAATATATTTATAAAAAAATCGTAATGGTTATTTTATGGACAAAATAATGTAGAAGAAAATATTCAAATTAAATACAACGGTCAATGTATGCAATTAATTTGTATGTTTAATATCCATAAAACATACTAATTTGAATTAAATTCTTAAAAAAAACTTCCATCCCAATTAGTCTAGTGGTTAAATTTTATCTTTTACCGTATTTTAATATTTTTTTGTCAATTTATCTCGTTGTTATGCATGTGAAGCAAAATTAATTTAAATTATCACAAAAAGGAAAGAAACCACGTGATCAGCATTTAATAAATTAAATTTTAAAAATTAATCTTTAAAAAACCACCAAAAATCAAAAAATGGAGGTAAAGATTCGAAAAAGATTTCATTTCAAAGGAATTTTTATGATCTTCCTCGTGATATAAATTTTATAACCCTCAGATTATTATTTTAAATACAAACTTTGAAGAATGTTACAAAAAAAGCTTAAAAATTTAATTTAAAAAAATCTAAGAAGAATTTTTCCAAAATCTTCCTTAGTGCACCCCTACACTATAAGAAGAATCGCCAGGAAAAATTACAGTCCTTTAGGCCCAGCGGTTTGGTCTGTGCGTTATCTGTCAGTCAGTCAGTTACGGAACTGTTATATATATATATATATATATATATATATATATATATATATATATATATATATATATATATATTAATATTAAATTTTTGGAATATTATTATGAGAACGCTTGTATGAACAGTAACAAACTCCATGAAAATTAAGTTGACGCACACACTCGAACTGGACACTGGATCAAACTGGATGCATGCATAAACAATCTGGAGGATAATGAATGCACGAGACATGCACGCCCAGGCATGTCTCGTGCTGTAGAGCTGATAGACGCAATCTACTCAGTCGCTGAATCCTGTCAGCAAATTCAACTGTTATGAAAGAAATTCGGCGTATTTTGCCTTCATCACGGGATAATAAAACAGGAAAGACAAAATAACATACACATAAATATATACATACATACATATACAGTGAAACGTCTCTAGCCAGCCACTCCTATTCGACGGTCACCCCTCTAGACGGCCATATTTTGTTCAAAACCGATTAAAGACTCCATATAGCCAATGATATGAAAGATACGTCTTTTCGACGGCCGCCTCTCTAAACGCCATTTTTTTTCGGAACCATGATTGGCCGCCATAAAGAAGTGTCACTGTATATCTATCTATCTATCTATCTATTTATATCTAACTCTCTCTCTCTCTCTCTCTCTATATATATATATATATATATATATATATATACACAATGAAACTGCTCTGGCCGGACATCCCTCTAAACGGCCATATTTTGTTCAGAACCAATTAAAGACACCTTAAAGCCAATATTCTGGAAAAAGCCCCATTTCCACAGCTACCCCTCAAAACTGCTACTGTTTTTCGGAGCAGTTACTGGACGCCATATAGAAATTTCTATATATTTATATAGTAAATTTCTTATTCAAACGTAAAATAAAGGTGTAGTCGTGACGTTCACTCACCTACACTCAGACCCGGAGTTCGCTCATAGCATTTATGCATTTAGTTACAAAATATACCAGGTGTATCTGACACTCAAAATGTAACAGAAAAACACACACAGATCTACAGCGTTCAAGAGCTAGGTGACAAATGTGTGCACTTTCTGAAGCCGACTAAGCGACTCATGCCTCAAAGGTTCGAACTGCAACGGCACAGGTGTGTTACGTACACTTATATAACGTCATTGTCATCTGAGTTGAATCCCTGTCCGTCACCCCTTGGAAAGAACTGCAAACAGGGCCCGACTTAGCCTAATTGGGGCCCGGAGCAAAAACTTCTTTGGGGGCCCCCCTCTGCTTTACTACTTCAGTAATGAAGAACTTAATACTTATTACTAAACTTTCTATTCGATTTGGGGGCCCCCCTCTGATGTGGGGGCCCGGGGCAACTGCCCCGTATGCCCCTGCCTTAGTCAGGCTCTGACTGCAAATCGCTGACTTACTGAATACTTTGCGGTTTCTGACGAACATAACAGAAGCCGGAAAGGGTTGCGAAAAAATAAAAACACTGCAGACTTAAAATGAATTTAGAAAGACCTTTTAATACGTTTCACACACACACATACATGCATGTATAAATATATAAACGCATGTATGTATGTATGGACGGTGAAATCCCAATAATCCGAAATGATTGGGACCAGACCCTTTTCGGATAAACGAATTTTTCGGATTAAGCGAAATCATTCTTGAAATAAACTTAAATTACATGATAACGTGTGATTACATAAATATTACATATTACGTGTGATTACACAAGTTATTTTATAAAGTCGTACGTAGAGCAACACTCCTCCGCGGACGCCATTTTTCTGACGCGTTGGCGTAATTTGTCAGCAAGGGAGAGGTATTTCTCACTTCGCACAAAAAAAATTTAACAGATTTTTTTTCAAACCAAAGAAGTTCAGCAATAATTAGTTCAGTACATTGTCTAACTTTGAATTTTCTTGTAATTTTACTTTATATTACTAAATATATACTTTACTATTATCACTGAGGTTTTATTGTAACCTTTGTTCTTTTTGACTTTTGGTTTCGGATTAAGCGGACATTCGGATTACCGAAGTTCGGATTATCGGGATTCCACTGTATGTGTAGCAAATGGAAAAGATGAAAACAAGTAATTGAAGATCTTGAGGAAATAGAAAAAATAAATGGTTTCTTTTCGAGCAAATACATCGAGATCAGAGAGGCGCAGTACCGGTATTCCTCGACTTAACGATCGAAATTTTAATTTTTTTCTGCTATTTTTATAGCTTTCTCAAAAATATTGTTCCTTGAATGTACAGTACATACCTATATGCATTGCATGACTATCAAAAATTACCTTGAATAACTTTGTTAAAAAAACTTTCAACGTACCTTCTGTCGCAAATTCTGATCCATTGGATTGAACTAACATAATAAGTAGTGATGGCGAAGAATAATTTATGCCTTCTAAATAAAGTACAATGTATTTTAAATTACGTAAGTATGTGTGAAAGTAAAAATATATGTATGTACATAAACAAAAAAAAATTGTTTGAAACTCGATTTACGATCAATGTCTCAGTTCCTATCTCGGCAAGACGAGGAATATCTGTATATATATACCTATATACAGAGGCTGTTCGCACATTTTTTAGACGATTTTGGTAAGCGGTAATAAAAAAGCGTTTGCTGCAAAAGAAATAATTGCAATTGTATTATGTTTTTAAAAGTCAAAATTATCGTCTGCGGCTTGAAAGTTTTGTTTTTATTCAAAATGGCGTTTTTAACAAAGCAGTGGTTCGAAGGCTACATTTATGCTCTTTCCGAAGAGAAATATACATACTCCGTTATCCAAAAACGATGTGAGAGTCATGGTTTTGTGATATCTAAAGCGTCGATAGGTAATATCGTCAACAAGAAAGGAAAAAAAAACGTCAAATTGGAGCCTCAAGTGGGACAAACATTCCAAACAAGTATCCAAGGAAAAAACGGACATCTTCGAATATTGCAAAGGTACGTTGTTTAATGTTAAAAGAAAATCCCCCTAGTCAAAGGACAGTTGCAAAATCATTAAAATGCTCGGTGTCTACTGTAAACAAAATGATAAACGTTGATTTAAATCTTAAGAAAGCGAAAAAACGCAATGTGCATCGTCTTCTTCCAAATCATATCGCTGAACGCAGGACACGCTGCAGAATTCTATATGAGAAACACTTATCCAAAGAAAAATGGAAAACAATTGTCACAATAGATGAATCATGGGTGTATTTAAATGACTGCAACAAAAAAAGAGCCATTTATTATCATAAAAGGAGAGAAAAAAATTTAAGTACATGGTTCAAAGAATCGAAAGAAAGTTTTTCTAAGGGATTCATGATTGTTGCTGGTTTTTCTTATAATGGCAAGTTAAAAATAAAGAGAGTGGAAAAAAATGTCAAGATTAACTCCAAATACTATCAGGAACATATTTTATCGCCAATTTTTCTGAATGAAATACCATCGCTTTACCCACAGTGCCATCAATCTGTGAGACTCCATCAGGACAAAGCTAGCAGTCACACATCAAAATCCACTGTAAATTTCCTAAAAGAAATGGAACAAAAAACTGGTATCAAGGCCATACCCTTCACTGATATCCCTACTAAATCTCCCGATGTATCACCTATGGATTTTTGTGCTTTCGGACTTTTAAAATCTGCATTATCCAAACGTCGTCCCAAAACCCTTACAGGAATCTGGAAAGCTGTTCAGGAGGAATGGGATAGAATACCTCTTCTGACTCTTCGAAAGGCATTATTATCCTGGAAATTGCGGTGTCGAAAGATAGTTCAGAATAAGGGATGTCAAATAGAACATTTAAAACACAAGAATTTTATGTAATTTAGTTTTGTGAATACAATATACGTCGTCTAAAAAATGTGTGAACAGCCTCTGTATATAATCAGATTATATTTTCATTTTCATTCACAGGTCTTCAACATTCAAATTTTCGATTTATGTATAATAAACGTATGCATAAAGACTGAGATATGTTTAGCTTTATGTATGTTAAATAGAAGGTATGAGGCTTGTTGATGAGGATAACGTTACGGCTGAGTGGTGTTAAGGTGTATGAGCTCAGTGAGAAAAAAGAAGTGTTCGAGTCCCGTGCTCTGTTCATTTGAGTTTTATGAAACGAAAAAATTGATAATTCTGACAAAGAAATGTCGACTGGTTGTTTAATCTGCAGTTCGGGGTATCACAAAACCCTTAATGTTCCGGAACGCCTCTTGATTTTTTTGTTATGAGGATATTTAAGTTAGTTATCTATAATTTTATTTACTCTAATGAAAGAGTAAGAAAAAACTTATTTTTTAATCTAGATTTTATCTATATTAACCCTCTAACGGTACGGTGGGGGGTCGGATCCGACCCAGGGGTGTGTTTTCCCCTCATTGCAAGAGATCGAGTTGACAAAGAACCCTACCAGGCAGTCTTGCAACAGGTGTTGGTGCGTTTGCAGTTATAAGTTTGCAATAAATTTGAGTGTCTTTGTTGAAAAACGTTATTCATGATCACTAGTCACTTTTTTTTTAAAGATTTTTAATTTTTTATTTCGATTTTGAAGGCCAAAAATTTCAGTATATATTATATTTTACATTTTTGTGCACGGAAATTTGGTTCAGTGACTCATAAAACTAGTCGAACCCCGTTACAGCGAACCCGGTATATAACGAACTCACGGATATAACGAGCGAAAATTTTGGCCCCGCTGTTTCCCTATAGTACGTTATTTAATTGGTATTGTGTCAGTTTAATGTAATCGATTTTAGTCGATTTAATTCGTTAATGATCATTTTTAATAGATTTTTATAATTTTTTAATACATCATTATTGAATACACATTGCATCTAATGAGTTATACATTTTGTGAACTCTAGCATTTTTCTTAACGGTTCGGATATAGCGAACGAAACCTTTGGTTCCTTGAAGTTCGCTATAACGGGGTTCGACTGTACAAGACTAAATTACATATTAGACCTAATATATACAATATTCTATGTAAATACCAGAGAGATTTGCTTTATTTAGCCAAATTACAATTCGTTGATCTTTTTTTTCTACAAAAAGGTTTTTATTTCATGAAAAATATTATCAATAAATGTTATTATACAACAAAAATGCTTATTGCGTACATATTTCTACCCAAAACCTCATCAAAAAAGACATCGGCTCGGATCCGACGCGACAGTACCTTCTATTTCGTCTTAAACCACTGTACCGTTAGAGGGTTAACAAACATTCAGGCAATTCATATTTTAAGATATGTTTAGCCGATTCTTTAAATTTATATTTTCAAATAAATAAGCTCGGATTTTAATGCTCAAAAATTCCGGTTCAGAGATTATAAATCAACTTGCATTCTTCTTACAATAAATTATCAAAAACGGCAAAATTTGTTTCATGTAAAGTTTAACATGTTTTAAGGGGAAATAGTAAATTTTTAATGGTAAAAAATCGATATATTTATTAAAATTGAAACCCGGATTTATTCTATACAATTTGGTGCCATACTTTTTGTGACATGACAATTACATCATAGGATATCAAAATAACTGTGAACATCCAATCAGGGATTTTATAAAATAATTTTAACCATAAATGCATTTATCTCAAAATATGACTTTCTGACTTTGCGCGTATATTTCAAAACTATTGGAGATAACGGCTTGACATTTTCAACCTACATTAATATTAACCTTCGGCATAAAATGAACTAAAAGCTCAAAGATATGTAAAGAAATGAAAATTTTACAAAAGATTTTAGGTAAAAATTTTTGTAGAAAAAAATAGTTTTAATTAATCATTAATTACTACTATAAGAAAATCAAAGTAATTACAAGATTTTATTAAATTTTGTCAAGAAAAATGATGTTTTTAAATTAAAATGTTTTTTATGTTAATACATGACAATTAACATTAGATATCATGC
The DNA here is from genome assembly GCA_907164885.2 of Dolomedes plantarius. NCBI lineage: Eukaryota > Metazoa > Arthropoda > Arachnida > Araneae > Dolomedidae > Dolomedes > Dolomedes plantarius. Next base: position 83,807,945 of record OU015498.1, read on the forward strand.
CCACAGTGCCCCATAGTAAATATGAAAATAATCATATTTTTGTTGCAACAAGTTACGTTACGTCTACAGTCCAGAAATTTTCATTTCTTTGATTGGTCAACGTGTTAACAATTACGAAAACTTAGTCAATTTTCCTAGCACTTTTCGCGAGTCAAAAGCGTCCTTTCCCTTTGATGATGTCTGTATAGCTGTATCCTTAAAAAGCAATTTAACATGAAAAAATTAAACATAGATAAGTAGTTTATCTGCATGTTGAATTTACTAAATTTACTATACTGATAAACTGAAAAATGGAATATGCAGCTAAAGTCTTTATTTTTCCCAGACAAACTGCGGAATAACCAGATAAATTATGGAATGTAGTATGCATCTAAAAGCCTTCATTTTTTTCCTAGTGAAAACACTTCACGTATTAAAATATTTATAGTTTTTAATAACTTGTTACTGTAGTTATTTAACATAGTAAACTATAAGTAAGGATCTAAAGGATATAAGCTAGCCTTAAATATCTGCGAAAGACATATCCCACAATTTGATCTTTTGATCTCCTAGTTGTTACGCACTGCAGAATCTAGATATGATAACACTTACATATTTCATCACTGACATCGTTAAATGTCATGAACATAGACATTTTGCTATAATAAAAGAAAAGCAAGATAAGAACTCTCAGAAAACCTTTCACAATTACTCATAATATATCAATTGCAGTAAAATTATGGAAGTTAATTTAATGTCGTAGCAATGTGAGGCAAAACACCAAGAACAAGTGAAACCTTGAAATTTCTCACGATGTGAATCGAGAAATTTTCAGCTCTATTTCATCAGCTGCGATAAAATTTCTTATTCCTTTCAAACATTTGATCACGCATAGATATACTTTTTCGTCGACGCTTATTTTTTTTAAGTTATCAATGTAGAGAATGCGTGAAGAAGCACGTTTGTTGAGGGGGTGTTCACAACACCCTTTTCTCTTTTTTTTTAAAACAAAAACTTTTTTTTAAAACAAAATAATTTTCCCCTGAATTGCATTTTATATAAAGTTCTTTATAAATATTTTTTAAAAATCCTTGAACAATTTTAAATTTCGGTTTAAAAAAATTTAAATTTAAAATTTAAGGAATGCAATTTTTGATATGTTTGTTGAATTTTTTCAACAATTAGCATAAATTTTTCACCTTTAAAAAAAGAAAGATTTCAGAATAATTCGTCTCTCACATTCCAAAAAATTTTATTCGTTAAAAATTTTAAACGCTCTAAAGAGGAAAAAAATCCAAGAAATTTTTGCCCTGAGAAAATAATTTTCAGAAATTTTATTCTAAAGCAAAATCCTGAAGACAGTTTGATGAAAATAGAAAAAAGACACCCTGCAAGAAATTTTAGATTGATATATTTCAAGATAGCTAAATGTGAAAATTTTCATTTCGAGATAAAAAGACTAAAAATATGTGCATACAGTATAGTGCATAAAAATGCTGCTTCAAGCAATGTAATTAAATCATGCTTGTGACATGTAATTAAATCATGTCGTTGAATCATGTTTTCTCTGCTCTTTGATTTTTAAAAGCTCAAGTGTATGATTAAGCCGAGAAAATAAATATGTGCTTTCTATTAGAATTTTGTGTCCCGGACCCCTAACAAAAGAATTTCAAGCACTCACCTAGAACAAGCTCATGCCAACTTCATTGCATCCACTTGCAGCTTAGCTTTTCCAAAATATAACAATGTGTATTAACTTTTCCATGTCTTATATCCAAAAAAACCGTAATAGTATTCACCATCTCCAAATTCCCCCACGGCTACATGCAATAACAATCATTCCATAGTGCACACAATCCCACTGTTCTGCAGCAATGCCGATCTCAGGGCCCAGAGACGTCAATGCGAGATACCTATCTCGGTTTTCCGCAAACGACAAACAGCTGGCATCTGACAACCGCGTGCAAGTCCGATTACAAACACTGGGGTCGAGGTTCACGGTCCAGAGTTCGAGTACGCCTAGACGGGTTGCTGGTTGCGTTCAGACTGGAGAAGAAGGGAGAAAGCTGTGTGCATCAGCTGCAGTTCCTCCGAAAAGCTGCAAGGCACTGGCTGCGAGTGGGGCTCTCGCCGTGGAGAACGCTTGGTTGACTGCTCTCGTAGTGGATTGGCTGGGAGGGCCTTTTCATGGGGGTTGTTCATGGAGTCGAAATCAGTAGCGTAACCAAGTATTACTCAGTCTGGAGTTCGTGACCCTTTGGAGTTCGCTGGACGTAACAAGCTGCAGTGGCCTTGCGCAAGTATCTGGACTTTATCCGTATAGTGGTCCTTATTTCCCGGGCTGACCTTTGTAGAACTGGAGCTCTGGAACTAGAATTTTTCTCACGTAAGATTTTAACAAGTTAATAGCCTGAGGACGAGTGATAAAGAAACACAGAGATTAATAATTTGAAACATTGCAGAGATTGTGTAATTCACCCATCCTTGCTTTTCGAGCTTAAGTTGCCTTATGGTCCAGTATAACAAAGAAACAATCCCTGAATGGAGAAGACAAGATCAGGAAATATTTTCTAAATCGGGCAAACAGAAAGTCTCCCGCCTGTGATATTCGCAGTATTATATAGCAAACAAATGGGAATATCAGAAAGATGCGATGCAAATGAGCTTGCAAGTAATCATGCCCAGTAAGATCTCTGAAGCATGCAACACTGACCGCTCTAGGAAAATTATGTTGCACCCGTTCTTATTTGTCAGATAAATACAACTTTTTTTTTCCGGTTGAAACTGCTCTGTTAATAGTTTTCCTAGAAAGTCAAATATTTTTCTTGATTAATATTTTAACATTACGAAAAGGAATCTCACAACAAGTGTATTTAGAAAAAAAACGGAGTGATTATGGAGATTGACATCTAGATTAGGGAATAATTTTGCTACCTGTCTAAAGGAAAATGTAACTAAGCAAAAAGAGTTCTGATTCATATTCATTTTACATTTGAACAAAATAGTCTAAATTTGCCCATATTATCGATAAAAATTTTTTCAAACTGAAGCATAATCAACCTGTATCTAAAAGCGTTACTACTATCCGTGTACGAGTCAGCAGAAACGTGAAAGGAAACATAAAATTGTTAGCCCTATAATTCGAGAAATGTTTAAAGTGAAAGCAATACCACATTAGATTATGAGTCATATTCCTATGCTAAACTCAAATCAAAGCCTAAAAAAGAAGCTTCAGATCGTTGAAAACCATAAAGGCATTTTCCCTTGAACTTTCTGCACTTCCCATTTCGCAGACACGCTTAAGTGTCGCATGGATGAGCAGAAGTCGGTGATGAATGCTTTATTTCGGGAGAACATCCTTTAATGAGACTACGCCTACCTACAACAAGGAAACACACACCACAACTCTGGAGACCTAGGGTATGCCAGGGCGTGTCCACAATCTTTTCAATCGGATGTTCCATCGACCCCCTGGGCAGCAACAGAATAATACTCATTAGCAAAATGACGTCGGGACTGACATGTCTCTCGGAATTCTGGAAACATATCGCTAGCTCTTCACATTCATTTTCATCAGCTCTCAGAATGGAAAGCGCTGTTTGAAAATAGCTCGAGGAAGATCGTTTTAATTATTAATAAAGTTATATGGATCACTCTAAAACTTTTGCACAGTTTAAAGATTATTATCGAACTTTCTAACTCTTTGACCGAATCCAATGGTGAAACGTTGTCCCGAACAATCTTCGGATGCGATTAATGACTTTAAAAAGGGTCACATTTTCTGTCTGAACCAAATAGATGTCAGTGATACGCATTTCAAACTGTGTCTATTTTAATATGATTAAGAGATTACCAATAAATATAAATAAGTGTAGATGACAGCAGGACCCGACATTGACACAATGGGGCCCTGGGGAAAGCAGACTTTCGGGGCCCCCTTCAAGGACATATCCAGAGGGGGGCATGTCCCCCCTCCTCAGGACCAGATTTCCACATGAACATGTGGGACACTCACCCAGGCCTCCTTTAAAGCGGGAACAGAATTTCAAAAAAAATTTCAACCGACAAGTCAAAAATTTGAAGAAAATAATGAATATTAATAAGAAGTGTTAATTAATTTACTTTTTAATGTTAATAAATAAATTCATGAAATTTTCTTTTGAAATTCAAAATAAATCACAGTCTGGAGTTATTACAACTCCCCCTCCCCCCCCCCCCCCCCCCAAAAAAAAAAAATTTGAACCAGAAACGCTTATGGACGTAAGCATGCTTTCACTATAGTGGGTGCACTGTGCTCCACCCAGGATTTTTTTTCTGTATCCGCCACTGCACCCCTTTACTATATTAACCAAAAAACAAATTCTCAAAACTATGTACAACTTTATACTAAATTAGGGGGCCGCATAATTTTGGGGGCCCTGGGCAAGTGCCCCACTTGCCCATGCGGAAATCTGGGCCTGGATGACAGCGGCTATTGCATTGAAAAAAAATCTACGTTATTTTCAATGCAATATACTTGTTGCAATGAAAAAAAGGGCGTTATTTTCAATGCGACAAGTAATTATTATAACTAAAATTCACTAAACTCAATAAATTATACAAGTATTATTACTTAGTATTATTTTTGTGGAAATGAAAGATTTTATTGTAAAAGGGAAGATCCAAAATCATAGCTTCCGTAGAATCAAATGCCCAGGAGTGTATCTTCTTTCTCTATTTGCAGACACATTCGCTATTGGCAGATACTCAAAATGCTTTCCGATAGTTGAGACCATTATTTTGACCACTACACCATCGATCATATCATGATATCCTTTAGCAAACCTCACAAAGAGATCTGCAGAACGGGAAAAAATGTTTCTTTGAGGTGCTTTATATTGAAAATGCGTCGTTTATTTATTTCCATTTGAAGGAACTGCATTAAAACATTATACAGTGATGGGCAACCACTGTACCGTGGAATTTTCTAGCTCTGTTGGATGATTTATTTTTAGTTATATTTATTACGTTACGTTAGTTATCAATGAAAGTTTTCTTAGAGTCAGTACAGCTATTTTATGGTGAAAGGGAAAAAATTTACAGGGGGAAATGTGAGGCACTGCATTCCTTTTTCATCTCTTTTGCTACGTTATCGTCTTCAAAACATCCAATACTTTGCAATTTTAAAATTTAAATAAGTCTTTAAATTTCTGAAAAAAAGAATCTTTGCTTAGAAAACTTGGAATATTTCATGTTAAATGAGGTCTTTCACGGCAATTTTCGAAGATCTTTTTATAACAGAAATCGAACTGCAAAAATTAAAACACAGGCTATCAATACGGACATTTGAGCCTTCAGTTATAGAAACTCTTAGCAATATTTTCGGTATGGATGTAGTCTTTAATAACTGATAGAAGTTTTCCTTTATAACTTTTCCGATTTTTGTGACTTAATACGACTAAATTGTGAGAAAATAATATCCTCCAATACGCTTAACACCTTTCCTTATTAAAAAGTTCTCAAATGAAAATTTAAATTATCTTCGGGTCGCAATCCAGACATATCATGTAGGCAAATAACCTTGAACGGTAAAAACTGAGATTTCCCCCACTTCGAGCCTCACAGTGTTTGCTATTAAAGGAAAGCTGCTGTAAAAATCAGTTTTACTGTCGATGAGATATCCGACACTTCAGTTAGTGTCTGACATGATCTGCAAACAAGATATACGAAATAAATGCGATAACCCGCGACCAAACAATCAGGTTCTGGTAACAGCAATCCTATTTTGATCAAGCATCTGTCAACGGCACTTAAATCTCAAAATATTGTAGTTACGCAAATTTTTTTTTCCAGTTCAAAAGAACCAACCATCGGATACCTTGCCCAGTTCTCCCAGAAAAAGAATATCGATAACACTATATCTCGATAAGATCTCAATAGTCGATAGATAAAAGAAAGCGTGCGTGAATATTAAAATTAGCCTTGAATTCAAACAAATAGGCATAATATAAGTAGTTTCGTGAAGTCAGATACTGGAGAGTTTGCCACTGCACAGCGATGTCCTGAGATTAATTTTCGAATTGCTTATTCGATTGTCTTTGACACAGGGGCGGCTCAAGTCCAGAGATCTGGGGGAGGGGAGCAAACGTCATCTCTTAGGGTTATATATATATATATATATATATATATATATATAAGAAATAAACATCCTCTCATTTTAAATTTAAACTCATTTAGTATTTTTCTTTTTTTTTCAATGTGGAGGCACTTGTCGCGAAGACATCCGCCTATAATTCTCCGCAGTTTTGCTGGCCATTTTATTATGGGGGCGGCATATAGGCAGACCAACATTGCCCCCTATGAAGGGACGACACGAACGGAGGCATTTTAGTGGCGCTTCGCCAGGATTCGATCCGAGCACCCTCAGCACCGAAAACCAGCGCGCTGTTCCACAAGGCCGCCACGGCCTAACTCAGTTAGTATTAGATCTACTATTATATAATTTTAGGCTATGAAACAAAAATACCCCAGGTCTTATTTTTTGGGGGGAAGGGGGGTATTTCCCCTACTGCCCCCCTCCGCCCTTGGAGCCGCCGTTGCTTTGTCACAGTGTTTCCCAACATTTTTCTAACAGTGCCCTCTCCCCTTTTTAAATTTTGCAAATTTTTCTTGAATCAGTCCTACTCCATTTTTCTTGAACGTACATAATTCGTCCTGTTATACCAATATAAAACATCTATAACACGCATTAATTAGTTTAAACAGTAAAATTTCTTCAATAAAAATTTACTGCATAATTGTGAATTCAATATATGTATTAAATTTAAAATTATCTAGTACAAAAAATCTCCGAAAACGAAAAAAGATATTGGCTCAAAACCAAAATGTATCTATACGAGATAGTCGGTATGAGAGATTACATCTATATGAGAAGATATCACGGACTACTACAGATAACGCAGTTAGAAAAGAGGACAGAACAATCTTAAAACATTTATTTTCCTTACACTGAATAACAGATGGTAACAGAAGGTACAGAATCGGGTAAAACGTATGCCAGTAAGTTCCATAAAAAATAACACATTCATTAAAAATACTCATTCAAATATCAAGGCCACGAGGGATCTGGAGCTTGTATTAATCTTAACAAGTGCACTGTTAGGTAAAAATAAGAGTTTCAGGTGCGCATTATTTCTTCTCGAATATGATAAAACGTGGAAAAGTTTTTCCCAACTGCAAATTTCTGATGGCACAAATGGCAAATAAATGTTTTTAAATTCAATGTTTCGCATCTGAATCTAGACGCGTAAATTAAGCATCCGTATACTGCACAATAGAAGGTCGGGTACAGAATTGTACGAACAGATACTAGTAAATACTAGTAAAAAATAAAGTATGCGTTATCCATCTGGCAGTACATTTCAGAAAAAGTACAAATTACACGTTTCAAGGATATTAAGTACATTATAATTTTAACAAGAGCTCTTTTAATTTTGAATATAAGACGCAATTGTTGCTCTGTTAAAAGTTTATTAAAGCTATTTCTGACTGCAGTTTTTCAAATAACAAAAGAAAAAAATATAATTACCATGTTTCATTTAAAAGAAGACATTTAAATGCAAAGGGAAAAATGGATTTTAAATAGTTGCTAGTTAATTTTTAACATGACATTTAAACGTGCAGTGTCACTCGTAATAAATTTAAAATCTTTTTTTTTAAATTAAATTATTTCAACATGAGTTCTACATTTCTACCTTTGAGTTAAAAAGAAAAATTCTAGGTAGTCCACCACAGTTTTAAGATATGTGAGACCCACTGATATAGAGCTTAAATATTAAGCTTGGACTCGAATTAATAAGTTGGAGTTAAGTCATTCATGATATGACAGCCATGAGTTGTTTTGGTTATGCTGGAGTTAAGAGGTTTCGAAAAAATAAGAGCTCTTGTTGGCTACTTAATAATTTAAAAAATTATGACAGTTAGCATTTCTGGCTAGTGGAAAAAAATATAAAAAAATGAGTAATTAAGGAGGAAGCAAAGAAGACAAAAGAAACGGACACGCGAGAATTTATAATTAAAAAGTAACCATAAATGAAGCTAAATTGATGCAAATCCAAAAAATACAGAAAACAGTTATTTCTTTTCACATATTTCCTACAAATAAAAGATAAAATGTTTGCCTTAATCACATGTGTTTTACAACTGAAATATTTTAATTTTTAAAGACGCAGAATCCAAGGTATATGGTTAATCAAATGTTTCATATCCTCGTAACTTCCAGGGTAATACGATCCATAGTTAAAAGATATTTTTAGCAAGACTTCTATTTTTAGCTATTTTTTGTAGTAAGAAATTTAAAAAATGAGTGATAAATGAAATCTTGTCTTGAAAACGAAATTTATTTTTATTACAGCTTGTACTCTCGCATCTAGCTCCTTAATCGATAGCCTTAATATAGCACATTACCGAAGATAATAAATTAATAACATGTAAAAAAAATCGGTTCAAGATATTAAATACGCATCAGGGTATTACCTATTAAATTCTTTATATTTTATTTCCCTGTTAAACTTTACAAAAGCATTTTTGTATTACTTGATTTATCGGAAATTTTGGCGAACTTGGAAAAAGGCAGAAACTCAAAATCTGTCAAGTGATAACAATAGCACCTTAGTGCTCAAAAAAACTATAAAAAAAAGTTTCAGGTAGTCTCTTCTAACGAAACTACAGCGGGTTATAAACGTAGGATTACTTATCGGTGCTTACCTCTTTTGCATGTATATGTATGTATGTATGTATGTATATATATATATATATATATACATATATATGTATGTATGCTTGTATATATAAATCTTGACGCATTTTGGTACTCTTCTGTTTAACTGTTAACTGCTTGCCGAAGCGATACAGACTGGGTTTGGCACGGTGCCAAAATCGTAACTCGTGACGACGGACGGTTTTAGCGTCTGAAATTTTGCTTTCCGGAGGACCGTTATGGAGGAACGTAAGCCTACGTTAAAAATCGGTTCGAGATTTTAAATACATCCGAATGTGTTACTGATCACATTTATTATTTTTTCTTAGTCTAGTAAACGTCAATAAGACATTTGTATATTACTTGTTTTATTGGAAATTTTAATAAACTCGAAAAAATTAAAATCGCAGATCTATCAAAGTGATAACAATATCCCCTTAGTGCTAATAGCATTTATGCCTATAACGAAAAAATTATCTACTATGTATCCCCATGGGTTCAAGGTATATGACCCACTGCTCAAAATAAACCAGCATTTATATTTCCATTTGTTTCAACCATATCTTTTCCGTATAAAATCTGTAGGGTCGCCCTCTGGTGAGAACTTTTTTAGATGGAACGCTAGTATAGATTTTTAGACTTGTTTGGCTCATTTTTGCAAAATTAAATACATTTCCCTTGCTTCTGACCCAAATTCAGGAACAATTGCTGATATCGTGACTACCCACATGGCTTTTAGGTACTACTTCAGCTTTACTACTTCAGCTTTACCTAATGGTTCATTTTAAAATTTTGTAATGCAAAAAAAAATGTTTAATGAATAGAGTAAAAATAGCTTAGGACTAGGATAAAAATTGTACAAATACTCAAAATCATGTCTTTTCACAAAATTTATTACACACAAAATAAAAGGGAAAAATATTTCAGGTAGTCTCTTCTAACGAAACTACCGCGGGTGATTAACGTAGGATTACTTATCGTTGCTTACCTCTATTTTCTTTCTTTAACGCATTTTGGTACTTTTCTGTTTAACTGTTTATTGCTACTGGGTTTGGTGCTCTGCCAAAATTATAACTCGCGACGCAGGACGGACACTTTTTTTCTTCCCGGAGGACCGTTATTAAGGAACGTAATCCTACGTTAAGAATCTTAAGTCATAAATTGAGCCTTTAATCACAAAGCAAAATATGATTTAATAAGAACGTATCGTTGTACAGAAACAATTTTTAAAGCTCTACAATACCTGAGCAGCATTTTGAACTGGTCTGTAGAATCTTTTAAGTTTTAAAAGATTCTACAGTAGGCATTTATAATAACTGTAATAATTGTGTTTGGTTACCCACACATAGTGCTTTATTGTTATATCTTTAAAAAATAATTATAGAGTTAAGTGCGTTATTTTGTCGATAGCAAAAAAAAAAAAAAAAAAAAAAAAATTAAGTGACATTTCAATGGCAACAAATCGTTTTGATACCATGCTGGCATTATGACAGTGTTACTAGTGTTTTGACAACTTTGACAAGTTTTTATCGCTAATTTATAGAGAATCTTTTACGGATTTATTCTTCGTTATCATCATTTACAAATCCGGTGCTATCTTTCATACCTATACCATTGAGATCTGGTCACGTCATACTGCCACAAAAAAATAATAATTAGCAAAATTATCATTAGAAACGAAAATCCAAATTATATAGATGTAGAGAGAAAATTAATTAAAGCAAAAAAAATATATTGAATTACACATGTATTAACGCGTGTTCAGATGACACGTAATGTTAGCAATCAGGATCGCAATCTTAAAACAAATTAACTTATCCTCCCTGTAAGGCAGAGGTTCACAATTAAGTCGGCTATTGGCATGCAATATTCAATGAATTCTACCTCAGGTTCTTTCTTGGAAGGTAACAGTATAGTTTTTTGGTCTTTCACTGAGATTATGGCCCGTGACGGAAACGTGTTTAATGAACTGGTATAATGAGGAAAAGGGAGGAGAGTTTATTTTTTAGAATTTCCCAAGCGTGAAGGAACCATTCCATGAGCGTTTTCTGCAATTAGTAAGAGGACCGTTACTAAGAAAACGGTTTGAATTAAGAATCGCGCGCGGGATAGAACAGAAATGGGTCTGAAGTTAACAGCTTATCAGACCTGTTAAAAAAATTGTTGAAGCGTGGAAATACTTTCTATATAAATGGAAGACAATATATAGTAGTAAACACTGCAGCAAGTTGTAACGACCGTTTGCTAGGACCAACTTCGATTTAAAGTTCAAGCCTTGAGGTCGATATTCGACCGACTGAACTACTAAGGCTGTGGAAAGATAAATTATTGACACTGACGACGAATACAAATTCAGGCCAAAAAAAGTGTTATAGGGAGCAAATTTATTTACATTCAAAAGGGTAAACTACTTATGTAACATTGCATTTCAAATTTTTTGGGAACGAACAGTAATTTTTTATTTATAATTTACCTCGACAAGCTGGTAAAGACAACAATGGCTTCTACGCCCTATGAAAGTACGCATATATATACGAAAAAATTTTTTGCACTCTTTAAAATTCAACCAGCAACTCCATTTTCCATTTGTTCACTAAATTCATAGAAAATTTTTTATCTGTGTCATCAGTTTATATATGATCCTGTCTTATAAACGCGAAATCACATGCAGTTTCAAGGGAAACTTATTTTTTCCCAGCAACTAAGAATCCCTTATTGCACTAAAATTACTATAAATGATCTTTTTAACATTTTCAAGAATATTCCACGTTCTGCATATTCAACTCACACCACCGGGATCGTCCACTAAGAAAACAAATTATCAGTATTTTAAACCTCAATTATTCTAGTCAATAAATATCGCCAGGATTTCAGGATCGATTTATTTTAGCGAAGTTATTGAAGTAATACCTCTTGTGAGATAGTCTGTAATCTGATCTCCAAGCATAAATGAATTTTTGCATTATTTTAATCAGAATTTTATCAGAATCTCCCCTTTTAACAGATGGTAAAATATTTTTATGTTGGCGTCGGATTCCCATTCATAATTTATTTATTTTTTACTATATATTAAGGGGACTCACTACCCTTAAATCTTTAAAACATTCGATTTTTTGAAAAAAAATGTATGTTAAAGCCTGATAATTTTTGAACAAAATAAAGCAAACCGCATGAAAATATTCATCTTAGTTCCGGAGATATTGATACTCTAAATATTTAATTACTGATCAAGTTTATGGTATGAAAAATTTTAAACTCATTTTTTTCAAAATGCAATTTTGCATGATTCCGCAACTGATATCTCAAAAACTATGAAACGTAATTCCATGAAAGTTTTATCACTGCATAATCATGTTATTTTATTGCGTCTGAACTAGAATTATTGCAATCACTGCACATTTTGTTATTTTTCAGGGGTAAATGAATGCAAAAATTTAAGGAAATTTTAAGTATATTTTGAGCAGTTTTAAAAAATTGAAAAAATATTTTAATGTAGAATGTTTTATGTTCATTTGTATTTTGAATTATTTATTTTAATATAAAACAGGAATTATACATTTAAGTGTAAAATTAATTTCATAGTTGTGCGCGCAAACCAGTATACAATAAAAATACTTTAAAAACAAGGTATATCTAAAGTATTAAAAAAATTATTTAAAATTATTTTGAGCTTTGAAAATTTGTTTATTAAAATAAATATATCAATTTATCATTTACATAAAATTTGAAAAAATTGGGAGTAAATTGAAATAGTTACAGAGTCAAAAAGTATGAAAATATGCCTTATTTCCTCGACTTAAGGGTCGTGAGTCCCTTTAACCTCTAAAACAGGGTCAGGCAATTGTTTTGGCTCGGGGGCCGGTTTGAGGAAGCGAAGGTTAGCGGAGGGCCGAACCTTTTAAAATTATTGCATATGTTAGTTAACTTTGCATTTCAGAAAAGGTATAAATTGTATCAGAAAAATTAATAAATATAAATTAAATTAAATATTGGCATTTTTTCTGGCTGTCTTGGCGGGCCTCAAAAATATCTGTAGCGGGCCACAATTTGCCCACCCCTGCTCTAGAACATTTTATATTCCATTCCCGTCAAAATGCTGTTAAATACTTCTTCTTTACCGAGTATTAAAACCGTGGGAAATCATGGAAAATGTACAATCACTCCTAAACAGCGTCTCTTTTTTATGTCATACAGAATGTATCAATTTACACAGGAAAGAAGAAATAGATGATAGACAAAAATTAAAATTTCTTAGATTTCTTTTACAAATTATGAGCGTACGCACTTGTTCCTATTTATACAAAGTCTTAATACTTTTAAACAGTAAGTACACCCATATGCGTTTTTTTTTATATGAAAGAAAACAATAACGGGATAAACTACAAACTTGTTTACGCGAATACATGTAGAAAATATAACTGAACACTTACATTAAAGTATGCCCAATATTTTAAATAATATTTGCTATGCAGAGAATTTTATCATCTATTCTCTTTGAAAACTTTATGTGATGCCTCAATCAATTTGATTAATTTCTCTAATTAGTTCATAAAAAACAATATTTATTAGTCTCAATCATGCGTTGCCACTAACGTATGTATTGCGTACATATTCTATTTTTAAATGATTTATTTTTAAATACGCAAGTATTGCTTGCTAAGATAAAAACAGGAAGTAAAATCTAGGAAAAAGCCCTGATCGATTACGCAAATTTTAACCCTCCGTTACCCCTGAAAAATTTCCCTCTGTTATCCATTGTTTCTATACTAGAGGGAAAGAACCGTGACCCAAGACAGGGAATTGGGGTAAATAGGGGAGAAGAGCCGCTTATGACAACTTTAAATGGCTCTTCCATATGGTTAGTAGACACCTTCCGGTTTTTGTTTTCGCAGCACCGTGGGGTATGCTCAATCTCCCTCGCTAATTTTTTATTTTATTTTTGTTTGACTGTACCACCGCCCTCAAGCAGGCGATAGTAATTTTCGTTTTGCTTTAGATGGCGTAACTTTGTTTCACATCAGCTGGCATAGGATGTCGTTTCCGCTAGAATATTATTGACGGATAAAATCGATAAGCTAACATTCAGAATGATGATACATGACGTGCTTATTTGGACTTAAGGTTTTAGTTATGTATTCCCTGGCAGCCGAAATAGTAGCTATTCTTTGCAGTTTATCTCAAAATACTTTGGACATGCGATGGTAATTTCCAGCTGTTTAATTTTATAATTACTGTTTTCCACTTTCTCTTTACATATTTAAGGTTTTCGGTATGTATTCCCTGGCAGCCAAAACAGTAGATATTCTTTAATCTCGAAATACTTTGGGCATGCGATGGTAATTTCCAGTCGTTTAATTTTATAATTACTATTTCCCACTTTCTCTTTACATATTTAAAGTTTTCGTTGTGCATTCTCTGGCAGCCAAAACAGTAGCTATATCTTTCTTTATATCTTGAAATACTTTGGCCATGCGATGGTAATTTCAAGCTGTTTAATTTTATAATTACTATTTCCCACTTTTTCTGTACATATTCATGATTTTCGTTATGTATTCCCTGGAAGCCAAAACAGTAGCTATTCTTTACAGTTTATCTCGAAATACTTTGGGCATGCGATGCTAATTTCCAGCTGTTTAATTTTATAATTACCATTTCCCACTTTCTCTTCACATATTTAAGGTTTTCGTTACATATTCTCTGGCACCAAAACAGTAACTATATCTTTCTTTATATCTCGAAATACTTTGGGCATGCGATGGTAATTTCCAGCTGTTTAATTTTATAATTACTATTTCCTACTTTCTTTTTATATATTTATGTATCAAACTTGAGTTAAAATTGAAAAAAAACTAATGCGGTGTGCATCAGAGTTTTTACTCATTTTTTGGAAAGAAAATTTTTATTGAAAAGTTCATCAAATTTTTAAGGATCATATGTAAAACATGTTCTTGGTAACATCCATTATATTTTCAGCATTCATTCACATAGTTATAAATATTCGTTAATAATGCGTTATACATAATTATTTTGTGTTTTTAACAGCATTTAATAATTTTAAACGTTTAAAAATAAATTGATAATAAAATACTTGATAAAATTAAATTGGATTTATAGTGAGGGAAAAAGCAAACTTATAAAACATGAAACTGTAATACAGTTTTATGCAGTCTTTCTCATTCATCTCTTTCAGCAATATTTTACGCCAGCCTGTCATTAAACAACATGAAAATGTCCCGCATAAGGGGAAAAAATACAGACAAAATTAGATCTGAGAATAAAAAAAACAAGACAATCCGAAAATGAGTTCTAAATCATGGATGTAGGTTTGTAAAGGGGAACACTATTCTTATAAATGTTTTATATGATTTTTTTTTCAACGTGGTAGGCTCTTTGTCCTGAGGACATTGACCCATCCACACCCTTAATTTGTTGGTACTGCATTATGAAAGAGCCATACAGGTGAAACAACACTAGCACAGGAACATCCACGCTGTTTCTGAGTTCCGAACACTTTGAGGAAGCTCGAGACGCTAACCACTGAACGATGTGGACGGCAGATTTTATAAGTCACTGAATGAAAATCAGAATGAAAATATTTACGAACTATTATTGACTATACCTAAAATCCATATAAATTTATATAGATATATGAACTTAGGCAGTTGTTGTGGCTAATGCTCCCTGGTTGGAGGTTCCATTCACCAGGTCCTAATAAGCTATTGGGGTGAAAGAGGAGGCTCCTGTTTTTGAATTAGCACCATAAGGGTCGGAGTTCGACTTGGCTAAATGACCGGTCCCGTAATTTTGAACCTAGTCAAGTGACGAGACCGGAACACTTGACCCCGCACCTCCAGAGGTAAAATTGAGAACTTGGAGGACATTGCAGCCACGGCCTATTTTACGTGCCCCGGCCACCATTAGGGAACACGGCGGTGGAATTGCAGCGACGAGCATCAAACGAGGGACGTTCAGATCACTGGCCCGCTGATCTTGCCGACTGGGCCACCGCGCCAGCACTTATATAGTTCACATGTTAATTCAGGCCAACAATGGACAGAAAGATAATTCTGTGGAATATGATACTTTGGAAAGAGTTATGATTTTTTCTAGGCAGTAAAAATGAAACTAACCGCTGATAGGTTGCAAGTGATTTTTCCATGCATGAGTACTAAGTGGACATGTGTATTTGTCTGGAAATTTCTGGAGTAACATACTGGATCAATTTCGAGAAAAATGATAGGATATTATCTTCAGTTTAACAGTTAATATAAAAATTTCGAAAATAAATTTCTCAAAATTTTTGAGAAAAGATTTTTTAAGCATTGTCCCGTAAAAAGATGTGTTAAATACCCTACAAATGAAGTTTAAATTTAGAGAGAATTTAATCTTAGTAAAAACAGTGTATACTACATATCAGCTTTTATAAATTGTCTTAAAGCGAAGAGGCAAAGACAATAAACAACAACACCGAAGTAGATACATTATCTTTGTAACGAAATATACTTGCAAAGAAACATGACGAGAGCATCATCATATATATGAGTTTAACGTCTAAACTGTTCCAAAATCTCTTACAAATCGATAAAGCTAATGGCTTAAAGTAATTGCGCAATTAAAACTTTTTCCCCAGTTTAAATTTTATTGAACCCGTGGCATACGTTCCAGAGGTTCGGGAAAAAACAGGGAATTTCGACAGTCTTGTTGACATCATTACGCGAACATTTATCTTCAGAATTGAACTTTTAATAGTAATTAAAAAAAATACACCGAGAGATGAAACTTGTTTGGCGTGTGACATGTGATTTACTGAAATTGACTAGATATGATACGATAAAAAATATTTTTCATGAAATAAGCAACAAAATTCACATTAACAAAAATTTTTATTGTCCATATAATACGTAAAATGTCATTATTATACTTGTTAAATTTTTCTGTCAATAACGTCAAAAGATAAAAAAACAACAACTATTGATTTTATCAATAGTTATCCAATATGAAAACTTTCCTTTTTTCTATTAATACACTAGCCCAGGGGTTCCCAAACTCTGGGTCACGACGTGTTTTCTGGGGGATCGTCAAAGTTTTATTCAATAAATATAACTTTTTCGCGAAGTTAATATTTTTTAAACGTAGGATTACGTTCCTCCATAACGGTCCTCCGACAAGCAAAATTTCAGACGCTAAAACCGCCCGTCCGTATCTCACGAGTTATAATTTTGGCAGCGCACCAAACCCAGTCTGTATCGCTTGGACAAGCAGTAAACAGTTAAACAGAAAAGTACTAAAATCCTTCAAAATTTTGACATACATATATGTATATATATATACATACGTACATATATATAGATATATATATATATATACACATATATATATATATATATATATATATATATATATATATATATATATATATATATATATATATACACACACACAAAAGAGGTAAGCAACGATAAGCAATCCTACGTTAATAACCCGCGGTAGTTTCGTTAGAAGGGACTACCTGATTTTTTTATTATTTATTTTTTTATTTTTATTTTTTTTTAAATCATGCAACTGTGGAGCAGTGATATTTTTTAAAGGAGAAAGTCTCATTCAGAGTGCAAACTCAGTTCCTTAGAAATCTACCGAGTTTATTTGGTTGGTAAATGAAAATCATGGTTACTTACTACATACAGTATACAAATTCTAAACATAAATTTGTCTTTCATCAGGCTGTGCTGTAACATTTGTAGGTTCCCCAACGGAATAAAGCAATTTTATTAAGGTAAGAATCTTTCTATTTTTAATGCTACGTGATTCTGAATCTACACGGTAAGATCACTCAGTGTTTTTCTCGAGATTCTGTTCAGTTCTGTTCCAGGTTTTACACATCTTGGACCGAGGGATTAATATTTTTTTTTAATGTTTTCCATTTCTTACAAATCTCCTTTTCGTTCTATTAAACATTTAGTTCGATTTAAATTACGGAAAATGCATTTTAGTGATTTTTTTTCTTTATGTCTCAAAAGATCTTTTCAATGAAAATATGCCGATGGGAAGGGGGGAGGAGGCCGCAAGACCTCTTTCATAACCTTTCATAACCATTGAAAGGGGTCGCGAAAATGAAAAACGTTGTGAAACCCTGCACTAGCCAGTCCGTCAGCAACTCATGAAACGTAGTTTTATAATTTTCTGCTCGAGGACAGCTAGCGTTCGCCGACCCTGCACTATAGATCACTCGAAATAGAGACAGTGGTGATTTTTTTCTAATACAGTGATTTCCGCTTATAAGAATCACGTTTGTTATTACTGTTTTTGATTCTTATAAGCGGTTGATTCTTATAACCGAAATTTAGGTTTTTGGACAGGAACACACACACACCTATATATACATATATTAGATAATTTACCATAAAATACTCTTTAATTTACATTAACTATCTTTTATTAAAATTATTTTTTATAGTTTTAAAAATAAAACTTAATTTTTAGACTTATAAGTAGATACACATGATTATAGTAAGAGAAGAAAAAAATACAATATTTGTTACAAGTTACAACATACCTGCTTAACAGTTTTAACATTTCAACTACAGGATGGGAGGAAGAAAAAGTTTTCTACGGTAGTTTGACGTAATGAAGTTTTCAGAAGGCTGTTTATACCTCTTTCAATACTTATAGTCTCAGACGAAGATTTACTCGAACGGGTAAAGTTGCCTCCGGGTCAAGCTAATAGGACAGTGTTGTAGTAAAGCGTTTAAGGGGAAACTATTATGTTATGTCTAATAAAGAAAGGGGTGAATTTTACGACTATATTCCATCCCATCTTATCAATCTTCCTTAAAAAAAAAAAAAGAACTTCGTGTCTTTTGAGGGTTTAAGTAGCTTTTTTTGAAAAATGAAAGGAAAGCGAAGAGTGTAAACTGATTCTTAAAACCGGTGGACTGATTCTTTAAAGCGAAAATTTTAACATGGAAATAATTCATTTGTTTTTGTTTTCGCGATATTGATTCTTATAAACGGTTGATTCTTATAAACAGTGATCACTATAAGCGGTGGTTACTGTACAGTGATTCCCAACCGGTATGTCGCGGCACTTTAGGGTGCCATGATTTTTAACGTAGGATTACGTTCCTCCATAACGGTCCTCCGGAAAGCAAAATTTCAGACGCGTCTGTCGTCGGGAGTTATAATTTTGCCAGCGCGCCAAACCCAGTCTGTATCTCTTGGGCAAGCAGTGTACAGATTAACAGAAAAGTACCAAATTACGTCAAAATTTTGGCTGACACACACGCACAAGCATATATATATATATATATATATACACACACATAACACATACATATATACATACAAAAGAGGTAAGCAACGATAAGTAATCCTACGTTAATAACCCGCGGTAGTTTCGTTAGAAGAGACTACCTGAATTTTTTTCCTCTCTTTTTTTTTAGGGAGGGGATAAACAAAAAATATTTATAGGACGCACTTAAAATAAATACGAGTATTAAGTCGAATCAATTACTCTCACGCCCCACAAATTGTGACATAAATCGATGGACTTGTTACTGAGGATGAACTAACTACCCTCACGCCCACAACTGTTAGGTTTTATATCAAACATTTGTGCCCTAAGCATTCATCGCAAGTCTCACACTAATAAAGCAAACCTCTTTTTCACGATTTCCATTGTAGTCCTCTAGTATAATACTTTACTGAATACCGTTGCTATTTTTGAAACTGTATTAATATTATTCTATTCAAGCGTTTGTTGCTTATATACCGGGATAAAAGTATCCAAAAGTTATGACTTATTTTCACTGTACTACCCAGTAGAATTAAAAAGAAGTTATTGAAATAGAAAGAACATGTCACCAAGTTTTAATATCAATCATAGATTTCGATCATAGTATCATAGATTTCAATGTGGGCACCTTTTGTAGCACCACTAACGTCTAAATGGTAATCCAGTTCTCTCCAAGTGTTTCGTAGCATATCAGGAGTTATTAGATTTTTTGCTTGGGGATTCATTAAATCCTTTGTGTATAAACAAAAAATTGAAACTGTGGATGAGTTGAAGAAGCGTATCATTCAAGCAATTCGTGTAATAACGCATCAATCATTAATGGAGTAAATATCTATTTGACCTTAAATTTAACATATTCCTGAAAGTTATTTTACTTTAATTTAATATTAAAAAAATTGAAAGAAAAATTTTGACAAGGGTGCCCCGAGTTTCTAGTCTCATTCTAAATGGTGCCGTAAACATAAAAAGGTTGGGAATTCCTACACTAATATATCAAGACATGAATAAATCATTTGCCTAACAACCTAATATAGTACTCAACTTAAAAACTCACCAGCAGAATCCTATTGCAGGAATAATTTTCACAGCCACCTGAAGAGTCTTCCTACTACCACAGTTTTTCGTTGAGTAAAAGTATGTTTGAAAAAAAAAACGTGATTCGAATATTAAGCTCAATACCGTCAATAAACGTGACAGGCTTCCTCACGCGAGTGGGCTTTCCCATTAACAGGACCATTAATAGTGTATTCAGCTGGGACACACAAAATAGGAAAAATACGGAAATAATACTTCGTGCTGATATGCGTTGCTAACGGTATTTTATAATTTCGTAAAAGTACTTCTGATAACATCTAATTACGGCACCTGTAAATAATATAGACAGCCAGAAGATGTTCGTCCAGATTGAAAAGAACCTCATACGGCTAGTTAGAATATATAGCTTCCTATAAATTATAGCATTTATTAATTCTAGTCTCACATAAATCTTCTTTCTCGTCATTAAACAATATTAATTGCAAACGTGTCTCCATAAACATCGATGACTGAAAAAAAAGGTCTATTCGTTTGCACACACTATATATATACATATATATATATATATATATATATATATATATATATATATATATATATATATATATATATATATATATATATATATATATATATATATATTTATATATATATATATATATATATATATATATATATATATATATATTTATATTTATATATATATATATATATATTTATATTTATATTTATATATATATATATTTATATATATATATATACCAAAACCCCTCCTTGGTGCTACCTCAACTCCAATGGCGGCGTCTGGGGGATCGTACCTTCTCCCACACTCTGTCTTCATAGAAGGACTTTCAGGCTAAAATCAATCAATCAATATATATATATATATATATATATATATATATATATATATATATATATATATATATATATATATATATATATATATATATATATATATATATATATATATATATATATATATATATATATATATATATATATATATATATATATATATTTATATTTATTTATATATATATATATATATATATATTTATTTATATATATATATATATATATATATATATATATATATGTGACATTTCACCCCTGATTCCATAACACACACAATAATAATTAGAAACGACGAGGCAGAGTTCTATAAAATTGCAGTCCTTTATTTCATAACATTTGGGAGCGGATATCAGAGCGCCCTTCTAGCATGACGCTGAACATACAAGTGCTTTCACATACACAGCCAACAACAGAATAATCCTGCTCTCTTAGTCAGGGGCTGTACCAAAGTCAGCGACTGTTTACATGAACACAGATGTTTTTCGTGGGTGGTATACTACTATAAGAGGCACATTGGGTGCGCTTTATCTTTATGATATTGTTTGACACTTTTGATCCTTTATCTCTGGCACCTGCAGCCATTATCTCTGAGATATTGTGAACTGCGGATTTTAGATGACTAGAGACGGGGTTTGGTTACTCCTTCTGGCGGCATGGCTAATAATCCTATCAACTGAAAAGAATTTATTGTGTTATTTTCCCCACTGGAATTTGCAGATGTTCACTTGCTTTTGGGTGGGCTATTCCTGAGAGAAAGGGTCCTCTCTTAACAGATGTCGGACCCGAATTATAGAAATAGACGAGATTCAACTTATAATGTCACATCCCCCCTCCCAAGAGGCTATCATCCTATGCCTGCATAGGGTGAGAGACACCTGAGTGTGAGTATGTTGGGACCTCACCTAATTCACTCTGCCAGATCAACATTATAAGTTTTACTACTTCAATTTTTTAAGTTAAGTCATAATCGATATAAAACTCTTGATCTGCAGTATCAAGCTCTTTATATCGACATACGTTAGCTGGAATTATAAATCTTTCCGTCCCTCTGGGGAAGTTCTCCACCTATCTAAATTCCTCCATCTCCAGTCATCGTGTTCAATACCATAACAATACAATTACTCTGCCTCAAATTAATAGATGCACAATTACAACAATAGTCTAACAGTAATTAAAAGTACATAATTATAACAATATTAGTGGGATAATAAAATAAGTAATAAGATAATATACTAGTATAGCCATGAAAAGAATAACATAGAAGTGGTAATGGATATGGCTTAATTGAATCTCCATGCAGATACATTATACCGAAAATCAGTTCTAATTCAATAGTAATCTACATGAAATCATACACAAAAACAATTCAATTCTGATACTTGTAAATCAATGCTAAATCAATACACAGAAATGATACATTAAATACTTCAATTCAGGTAAACGTAACTCAACATTAATTAAATAGGGAAACATATTGACAATCACGCACTAAATTAGTTCAATTCAGAAAAATATAACTCAATACTATTTACACTTCTAGAGCACTGGTTTACTCGGATAATAATTACTATTTATACAATCACAATAATGCCAGTATGATCATAAAATATATAATATGATAATAGTGCGTAATAATGAAAAAGAAATAACAGGTGATATAATATAATAAAATCCTTACTAAGACACAAATATATCATATGAACACAATGCTTTTTACAATTTATTAGATTATTCATCTCTTTCATTCCACTTAAATTCTCTCATGTTTTTTAATTCACTATATTCTTTAATACAGGGGAATAACTTCTATTTTTCTTAATCTCAAGATCTCTTTCCTATACTCTTTTAGATCTCTACATTGAGCGAAAATTAATCCTTTCACCCTTCCAGTATTCATCTCTCTCAAGCTCAATTTCTGCATTACCTTATCCTTCTAACCTAACTGTGGTGTTCTGACTTATGATGACATCTGCTAATCAGAGTACTAATTTCTCATGATAGCTTGTCTTTGAATAAGCCTGTCCTATTTAAATGAATTTAAGATTCTACTGAAAGGTACAAATTTCCTCCTTCCATTTTTTCCTTAAATCCATAATTTAAAAATAATAAAATAATTCTGACAACTTCAGCTAGTTTGGTTAAGGTAACTTATTATTCGTCTCTTTTTACACACTCAAAGGAATCGGGGACTCGCTCTTTCCTCCCCATCTAAAACACTACTCGTCGTTTGACCTACTTCTGTTGGGGGGTCAGGGTTCAACTGTTACTCCTCGCACGCTCTATAAGGCCTCAATGCTACAGGTAATTCTGACGTCTTAAAAATTTTTAGCAGGTTCCATATTCACTCTCCCAATACCATATTTACTTTTAAGCAAATATACCAATAAACGATGACAATAGAGGAATGAGCTCCGACGGTAGACTCATGTTCGCAAATTCAGGTAATTTATCCTGAATGGCATTCTGAGTCTTATAGTCTTCAGTCAAATCAAGTGTATTCCTGATTTGCATAGACGTTTTTGGATGCTCGTGTTCTCCATTGCCATTCGTTAGCATTATATCATCACAGTTATTTTGAATACGACCATAATATAATTTAGCACAGTTATTATCATCAGAATATTCATTTATCATTTTACTCGACCTACATATTAATACACGTTACTCCTAATTCAAATTAATAAAATACCAATTAAACAATTATATACCAATACACTACGCAATTACTAATTACACATATGAAAATTATTGAATTAACCTCTACTCACAATTTGAAATTAATACAATGTCACTTAAACAATTATATATAAACACACTAAACATATACTACCCATAAGCATGAAAAATAGTAAATCAACACTTACTCACAAATTTAAGTTAATAATAATAATAAAACATACTGCTAACGGAATCCAATAGACGTAAAGATGATACTACAATCACTTAATTTAATGTTCAGGTTAAATAGCTTCATATGTAGTAAAGATAATAATATATTCTTCAACTGGGTATCTCCTGTATAACATACACCTTAATAGTTCTAGTTAGAAAACCTATAGTATCTTATACACTGATAATTTTATCCATAACAATCTTACCTTGCGTTTGTTGCACTGTTAGCGGTAACACTGTTTTTATGAATTGTCCGTTATAATCACTGTGTTCCGGATCCTCTAAACACCATAGTGGGTTACTATGCACTTCACTAAAGTTTTGCAGTAAGAATCTATGAGATGAGCCCATCACTCAACGTGATCACAAATACACACACACACACACACAAAACGCTAAAAATAACACTTCGTCGCTCGATGACACTTAGGGCCACATCAAAAGGCTAATCAGAACCTTTGACAATTGCACTGCCCGTCATAAATAATACTTGACGTGCACACATAATCACACTGATCTATATTTCATTTTAACACATCCTAATTGGATCTGTGAAGTCGGCAGGGTCTCTCTAATCAGTAATAAATTTCTGTGCTCATTCATTACTCTCTTGTTCTGCCACATTCTGTCCAGGTAAACTGCATCTCGGGGACCCACCACATAACACTGTACAGCTTTCTGACACGAATACTTTTCTTCTGAATATCGGAGAAACATTGCCACTCTCAAATGGGTTTAGTCCCGATCTCTTGTCAGCCCCTCTAGTCTTAGGCTGCAGAGAAAGTTCACTTTCTCCCCTTACTTAGTTTGTCCGAAGCTAGTGTCAATGACCTCTGATTATCACCGAACTCCTTCCATCTTGTATACGAATGATGCTTTCCACTGCAACACCAGTGAGCTATTACAGCACTGTCTTCCTTCGTAACGGGGTGCAATATGACACCCTCCTCGGTTCGGTGTGGGGAATTGGAAAGCAGGGCTCGTCCGCCATGTTTGTCCTTCTTGTCTTCTATTGCCTTAAAATGCATATAAGTTCATTTAATCAATTTGATTTCTTCTTATTAAAATCCATTAGGTTTCCTTCGCAAAGTAACTATCCTGTCGGCTTGTGACATTTCACCCCTGATTCCATAACACACACAATAATAATTAGAAACGACGAGGCAGAGTTCTATAAAATTGCAGTCCTTTATTTCATAACATTTGGGAGCGGATATCAGAGCGCCCTTCTAGCATGACGCTGAACATACAAGTGCTTTCACATACACAGCCAACAACAGAATAATCCTGCTCTCTTAGTCAGGGGCTGTACCAAAGTCAGCGACTGTTTACATGAACACAGATGTTTTTCGTGGGTGGTATACTACTATAAGAGGCACATTGGGTGCGCTTTATCTTTATGATATTGTTTGACACTTTTGATCCTTTATCTCTGGCACCTGCAGCCATTATCTCTGAGATATTGTGAACTGCGGATTTTAGATGACTAGAGACGGGGTTTGGTTACTCCTTCTGGCGGCATGGCTAATAATCCTATCAACTGAAAAGAATTTATTGTGTTATTTTCCCCACTGGAATTTGCAGATGTTCACTTGCTTTTGGGTGGGCTATTCCTGAGAGAAAGGGTCCTCTCTTAACAGATGTCGGACCCGAATTATAGAAATAGACGAGATTCAACTTATAATGTCACATATATATATATATTGATTGATTGATTGATTGATTTTAGCCTGAAAGTCCTTCTATGAAGACAGAGAGTGTGGGAGAAGGTACGATCCCCCAGACGCCGGCACTGGAGTTGAGGTGGCACCAGGGAGGGGTTTTGGTTCGCCTATACGGCACCACCATTGAAAACAACCAACGATTCTTGCAGATTAAATGCGAATGTCTTCATCGTCAAGTGCTCCGCAATCGCAAACAACAACAACAACAACATATTTCTTCCCTAAAAACTAAGCCTTCTTGGCATCTACAACAAATTGTTAGAAAGTCAAAATATCGATCATTGTAATGTCAAAATTATGCCAGAAGAATTTTAAAATTTGTCCATATTTAAAAAATAATCTATCATATGACAGAAGAGAGAAGTAGAAGAACAGGTAAAATCTGGCAGATGTGAACTAAAATTATAGAACTCCGTTCGTAGTTTAAAAACTGGAGACAGAGTATAAAATTTTGCAGAAAAATAAATTTCCCGCTGACGCAATTACACGAAGAAGCAAAATCAATTTCATTTCATAAAGCGATGTCCCGTAAAACTGGAATGAAGAAGGGACAAAGAAGTGAGCTAAATACTTTTCTGGGCAAACACCTCATTTTAGTACAAAAACGAAAGAAAGCGAAAAATCGAGGAAGTAACCATATCTTTATATTTTTTACAAAGGGAAAAAAAGTTACATCGGCAATAAACAGGACTTTTTCTATGAGACGCTTTAAGTACACCAAGCTGAAACTTGAAAGCCTGGATTTTTAATAAAGAACATAAACAAAACGAATATAAATGTGAAAGTTGTTGATCGGAGACTTATCATGAAGTTCTATGCAAGAACACCCATACCTCGCTTTACGGCCTAGATACGTTCCGGAAAAGTTGGCCGTAAAGCGAAAAGCCGTATAACGAATCAATTATTTTGATACAAACCGATACAAATTTAATTGGATCGGTTCCAATTTTTTATAAATAATGTAGTATTAGTTCATAAAGCATCTTATTCTTTTTATTTCCTACTAGCTGAAAACCCGCACTTCGCTACTGAGTACATTCAAATTAAATACAACGGTCAATGTATGCAATTAATGTCAAAAAAATATATATATATATATATATATATAATAAATACGACGATCAATGTATACAATTGATGTAAAAAAAAACAAAAAAATATATTTATAAAAAATTCGTAAGGGATATTTTTATAGACAAAATAATGTAGAAGAAAATATTCAAATTAAATCTAATAGGACATACTAAAGAATATAGTATAGTTAATATAGTACAGTTTGAAGAACATATCTTTTACTGTATTTTAATATTTTTTTGGATAATGTCCAATCGTCTGCCGCACTAGCAAGAAAAAAAAATTTCTGTCTATTTCGTGTTATGTACGTGATGATAAATTTATTTAAAGTACCAGAAAAAGAAATCACGTGATCAGTATTTAATAAATTAAATTGTAAAAACTAAACTTTTAAAAATCACAAAATGAAGGTAAAGATTCGAAAAAGATCTGATTTTAAAGGAATTTTTATGATCTTTCTCGTGATATAAATTCTATAACCCTCAAATTATTATTTTAAATGCAAACTTAAAAAAATTACTAAAAGAGCTTAAAAATTTAATTTTTAAAAATCTTAAGAAGAATTTTTCAAAAATCTTTCTTAGTGCACCCCTACACTATAAGAGGAATCGCCATGCAAAATTTCAGGCCTCTAGGTCCAGCGGTTTGGTCTGTGCGTTGTATGTCAGTCAGTCAGTCAGTTACGGAACTGTTTTATATATATAGATAAAAATGCTTACATAAAAATAAAAGTACAAAACAATGTAATAATAAATCGAAATTCAAAAAGTAAACATATAAATAAAAACAAAAGAAATCATATGCACATATGTATACATATAATAAAAAAAATATAAAATAAAATGTTTAAAAAACTGTTTTAATCTGTCGACAAACATTAACATGAAGAATCACTAAGTTATAATATGCTGCCATCATCAGTTTCCGCTGTTGTGGCCGTAAAACGAAACATTGTGACGAACGACCGTAAATCGAAAAAGTGCCATAATTAAAAAAGGCCGTTATAGCGAAATGCCGTATAAAGAGCGGCCGTATATCGAGGTATAGGTGTATTTAGAAATATTTTTATTACCTTGGAAAAATTGTGAGAAACGCGAATTATTCTCCAGCTCTGATTAATGTTGAACTCGATTTTAATACTTCGCAACATCGTTATAACTCTAAAGAAAGCGTTTGCCTTTAGAGAATTAACAGCGATTTTAAGGCTACTGTGTACTAACCGTATTGGATTCGCTCACCTCAATGTCAACCTATGGCGAAAATTTGTCTAATATTTACAGCTATATAAATGCTGGCAATCCAATAAAAATGGTATTTTTAGATAGCCTGTACTTTTCTGCACCTTACAACAGGATTCATTTCATAAATTTCGTCCACCAATGGAATTTATTAGCGTTTAAAACACACTATTTTTCCATGACAAATTTTTCCATGACAAATTTAAATTTTAAAATGTTACTTTTTTTAAAAAAATATGAAAAATGCTCTAAGGTGTAAAATATCTTTCTCTATTACGAAGTACAATCTTATAAAAAAATGTTTAAATCCAAGTCGACAATCCTTGGAGAAATTTTCCCCATAGGTTAATATTGTGGCGAGCGAATCCAATAGGGTTAGTACACAGCAGACCTAAGCTCTGATCATGGTGATATACGTAAAGAAAAAAATACATAATTTTACAGTGTTGATTGCTCTAACATAGAACAGTGGCTAGTTTAACAAGCTTTCACGGAGAGGGCTCGGGTTCGAATCTCCAGTAAAGCGTAGATGTTCTTGTTGTGTCCCCTCATAGAGAGCAATTTGGGTTCACCTATATGATGATCCTAAAATAAAGTAGTCAATTAAATTTTTTGGTGTGGATTTGTGAAAGTCGTCAAGACAAGTACCTGCCGCGTTGAGGTAAAAAAGGGGGAAAAATTATGACCATCAAGCAAACAGCTTTTAAAGTTACCGTGTATTCATCGGCGTAGTATTGAAGTGAGTTAAGGGGACAGTGTACCTTCAAACCTAACTTTTTGTTTTGAATGGATTTGCTTGAAATTTGAATATGTGATTAGTACCACAGATATGTAAAAGTGGTTAAAATTTAAAGATGAAATATTAATAATTTATGAATTATGAATTATTAATTATATCAAAAATTGGCCTAATTAAAAATGTTCCATGTGCATTTCTTTTGCATATAATATGGTAATGTTTATTTACAGGATACCTTATAGAACTAACAATGAAACTTATTGCTTATTTTAAGTATTCATTAAAAATATAAAGAGAAAAAAATAATAATAGTGAAAACACCCTTTTTATTACGAAAAACACTTATAAATCATCTTTTAAAGTACAAAATTTAGAAATTTTGAGCTATGAAGCATAATTTTTTTCAATAAGATTTATTTGATATACAGTTAAGTATATAAAACTTAAATTTAAAAGCAATACGATAGTTAGAAATGTGTCTGGAGCGGTTTGAATATTCGTATGACATGAAAATTTTTATTTTGAGAAAAACACATTTAAAGTTACTGCTGTTAGTAACCACATAATATCTAAATTAAATACAAATGCCTATAACTAGGAAAGTAATCAAAAAAATTAAAAATTATTTTTGCAACACAGTCCTACTCGTCCGTAGTTTCACAATTCAATAAAATAAAATAAAAATCGAATTTTTCGAGAAATTTCACAATTTTGAAAGTCTACTGCCCCCTTAAGTCACATCATGAAAGCACTCAGAAGTAATCATCTATTCCATTTTATACACTGTTGGAAATTGATTTATGAAAACACGGTTTTTTGACAAAAACTTCTTTCATATTCATTAAAAATGAATGAACTTTCATACATTATACATGCTATGTATAACAAATGATTTACAAAAATGAGATGTCATACATAATGATAAACAAAAACATAAGGTAAAAATTAGACTTTCGTAACATACAAACATGGAAATTGATTTATGAAATATCACATTTCATTGGCTATTCTGAAGTAATGTGACAAAAATTTGCATAAAACCAAGTAACGTGACATGCGCAGTAGATATAAAAAGCGTTATATATTGGAGGCAATACGTTTCAGTCATACTTTTCACGATGGGTAAACGAAAGGTGTTGTCTGTGGACGAAAGAGCCAAAATCAATGCATATCTAGAATGTGGAAAATCTGTTCCGGAAATTTGTAAATTAATTAAAAGACCAGTTGATGTGATATATAACTCTAGAAAAGATTCAACAAATTATGGCAAAAATTTTAACAAAAAAAGGTAATCCACGTTTAACTGAGATAGAGAAAAGGGGGATTCTTCAGCTTGTATCAAAAACCGGCAACAATTCAAAGCAGATTTGTGCAGATCTATCCCTTCCTGTTATTTCTAGAAGAGTTAGGCAAATTTTACATTCTTCATGGAGCTTGAGATGGTCGAAGATGAAGTCAAGAAAGATACTTCTGCGTCACAAGCAGATGCGTTTTCAGTTTTGTGAGAAGTACATGACAATGGGCGACAATTGAAAGAAAGTCATTTTCTCCGATGAAAAGAAATTTAATTTGGATGGCCCCGATGGTTTGAGGATGGTTATTGGAGAGATCTCCGAAAAGAACCAAAATGTACATTCAGCAGAAATTTTGGTGGCGGAAGTTTGATGGTTTGGGCAGCGATTGCTTATGATGGCAGAAGTGAAATTGTATTTATAAATGGTCGCCAGAATTTATATGATTACAGCTTAGTTTTAGAAAACTCCCTTCTTCCATTTGCATGGAAATATTATAGTTTAGATTACATCTTCATGCAAGACAATGCAAGTTTCACACTTCAAAAGCAATGAAAGATTGGTTTGACGAAGAGAATATTGCTCTTTTAGATCATCCACCTAATAGTCCTGATCTGAACCCCATCGAAAACGTTTGAGGACAGCTTGTCCGAATGGTTTATGCAGATGGGATGCAGTACACATCACTTGTAGAATTGAAAGCTTCAATCTGTCAAAATTGGAAGCTAATTGATCACAAGTACATTCAAAATCTTGTTATATCAATGCCATCTAGAATAAAAGAAACTTTAATGAAGAAAGGCGGCATTACTATCTATTAATGTCAATGGAATGTGATATTTCATAAATCAATTTCCATGTTTGTATGTTACGAAAATCTAATTTTTGACCTTATGCTTTTGTTTATTATTATGTATGAAATTTTATTTTCGTAACTCATTTGTTATACATAGCATGTATAATGTATGAAATTTCATCTATTTTCAATGAATATTATAAACGTTTTTGTTAAAAAATCGTGTTTTCATAAATCAGTTTCCAACACTGTACCAACATTTTAGTGACTTATTGAAGGGAACTTAAGGTTTTTCTGAGTTCGGCTTCACTTAGAAAATCTTAGGGTTCTCGAGTATGAATTTAAAAAAAAAGGTTCTGACCCAAATAAAAGAAAATTTAGGTAGAGAATGCTAGCAAAACTACCATCTTTTGGTTTGCTTTCCTTGTTTAATTAAGGGAGCTAGAGACTTGGCCCCTAGCCCCTAGTTACGGACATGTTGCACAACCAAATTTACTTTTAAAACAGCAACTTGCCTTGCAACTTAATATCAAAAATTTCAACACATATAACTTACAGAAAGAAAGTTCTCATTATTTAAATGCAAAACTGTTTACCGCAGTGAAAAAAAAAATTGCTTGAAAATGGTGACGGATCCTTAAAATGCAACTTCGGATCAAAACCGACGTCCAAGGGTACCCGGTGAGCTGGAGTTGCATATTTGAACCTTAAATTGTTTGAAAAATGTTGTTTCCAACAACTGGTATATGTTTATTACTATCAGAAAATATTCACTTTAATTTCAGGCCGATTTTTTTTTTGTTCATTTGAAACTGAAATCGCAATATAATTCTAAATTTATGTCTTTATAACCTGAGATGTTCTAAGCGGTTTCCAATAAAATGAACTTCTAAATCACCAAGGATTTCAAAACAGACATTTTATTTGCACAAATCCCTCCATTTGAATACAAATTCACTCTTAAAAGGAATATAAGGAACGTCTTTATAGCACCATTATTTCCGTATCAAGGTTTAGTTCCTGTACTTGAAAGATAATCCAAGTGCAACGAACTCATTTCAGCATTTAAAATTACGAAGTTAAGGATAACTGGGACCGAACGGTTAAAGTATTCTAATACAAGTCTCACTGAATAGCAGGAAACATGTTAAAGACAATATGCTTGTTTTTATTTGTTTTGAAAAAATCATTTAAAAGATTTTAAAAGATTTGGAATCTCAGTGGAAACTTACAATTTATTATAGCTCGTATAGTTTTAAACCTCGTTTTAAGAGGACAAGCAAAAATATTGCTGTTTTACGGCAAAATAAACTAACCGATATTCAATGTATAAATCTTATTTATAATAAATTCAATATGTAATTAATTGCTGTATAATATATATTATAACCCTTTATATCGTCATTTTTATAGTAAAAATCTAAACATTTTTAAGCGATAAAAGTGAGTACTTTATTTAAAAGTATTCCTTTATTAGAAGTTATCTAACCCCTCTTCCTTCTTTTAAGGCAATAAGGAAATTGCTAAGCATTTTATTTACATAAATTTTATGATGAAAAATTAATGCAGAGTAAAAGAAGAGAACAGTTTACATGAAACCTTTATCACGGATTTAGATCATAAAATTATCAAACGTAAAATTTATTTACACATTCTTTTACGATGAAAAATTAATGTAGAGTAAAAGAAAAGAACAGTTTGCATGAAACCTTTATCATGGACTTAGATCATAAAATTATCAAACAGAAAATTTATTTACATAATTTTTTACGATGGAAAATTAATGTAGAATAAAACAAGATAACAGTTTACAAGAAACCTTTATCACGGACTCAGAGCATAAAATTATCAAACGTAAAATGTTTTACATATATTACTGTGAAAATATGTTAACGTATTTATATGTGAGGAATGCGTTTTACCAAAGCTATATAAATGGAAATGAAATTCACATATGTAGTGCACATAATATGCAAATATATATATAACCTTCAATGACAATATAGTAACTGCTACAACAATTTTAGTAGTTTTATTGTGCAAAGAAATGTAGTGTCGGTTAACTTTAAAATATTTCTTTAAAAAAAGTATGGATATTTTATTATAAAAACAAACAATACGAAAAATAGATAATCAGAAAATTAATTATAAACTTCCGCACAGAGTATCTGACAAGAAGTTTTATTTTATGAATATAAATTTTATTCGCTGTCAAGTACTAATTTAACTAAAATATCTAGTTCAAATTGGCCCAATTTGGATTACGAAGTGTGTACATGACTATCAATTACATATAATGAAGAAAAAAGAGCTGATATTGCATTAAATTCCGAAGACAAATTATTTTTAAAACTTCCCTATGCACAAAAGGGAAAAAAATTATACTAACAGAGAAATTGGTTCGTTAGGTATATCAAAGAGGAAGCCTGCTTTAAAATTTAGATTTTTAGTTTTTTTTAAACAAAATTTTAAGTTGCAAAAGCATTCTGTTACGTGTATAAGGATCTGTATGAAAAAATAGTGAGGTAAAAATATTATGCCTTGGCTGTCCATGTTGTACAGAGGTTATATATATATATATATATATATATATATATATATATATTAAATATATATATATATATATTAAATATATATATATATATATATATATATATATATATATATATATATATAAATATAAATATATATATATATATATTATATATATATATATATAGAGTGATTTTTTTTCTAAAAAATAGGTGGGTATGCTGTGTTTTCACAAATAAATGTGCGTATTTTTAGTACCGTGTTTTCACACGTCACGCCACTGGGGAACATAAAACTCGCAGTTTAAAAAAATACTTTTTGTTATACATTAACAATTGATTCGTAAGTTTTTAAAATTTCGGTTAAGTTAAGCCAAAATAATACTTTAAAAAAAGGTGGGGATAGGCCGTATCTCCGCGTAACCCTAGAAAAAAAGCCCTGTGTGTGTATGAAATCTAACTGGTAGACTCTTTCGACGATATACGGGAAACAGATAAAAGGGCATTCGGTTTTCTGTTGTTTATTCGGCTGAGCGCATACAATGCAATTAAATAATTCAATTAGGGAAAGATACGTTTATTTACTGTGTACATTATAGTTATTTACTTTTTTAACATTTATGAAATATAAAAGCATAACATATAAGAAATATGAAGCTATTTGCATATTTACAAAGAACTGGGATAATAGATAATGGAAACCGCTCAATCCATGATTCAATCTCTAAGCACGCAGTTCGACACTCACACCAGCACAATGGAAATTTGAGTTCCGTTTGTCCATGTGATTCTGTGGTGTAGTATATGCCCGCGACAGTTAGGCGCCACATAGAGAAAAGGAAAGTACAGTAATACCTCGTTTACCTGAACTAACTGGGGCCATAAGTAAATGCCCCAGTTAGTCCGGGCAGTTTTTCCCCCAGAAAATCATCCGGACAATCGAAAATTCGAATAATCAGGGTAATATGGGTAATAAGTAAATCAAAATTTCTAAGCAGACATACCGTTTATTACGATGAAAAACTATGTTTTGTAACAAAATTCAACAAAAGCAACAAATTCAATAAAACTCAACAACAAGCATTTTATCATCATAATTTATTGTACAATCTATGCAGGAACTGTACATTGGATCAAACTAAAAAGCGAATATTTGACGCACTTATAGTTACGTTCTTGCTGTCATAGTTAAAAATTATTATCTAATGTGAACATTAAATAAAAAAATTCTACAAATCTGATCCGGATCAACGAATGCCGGATAAACGAAGTTTTACTGTAGTTATATAACAGAGAAGATATTATCAAAAGTAATGAATCAATGGAATAGAGTTAAAACTGGTGTGGCATTGTTATTACTTATATATAACGAAATGAGCGCAAATGAAAAAGCAAACTTTCGTGCCCCAAAATCCCTTGAAATTAATTATACTATTTCTTGCCAACATAAGTTACACTTCTGTAATGAAAACGAAATGCGATAATAAATTCAATTACAGATACAAAATTAATTTCTATTTACTTTTTTACCATTTGTTCGGAATATCGTAATGAAAGGCACACGCGTCCGATCACCAATGTGAGACTTTCTCTATATATCTGTCCAGACGAGTCCAAAAAGAAAATGCGTCGACGTCGCTAAGAAAAATCCAATACGATTCATCTGCTCTGTCACCTGTGGCGTGCGAAACCAATGAAGGGAAAACGATTAGACAAATGATCCTGACCGGTCTTAACCGGATTTCAGGAGGCAGTTCATTCCATATGCACGTATGGCGGAACAAAATACAGAGGGCTCTCCAAATCAATACGGAGCATTTGCCGCCTAGTATGGATTACGAATGCGTAAATGGACCTTCGTTGGAAAGACGAATTACAGGTCGAAAAAAACTGATAGAGAAGGAATGGTAATTCCTACAGCATTTTTAACTTAGAGACTTTTTTTCCCGCTTTAAACATACTATGGAGCTTTCGGGAACTGCAAATTTTTACGACACAATTTTTACAAAACTATGAATACAAAACTATAACATTTTTATTACTGTACTGTTTGAACATACCACGTAGTACATCCGCACTACGTGGTCTTCATGTCAGAATGGAATTTTCCACGATTTGCTCTCTTTAAAAGGATGTATATGAAATTCTCCACAAGATGCCTCATTCAAATTTTGTACAGCGTTCCTTTGCTTTTTAACGTAGGATTACGTTCCTCCATAACGGTCCTGCGAAAAGGAAAATTTCAGACGCTAAAACCGTCCGTCCATCCATCCTCGCGAGTTATAATTTTGGCGCCAAACCCAGTCTGTGTCGCTTCGACAAACAGTAAACAGTTAAACAGGAAAAGTACCAAAATGCGTTAAAATTTTGAGATACATATATGAATAGATACATATATACATAACACATACATACATATATGCATACAAAAGAGGTAAGCAACGATAAGAAATCCAACGTTAATAACCCGCGGTAGTTTCGTTAGAAGAGACAACCTGAATTTTTTTTGCTAATTAAACTGTAATCAAAGTGACGTAGTGTGACATGTGCGACGGAAAATATGACTCTAAAATCACAAATCACCTTGATATTTTTTGGACGGGGGAGGGGAAAAGGGCCCGTGATTTAAAAAAATTTGCAATAAATTATTTTATAAAAGTGTGAGCAAAGAAAATTAAACTTACTGTTAAGCCTTCCCGTCCCAGAAACACAAAAAAAGGTTTCTTCTTCTCAAGCAGAGGAGCGTTAACAGGCAAAGATAGAGTCTCTATAGTCATCACACATAAATAAACATACATGCGCGCGCACACAGACACACACACACATATATATATATATATATAACTAAAACTAAACTCATGGCGAAAGAGTCCGCTTTGGACCAAGGCCGGAGGTCCCTATCTCCGCTTTCTTGACCGTGGGCTTGGGGTGCCATACAGCATATGTCTCATTCAGGTGGCCAATCTGACGTGGGACCCCCAGGGTTTAATTCCTCAAACATGCTTGGTCCTCATTTTATCGACCCACTCAAGGGATGAAAGGCTGAGTCGACCTTGCCCAGTCACAGGATCGAACCCTGGATCTGTGGTGTGGCAGCTTGAAGCTTTAACCATTACGCCACCGGGCGTCTTATATATATATATATATATATATATATATATATATATATATATATATATATATATATATATATATATATATATATATATATATATATATATATATATATATATATATATATATATATATATATATATATATATATATATATATATATGTATATATATATATATATATATGTATATATATTTATATATATATGTATATATATATATATATATATATGTATATATATATATATATATATGTATTTATATATATATATATATGTATAGATAGATAGATAGATAGATATGTATACACACATACATCTATATAAATTTATGTATATACTGCTCTGTGGACATTCACTCCTACTACGCCTCGGGCTGACGAAGAACTATTGATTAGTTCGAAACTAGTTGTTTTTCATATCAGATATTAGGAAGCTGAATGTTGTAGTTTTTGCTTTATCCACAAGTTTCTTATCAGTCGCAAATGGTACTTTTAAGGGAGTAATAACTATGAAATGTTAAAGTCACTTTGAAGCAAAAATGGAGCAGTAAACAAGAGTCTGACACAAGAAAAACATACAAGTGGTTTAAGATTCGATGTCTAGACAGTAATAGCTAACGAAAAATTCTGTCATGGGCCTATTAAATGTTGCTGTTGAGGAGGTAAAATTAAACGCATGACTAGTTTCAGTTCTTACTGTAATCTAGAATGTTAATAGTGATTACTGTCGATGATTTAAATTAAAGATATCCATGTAATAAATATGACCAAAAATTGTAATCTAATCCTTAATTTTTTAATATTGTGACCCATATCTGCAACCACAACCAAATTTTCATTAGAAAAATGGTTATTGGTTGAATTATCTGGGGAACTGCATGTTATCTTCGCTTAATTTTATAACTGAAGTGTACTTTCAGAAAGAAAATTTAAGCATTAAACAATATTACATTATAATCGACGCACCTAAGACAAATAACAAAATTTCTCTTGTATTGAATTTTATCTGGAAGTTTCGACAGTAATTAATTCTGCATTAGAAATATACACTGCTGGCCACCCAAATTGCAACACCAAGAATGACAAGAGATATCACAACAAAATTTATTTTGTAGATAACATGTTGACCAAGTATCAAATGATTAAATTTATAGACTTCTGTGAAGTGTGGTTCCTGCCAAAATCAGTAGCCAGAGTAGCCGCCATTGTTGGAGATCACCGCTGCCACACGCCTCGGCATTGATTCAAATAGACTTTGGATGAGTTCTTGGGGTACAGCAGACCAAGCAGCTTCCACAAGTTGCCAAAATTGATCTGCTGTGGCAGCTGGGGATGGAATCTGGGTCAATCGTAGAGCAACCATGGACCACATGTTTTCTATCGCCGAAAGATCCGGAGAGCGAGGCAGCCAGGGAAGCAATTCAATCTGGCGATTGACGAAGAACCGTTGGACAATGCGTGCCACGTGTGATCGCGCATTATCCTGTTGAAATATGGCTGTGGGCAAGCCCTGAAGGTAAAGAAGGACAACTGGCTCCAACACCTCGGAGATGTAGCGCTGGCTGTCTAAAGTACCGGCAATGCGTACTAGAGGTGTGCGAGAGTGATATCCAATACCGCCCCATACCATAATACCCGGTGCAGGACCAGTGTGGCGGTGCATAACGCAGCTGTTCAGCATCCTCTCTTCACGGTGTCTCCAGACTCGAATGCGACCATCGTGGTGTTGCAGACAGAAGCGTGACTCGTCAGTAAAGACAATTTCATTCCATTCTGCCGTCCACATCCTTCTGTCATCGCACCATTGGCGGCGGAGACGTCTGTTGTTTTGCGTCAAGGGTAGACAAAGCAATGGACGTCTTGCGGACAGACCACTCTGCTGTAAACGGCGTCCAATGGTACGCGCAAACACTGGATGATGCGTTACAGACTGCATGTGCTGTGCTATGGTTCGTGATGTGACTGAGCGATCCGTCACTGCCTGTCCGTCACTGCACAATTTGCCTGTCATCACGTGAAGTGGTGCGCTGAGGTGGATGCGATCGAACACGCCGGTCCGTCGTACCCTCCTGCATCCAACGATCACATATCCGCATTACAATTGTTTGGTTTCGTCCAACACGACTACCGATTTCCATGAAAGATAATCTACAATCTCGGTAGGCCACTATCCTTCCTCTGTCGAACTCGGATACTTGATCAAAAGATGATCGCTGTTTTCGACGAGGCATAATTGATCGTTTTTTTTGAAAAAACCACAAGAAAAACACAATTGCCGAACTTGAAATCGTCGAAATCTCCAAGCCTTAAATAGCGCTTTGAAGTGGCGCCACAGGCGCGGGTGATGTGCGTCTGCGCTGAAATTCTAATCATTTGCATATCTCATCATTGCTAATCATGTTGTAAATTTCATGTTATTTGCATGTTTCCTTCAGGGTGTTGCAATTACAGTGGCCAGCAGTGTATTTTAAATCCTTCGTAACTGATAACATATATTTTTGGTTTGACCTTAACGAATGGACTGATACATTTGAAAACAATATATATATATATATATATATATATATATATATATATATATATATATATATATATATATATATATATATAGAGAGAGAGAGAGAGAGGGAGAGAGAGAGAGATAGC
The DNA here is from genome assembly GCA_907164885.2 of Dolomedes plantarius. Classification (NCBI taxonomy): domain Eukaryota; kingdom Metazoa; phylum Arthropoda; class Arachnida; order Araneae; family Dolomedidae; genus Dolomedes; species Dolomedes plantarius. The sequence goes on from OU015498.1 coordinate 83,846,891, forward strand.
TTGAAAAAAGTGAAGTATCAATGTATTTTTTTAAATATGCGACAAAGTGCATTTATTTTTAGTCGCTAAGAAATCTCACTTAAAACATCACAGGTAACAGAGAAAAAAATCACTGACCAGTTTGGAAAATAACGGAATTTGTGGAAAATATGTCTCAAGAGGAATATTTACAATTGTGATGAGTAAAATAGACGATATGTTTTCTGTGTCGAAATAAAGGTAGAAAAAACTTTAAAGACTGAAAACAATTTTTTGTTCTATTTCATATACATTCGTGTATACTGTAAGTAAAATTTGCTTTAATGGTCTTTGCTTAAGATTTTTCAAAATAGGCTGACATCTAAGATTCAATGCCCATATTCAAATAGTCTATTTATAATTCTTTACTAACATTAAAAATACATTAAATAAATAGTTTAAACACGTTATATTTGTGCATATTTCATCAAATTTCTTCCATCCGGGAAATCACTGAAAATAACCAAAAACTACCTGCCAGTTCGGAAGAAAATGTAATCGATGAAAAATGTGTCTTACAGAAATTTTTACAAATATAATAAAAGAAAATGCGATAACTCTTTTGTATCTAGACAGAGATAAAAATTAATTTAATAATCGAATACAAGTTTTAACCATGTCTCAATGAAATCTGCGTATGTTTCTAGAAATTTTTGGCTGAACGGCCTCTTTTAGGTTTTGCAAGAACAGGCTAAGATCTAAAACGTAATACCCAATATGTTATCCAATAACACAATATACAATAAAATATCCAATAATGTTTTCAATCAAGTTTGGAAAATTTCAGTTGAGTAGTCTTTAGGTTTGGCAAGAACAGACTAAGATCTAAAACTTAATATCTAATATAATACCCATAATCTCCCCCCCCCCCAAAAAAAAAAAATAAGTAAATAAATAATTACATGATATAAGTATTTTATATCCGTTTATTTCATTAACCGCTTAATGCACAGTTCCGTGCCATACACGGGCGACGTTTACTTGCAGAATTGTGCAAATCCGTGAACGCCACGAGCACTGTTCTTTTTATGTTCATTCAAATATTACAGCTCCGTTTGTGTCCCGTTTAATATTAAATTGTTTTTATCCAAACATCTTAAGTCCGTTTATGTCACGTTCGATGCTGATTGCTTTTGTTCTAGGAAGTTAGGCCTGTATACGTCATGGGAATCTTTATCGTTTTGTTTTGCTTATAACTCAATACTAAAGGATCACTATGGGGTGCTATAAAAACATGGCGCCGATTATTTATTTATACTGGGGTAATTTAAATTTAAATTTTAATAAGCTATTGTTTTTTAACATAAATGAGTCTAAATAAACATAAATTATAATTATCTGCAAGATTTGTTTTTTTTTTTTAACTCAAATTAATACAAAAATTGTGTATTAAGACTGATGTGTACTAACCCTATTGGATTCGCTCATCTCAATGTTAACCTATGTAGAAAATGTGTCTACTATTTACAGCTACATTACTGCTAATAATTAGGGATACATAATTTTCGTATTTAGGAAATAGATGCGAATGCGAAATTTGCCGATATGAGCGAATAAATACAAAAATTATTTTTTTACTACTTTTCGGCGAAAACTCGGTGATAAACTTCTTTTTAAGCAAAATTAGGTAATAATGGTATTAATTTACTAACATAGATAATGGCTTATCTAAGACTATCCATGGTTTCTAACGGAGAGATCTCACTCTTGAAATTTGCTTATTTCTTATTGCTAAAGGCATAAGGAAGAGAATGTGGAGACCACTACAATGTTAGCTTTTAACCAAGAATTTCGATACTTAAATAAACCAAGTAAGTAAAAGTGTGATTTTTTTTTAAGAAATGCGAAACTTTTTAATTTATATATAAATTTTTGCGAATAAATGCGAAATTTTATATTTGTAATTTTTTTTTTTTTTTTGCAAAATTTACGTACACCTCCTAAAAACGCAATAAAAATGGCATTTTCAGATAATCTGAACTTTCCTGTTCCTTGCAACAGAATTCATTTTATAAATTTCGACCACCAGAGGAATTTAAAAGAATTTAAAGCACACTATACCAGATTCCCCCCCCCCCTCCTAAATTATTTAAATTTTTAAATATTATCTGCATTAAAAAAAAAAAAGAAAAATGCCGCAAGGTGTAAAATTTCTTTTTCTATTACAGAGTACAATTTTCTAAAAAAAATCATTAAATCGGCAATCCTTGGACACATTTTCTCCACAGGTTAACATTGAGGCGAGCGAATCCAACAGGGTCAGTACACAGCAGCATTAAAAGGTTGAAAAAACTAATAAATCCAAAAATATAAATTTTCCTGCCATGTATTTATTAGAAAAATACTATCCAAGTAATTACTCCAAGAATGTACACTTTATATCAAAGAAATAGATAAACGCAGAAGTATTTTACCGGGCTACAAATAGCATCGAACACTCCCCCCTCCCCCGAATACCCATCGGATAAGTTCTCCTCTCTGCAGCAGTTTCTAACACCTAACATTCCTGGGCGTTGGTATCACAAAATGCACATCGCCACACGTGGGCGTTTGGACGATTCCTTCAGTACACTCTGCCGCCTCTTGTAAAAATAAAATGACTGTTGACATTTGCGGTTTGACCCAACGCTGCGGCTCTTCTAAAAACGTTGCGGTTTTCTCGGGGGATCACAGGGGCTAGGTACCGTGGGGCCTGTTTAAATTCGTCCCCCGCTGTTGTGCTTTTATTATCGAGTAAAACTAAGAACGATTGGGCTCTCAAGAGAGATATGTTTAATAATTTTCTGAAATATAGACAACATAAATATCTGAAATAGCTTTTGAAATAATATATATTTTTGGATTCTGTGTAGTGATTCGTGTTCTATATACAGTCGAACCCAGTTATAACGAACTCCAAGGGATCAAAGGTTTTTGTTCGCTATATCCGAACCGTTAAGAAAAATGCTAGAGTTCACAAAATGTATAACTCATTAGTTTCAATGTGTATTCATTAATGATATATTAAGAAAATGATAAAATCTATTAAAAATGGTCATTAATGAATTAAATCGACTAAAATCGATTACATTAAACTGACACAATGCTAATTAAATTACGTACAATAGGAAAACAGCGGGACCAAAATTTTCGTTCGTTATACCCGTGAGTTCGTTATGTACCGGGTTCGCTATAACGGGGTTCGACTGTATTCTGTACAAGACAGTGATTTTCAACCGGTGTGCCGTGACACAATCTTAGGTATGCCGCGAAACATTTCAAAGATGATCAAAAAATTGAAAGTCCAAAGCACAATATGAATACATATAAAAATTAAAACCTTTTTAAATGATACGAGTATATCACTGTTAGATATACAGGGTGTCCCAGTTAAACGTTTCAGAACTTCTACGAGGGGTAGGGTGCATCCTGACGACTCGAAATCATATAGCAATGTGGTGTCGGAAATGGTTTCCTGAAGCGGTGGTGTACACAGAAAACCATAAAGAGAGAGACCGTAAGTGGATAATCGTTTTAATAATAAATGTACAAAACCAAAAGATACACGGGTTAAAGTAAGTGTTTGAAGTTTTTCCACCGACTGCAATGCAGATCTCACATTTCCGGCGCATGGAATTCCAAATGTTCTGGAATAATCCAGGCTAATCTCGAATTTCTCCGGCAGCTACTGAGATTCTTGCAACCAGCTCCTCCCCATTGTCAACGGGGGTGTCATAAACCTGTGTTTTCATATGCCCCCATAAATAAAAATTCGTATAATTAGCCATCCTACTAACTCCGAGTCCTTGTGCGAAATCACGATTCCCTGCACTAACGCTCGGAACTTTCCCGCAACGCCATCTACCGCTTCAGGAAAGCATTTCCGACCCCACATTGCTATATGATTTCGAGTCGTCAGGATGCACCCTACCCCTCGTAGAAGTTCTGAAACGTTTAACTGGGACACCCTGTACACGAGTACATCATTGTTAGATACGAGTATATCATTGTTAGAATACACGTATACATAATATAGTAAACATATGCAGCGAAACTCCTCTAGCCGGCCACCCCTCTAAACGGCCATAATTTGCTCAGATTAAAGTCTCCATAGATTTAATGTTATGGAAGAAACTCCTTTTCCACGCCCCCCCCCCCTCCTCAAAACCACCACTTTTTTTCGGATCTATGACTGGATGCCATAGATAAGTTTCATTGTACATGTATAGGAGGCCATACACTGCAATGGCTGTGATGCCTAGCAGTGTTGGTCACTAGCTACACCACGTCTGTGGTATTTAAGCCGGTTTGTTTGTGTTAATAAATAAATCAAAAAAGGTATACTCTTTTAACTACTCTTTTGTGAGAGATTCATGAAAGTAAATCTCTCACAATCATTTATTTATTATGAGAAAATTTATGCGATGTATTTATCCTATCATTATTCATTGCGAGAAAATTTTTTCGATGTAAACTAGGCCGACAATGTTTGAAAGTTATCCGAAACTTTGAACTTTGTTTTTCAGAATTGCAAATTTAGGTTAAATTACTCGCATTTTTCTCATTAAAACAACATCTTAACACATTTATTCTATTAATCCAATTAAACTTTAATTTTTACATAATTTATTCATATTACACAAGTAAATTACTCTTATAAGTATCTCAAAATTTAACATAATATAGTAACATTATATATATATATATATATAACAGTTCCGTAAATGACTGACAGATAACGCACAGAGATTATTAAATAATTATAATTACTAAGAATTATAATTATAACACATTATTATTTCTTAACGTACATTTATTCCTTATTAAATAATTTACCGCTGGACCTAAAGGGCTGAAATTTTGCATGGCGATTCTTCTTATAGTGTAGGGGTGCACTAAGGGAGATTTTTGAAAAATTCTTAGATTTTTAAATTTAAATTTTTAAGCTGTTTTTGTAACTTTTTTTAAGTTTGAATTTAAAATAATAATCTGATGGTTATAAAATTTACATCACGAGAAAGATCATAAAAATTCTTTTAAAATGAAATCTTTTTCGAGTCTTTACCTCCCTTTTCTGATTTTTGGTGAATCTTTAAAGATTCATATTTTAGAATTTAATTTATTAAATGCTGACCACAAGATTTCTTTTCTTTATGTGATACTTTGAATTAGTTTTGCATCGCGTGCATAACAACGAAATAAATTGACAAGAACAGTATTAAAATGCAGTAAAAGATAAAATTTAACAACTAGACTCATCAAGATGGAAGTTTTTAAAGAATTTAATTCAAATGAGTATGTTTTATGGATATTAAACATACAAATTAATTGCATACATTGACCGTTGTACTTAATTTGAATATTTTCTTGTACATTATTTTGTCTATAAAAATATCCGTTATGATTTTTTTTATAAATATATTTTTTTGTCATTAAATGCATGCATAGACCATTGTATTTAATTTGAATGTACTCCATAGCGAAGCACGGGTAATCAGCTAGTATAGTATATGCAGACTAAACTAATTTCGAACTAAAATTATTGAACTCAATAGAGAATTTTTCAGCATAGACTTTTCCACATATGTCACTATTGGTATCAGAATAACCAAAATTCTCCACTAGTTCTTAAACCACTTTTTCCTACATAGCACAGAGTGATAAACGATTTCGCTAAATTTCATTAGAAATTATTTCAAATTTACCAATTTATAAAAAAAAATGTGGCATTTATAGGTAAGTTTTTGTTTAATTTTAGATTTTTTTAAGTGCTATTTTACCACAACAGGCCAAAAAATCCTTAAAAAATTGGCTCCGAACGTGGCAGTCACCTTAAGTTACAATTCTGTCTCCCTAATGGTCCCTTTCCTCAAGGAACAGATGGCGTCCCGGCCAAGAAATAAATACATGAATCAAAGCTAAGCGCGAAGAGAGTGAATTTGTTAATATAGTCAGATAACAGTTCATTTGCACTTGTATCACACTTAATCGTATCTGTATCAAATATCTCCTCCCCCCAACACCCATAAACTCCCCAAAATTTACTCCAACCATGCAATAACCGAAAATGTCCCTTGATTACTTTTTCGTCGGGCATTAAGTCTCCCCCATCCAAAAGCACATTCGCATCAAAATATGATCAATAGCGATGATGCGAAGACTTGTTTCAACGTGTTGTCTGCGTAGCTTTCCCGCGCCATGTTTTTGAGCTTCAACAAAATTTTGGCGGATATGCATCATCAAACGTATCCGTACCAAGATTTGCATCAGGACCAGGCAAACGTGGACGATACCAGCATGCTGCCAGCGTATCAAAACTTGATATGACAGTATGATGATCCACTTGAAGTCGAGCTTTCGCCGAAACTTCATAGAAATGATACGAGGCACAGTGAAAGCAGTGAGGTCGCTACCCTTTTAAGTATGGGAACCGAAGACAAAGTGGATCGCATACAGATGTGCTATGTGGGGAAAACAAGATGACCAGGGAAAAAGATTCGTAACACAACAGGCTGAAATTACGGTTTCGTCTCATTATCGTGTATCATGATCTGATGTGACATATGACACGAAAAAGTTAAATAACACAAAAGCTGACGGGAAGCATCGGTAAAAGTGTATTTCGCGCTTAACTGCTACTGATCGATGACTGTCAACTAGAATTCAACGTTATAATAAAAACTCGCATATGGACCAATAAATTTGTTTTTATCTCGAGAAGTGGGAAATATATTAGGACAACAATTTTATGTAATTACAGATATTCCTCGATTTACAACCGAGACATTGGTCGTAAGTCGAGTTTCAAACTTTTTTTTTTTTTTTGTATAAGGACATACATATATTTTTTACCTTCATACGTAATTTAAAATACATTGTATTTAGAAGACATAAATCATTCTTCGTCATCACTACTTATTATGTTAGTACAATCCATTGGTTCAGAATTTGTGACACAAGACACGTTGCAAGTTTTTTTAACAAAGTTATCCAAGGTAGTTTGAACAGTTTGCGTCTTCTGTTTCTTGTATATTGTCTGGAAGCAAGCCAGATTTTCCTGAATACGACGATTTACACTTGTGAATCTTTCTTCATTTGGATCCGTTGCTTCTAATTGTTGTAGTCCTTTATTTATATAATGAAAAGCTGAAGCCATTTCTGAAGCCAATGAAGGTTTATTTGATTTATCGTGTGGATATCGAAACTATTGCGTCATACATTTTTATTATTGCGTCAAATTTTTGCAGTATTGCAGAATATTGCATCATATTTTTAATAATTATGTAATACATATAGGTATGTATAAAAATTTAAGTGTGTATAAAAATTTAAGTATGTATAAAAATTTAAGTGTGGTCGTAAGTGTGAACGGTCGTCAGTCGAGGAATACCTGTACATATTAGGAGAAAAGTCGAGGAGATCATTTTCTTACGAATAAAGAAAATTATATGTTTCTATCAAAGTAAACGTCCTCTGATAAACACTGCCCCATGGCTTAGACATCTACAATTTTTTTAACTATTGTAGATAGGGTAGATAGTGTGAAGTTTTAATTTTTTTTTATATTTTCGATTTGCGAAAATAAATCGAAAATATCAAAAAAATATTAAAACTTCAGCTGTTGTTAGGATCTTCGAAAGTGAGATATCATTAAGGATGAGTACTAAAAGATCTGTTCCGTTAAAATCAAAATATATCAATACTATTGCCAGCATTCCCCTTATAATTACTAAAAGTTGTTAACATCTTTTAAAATTACATAAACTCGCTTTTATAAGTAAAAAAACTCACCTCTGATTCATGTCCCCCAAAAAGTGCAAAATAGGGTTCCATGTAGATTAATATCCCATGTAATTTGTTCTCCGGGCGTAACACTAGGCCGCATATCAAGGTGGGTTAAGTGATCGTCATCTTTCGTTGAAGTTTTAGGCTACTAACCATATACTTCCCGATGCTCAACTTATGTTCAAAGCTTATCAGAATATTTGAAGATTAGAGGGTACAGATTTCAATAAACAAAGGAACAATTCGTTTGACTAGCGATAGAAATATTGACAGCTAAAACCCCTATGGTCGACTGAAGTGATAACGGATATTTCCCAATGATTTTTCTCCCAGTCTAAAATCATTAGAATATCGACATCTGTTGTGGCAAATAGAGTTGGGGGTCGAAAACCTTCTAAGTTCGGATGTTGAAAGTTCCAGAGAAAAGGCGTATCTATCAGTATTCATGAAGTCCACAGTTTTCCCAATTTCCTGTTTATTGGTATATTGCGCTTATCCGATAAGGTTTAAGGGTGTTTTGCTGTCTGAATCCAACTTTTTTGAGAGATTTTTGCAAGTAGGTATGCACCCCAAAATGACAAGGGATGAAAAGACCACAAGTAAATTTTATGGATTTTGCAGTAGCTTTATGTTAACATGGCATTTGACCTAGAGCTTTTTCACACTCTCAAATTCCTAGTGCAATAAAACTGTTCGAGCTGATCAAAAATTTTATTCACTGAATAGTTGAAGACACTATTCAACTATTCAGTGAATAAAATTTTTGATCAGCTCGAATGTTAGATGTTTTTTTTTTACAGACAATGAACACGAAAATTACTGACAACACAAAATGACTTATACTCAGAAAATAAAATATTGAACTACACAATAAAGAGTTGATATGGAAGTAAACTATCGGTAATTGCTTAAGAATTTACGTCCCATCATTGCAGATGATTTCAAGAATATATAATTTTTGCTAAAATTAAGTGATTGTTCGTATGATAGTGACAAACTTTGTTTTTAATCCCATCTACAATACAAACATGAAAAACAATTTTAAATTATTACTATTAAACAAGTAAGTACATATAATTATGCAACAGATTTATGTAAGCGAGAAAAACAGATAATTTCACAGTTTATAATGTAAATGAGTATATCATTACTTATGAAACATAGAATAAATAAATATACAGAATCTATTCAGCCTTTCAGAGCAAAATATGAATGTAAAACATGCCATTTTGTAATGCTATCAGAATTATAATAAAATCAACTATTATGAAACAGTTACAGTTAAAAGCTATTCTTCTAACAAAATTTTGGTCAAAAAATTTGTTATGATTCAAATTTATCGAACATCAGTCAGCGAAGGATTATTTCACATTCTAAACTTTCATTAGATTTGGTAATAATTTCGAGAAGAACGAAACTTTTTTCCTTTCTTAATTCCTAAAACAGTTTGCCTCTAGATTAGTGGTAATATATATGAATATAAATGCTACCACTGGGCTTGTGGCGGCCCAGTGGTACAGCGCGCTGGTTTTCGGTGCTGAGGGTGCTCGGATCGAATCCTGGCGTCGCGCCACGAAAAATTACTCCGTCCGTGTAGTCCCTTCATAGGGGGTAATGCTGTCCGCCTATATGGTGCCCCCACAATAAAATGGGCAGTAAAATTGCGGCGTAGTATAGGCGAATGTTTGACGACAAGTGCCTCCGCATTGGAAAAAAATATGTTACCACTAAGCGAAGACTTGAGAGAGTGAATGACGGACAAGGAAAAATTGAAAGGCTCAACTTATAATAACAAAGAGAGCACAGCGTAGAATATCTCAAGCCACTTTTTCATCGCCAATCATAGCCAAAAGTCTGTCATGCCCAAACAAATGGATGAGCCACATGCGGTTCTGTTATTTCCTGTCATTATCTTATATATTTTTAATCATTTTATGAGATTTTTAATCCAAAGCTTGATTTCAGTTATTAGCGATTGATCATCCTTTACAATCATTTTTTTCTTGTATCTAATGTTTCTATTAATTTGTTTTAACAGTATTTTTCAACGTTATTCAAGGAAAATTTCTTTCAGTACAAATATTTCAGGTATTTCCGTACTATAATAATCTCGCTTAAATATGGAAATTTTCTTGAATCTAATGTTTTGAGGCAGTCTTTTCATGACTTTCAAATGCTCTTAAAAGAAATTCTTACATTACAAATACTGCAAGTATATCTTTTCTATTTTAATTCATAGCTACTAACTGTTGTTCTACAGAAATTATAAAATATTCTTGCATCTCATATTTCTAATATGTTATAAATGTACTAAGAGTGGAGACTACAGGTAACGGATTTGTAGAATTCCATTCTTATGATGAATCCGGATTATTTTTAAACATGTGCATTAATATACTATTTCTTGCCTATTGCAGCCATTTTACATAAGGGTGTTACTTAAGATTATTGAACCATGGATACATTCGAGTATGCTCTATGGTTAATTTTTTATTTATTTTATTTTATTTATTCAAAGCGGCAGGCACTTGTCTTCTGACATTGGTCCATGAAGATCCGTGAAATTTTGCTTGCTACTTTATTATGGGAGCACCATTTAGGAGAGGCTGCATTCCTCCCTATGAAGGGGACGACACGGAAACGACCAAGCCTTATTCGGGATTTGAACCCAAGCCCACTGCAGGGCAGCTCAGAACACTAACAACTAGAGTTCTACTGGTTTGCGTTAATAAGGCTTGGTTGTTTCCGTGTCGTCCCTTCATAGGGAGCAATGCTGCCTCACCTAAATGGTGCTCCATAATAAAGTAGCAAGCAAAATTTCACGGATCATCATGGACCAATGTCAGAAGAAGTGCCAATAGTCAGAAGACAAGTGCCTGCCGCTTTGAATAAATAAAATTAAATAAAATAAAAAGTAACCATAGAGCATACTCGAATCTCTCCATGGTTCAATGATCTTAAGTAACACCCTTATGTAAAATGGCTGCAATAGGCAAGAAAGAATATATTAATGCACATGTTTAAAAATAATCAGGATTCAGCATAAGAATGGAATTCCACAAATCCGCTAACTGTAGATTTCCCTCTCAGTACATTTATAACATATTTAAAAAAATATATATTGGAAATATGAGATGCAAGAGCATTTTATAATTTCTGTAGAACAACAGTTAGTTGCTATGAATTAAAATAGAAAGGATATACTTGTAGTATTTGTACTGTAAAAATTTCTTCCTGAATTAGTCTAGTGACTAGACTATGTGGGCGGCCTCTATGGTTACTTTATGGGAACAAAATTCTGCTTACAAAGTTCAAGAAAACCAGGTAAAAGTATAGAAAACAATAATGAAGAATTAAAAAAAGTATAACTTTCTAGGATAAAATATAGCATTGCTGCATAACGTACGAATTAAACATAAAGTGTCAAACTAGCTTGAGTATTGCGAAATAATTTTTAAAAATACACACAGCCAATAAAAGTAATGTTTGTGAACATCACGTTTCACAAACGGGATACAGTCTGGCAAGCGAAAAACATCAAATATATGCATATTTTAATGTTTACTTTATGGAAAATAAAGTTAAATCTTCATGATTTATTTTATGCGATTTAGTGAAAGAACAGTGAAAAGGGGATACAATACAGCTATGATTTAAACGCTAGAGTAAACGCCAGTGTTTACAAAGCAGTAAAAGTCTCTCCCAAACGTTGCTGGAAAAATATATCCACAGCATTTCAATGTAGTCCTCTTCTTTTATTAACTCCGAGCTGTCAGCAGAGAAGCCAAATAAATACGACTTTTAAATTAAAGTTACTACTTTCCACGTGCTTTTGCTTTGTTCTCAACGTCTGAAGGTCACTCTTTTCAAAGTTCCTTTCAATAGTCGGAAGGAATTCGAATGTGGAATCGCAGCTGCGACGCCGAAACGCATAGCACCTGCAACTTCTAGCCAATTAGGTGCCTTTTTTTCACGCGTGTACGGCAAATACGGTCATGCACGCGCGGTTCCTACACCTGCGAAACGAAATAATTGCACACTGCCATACATGCCCACAGGAATGCTTAGATCTCAATTCTGAAAGAAAATGCAGAAACAAAAATAGGCATACTTCTAATAAATCTGACGCCATGAGACGTCTGAATAAGTAAACAGACTACCGTCGCTTGTGTCTCTTTAGTATAATTTATACTAAAAGCGGCAGAATTATGGAACACTGGCGTATCACAGCCAATTAAGTTAGTAATAGAAAAATAACTGCGCAACTTTAAAATGCGCAAAAACTTAGTTCGGCATTCAGAGTTTCATAATTTCAGTTACTGATGATATCTAGACTTAATGAGTAAGGTTACTGATAATCGTGGGATATCTAATCTCTACTCTCCTCCAGGGCGCCAAAAATCTGGGAGAAAGGTAATTCAAGCACTAATTTTCATTATCCTCATCCCAAATACCAATGATATCTAGACTTAATTAGTAAGGTTATTGATAATCGTGGGATATCTAATCTCTACTCTCCTCCAGGGGGCCAAAAATCTGGGAGAAAGGTAATTCAAGCACTAATTTTCATTATCCTCATCCCAAATACCAATGATATCTAGACTTAATGAGTAAGGTTATTGATAATCGTGGGATATCTAATCTCTACTCTCCTCCAGGGGGCCAAAAATCTGGGAGAAAGGTAATTCAAGCACTAATTTTCATTATCCTCATCCCAAATACCAATTCCATCCCTCGGAAACTGGATTCTCTCACCCCACCAAAAAAAATGTGAGTATGGTTGGTAACTAGCTAAATTAGACAGAACGGTATGCTAGTTAGCATTCGATCAAGTTCCACTTAAAATCTTCGATTCCTTAACTGCGGTTCCGACTGCGAAAAGTAAAACATGAAAGTAAAGTAAGCTTGACGATCAGTGCGAATTGCACGAGTTCTAGATCAGATTATGCTTTTCGAATTCTCTTTAATAATCTTTTTTACTCTGTGAAAGTGCTTATAATACAAGGTGCGACCATTAATTTCCAGGACTGATCTAATAACTTACGAAAATATTACATGAAATGCATAGCCATTTAATATGTTTCGAAGTAACTTCCCCCTGCCGTAATGGACTTCTGTGCCCGGCTTTTAAGTTTCGGAAACAACTTTTAAAGTCCTCTTTCTGAATGCTCTTTAATGTGGCCGTCACCGTTTTCTTGATGGCTTCGACATCCTCAAATCTTGTTCCCTTAAGCAAATTGGCCCAGCATGAGGTCGTGGAGATGCAGCATCCTCCATACTCAACGAACTTAATGCCGGCAGACATTTTCTTGTTTCCAAAACTGAAAGATTTGCTGAAGGGAACAAGATTTGAGGATGTCGAAGCCATCAAGACAACGGTGACGTCCACATTAAAGAGCATTCCGAAAGAAGACTTTAAAAGTTATTTCCGAAACGTATACAGCCGAGCACAGAGGTGCATATCGGCAGGTGGGAGTTACTTCGAAACATATTAAATGGGTATGTATTTCATGTAATATTTTCCGGAGTTATTATAGCAGTCCTGGAAATAAAATGCCCGCATCTTGTATCTTAATATTACATATTGTTGGCTTAATTTATGCTTTTCAGGTTCAAGGTATCCAATGTTTATTTGGGAACACGGCAAATATATCTCATTCCTTTGCTCTCACTTGCTGTTCCAAGAGGTAGAGAAATATTTCTGCAGATGATATCTGTACTTGAAAGAAAAAAAAAGTGCTAATGATAACTTATGAATCTTGATTAAACATGAACATAAAAGACGAGCGTTTGTAAAGGGGTGTTCAACATTTCATAATCGAGGTCCTTACCTTTTCAATGCATCTGTTTTGCATCATTGAATCAATTCTTGAGAAGTCAATGCAATTGGAAACATTCACTTACTTTCGAGTTCTATATCTCTTTCAATCACCTATCTAAACCCTGAATAAACAAAAGCATGTACTTTATTCCCGTCATTGCTGATTAATGGTTCCCAAACAGAAAAAAAAAATTCAACCCTCTATTTAATGGCTGCTTGTTAGTGAGAGAAACCCTTTATCGCACGGAGGAGATAAATTTTCAAACAAGACTCCAGAACACTTTAGATCGGGGGCCACACACGCACACACTGGTTCCTAATGAGGCGTGATAACGGACATCAATGCGTCGTTTGGTCCTGGGACAGATTTGGACTTCGGACCCTTATCTGTGGCCGAGGTTTACGTTCTTTACGAAGGTAAATGTTGGAAATTTTATTATTTGGCAGAACGGTTTCAGGATGCAGGAGATAAGGAATATCTTTGTCAGTATGGGCTGCAGAGAGATGATTGACGATATTTTGAGAGAGTGTGCCCCTCAAAAGAAAACGTTCCGAGAAACGTATCAAATGGAGTTATAAGTTCAGCTCTTTGTATCCAGTTAAGGCTCCCAATCCACGGGAAAATATCGTGGAATATAAATTTAAGACTTGCTGATACAAAAATATAATCCTTACAAGTCTTAAATAAGAGTTTTTAGTTTGTCATATCTTACTCATTTGTTTAACATTTTCTATCATAACCTCAAATCTGAATCAATACGAAGTGTCGGAGACAATAAACTTGACGGGACATTTAGCAAACACACTCACACTCCCGAACACCTCTACATGTTCAAAAATGAAATTCCGTCTATTCTCTAAGACCCTACGGAAAATATAAGCAATCATAAAACGGACAACTCCCCCTTTTTCCTTTACGGCTGCTGTGTACTAACCCTATTGGATTCGCACACCTCAATGTTAACCTATGGAGAAAATGTGTCTACTAGTTACAGCTACATAAATGCCGATAATCGAATAAAAATGATATTTTCAGATAGCCTGAACTGTTCTGCACCTTGCAACAGGATTCGTTTTATAAATTGCGTCCACCAGAGGAATTGATGAGCGTTTAAAACGCACATACCAGATTTTTACCCCCCCCAAATAATTTAAATTTTAAAGTATTATTTTCATTTTAAAAAAAAGAAAAATACCCCCAAAGTGTAAAATTTCTTTCTCTATTACGGAGTACAATTTTTTTTAAAATGTTTAAATCTAAGTCGGCAATTCTTGGACACATTTTCTCCGTAGGTTAACATTAAGGTGGGCGAATCCAATAGGGTTAGTACACAGCAACTTTAACTTACCCTATTGACATTTTATGGTAACCGTAATAATCCTTCTTTTGCCATTTAATTGTTTTCACGGTATTATTCTTTAATATGAATTTCTACTACGACATCAGATTTCTTGATATCTGAAAGCTCAACTAAATATTAATTTCTCCAGTTTGAACATTTATGTACATTACCCCCCGGAAGGGAAAACCTAAAGTATATTATGCATCGCAAAACATTAGAATAATAAATTATCCCTGTTACATTAATGTACACACGACAATGTAGGGCTCGAAATAAAATTTCTAATTACATATTATTTTCTCCAGTTTGGGCACACCAAAACATTTAAGTAATATTATCCTCCTGGAATGGAAAACCTAAAGTATATTATGCATCGCAAAGCATTAGAATAATAAATTATCCCTGTTACATTAATGTACACACGACAATGTAGGGCTCGAAATAAAATTTCTAATTACATATTACTTTCTCCAGTTTGGGCACACCAAAACATTTAAGTAATATTATCCTCCTGGAATGGAAAACCTAAAGTATATTATGCATCGCAAAGCATTAGAATAATAAATTATCCCTGTTACATTAATTTACACACGACAATGTAGGGCTCGAAATAAAATTTCTAATTTCATATTACTTTCTCCATTTTGGGCACACCAAAACATTTAAGTAATATTATCCTCCTGGAATGGAAAACCTAAAGTATATTATGTATCGCAAAGCATTAGAATAATAAATTATCCCTGTTACATTAATTTACACACGACAATGTAGGGCTCGAAATAAAATTTCTAATTTCATATTACTTTCTCCATTTTGGGCACACAAAAACATTTAAGTATATTATCCCCCCGAAATGGAAACCCGTAAGCTAAAGGTTAAGATATTTTGTGAAAACAACTTCTCTTGTCACATAATTCCTCCTATTTTATTTCCCTAAATTTTAATTTGACAATGTAATGACAATGAAAGCCCCCTTGTACTCCATGGATTAAGCTTGAAAGGTGTTATTACGGATTATGACTCGAGGAAGAAGGTAAACAAGCCGCTTAAAGCTTAAATTTTCAGATCTCAAAGATAATATGATTACCTTTGAGGTTCGAAGATCTAAGAGATCCGTAATTCGGATAACTTGTTTATCATTTGAAACCCATTACACACATAAATGAAAGGAAAAAAAAGAATTGCCACAATTTCAGCAGCGCCATTAAAGTTCTTAGAACTAAGTAAAAAAAAAAAGGAGGTGTAATTAATTTATTAACAGCACGCAAAAATCAAATGAAATTTTCTCTGAAACCGCCGAATGACAGGATACAAAATAAAAAGTCACAGATGGGTGACGTATGAGCTTTATTTGCGGTTTGGGTTAGGAATTCCAGATTATGGCTTAAATGTTTATAGAAGAGCAACTTTAAGATCAAGTGAGTTAAATTTCACGCGGATAAATTTCATGAAGATATCGTAATATGAAATCTGGATGCAACTCATTCATTCAGAGGCCTCAGAAAATTATAATGACAAAAAAAAGTTTGAAAATATATGAAATCTATAAATTTTGGGATACTTTTGATTCTATTACGAGTCAATGTTCAACGTTATTCAGATGCTAACTTAATAGATTAAGGGCAGATCTATATTAAAAATCAGCGCAGACGTACGTCAATAAATGTTATAAATGTTATTTAGGCTTACTTTAGAGAAAGGGGAAAATCAATAAAATTTATTGTAAAAAATATTTTTAAATGTACAGCAACAATTTTTATTACTAATGATAAAGATGATAATTATAAATAATATATATGGTAACAGCACTTTTTTATTTCAACCATTTACCCCAGAAAATGTGAAAAATAAATTATTTCAGATAATCTCCATACGATGTACATCTCTTTCTTCCTTTTAAATTTTTAAAGACTATTTTCAAACAAAAAGGAAACAACTAACCATTCAGATGTATTAATAATTAAAGGAAGTGACTGTGCTGTTTTTACTGAATTTTTACCGAAATATTCATCAATTCTCCACAGAATAAGTTCCCGTATAAATCACTAATAATCACTCCAGAAAATGAGTATCAGTTACTAGACACTCGTTACAAAAGAACTGTTTTAACTATTTTTTAAATGTACAGAAACCTTTGTGCTTTTGAAATTTAAATTTCAAATTATATTGCCATTTTTTTATACCATGATCATTGAAGTTCCTTCCGCTTGAACAAAACATTATTCCGACTTTATTACCTGGTGGAAGAATCCGCAAGAAGTGAGAAGTAGAAGCATTATGCATCTACAGTAATTTAGTTTTAAAAATGCATTTGACACTTTAAATGAGGTAAAATCGAACTTGATGAGGGATATTTCACAGAAAATTCCAAGGTAACAAATAATTTCAAATAAAGTAGAAACTATTCTAAAAGAAGTAGAAAAATTTCAAACTCTTAAACATTATTTTAGACTAGATACGTAAATTGTTGATAAATTTTGATTAGAGATAGGTAATTTTTATTACAATTTTAAATGGAAATTAAATATAGCAAAATATAGAAGAATTAACAAAAAAATTTAAAATAATGTGAAGTGAAACGGGATATGTTTAATTAGAGATATGTGTAGATTTTATTTGTTAGTTATTATTTATTAGCATATGCATAATAATGCAACATACCCTATAACTTACATAACAGAAATCAATATGTTTAAAGTATTTTCTGATATACGGCAACCTTTGAGCTTCCTGAAATTTAAATTTCAAATTATATTATCAATTTTTTGTTATATCATGAATAGCGAAGTTCATTTCGCTCTTGAACAAAACATTTTTCCGACTTATCCCTGGTGGCTTGAAACGAAAAGAATACGAAGGAAGTGAGAAATATAGAAGCATTATGCATCTATAGTAATTTAGTTTTAGAAATGCATTTGACACTTTAAGTGAGGGTAAAATTGTACTTGACGAGGGATATTTTGACAATGATCAGGAAAAATACCACGTGGATGCAACAGTAAAAATTTCATAGAGCACTGCAGAAAATCCCAACAAGTCAAGGTAACAAATAATTTTAAATGAGGAAGAAACTGTCCTAAAAAAGTAGAAAATTTTCAATTTGAATAAATTTTGATACAGATATATAATTTTATTACAATTTTAAAGGGAAATTAAATATTGGAAAATGCAGGTGATTTAATAAAAACTTTAAAATATGTGAAGTAAAACGGGATATGCTTAATTAGAGATAAGTATAGATTTTTTTATTACACACATGGACAAAAAAATTAGCGCACCAAGAAATAATTGCGGGATCGTAACGAAACTTGCAATGAAGGTACATGTCGGGGAGATATGCAAATGATTAGAAATGCAGCGTGATTGCGCATTACGTATAGCCGGTAGAGGGCGTTGAACATCGTACTCTGTGGAGTATAAAACAGGTAACCAAAGCTTGTTTGAGTGTGCTGAATCATTTACAAAGGAAGAGCTGAGAAAGACATGCCATTACGCCGTGTTATCATTTACTTATATCAAAGTAGTCATTACGTATGTAAAATTTCGTTTCATTTTGACGACTCCTTCTTGGTGCGCTAATTTTTTTGTCCATGAGTGTAGTTTAATTGCATTTATCCTAACACGGAAATCATTAAAATATGATATTTTTGTCGTTTTAACTTTAACTTCATATATATGTCATTCATAGTCAAACATTTTTTTTTCAGTGGCCGTATTAACAACTATAAAGACCGTTCCAATGAATATTTCATGCAATCTCTACTTCATAAATTTTCGTAATTTTGAGTTCCTTGCACAGCACATAGTTACTTCCCCAAGGCTGCTCTCTTTACATTGGTCACTGAATTCCAAATATATTTTAATTCCTGCAGGTATTTTTTACCTTGAAAAGAAATTTTCAACCCTTATAGTTTTTACTGACAGAACGACAAATCAAAAAATCATAAATGCTTGAAAATATTTTAAAAAATTTGAAAAGCATATAATTAAGTTTTGGTGGATTAAACTTTTTTGCTTTAAATATTGTTCTAGAATACGGTTTAATTTTGGACAGCTTAGGAATGGAATTCAAATCACACCTGTATCATGCTTTTGCCGCATAGAACGTGAAAATGCAAATACGTTGTACTTAACGGCAATAAACAATTAATTGGGCTTTTACGTAGAAATTTCGAACTAATGAATAGTTCCTCATCAGTCTGAGAAGCATTAGGCTTGATTATCTCTATGGGCAATTCACAAATACGAGGATCATTTAACTCTTGGATAGAAATACGGGAGACGACAGTTAGAATAATAGCTTGTCCTATATTGGTCACACCAAACGTGCTTTTGACGCGTGCATTAGTAAGAATTCCAGTTATGTTAAAAATCAAAAGAATTTCCTAAATTCAATGTTAGCCAAACTCTCCTAAGAATGCGGACCTAATTATAAATTTCTGACTCGAAAATTGTTCATCATACTAACTTTGCTCTGAATTAGATTTTCTAGAAAACTTTGCTATTTATAATAATTCCTCTGTTTTTGTCAATGGCATGTCTACGTTACCTTTATCTACCCTCTATAACGGCTATACTCAATCTTATTTTCTCTGTGGTCACATGCATATGTTTGCTACGTTACGCAGGCCGCTACACAGTACAATATACTTCAAAATACAGAGTGCCCGGACTAAAGGTATACAAAAGTCATGACTTATTTTTACGGAACTACCTATTAGAATTTTAAAAAATTCATTTAAATAGAAGAACATCTCACCAAGTTTTAATATCAATCATAGATTTCTATCATAGTGTCATAGATTTCGATGTGTGCACCTTTTGTAGCACGACTAATGTCTAAATGGTAATCCAGTTCTCTCCAAGTGTTCCGTAGCATATCAGGCGTTATTAGACTTTAATGATTGGGGATTCATTAAATCCGTTGTGTATAAACAGAAAATTGAAACTGTGGATGAGTTGACGAAGCGTATCATTCAAGCAATTCGTGTAATAACTCCTGATATGCTACGAAACACTTGGAGAGAACTACATTACCATTTAGACGTTTGTCGTGCTACAAAATGTGCACACATCGAAATCTGTGATACTATGATCGAATTCTAAGATTTATATTAAAACTTGGTGAGATGTTCTTTCTATTTAAATAATTTTTTTAAAATTATAATGGGTAGTTCCGTAAAAATAAGTCATGACTTTTGGATACCTTTAGCCCGGACACCCGTATAAATGTAAAAAATAAAACTAAAAAACTAAATGGATTCAAACATTTATTTAAAAATGGAAGTTATTTTTGAAATTGAGACGAGTTTTTGATTATTTCAGACAAATCGGATTAATACTTGCTACTCTCAATACGTCACCAAGGTAAGAATCGGTAAGCCGATTTCTATATGTATTCTTCGCTTATTTTTTTATTTTTTAAGTGAAGAAAAGAATTCATGTAATGTTACTGTTATATATTTTAAACGAATGAAATATATTTTGAATGAAATATAATTGGAATTGGGTGATTCACAAAGATACGTTGATGCGCACAGCGTGAGCAACAGGTGCCACATTTTTGTACAGTACTGTATTTTTCAGGCACATATTCCCGAAATTATGTTTACAAGAGCACCTGCCTGATAATGAATATGAGGGTTTCGGGGCGCACATAAAAGCTTAGTGGCCGCAGTTTGAGTATCCTTGTTCTAGTGTTGTTGTTGTTTCCAATCCCCTTGAGATAGGAAAGCCTACACCAAGTCCCAAGGACCTAGGTCCTCAAATCCTAGGTCCTTGGCGAAGGGTAGTAAGCAGCTTCGCAATAAGGAGAGGTACCACTAGGGCTGAAGTCTGACCTGATCTCGAAGAACATCGGCCCCGTAATTTTGAACCGAGTCAAGTGACGAGACCGGAACACTTGACCCCGCACCTCTAGAGAACCCCCTGTTCTGTAGAAGTAAATTTGTACGTAAATGCATCTATTTAATTAATTTCTAGTCTAGACTAGAAATTAAATAGAAGCGTTTACTTCTTTTTTTGCTAATTATATAATATTATTTCTTAATTCCCTTTCATTATTCTATCTTGTCGGTTCTATTTTCCCACCTTTCTCTCAAATTTTTTTACTTTATTTGCTAGCTCCGTTAACTGATGTGACGCGTGTGTGGGCTGGTGGTCTTAAAATTTTCGTCTTTGGAGAGTCTGCTCCTTCCGCCGCCTCCCACGACGTTATTCTAGATTTTTCTGTCGTCTCCCCTATTTATATCAACGAGTTTGATGACCCCCACATTTGTGAATTGCCCATGGAGACAATCACAACTAAAGTTTCTTGGCGTGACGGTGAACCATTCATTAATTCAAAACCACTTGCACCCCTTTATTTTACTCTGGATATTAAGTAGCTGTGTTTTCCTGTTTAGATTTAGATAGCATTCTATCAGGCTCTACTTTTACTCGACTGTTTGGTGTCAGGTCGATGGTGTTATCATATTCTGAAGTAGAGAATGCCTCGTATGTTTCTTTTATAGTATTAAAAGGTTCAAAACCATGAGAGCTTTTATCCTATTTAAAGTACAGAAAAGAATCAATCCAATGAAACTGTATTTTAAATTTTTTTCTATTTGTATTTTTTTCTCTCGCAGTGTGCTTCTTGAAAACGTCATTAAAATTCAAAATAGCTTATTCTTTTTAAAATTTATTACAAAAGCCGTTGTCCAATATTGTACCTTAAGTAATAATGATGATCGTAATTTATCATTTGAATTGAAAATGCTTTCATTTTCTACTTAAGGGTAGTGATAAGCGTAATTCAGTTTAGTGAACGTATCTGCCCCATAAGCAATCAGTTTAACTAAACCACAAAATGTTTCTAAAGCCTCAACGGAGTTTCTTTCTATTTTCAACTGATGCTTGAATAGCACTGAATAGACAGTAATCTCTTAGCAAATCAACCAGTGTGAATCCCGTAGAGTCAGTGGGAAGTTACCTGTCCCTGCAGTATGAAATTTTTTTTTACATATTTTAAACTAGGTATTTTATATTGAATGGGACAAAAAGAAAGCATACCTGTGAATGCTGTAATTACTTTATTTTGATAAATCAAATGTACAGTGAAACTCTAGTTATCCAAGTTTCTATAGTTGTTCTATGTATGCTCCTCCGGTGACGCGACA
The DNA here is from genome assembly GCA_907164885.2 of Dolomedes plantarius. Lineage (NCBI taxonomy): Eukaryota > Metazoa > Arthropoda > Arachnida > Araneae > Dolomedidae > Dolomedes > Dolomedes plantarius. Next base: position 83,868,994 of record OU015498.1, read on the forward strand.
AATATCTATGCGGTATTCCAGTTTCTGCCACACTCGTGATAGAATATCCTTTGTTAATAATTCGAGTACTTTAGTTATCCGCTGCTTCAGTTGCTTTAAGCCCTTGGGATATGGAGGCACGAACACTTTGTTTTTAACAAAACCCCATAGGAAAAAATCACAAGGGGTTAGATCTGGTGATCACGGAGGCCAACAAAGAAATGGCATATCTTTTGACCCAGCATGGTCAATCCAGCAATGAGACAGATTATCGTTCAGGTACTGATGTACATTTTTATGCCAATGTGGTGGAGCACCGTCTTGCTGCAGGATGAAGCCGGGTACCGCTTCCTCCAACTGAGAGAACGATAAACGAAGATATTTTGGCGCTTTCCAAAACACAGTACGCTTTCTCATGCATGGATGGCGTCTTTTCTATTAACAGTGACACTAGCGGCAATTTCATAATCGGAAGATTTTTCACTGTTGCCAGATAAAACTTGTATAATAGTAGTTTCAGAATTAATTTGTTTCGGCTAAATAAATCAATTACAGAATTTGTACTATGCTATTCTTTTTGTCCTATTCAATATAAGGCACCCTGTATTATCAGAGGAACTTTTTGACCTAGACCTAAGTATTTATAAACTTTGATGTTTCAAAAATGCACAAAATCTCTGTATTAAGTTCGATTTTAAATTAAAAAAAAAAAGATTTTACTGTGGTTATTACAATGTACGACAGGGGTGTCAAACTTGCGGCCCAGCCAATATATTGGCACACAATAATATATAATAAAATAACCGACGCAGAATTATAATAAGATAGGAAGAATTCGCTGAATGTATTTTAATTATACTCTTTTTCTGCTATTATTAAACAAAATGCGTATATTTATGTTGAATATACTGTAATTAGGTAAACTTACGTTTCTATTAATATTGATTTTTTTTTTGCGGCCCACCTATAGTTAAACCTTGTTTGTTTGGCCCAAGTTAGCCTTTGAGTTTGACACCCCTGATGTACGATGATGATTTTATAAAATGTGGCTAGATTAAGACATTCTCATTCTTTTTGTTTGTTTGTTTGTTTTTCTTTGGGGGGGGGGAGAAGAGGGATTTTACTGTAATTCTCTCAGTGCATGATGGTTTTAAAAAATGTGGTTAAGTTAACACTTTCGTGTTATTTTTTAAGGATTTTACTTTGATTATTACAATGTACGATACTTTAAAAAATCGTGGCCAAGTTAACATGGCGATATTTCATTTTAATATTCTTACGTGATTATTACGATGTACGATGATTTTATAAAATGTGGTTAACACTTTTTTATCATTATTATTTTACGATGATTATTTTAGTGTACGATGATTTTTAAAACTACTATTAAGTTAACACTTTCATGGATCTTTTTTAAAGATTTTACTGTAATTATTACATTGTAAGATTATTTTTTTAAATGTGGCTAAGTTAACACCTTCGTGGTATTTCTTAAGATTTTACCATGATTATATCATTGTACGTTGATTTTGTAAAATGTGGTTAAGTTAACACTTTCGTGTAAATTTGTTTTGTTTGTTTGTTTTTTGCGGAAGGGAGGGGGGTGGGGGTTAGTCACGAAAATCAATACGGAACGCACGTAAATCAATCTAATTCTTCTACAGAAGATGAAGAATTTAAATTGACACCTGCATGGTTATCCTATTATGCCAATAAAAATCAATTGAATTAACGTCAAAACCGTAATGTAAGCAAGTTGAAAATTTAAATTATTTGTACATAATTTTTCCTCCACCCCACTAAAAAACGTCAAATTAATATCAAACCTTTTAATGGATACAAACTGATAAATTTAATGATGAACGATAAATTTATGCCATTAAAAAAAGTCAAATGAATATCCAAACTTAAAGGGCATTTATGCTGTTTAAAACAATCAAATTCTAAGTGCAGCACCTTTCATCTTTAAGGAGCCTCCAGTCAACGTCTGCTAACATCTTACCTCGAGCCTTGAGAGAAAACGCGGCTTCCCTCAGAATCTTGATCTTTGTGTGCTATCGAACGGAGGTTGACTCCCACAGACTTGAGCAATCCAAAACAAACCGTTCACGCGCCTCTAATTCTTGTCTCCCGTCCAAATAGAAGAAGACGTGAGTCACAGCCTCTAGACGACTCAAAACTTCTATGGGAGGCGTCATCGTTTGATTATTCGCTCAAGGTCGTCAGTATAAATCAGCCACCAAACTGATGGCTTGGATTTCGGGCAGTCAGCTTTATTTTTTTTTTCCCCAGGGTCCCATTATGGCAGATTTACCGGGGAATCCGCGAAAAAAAATTTGTTTAGGATAAATGGCATCATGCCCGAGTAATTGTAGCGAGTAAAGTGTGATTCTTTATTTTCTTCCTTTTTTTAAACATTTCTTTATTATCTATTTGTTGATATTAAGAAATTGTGATTAACCCTTCAGCCGGCGCGCCCGCCTACAAAGTGCAACATTTTCATAATTTTGAATGGTTTGTTTTTAAAAGTAAGGTTTGAATGTTCTAAGCAGTTTCTATTTATAGCTACACCCTTTTTAATGCAGGTCTGATTTTCTGACCCTTGTATTCCTTTCCATTCAGTGTTAGTCGTGATTTAACCGTGGTAAACCACCGATTACACTGGATTGCAATACGACAAAATTATGAGTTGATGTAGTACAGGGGTGTCAAACTCAAAGGCTACCTTGGGCCAAACAAACAAGGTTTAACTATAGGTGGGCCGCAAAAAAAATCAATATTAATAGAAACGTAGGTTTATTTACCTAATTACAGTATATTCAACATAAATATATGCATTTTGTTTAATAATAGCAAAAAAGAGTATCATTAAAAAAAACATTTAGCGAATTCTTCCTATCTTATTATAATTCTGCGTCGGTTATTTTATTATATATTATTATGTGCCAATATATTGGCCGGGCCGCAGAAATATTCGTCGCGGGCCGCGAGTTTGACACCCCTGATGTAGTAAATCAAATGTGCAGCTATTGCCGTCTCAACATGGTATTCCGCATATCACGAAGAAGGACAATCTCATTGTATTTTAGGTTTTTGGACATAATAGGAATCGATTCGCAAGTTGTCCTTAGATGCATTAAAGCAGACAGTTTTGAAATAAGGCGATTGTATCTGCATTCTTTGGCCTTTAATTATAAATATATCTCAATATTATCATCATTTTATATCTTGTCTTAAAACGGAGAATTAATATTTTCAATTTGAAAAAAGGAAATTTATTACAAAAGGAATAATCAAGGTTGGAAGAGACGTTGCACTTTATGCAACGCCCGCCTGCTAGTGTTCCCAAAAATTGGCACGCCCGCTGAAGGGTTAAAATATTCATAGCTTTAACAATCGAAATTACACATTTAATAAGGATAAAAACAAAATTTCGTTTTGATTTATTGTGTCACTGCCAAAAAATCTTAAAAATTAATAAAGTAAGAGAAAAGATCACAGGAAAAAAAACTGAAAAGCGTGATTTTATCTTATTTTCTGTATACATACTTTCAGCATTATTACCGTTTGTTTACAGGTAATAAAGTTTAACAAGTACTTGATAAAAAGTAATCCTGTTTCGTTGGATATATCTTCTAATTCATCATACTTTTAAGATGAAAATTGCTGAAATTCATGTATAAAGCCCATGTAATTTATAATAAGAATATATAGATAGTTCCATATCAAAAGAGCATATCAAACTGCTGTTCATAGTTCTAAAATATATACAGTAATTATTTCTGTTAATTAAGTAAACATTTTATTATATATTTTTTAACCTCCACATGAATTTTTACTAATTTTACTTCCATTAAAATTTTATTTCTAATAACATCCCCTTATAGTATAGTTTAACTAAATTTTTTGGCAAAATTAGTTACCATCATGTAACCAGACGATTTTGAGTGTGGAACTGTTAAAATTCCTTTTACAACGAACGCTAACTAAATATGGTGACAATGACAGATAATAGCACTCACTATTATCCATACATTGAAATAGCTGGAATAACAAATTTTAATTCACAAAAACTAAATTTATTCTTTGCATTACATGGAAGGTTTATCTTATTTTCATTTTAGCGTTATTGATGTAATGAAATGCATTCTTACAATAAGTTTTAGTAAGCAAGTTACAGCAATTACACTTTAAAAACCCTATCATTCTTGAACTGTAGCTACCAAAAAATAGTATTTTTTGGCAGGATTTAGATGAAAAACAACATATTTCAGTAAAAGATTATTTACATTTGATTACACATCACAATGTTAATTAAAAGCCTTAGAATTGGTTGGTATTAAAATAAAACAAATTTAATAAAACTGCAAAGTTTAAAAATCGACTAAACAAAAGCCTGTTTAATACATTTCCTGGGGAGGTTCCATACTAGTTTTATATCTTATACATAATACCAATTAATAATAATTCCACAGCTATATCGATAAAAATCAAACATATAAATACATTAAACCACCATTCTTTGAGAAATTTTTCAGAAAGTTTCCTTATCTCATAACCAAAGTTATCTTAACCACCACGTTAACAACAATAGTTACTAGCACACTCATATACAAGCATAAATACAGTTCATTCCTGTTAATAATGCTTTTAACGGCTCTCTGCCGGCACAAGAAATCGAACCTGGCTTTCAAGACCTCGATGTCGTTATTCTACCAACTGAGCTACATAGCGATATGCGGAAGTGTTATTTACAATGATTTCCCACACAATGAATGACGATAAAGCATGTTCATCACCACAAACACGATGCCCTCTTTTTTATTTATTTATATAGTTTTATTTTTTAATCTTCTCTGATACAGTCGCAACATGCAAAGTTTCAACATAGATGGAAGAGAAACCTTTTTTTTTTTTGGCAGTGTTAGCATATTGAGCATTAGACAGACAACACAAGACATTTAGTTAACATTACAAACGACTGAGGATCATTCGGACAGTTTCCTGAAGAGTTTCGAGATGAATGTTCATGTTAAATATAATGGCTGTGATAACCATGGAATATTATATTAAAAAAAATCCATTAAACAAATTACAAAATACATATTAATCGTTAGTCGCTTTGAAATTTTCCTAAAGAGCTTTTATATATATATATATATATATATATATATATATATATATATATATATATATATATATATATATATATATATATATATATATATATATATATATATATACTATATATATATATCTATATACTATATATATATATATATATATATATACATACACTATATATATATATACATATTTATAGATACTTACGCTGGAATATCTATCTATCTATCTATCTGTACATACAAACGACAGATGTATTTATTTATTTATTTATATGTGTGTGTAAGCTAATTGTTTTAATGAAAACCAGTACCTGCTGTGTTCTAATACCTGCTGTGTTCATTACATTCTGTCATATATTATGTATAAAAATATCTACAGCAGTGTTTTAAATATTACGTGTAAAAATTACATATTTACATGAAGTTGTAAACGATACAAAAGCGAAATCTGAACAACATAAAACAGAATGAGAATGTTTTTAGTTTGAAATGAAAAAATAATTCAACTAATTAATTTTAAATGCTACAAAATTTAAATGTATTTAAATAGGGATTTAGTTCCTTCTTATTTTAAATATTCTGTCATAAATTATGTATTAAAATATTTACAGCAGTTTTAAATATCAGTTGTAAAAACTGCGTATTTATATAAAGTTTTATTAATGAAGACCAGTCACTAATATACACTGTGTTCATTACTTACACAATCAACTTTGAAGTTCAAAAAGCCTTTAGACAAAAATGCTTTATACTGATAAAGACAGATAAGAGGACCAATTTTTCAAACTATTTATGTTACAATTTCTCAAAACATTACATACTTAAATGAATAATAAATATTGAATTTGCCGTGCTAGAAAAACAATATATAAAACAGATTAAAATTATGAAAGGTAAAATAGGGATGATAAAAATTTTCATTAAAGAATTATTAGATAAATAATTTAAAATGTCAGATGATTAAAAAAAATGAAAACGTCAGATGAAAACTACCGATTGTTAGAAAGCACTAAAACAACTGAACAAAAGCAAATATTAATTGCTAATTTAAATAAATTAAGTTAATTAAGAAAGAAATAAACTAAATAATTTTTAAAAATAAATTAAAGGCATAAATAAAATAAATTTAAATAAATAAGTAAATACAGACACACATAAATATACATATTTGTTACCGCATTTAAATTTATAAATAAGAAAAATAAATATAATAAATTAATTGAAATGCAATAAAAACATCAATGACAAAAGAAAGGAAGAGAACAACGCATATGCAATAAAAAGAATTTTTGCAAGCAAAATTTTAATCTTAAATTAATTTATTTTCATATTGGTGAATGTATGTGTGTGCGAGTTTGTGCGTGTATGCGCCTGTAAAGGAATACATGATTACCTTTGGAAGCATAGAGTATACTTAGATGTAACGAAATAACGAATCTATGGTGTAAAACAAATTAAAACTGAAAGCAATTACAAAATAAATTTGTCATTAGAAAATGATCTGCTAAGTATAAATACCTTTAAATGTTCTGAAAAGCATTTAATTAACGACTACTTTATAAACAAATAGTGTTGTTCAAATATATACCCAAGAATAATCTTAAAGATAATTTTTTCAAGATGAATATTTTGTATAAATTATTCGTGTAAATGAGTGCGTTTTTTTTCTCGGTTTATTCTCCTTTATCATGAAGAAATAGTACAAACTACAATAAAAGCATCTAAAAAATAGACCAATAGTTCATATTTGTATTAACATACTTAGTCAAATATACTGCCATAAATTATGCATAAAATAATCTAAAGCAGAGCTTTAAATATTAGTTGCAAAAATTACATATTTACATAAAGTTGCATTTGATAAAAAAAAGAAATCGAAACAGCATAAAACAGAAAGAGAATGTTTTTAGTTTGAAATGAAAAAAAAATTCAAATAATTAATTTTAAATGACACAAAAATTAAATGCATTTAAATAGGTTTTCAGTTTTTTTCTTATTTCAAATATACTGTCATAAATTATGTATACAAATCTAAAGCAGAGTTTTAAATAAAAGTTGTAAAAATTACGTATATACATTAAGTTGTATTTGATACAAATGCGAAATCAAAAACAACAGAAAACAGAAAAAGAATGATTTTAGTTTGAAATGAAAAAATAATTCAAATAATTAATTTTAAATTATCCAAAAATTAAATGTATTTGAATAGAGCTTCAGTTTTTTTTTCTTTTTTCAAATATATTGTCACAAATTATGTAAAAAAATAATTATAGTAGAGTTTAAAATGTTGGTTGAAAAAATTATGTATTAACATAAAGTTATATTTGATACAAAAGCGGAATTAGAGCAAAATAAAACAGAAAGAGAATTTTTTTAGATTGAAATGAAAAAAATAATTCAAATAATTAATTTTAAATAATACAAAACTTAAATGTATTTAAATAGGGCTTTAGTTTCTTCTTATTTCAAATATACTGTCATAAATTATGTATAGAAATATTTACAGAAGAGTTTTAAATGTTAGTTGTAAAAATTGTGCATTTATATAAAGTTTTATTGTAATACAAAAGCGAAATCTGAACAATATAAATCAGAAAGAGATTGTTTTTAATTTGAAATGAAAACATAATTCAAATAATTAATTTTCAATGATACAAAAATTAAATATATTTAAATAGGTATTCATTATTTAGGTTCATATATTAGGGTTATTTTCTTATTTTAAATATCTACAGCAGAATTTTAAATATTAGTTGTAAAAATTATGTTTTTAGATAAAGTTGTATTTGATACAAAATGAAAATCAGGACAACATAAAACAGAAAGAGAATGTTTTTAGATTGAAATGAAAAAAATAATTCAAATAATTAATTTTAAATGATACAAGAATGAAATGTATTTGAAAAGGCCTTTTTTTTTCTTATTTCAAATATATTGTCATACATTATTTATAAAAATACCCACTGAAGAGTTTTACGTATTAGTTGTAAAAATTACGTATTTACATAAAGTTGTATTGATACAAAAGTGAAATCTACACAACATAAAACAGAAAGAGAATGTATTTAGTTTGAAATGAAAAAATAATTCAGGTAATTAACTTTAAATGACATAAAAATTAATGTTAATTTATTAAGGCTTCAATTTTTTCTTATTTCAAAACACAACATTTCAGAATATACCATACTGATATACGAAGTTTGATATTTCAATATAATTATTTATCATGATTCTTTCATTATACGAGATTATAATAATGAGATAATAATCAGTATCATTAGTACCTATTACTATTTTATGATAATAATTATTCATAATAATACATGATACAGATAGTAATCGTAGAAAAGAAGACATGTTATTAATTGCGTTGATATCCATAAAATATTCGGAAGAGAATTAATTTTGTAACATAGTTCTTCACCAAAATGAAGCATCAGTGGAGTACAAAACACTTGATTGAAATATTTCTTAGCGTAACTACTTGAAAAACAAATACTTTATAAATTCAAAAGTTCACGGTAATATTGAATTCACATGTTTGAAAAAAAGATTTATTAAATATGATGGAACCACAATAACACGTAATAATTACCTTGTAAGAGATGCATAAATGCCAGACATGCATATTACATCAACTGTTTTCCAAGGAACTACTTCATGAGTAGTATTTTAAGAACGTTATGTAATCGTAGAGATAGAAGTAGAATGTTTTAAAATTTTAGCAAATAACAAGCAAAGTAAGCTTTTAGAAAAAAAATATGCAGAACAGCCGGGAACAACTAAGGACAACTTAACACCGAACTACATCAAACTTATGTAATACTAATCACTTAACTTCTGAATAGAATTTTCGAATAATTTTCGAAGTATTCGAACAATACAAAGAGGAAATATCTAGATTCTAATAGTCAGCACTCGGAATTATTAACTTAATCAAAGAGTTCTTTTATGATACTAATTATACAATGTTATAATCGTCATCGTGTTAATATTTTTTTTGATGGAATCATAACAGAATACATGGTTTAAATGCATCACGCTGCTCACTATCTTTCCCCCTATTTTCAGATATAAAAAAACATACAATAATTGCAAGGCAAGAAGTACGGAGAAACCGGAAGTGCAAAAAATTATTTAATGAATGCAATATTTTTCTCGTTATACAATCGTTTTCTTCAGAACTGCAGTACAACATGAAAACAAAGCAAAGGCGTAAAGTAAGAGTACAAATCTGTCAAGAGTGTTATTTGCAGCTCAGAGATTCTTTCCCCAGCCAGGTACTTTTAAAAATAAACATCCCAGCTAAACTTTACGATCATCTCAAACATCACCACCACAAAATCAATCTTAAAAAACCCTTCTTAGTAAAGAGAAGGTCATAACACCACAAAATCTATAGTCACAGAAGCGAGGCCTTGTGCTCGTACAGATCTATCCCGCAGAATAACCGGAATCGTCAGCGGGAAAAAATATCACCAAGAGGTATGTGTGAAAATTCTCACCTGATTCTGTGTTGTTTTTTAGGGCCTTTCATCTTCATCTTCCCTCCTTCCCCATATCGGTGTGCCGTTAGTTGTCAGTCCTTCGCTGCATTTCGCCTGTTATCTGCTAAGGTTGAGACCGACAGGGTTGCAAGGGAACCCTTGGCGACGTAACTAATGATTGCGGCGCCAAAGAGTTTCGCCAAGAGACGGCAACAAAAGTGACCTTGTAATGCTGGGTTGATGTTTGGAATTTGCGGAAGAGGCGAACGCGCGTTTCAAGCTCGATCTCTCCAACGTCTATGGCCACAGACGTGTTAAACTGTATGAAGTTTTCGATTTGAATGTAATTTAGCTATCTGACAAGGAAATTCGTGTATTGAAAATTACACAACAGGATCTAAGAATATTTATTATGTTGTTAAAGCATTAAATAATCAAGCAATTACTGAATTTATTACTCTGGTACAAAAATTCAACACATAGAACAGATATTTTTAAAGAAATCATCATTCATAGAAACAATGTAATTTTTACAGACATTTCATTACTTAATGAATAAAAGTCTAATTTCTGAGATCAAATTGTTATTTATATATTAATTCCTGTTTCCAATCTTATAGTCATCACCTGTCTCTGATAAGAAGTACGAAGATGAAGCGTCATGTTTTCATGTCATATCTGTGAATCTAGTTCAGAAATGCATCAATACACTGTAATTAAATTTAATTTTATTTAAAAAGGATATCGATAAAATTATCCGAAAGTTGGAAAAAAGCGGGCATCAAACACATATGGAAAGAAAGAAATATAAATTCTAAAATAAATACGTCAACATTTTTTTTTAAATGGAAGGAATTAAAAGTTAAAAACTAAAATTGAAAAAAAATTAAAATAGTTGCAGAAATTAAAAATCAGGTTTTTAAAAATAATGAAAAATTGGAACATAAATATGAAAAAAAAAATTATGTTTCCAAAAATTCAAGGGGAGGGGGGAGGAAGAAGAATTGAAATTATGAATTTAAAAATTTATTTCAGTTAAAAAGTTATTAAATCTTTAAAAAAAATTACCAAAATATTACTACAGTAATGAAAATTAGATTTGCTAAACTTTCTGATATTTTAATAAAAATATAAAAACTTTAGAAATTGGTGTAAAAATAAACCATAAATTCTAAAAATTGAAACTCTTAAAAGAGTCCTCAAATTTTCACTCAGTAACATTTTAAATTTTGGGACCACTATTTATCTCTTAATCTTTTTTTAAGTTTTTCTCTTGCGTCATCTTTCTGTTTACGGTGCTTTTTACAGGCAGTAAAAACTACCATCCGACCGTGAAATGGCCTCTTTCCACTGACAGAGAGAGCATCACAAGTTGACAACTCCATCACTTCTTAACTTAAAGAAATTTAACAGCAATTTTCGATTTTTATACAGTTTGAAGTCGAGTTCAAAAATAAGAAATAAAATTATTAGGAGACTAAAAACTGAAAAAAAAAATAAAATACAAAATAATTAAATTTTTTAAAAAATTACAGAAACGGCACGTTAAACGAAATTGAAAGTTAAAAGTTTAAAAAAAAATCGATAACTTAAGGGGACTCACTAAATCCTTAAATCTTCAAAACACACCCTTAAATCTTCAAAACATTCGATTTTTTGAAAAAAAATATATGTTAAAGCCTGATCATTCATGACTAAAATAAAGCAAACAGCATGAAAATAGTTCTCTTAGTTCCGGAGATATTGATATTCTAAATAATTAATTACTGATCAAATTTATGATAAGAAAAATTTTAAAATCATTTTTCTCAAAATGTAATTTTGCATCATTCCGCAACTGATATCTAAAAAACTATGAAACATAATTCCATGAAATTTTTATCACTGCATAATCATGTTATTTTATTGCGTCTGAACAAGAATTATTGCAATCACTGCACATTTTGTTATTTTTTCAGGGGTAAATTAATGCAAAAATTTAAGGAAATTTAACATTCAACATTAAAAAATTGAAGAAATATTTTAATGTTGAATGTTTTATGTTCAATTGTATTTTGAATTATTTATTTTAAATATAAAACAGGAATTATACATTTAAGTGTAAAATTAATTTCATAGTTTTGCGCGCAAGACTACAGTAAATATACTTAAAAAACAAGGTATATCTAAAGCAGTTTAAAAAAAATTATTTAAAATTATTTTGAGAGTTGAAAATTTGTTTATTAAAATAAATATATCAATTTATTATATACATAAAATTTGGAAAAATCGGGAGTAAATTGAAATAGTTACAAAGAGTCAAAAAGTTTGAAAATATGCCTTATTTTCTCGACTTAAGGGTCGTGAGTCCCCTTGATATCGAAATCAGCGTCATCATCTGTTTATCTTGAATTTCACACTATTATGAAACAGGCCGTCTCTTTACTGGTGCTGGCTGGGATGAAACGAAGCATGCAAACAGACCAATTTTTGCTTCCATCATCTCGCCAAATTCCAATTTTCATAAAACTTTTTATTGATTTAAAGTATACTGTCATCACATTACTCCCAACTGTTGGAAAGAGTAAGTTATTAATATAAATTTATGAAGATTTATTATAGTTTTAAATATACATACAGATTTTTTTTTCCAATCTCCGTCTCAAATAGTTTTGTTGTTTTTCAAAGATAAATTTAAACGACATCTTCAATCGTCACAGATGTAACGATGTAGAGATTTAAAAAGAAAATACGAACGTAAAACTTTTAAATTCAGAAAACTCACTCTGATTCTGCAGCTGCCATTTGAAATGAAGCGAAAACTCGGTTTCAACTCTTTTTTCCTTTTCTCTCTCTTTTTATTTTTTCCGAACTACAATCGATGCCCTCGTTTTAAAAACTGTTATTTCCGAGGGAGATGAATGAAGATGGCATTTCCATCAATTTCAACCAGTGTAGCTGTCATGCTCAAACTCACAACGTTGTTTCTGTTCCTGAAACAACTAAGGTAAAAATAAATATTTGGGTTAAGTTTTGTGTTTTATTTTTTATTTTTTTTTATAATAATTAATGATTATATCAATTTTCAATTATTTATTCATGATTTAATTTAATATTTAGTATTGTATAGTACACATTTCGTATTTAATAATGAAAGTTTGCCTGTAATTCATTTATACTTTTTGCATTTAATCGTCAGATTGATATATGAAATCGCTTGGCAGAACGGGTTACAGATGTATCATCTGTTACCCGAGGGGTCACGCGATATTAATGACAGAATTTTTGATTCATTGTCCATTTAATATATATATATATATATATATATATATATATTTATTTATTTATTTATATATATATATGTATATGTATATATATGTGTGTGTGTGTGTGTGTGTGTGTGTGTGTATACAGTCGAACCTCCATATATCGAAATAGCAAAGTGCCGGAAAAAAATTCGATATATAGAAATTTCGATATACAGAATTGATCTTAGTTTTATCACAATTCTCCTAAAACATTAAAACTAAAGCTAATTTTCGTATACGAAACTCCATTTCCAATTTATATGAGAACCACATTAAATGAAAGTTAATAACTAAAATAATTATCTTAGTTTTATCATGATTCTCCTAAAACTCATAATGGAGTTTCGTATACGAACCTCCATTTCCAATTTATATGCGAATCACATTAAATGAAAGTTAATAACAAAAAAAATGAATTAATATGAAAGATTTATTGAGTACTACATACCCTTTAAAAAAAACAATAATCCAGACAGTGGTTACAATGATCACAGTTACATTCTTTTAAATAAACTACGAATATCTCGCTGAACAGCCAGTTTTGCAGAAAATTCATCAAAGAAATGTTCGCATTTATTCAGTCCACTAAAAACTTAATCAGGGGCATTTCCGCGAATTGAAGTCCACGACGTATTGTTTCAAACGCCAAAAATTGGGAGATTTTATTCTAAACTAGAATGAAATCTCCCAATATGTCTTAAAAAAATTTCGATATATAGAGATTTTTTCGATATATGGAAACAGTTTTTCTATGTAATGAACATGGAGATTTGTTAAGAGTTCGATATATAGAAAATTTCGATATAGGGAAGTTCGATATATGGAGGTTCGATTGTATTCTCGTATTCATAGTCTTTATTTCACAGATTATGAGCATATAAAGTTCACGTACTGGAATATAGGTTATCCGAGATAAACTTCGAAATCGTAAAACGTCATGAGAAGTCACTGCAAGTGTCACAATCACCCTGTACAATACCGTTGTTAAATAAAACATGAAAAATAACATGAAACACGAATTTAGACAACAGATGACACTTCATATTTTACTGGTGCCATATGCTGAGAGAAATAAAGAAAATATGAGGATATTTTTTTAAAAATGGATAATGAATCAAAAATGCTATCAATAAAAGCTTTCCTTGAGAAATGCAGAGGCATTTATTGCAATTTACTACTAAGAAAATAAAGATATCAAAATAAAATAGTTTAAATTTCTAGATAAAACGTTTTGGGTATATGTCCGCTTGTTCATAAATTGTATATTTTCTACGGAAAAATTAGTTTCGATTCTTGAATTTTCAATAATGTGTAAGAACGGATTGAAATTTTAATTTAATTACTTCAAAATAAACCTTCATTTCCTGGCAATATTGAAATGATCTTGGATTCATCACATCCTATGAGCATTGCTTGACCCAATAGGCTGCAAGAGGTACTTTCACAATTAAATCTGAAGTCATTGTATGACCCTGACTTTCGTTGTAAAGTCGCATAACGTTACTGCTCTGTTGCATCCCAAATGTAGCAAAGAGGAAAATTTCGTTTATTTTTCTTTATGTCCCAGTTTAGTGTAATTGCTGTCACGTTTACAGCCACCATGTTTAAAACTGCCTCTGAATTGAACGATCATACAAGCACTCGTATATCTCAAACGCTCAAAAACTCGAACTTTTTCCAAAACTGAATTGAAAAAAGTAGGGATCATCTTGAAAATTTAAGTACATTTAGGGCCTGTTCACATAGAATCGGTCAGCGTCAGCGTTGCTCGGATTGAAATTTTTTAAACCAATCACAGACCTTAACAATTTTGTGGCTAATCGTTTGGAGGTTCGTAATTGGTTAAATATATTTCAATCCGAGCAACGCTAACGTTAACGGATTCTATGTGAACAGGCCCTTACTTAACATGCGTGATACGTTTCATGCAGGGCGTTTTGACCGGAATTTCATTTTGCACTCTTTACGGAATTAATAAATCAGAAATATCAATCAATTCATTGTTGATTTATTTTTAAATAACCCCTCATTCATAAATTTAAATAGTTTATATCTTACAAGAAAAACGAACTGATCGATTGTCTACAAAAACAGTTACAATTTAGCTAAGAAAATGAAGATATCAAAATGAAATAGTTCAAATTTCTAGATTAAGTGTTTAGGGTATATATAAACTTGTTCATAAATTGTATCTTTCCTGTTACATTAAATATTTTTATAATTTGTGGACCATCTCGTAGATACTCGCTAAAATCAATAGTGAACTAGAAATTTACATCATTTACAACAAATAGAACGATTTGTAGATCGTTCAAATAGTTCAGAAAGTGTTTAAAACATCTAAAGACATGGATGAAGGGCGTTTTTCACTTAAAAACTCATCGTTAGAGAGACTAGGCACACAGGGCCTTTTTATCGCATGAGTAAATCGGGACTTTGCCCTGGGCCCCCAAACTGTCCTGTTTAACGTAATAAATCTCTTTAACGTGCAAAATGCCATTAAAAAAATAAAGAAGAAAATGAGAAAAAGATGTGTCTAAAAAAAAATAGTATTTAAGTCTTCATCTAATTTATTATTTTAAATTCTTCATATTCTATTCTCCAAGGTAAGTAAAATAAAGGTCTAAAGAAAAATAT
Organism: Dolomedes plantarius; assembly: GCA_907164885.2. Lineage (NCBI taxonomy): Eukaryota > Metazoa > Arthropoda > Arachnida > Araneae > Dolomedidae > Dolomedes > Dolomedes plantarius. The sequence continues at coordinate 83,884,510 of OU015498.1, forward strand.
TATAAATAAATAATTTCTTTTAGTTTATAATTATGCAATATAAAATGTAATCTATAATCTGCAACATTCTATAGTATATAATTATTGGCTCAAAATGTTTCTCAACACTAAAATAGATAGGGTGCCAGATAAGTGAAAGTTTTTAATTTCGCTTTCTACTTTAGGAAAAATGTTAAACTATCAGGGTGTATTAGACGTACAGCAGAAGGTGAAAGGCGTTTTCAATTTGATGTGAAACATGTTTATGAATGCTTCATCTTATCAGCTATACACTGTAATAGCAAATATAGGATTCCCATGCAGAGTTGTTTGGTTTAAATCGTTATTTAAATCAAAATTTAAATCAAACGATTTTTTTAATCCTAATTTTTAACAACTTTTCCTCACACGCTTGGTGTATGCACCTAGTACTTCTAATAGATAGTTCCATGGATAGTTCTTTTTATAAATGTTCGTAAGAGTGCCCCCAAACAGCATCTGCCCAGGGGCCCCCAGAGTTCATAATCGGGCCCTGTAGGCACATAAGGAATAGGCATGGTTTCTGAATCAACCCCATAAGGTTCATTTATGTAGCATGCTAATCTATCTCAACTAAACCTAATGCACCTCAATTACAAACGATAATGCAGGAGCAACAAGATGAGGGGAAGGTGAAAGGAAAAGGCCCCTCCATCGCAGTGTGGCGTAAGGGGCCTGGGCTGATACTAATACAGGGGCCCCGTGGTAAAATTCTTGAATTCAGCTTGAGTAGGAATTTCATTTTCCCATACATGTGCCGACATTCAGACTTAATCTTGCAAGAAGCAGTCTCCGATGCCTAGATTTAGTTCGCATGATTACTCAATCACTATTCGTTTGTTTACTGACAGATGAAAGTCTGGATCAAAATAGCATGATCAGACTTTATAAAAGTCTAAAGGTCTGTACGAAAACCTCGATTTCGAAATTTTTTGAAACTTTCCCACGGCTTTCTATGCGAAGAAGTAAAATAGTATTGTTCTAACTTTAGGTCACTTGAAAAATATCAGGTCGTGGAAACACGACGGTGGAATCGATTTTTGACACTAATGTTTCCAAATTTCCACCGCGTGGGAAAGGAGAAAAAGTAAACATTTCAAAGAAAAGAATTCGCTTCGTAATTGTCTAAGAGGGAGCCAAAAAGTGCGCTAAAGAGCCGTCGCTGGCGCCGGTCAATACTGTTGCTCCCTCTTACTCAAGGCAACGGCGGATCATGGGAGACAAGAGGCAGTGTGCTCGGATTGAAGGAGTACAGTTAAATGATGGAACAGCCGGCATAGGAGCAGTATATCACCAGGCTGGGGCCGACGTTTGTTTCGGTAGGACCGATGAGCACAATTAGAGACAATTGGCGGGTGACGTCAGTCGCCAATGATGATGATGCCTGCGACGCGGACACAACACCCCGACTCTCGCGTTTTTTATTTTGTTATTGTTTGCACGCTGGAGTTTCTCAGACCGCGTGTTGGTGGCATCAGCAATGCATATTAAAAGCTATGTGTCGATTGCAACGATTCGATTTAGAGAGACATCGATAGAACTAACGTATGCTGTTCGGACGTTTAATTTTTTACTGTAATGGAATACTGACTACCCTTTTTCCCAGGCCTTTTGAGAGTGAATATGAGGAACACACAAACATATAATAAAAAATAAACACTCGATACGTGTATATCTATGATATATAATTTCAAATTTCCTCCCTCTTTAAATTCCTTCCTGAATAAAACCCATTATTGCGTGAACATTTTAAAATTAAACCCCTATCTTTTTTAGTTTCCTTTCCATCGCTGCAGAATAACGCCACCTCTTTCCATCTGGCATGAAAACTCTCAAAAACTCTTCTTTTGGTCTCTAGAGCTTGAGTCTAGCAAACTCGAGCTTTTGCAAACGTATAGCATATATACAATTCCTGTATAAAATTCTTAACCGTAAGCACACTTCAAGTGCTTTTAAAGGACTCTTTAGGCACAGCGCGAAATTGAAACCCTCCTATCCACAGATAAAGCACAGCCTAAAAGAATCCATTCACGCATAACAGCCTCTTCTAATTAAGCGACAGATTTTTCAGTCATAAAAAAGGTGCTTCGTAATTTCGAATTTAAGGGGTAAAAGATTATGTCCACTAAAATACTTCTGATCATCTGTCGTGATCAGAGACGTGCTTTATACTTAAGAAGGATACCTTTATTTAGCCAATTACTTGATTTTTAATTAATAAATAAATTAAGTTCAACTTAGTGAAGTTGAGTTCAAGTCAAAATTTAAAGACATATAGATCATTTTCCCGTACTTCTGTAAACTAAAAGTGCAAGAAGGATGAGGGAAAGTGCTGTGTCTCTGGAGGGATTCTCCGTACAGTAAAACCTCGATTATCCGGCCCTCGTTGATCCGGATCTCCGGATAATCCGGATCAGATTTGTAGACATTATTTTTATAATGTTCACATTAGCTAATAATTTTTAACTATGATAACAAGAACGTAACTACAAGTACACCAAATATTCGCTTTTTAGTTTGATTCAATGTACAGTTCCTGCATAGAATGTACAATAAACTATGGTAATAAAATGCTTTTTGTTCAGCTTAAGAAAGCTTTACTAGGCTTACCATTTCTTTGTTAAGAAATTATGTGAAAAGTTATTTTTTAAATTTTTTAATGTATTGTAAACAATACTACGTAATTTTGTTACAAAACATAGTATTTTATCGTAATAAACGATAAATCTGCTTAGTTAAGGATTTCGTTTTGCTTATTACCCATATTACCCGAATTATCCAGATTGCCTATGGACCCAGTTAGTCTGGATAAACGAGGTTTTACTGTACTTTCAATTCTGCATTTACATATCTAGTCACCATATTGATAATTCTGCATTAGCCGCATAATTTCGTATAGCTGTTTAAAATAATATCATAACAGCTTTATAAATTTTGAAAAATTGGGATATTGGAAAATTACGAATGCTCTGATATTTTCCACACACGTTACCTGCAATTTTCGGAATAATTTTATTAATTTTTTTTTAAATCTGTCTGCTCCACCTTCGAGAAATCAGTCCTAGAATAGATTCGAGTAAATGTCCGGTCTTAAGCGGAAACGGACGATTTTATTGAACAAATCTAGAGAAGAAAGCTGTAAAACATTATTAGTTTCCAGTTGTTAAAATCCCTGATGGTAAGTAATTTGTAACAATTTTCGGTACGTTACACAATACCCTGCTGTACTATTTGCAAGGCGTAATTCAAGGCGATCGATCTGCGCCCTAAATTACATCTGAAATCGGAAACAAACTATTTTTGAATAAATGCAAGCAATTTGTAAGAAAATATAGCTATAGATATTTATAGATATCTAATATCCAGAGGAAGCTGTTTCGAAAAAACGAAGAGCTAGTTTTACCGACCTGTTTAGAACTTCCTGACAGTTACTCGAGTTTTTAACCACAGAATTAAAGGTTAACCTGAATTCCGATGACGAAGAGAACGAAAGTATTCCAGGAATGAATGATCCGTGTTAGTATTACGTGGGCTCGCTGTATACAAAGAGTATGAACAGGAATGTACCCAGTTAGGGGCCTGGGTTTTTGAATGACCAAATGGTTTATGGTTTTGTTTTGTTTTTCAAAAATACCTCAAAATTTGACTTTTTCTCTTAAAAGTTAAAAGTATTATATATATAATAGCCCTTGTCTCTGTATAACACTTCCGGGCTGTACTCATCTTTCAATTGAAACCCTCGGTAAACAAAATAACGGTTAGGCTTAATTTCAATTTCAGATGTGGATCAGAATTTTTTCTTACCTGAAAACTAATATTTTCTCCATCAAATCACGTTTGTTCAGCCTATTTTTCTATAAAACATTCAGAACTAAAAAAAAATTGGATGTTTTTAGCTGTATATTTAACAGTTTTTAAAAATCTGTTCACTTCTGAGATGAATTCTGAAAGTAAACAAACTTGAATGTGAATGAATCAAGTAGCTCAAGTATTCATATCGCGTAGTGAGCTGTAAAAAACTGGATGGCAGTTTACTACTCCAATCGCATGAAAAACTAAATAAATAAAAAATAATGAAAGGGTTTGCTTTTACAAGGTGTGGATTAAATGCAATATTGTTAGATAATTCGGGATATTTTTAAACTTTTATATACTTTTCCATTATGACGTCATTATTAGTATTATGACGTCAAAATGACGGGTTGGGTGGCAGTCTACTACTCCAATCGCATGAAAAACTAAATAAATAAAAAATAATGAAAGGGTTTGCTTTTACAAGGTGTGGATTAAATCCAATATTGTTAGATAATTCGGGATATTTTTTACCTTTCATATACTTTTTCCATTATGACGTCATTATTAGTATTATGACGTCAAAATGACGGGTTACCTTCTAGTAGTAAAATATATATATATATTTATTTCCCATTATAAGCATAAAATAAGATGGTTAAAGGGAAAAAAAACTTAGCTTACAGTGACATTTGTATGTGTTTGAATATAAAATTATTCAAGTAGAGCTCATTTCGATTGAATCGTGATATAACTCCCTTTTACAAAACCATGCAAGAATCCTGGTATCTGTTACGTCATATCAAAGATGAATTCAGTAATTCCAAATGTGAAATCTAATCAAACTTCATGACCCATTTAACTATTTCACCTCACTATTCTTCTTAGAAAGATTTTTTTTTTCACAAGTTAATAGAATCAAAACAAACTGTATAAATTCTCTTATACTGAAACTCAACGGTATGGGATGATTACATATTTCTCACAGGAGAAACCTATTCCTGACCCCTCAAATTTTGAATATTGCAAGAAGTTACAATGTGATATGCAAAACTGAAACAAGAGGAGCTAGTCCAGTGGCTTTAGATGTTACCTTGTTCTGAAGATTGAGAAAGCTTCGCGTTCTAAAGCATTCAAATATGTACAACACTGCTTCTTTAGTTGCTCGACCAACTATGCTTTATCTTAACAAATTGTAATTATAGTCGCTGAAAAAGAAGCAATATTATTGGTAAATAATATCTTTCGCTTGGTAATCTTAACTATAAAACTATGATGTACGCATATTCCGTTCAAGTATTTTTTTTTGTCTTTTTGTATGCTTGCATACGTGTACTGTGTTTAGTGTCTGCATAATTTCATTGTATATTACAGCATAATTTTGAAAATATTTTCTCATAACTTATAGGGCCTCATATATCATCAAGAGATATATTTTTAAATTTTAAATATTTAACCTACAGTTATTATCAGGACTGCAAATTTAAAAATATGCATGAAAAATGTTTCTTCCAAGTATTCAGTCAAGAGAACCTATATGAGGACCGCTTGTCAGGCCCTGGGATTTAGACCAGGGTTGTTCTAAAACAACTATCCCGTAAAACTATCTTTTCTGCTTTTCATTCATTACGTATTACCTCCATTTCTTTTGAAGGCTATCTAAGGCTGTTGCCCTGGGCACGTTTATATATTCATTCATTCAATGATTTAATTTCAAACGACGCTGAATTTTTTCGCAATGTATTTTCGTCATATGTTTGACCAGTCGTCTGTATTAACTCTTTTCAACTGTGGGCTTCACTGTAACGATCATCTTCAAGGACTTGGGATTGACCCCACCTGGAGCCGATATTTCACCATCCGAAATGACATGAGGAAGTCCTTATAGTCTTATTGTTTTTGTTCCGTGTTTTGCTTAGTCACCCTGGTGTGGTCGAACACTTGGCTGGTTAGCACATCAACTTACTTAGTCATCACATGCAAGCCCAATAATTCATTTCTTCCTGTCTCCCATAATCTCAAACGGAATTCACGTGTCTTGCAACATAAAAACTTGTTACTCAACCTTGAATATTCTCACGCGCCGTGACATACCAGATTCTCATCTTCCCCTAGCCAAACATCCTACCTGGGTGTCTTACTTCACATCCTCCCACGCAGGAACGGCTCCCTAGCGGTATCCAAAACACAAAGGGAGATAGAGACAGAGCCGTCGTCTGAACCACCCACCAAGTCAATCGAAAAGAGACGGAAACGGCTGGGGCGCGGTCCCCGTTCCTCAAGGAACACATGGGCGACCATGCCTGCCCGAGTCACAAAAGGCGAATCCCTCGCATGGTCAAGGTTGGGGTGACTCGAGGCCCAACACTTTAGCTCTTTCCTGTGTTTTGAACGGGAGATGGACACTTCGCATTTATCTTCTCCTCGCAGATGTGCCTGCCTAATTGAAGCCCCGTTGCGCAACTTTGGAAGCAGGTACACAGGATGTTTGGGGTGGCTTATTCGTTCGTGGTTGTTTGTTGCAGGGGAGGGGAAATCGTGGAGGGAGGACTGGAACGGGTAGGTATTTTAAGTTAATAGGAAGACAAAAGGGAGATCGGGGAGTTTCGGTGTTAAAATTAAAAAAATATATATATACGATCGGTATTAGTATGTATATAATTTATGCAAAATAAAAGAATATAAATAACAAATAGAGAAGAAAAGTGCGGAATTTTAATATAAGGAGGCATAGCCGTCCTGAAATGTCGATCCATGACTAAAATTTTTCTTTTTCTTTCTCTCTATCTATTGGTATTTGTGGGTATACAATTTATTTTATAAGGTGTATTGTATCACAGTTTTGTTTCAAGATAAAATGATCAAACAGTAAATGGAGAAAATATCAGGGGAATTTTAATATTAGGAGGTATGTCCATCCTGAAATCTCGATCAATGACGACACACTTTAAAGTTTTCTTTTTTTATTGGTATTTGTGAGCAGTGGCGCACCCAGGGAGGGGAGCAAGGGGCCCTGCCCCCCCCCCAAATAAACAGAAATTGCATTATGAATATAGATTTTGCATTATAAATATTTTTATCCGTTCATCTCAGCCCCCCTATACATTATAAATATTTTATCCGTTCATGTCACCTCCCCCCCCCCCAAGAAAAAATTATGGGTGCGCCACTGCGTTTGTGAGTATATAATTTGTTTTGCAAAAGTAACATTAAATGATTTATTAATGTAATGTATATTAATATAATATATAGTAATTACAATGTATAGTTACATTAAACGCCTTTTTTGCTTTAAAATAGAAAGATAACAGCGGTAAATGAGAAAAAAAGAGCGGTCTTTTTAACATTAGGGGGCCCGGACGTCCTGAAATGTGATGAGTGCTTCCTTTAAATCTTCCTTTTTATTTCTCTCTTGCTATTGTTATTTGAGTGTACATAATTTATTTTATAAAATTATGCATGATAACCACTGAAAAATGTCTTACCTATCAACCACTTTTTCAATGCAGTTAAAACAACTTCATTTCTGTAAATAAATGTCTATTTAACGAATTATTGGCCATTAGACCTGACACTGTTCATGGGTATACGAGAAAAAAATATGTTTTATTCACTCGTATATCATCATCAGTAGTCGCTACGTGAGTAAACGAAATTTTAACCTTACATAAACATAATTTATCTCTTCATATTCTCACACGCAGCCTTTAATTTCAAAATTTATATTTCTAACTTTTGATAATCGTAAACTACTATCAGTGGTTAAATTTACTTACAAAATTAAATTTGAGTACAAAAGATAACACTTCAGTGACTTTTTGACTACTCTGCATTCCCTACAGTACTTTAAAATATTTTTTCCTATTAACATATTACATTCATAACTACATAATTTATTTTTTGTAGTTATGCGCATAATTTAATGTTTATGTACATAATTTGTGTACATAATTCATTTTATAAAATGATGTTTAATAATCATTGAAAAATTTCTTACCTATCAATCACTTTTTCAACGCAGTTAAAACAACTTCATTTATGTAAATAAATATATATTTAATGAATTATTCGCCATTAGACCTGACACTGTTCATGAGCATACGAGGAAAAATAAATGCGATTTTTTCACTCAAATATCACCAGCAGTAGTCAATGCGTGAGTTTTGCCCATACATAAACATAATTATCTTCCCACGCATACTTTAATTTGAAAATTTTGTTTCTAACTTTTGATAATTGTAAACTACTAACAGTGATTAAATTTACTTAAATTTGAATGTAAAAGATAACACTTCAGTGACTATTTGACTACTCTGTATTCGCTACAGTACTTTAAAGTATTTTTTTCTATTAGAGAGAGGAGACAGCATTCAAATAAACAAACAACAAACTCTTTTAACTTCGCTGTCTGGTTAGGTTAATTATTTAATTGGGGTTAATTATTAAAAGAAGAAATATCTTTTTAGGTCACTCCAGTTTTCGGAAAGAGATTTGCCTAATACAATTTCGGCTGCGTTTTTTTACTTGTGAATAAATACATTTATTTTAAGTTCAGTCGTAGGAACAAATGTTGTTTTAAAAAAGAACTGGTCATTAAGAGTTGTTAGCGCAAACATAATTAAAGAGGAAAACGTTAGGAAAATTACTTTAATATCTTTTTAAATTAATAGTTAAGATTCTTAAAGATGAAGTGTTTGCGGTGAGGAATCGAGCAGAATTTTTGCTGATTAAAATTTATAGCGAAGCATTCTGATATTTAATGAGGTTTATGATAATGTGTTCACCTGAAATGCAATGTTAACTTTTGACGAAGTGTTTAAGAGAGCAGAAAAAGAATCCTCGAGCAGTTAAAATATTATTCATGAATTACAGAAGAGGACATTTCATTGTAAAGCAACAAATTGGTCAAATTTTCAGATTTTTTTTGTGATGATTTGAAAAATTTTCATAACCCAAGTGCCGTACTGATCAGACAACAGATAACCAAATTTTTTTCTGAAATTTACATTTGAAAAATATCATTTATCACGACTATACAAGGCGTGTATATTTAGAGTTGTAATAACATGAATAAGTTTGTTTGGGGGAAAATGTGCCTATGCAGTGAAATCGAAACAATCCCTTCAAAACGATCAGTAAAATTTTGTGATTTTGATTTAGGAAAACATCAGTTATCACGACTATACAAAGCGTATACTCGTAGTTTGAGAGTCGTAATAACTTGAATAATTTTATTGGGGAGAAAATGTGCTGTAGCGAACTGAGGTTCGTAGTGTCAACCAGTAGATGATTTAAACACACCAGGTATACATCACTCATTACATAAACAAACAAATGCAATTTATTAATAAAATTGATGATGATGAGATATGTACACTGCACAGATGTAAGATGAACTTCGTAACTTAGGTAATCACACTCGATTTAATCGGCGTGGGGCGGAGTAAGAACACAGAAGTCCGCTAGGCTAGCAGAACTGGCTCTGCTTCAATGATGAAGAAACGGCACTTCTCCTGACGGGAAAGGGCTCCCCAATAATATCAACGGCGGTGATCACTGCACGCACCCGGTAGCGATGAAAATATTAAATTAAGGAGAAAGGACTCCTCACTGGAAAATAAGGTAGCAAAGGCTCCTTCCACGAAGACTGGTCTCCGACAAATTTAGTGGAGTATGTTTACTCCTGCAGGAACTAAATCGTCGCTGCAAACAGTCACAAGGGACTCTGAACCTGTAAGGGCGGCAAACCCGGCTGCTCTTAAAACTGGATCCGCTACGTATCAGGAACTAAAAGACGCAAGCCACGACTGAGGGGTCCATTCTCTTTTTATAGAAGAACCTCCACCGGATATTGCATCACTCTCCAGAAAGTCGAACGATCTAGAACAAGTGAGCAACGGAAATAGGTTTCCTGGGGCGATAATGAAATATTTTCCCCGGGTCTAAAACGGCCGCCTTTTTAGTTTGTCCTCCAAGCCACTTCAAAGAGTTTCAAAGGGCCGCTTCGGTAAAATGCGAAAGGCACGAGTCCTTTTGTTTAGGCACGCGACGCCTCCAGGATGCTGCTTAACAATTGATAGTTCATAAATGAAAGCACCTGGGGTCTCCTGTCATTTATAACTAACATCAGCGGTGTCACCCGGTGGCGATGACTAAATCAAGAAAAATGACCTATGTCCCCTAAGGTTCTGTGGAACAAGTCTATCGGATGAACAAAAGGAAAATTGCCGTCAGCATATTGCCACCTAAGTCGTCGGAAATCTTTTGATGAGTCTCAGGCCGAGATAGAAGAATTTCTTTTGTTAACGGAGAGGTTGAAATGCAATACTCTACATAACCCCCCTGCCGTTAAAGTTTTCAATGTGGTTGTATATTGAAAACCAACGTTTCGTGTGGGTGGTTCCCAATTCTGCTATCTAATGTACCAGTTCCAACAGTTTTTTTTTCTACTACACAAAAAAAATACACAATTCTAACAAGTACGTACACATGCACTAACTGGATTACTAAAAACAAACACAAATAAATTCATGGTACTAACAATTAATTCTCTAGGTTACTACATTTACAAATCTAGGTAATTCGCGGACGTTTAAGGAATGTATCTGCTTAAAGCGTCAGCGTTTGTATTCTGTCTTCCCGGCTTGTGTTCTACCCGAAAACAAAATTGCTGCAACATAAGTTGCCACCGAAAAAGACGGCCATTTGAACTGGCATTCTTCTTGAGCCATACCAATGGATTATGGTCGGTCACGATTTTGAATTCGCTTCCGTCCAGATAGTAGTGAAGTTTTTTTAACGCGAATATGATCGCCAAGCACTCTTTTTCTGTGGTGCTGTATTTCCTTTCGGACTCAGAGAACTTCCTACTCAGGTACAGGATAGGATGTTCCTTATCGCCTATTTGTTGGGCCAACACTACACCGGCTCCCAGATCGGATGCGTCCGTTTGGACAATAAATGGAACAGAAAAATCAGGAGCTCGTAGCACAGGTGTTTTTATAAGAGCGTCTTTCAAAGTGGTGAACGCTGCCTCGCAAGCTTCGTCCCACACAAACGCCGCGCGTTTCTCCCGTCCTTTTAACGCATCGGTTAAGGGGGCCGCTATCATAGAATAATTTGGAATATAGTGCACGTAATACCCAGTGAGACCCAGAAATGCCCGGATACTCGTCTTTGTCTCTGGCCGGGGAAATTCCCTAATACATTTTACCTTTAATTCGGCGGGATTTCGATAACCTCCGCCGACCATGTGCCCCAAGTATTTTACATGGTTTTGGGCGAACCGACATTTCGATTATTTGATTGTGAGTTGCGCTTGCGCTACACGACTTAACACGATATCTAAATGCTTCAGATGCTCGTCCCAGGTCTTAGAAAATATCGCGATGTCGTCGATATATGGAACGGCATACTCCTCACACCCATTTAGGACGTCAGCCATGAGCTTACTGAAAAAGAAAGGTGCGTTTTTAAGCCCGAAAGGCATCCGCAAAGGCCTGAATGTCCCGAATGAGGTGACAAAAGCCGCAATGCGTTGGGCCCTTTCTGTCAAGGGGATTTGCCAATACCCCTTTGCAAGATCGAGTATTGTTATGAAATCGGATCCTGCAACCTGTTCAACCCTTTCCTCTATGTTGGGGAGGGGGTAATATTCGGTGCGAATTATTTCGTTCAACCTACGATAATCAATACAGGGTCTCGGCTCCCGACCATCGGTTTCTACCAAAATGATAGGCGAGGTATAATCAGACTCACCTACTTCTATCACTCCTAATTTTAACATTTTGTCAATCTCCAACTTCAAGATTTCGTTCTGTCGGTGTGACGTTTTGTATGGTCTAGACCTAACGACCTTATCCGAGATCAGCTCTATGTCATGCGTAACTTTCTCGGTTTTTCCTGGGTTATTAGAAAAAATATTTGCATGGCTACACAATAATTTCTTTAATTCCCTTTTTTGAGTGAGATTTAGACGAGCGTCAAGTTCGCTCTCGCGCACAATCTCCTCGTAATCGAAATCGGTAGCACCGGTTTCAAAAACGTGGATTGCGAAATCATCCTCAGTACCAATTTCGACTTTACCTTCATAAACCCAATTTATAGTTTCGGGACGCCTGATATAGCGCTTCAGCATATTAATATGGTAAATGCTGGATTTCAGTCTAGGTCCGGGAGTTTGCACTCGATAATTCGTCTCGTATATGCGAGCTTGAATTTTCCCTTTGCCTATCCACTTCGGCGCCATTTTGCTAGGCCGAGATAAAGAGAAAATCAGAACTAAATCTCCAACCTCGAAATGCCTTTTAACTGCGCTCTTATCATACGCTTCCTTACGCTTAGATTGTTCTTCACCCATTTTCTGAGCAGCTAACTCTCGCTCTCTTTTTAATCTATTCACTAGGGTAAGGACGTGCTCTGTCACGGGTCTCTCTTCCTCACAACCTCCCATCCAACCTTCGTACAATAAAACTTCGGGTGTTCGTAGGTTTTTTTCATACAACAGTTTCTCCCTGAATACCTGTGGGACAACTAAAAGACTTCGTGTATCCCCAAAGTGGTCCCTCTGTTGTTTACACAGCAACCCGTTTATCACCACATAACCCTTCTCGCCGGTTTGACCTGAGCCTTCGACCCTTTTTAACAATGCGGCCACTTCTGCACATTCCCGCTGTGCGTCTGTGAATTTCTCTGGGGAAACATTTAATAGACTCAACGCTGGGTCTTCGCGGTCGAGGGGGGGGGGGGTAAAACTAATAAATTCGCCTGTTCCCCCCTTTCCAGTTGTGTCAAAACGATTGACTCCCCGTCTGAGGGACTATTGTTCGAACGCTCCGGAAGAGAATCGTTTGACTCAAGCGTCTGTGTACAGCTCTCTTGACATTTTGACTGCGAGCGCGTTATTGCATTGATTTGCATGCTCTTAGAGTTTTGTTGACCCTGTCTCAGAAGAGCTGCCGTTTGATTTCCCAATATGTATCTTTGTTGATTTGACCTATCGCTAATGACACAGGCCTTTGTTGTTATATCTCCATACTGGGAGTTCAGAATTACGCGCGCTAGGGGCACGTTAATGGCACGAGTGTCTAACGGCTGAGTGAGCCAGACTGTTTCGCCGAGATAGTCGTCGGACGAAATAAATCTTTTACAAACCAGATCAATCGTACTACCCGTATCTCTAAGTATCTCACATACCTGGCCGTTCACAGTCCCTATACTCACATATGGTTTTAAGGGATCTGTGATTTCCAAATCGGCACCTATGGAGTTAACCTCTTCTTTTTTTGTTAATAACGGACATTGGGGCCTAATATGGCCGACCTCGTGGCAGAAATAGCACTTAATGTCTGTCACGCGCCTTTTGTCGAACTCTTTATGGTTCCATTCTTTACGGCGGTTTTGTTTTGGGCGAGGGGAGCTCACCTTATCTAAATTTCGTTCGGGTTCGTGTTGTTCGGGGTTTTTCAACTTTCTCTCCCGTTTTTACAGCCCCAAACATTTTACGTTGGTCGGGCGCGCGTCCCTCGAATTTCTTCGGCTGGTTGGGGGGCTTACCTGTTTTTCTGATAAGCTCAAACTGATCCGCGTCTTTGACCAAGGTTTCAGGGGACGTGTAATTCTCCCAGTCTCTTATATTTTGCTCCCGGATTTCACTTCCCATTTTCCGTTTTAATTGATCGACTAGAAAGAGATCTTTTAACGACTCAAAAGTTGTAACACCGAGACCCTCTATCCAACCTTCGAAATACGTCTTTATTTCGAAAAGATAATCTTTCCATAGGGTTCCTGGCTTACGCTGGTGTCTAACAAACTTCTGACGAAAAGCTTCAGGACTGAGCCTGAATCGCTCGAGAAGCACGCTCTTAACATGGGAATATTTTTGTGTGTCCTCGACTTTTTCCCGTAACACAATGGCCGCTACTGATAATGGTAACAGGCTAATTAAACTGCCTGACCATTCAGCTTCCGGTATTTTTAAATGCTGTGCCTGCCGTTCAAAAAGGCAAAGGTATGGGCTTATATCAGTTTCTTCCGGGTCGAATTTTTGCATTATGTGCCTTAATGTGTGTCCCGCAGGTCTCGGAGGACTAACAGACGGGCTCTCTTGGGGGGCTTCCCTAATCAGTCTTAATTTGGCTAGCTCAAACTCTCGCTCTTGTTGAGCTAACCTATCCTCCCGTTCTTGTTGAGCTAATTCATCTTCCCGTTTTTGCCGGGCTAACCGTTCTTCCCGTTCTCGTTGCTCGTTTTCTATACGGGTCTCCATAATTTCAGCTAACAACCCTTCAGCCAATTTTACATTGTAATCTGCTGAACTTTCAATTTTTTTGATCATCTCAAGCTTCAGCATTCCCAAATCTACCTCACAACTCATTTCTATAGCGAGGTTAACTAAGTCCTCTTTCTTTGCACGAACAAGAGAACCCATGTTTGACAGAATACAAAGCTATTACAATACTACACAGAATAATACACACTATTATAAACCCTGAGGTAGTAATTACATTAACCTGAACACAAAATGCAACTACACAACACAATCAATTAACGTACACATGCAATGCATTAACAAAAATGAACTAAATTACTTTTAAAATTCCGCTTGGGATGTTACTATTTTAAGGTTCATAAAAGATAAATCACTTTGCTTTTAACATATCACAAAAATACACAATGCAAAATAGTTAAACACAATGTAGTTACACTATTTCTTTTTGAGCACAGTTACATTCCTTAATTTCTGGGAACTAATTTAACACACTACTATTTCAATAACAATTCTACTTTACACAATAACACTAGTTCTTATTTTACCTCAAATTAAAAAAAAAATTAACACCTTTTAAGTTCAGATCAAGCTATTAATTACAGTTATTAAATTCAACAATTTAATTCTCCTAATTCTGAGCAAACAACCAAAATATTATTCACTAAACTACTGTTGGATACCAGCACAAAAGAGAAACAGAATGGTACTCACAATTTGATGTGAAGACTGGCATCTAGTTGGCACTGCAGCAAGTTTATCAGATGGCACAAGAACGTCAAACGTTCTACTCAAATTCACAGGATACACACACCCGCGATAGCACTTTCACACAGTCTCAGTTCTGAAACACGCGCGAATGTCACTAAGGAAATTAACACTGCAGCCGTTTAGCAGATTTCACAAGAACGTCAGCCGCTCTACACTACTTCACAGGATACACACCCGCAATAGCACTTTCGCACAGTCACAGTTCTGAACACACGCGACTGTCACTAAGGAAAACAAAATGTTCTTACTCTCGCTTTTTTTTCGTCAAAACGCTGCCACCAAATTTATGAATGAATATATACCTTCTGTAGCGAACTGAGGTTCGTAGTGTCAACCAGTAGATGATTTAAACACTCCAGGTATACATCACTCATTACATAAACAAACAAATGCAATTTATTAATAAAATTGATGATGATGAGATATGTACACTGCACAGATGTAAGATGAACTTCGTAACTTAGGTAATCACACTCGATTTAATCGGCGTGGGGCAGAGTAAGAACACAGAAGTCCGCTAGGCTAGCAGAACTGGCTCTGCTTCAATGATGAAGAAACGGCACTTCTCCTGACGGGAAAGGGCTCCCCAATAATATCAACGGCGGTGATCACTGCACGCACCCGGTAGCGATGAAAATATTAAATTAAGGAGAAAGGACTCCTCACTGGAAAATAAGGTAGCAAAGGCTCCTTCCACGAAGACTGGTCTCCGACAAATTTAGTGGAGTATGTTTACTCCTGCAGGAACTAAATCGTCGCTGCAAACAGTCACAAGGGACTCTGAACCTGTAAGGGCGGCAAACCCGGCTGCTCTTAAAACTGGATCCGCTACGTGTCAGGAACTAAAAGACGCAAGCCACGACTGAGGGGTCCATTCTCTTTTTATAGAAGAACCTCCACCGGATATTGCATCACTCTCCAGAAAGTCGAACGATCTAGAACAAGTGAGCAACGGAAATGGGTTTCCTGGGGCGATAATGAAATATTTTCCCCGGGTCTAAAACGGCCGCCTTTTTAGTTTGTCCTCCAAGCCACTTCAAAGAGTCTCAAAGGGCCGCTTCGGTAAAATGCGAAAGGCACGAGTCCTTTTGTTTAGGCACGCGACGCCTCCAGGATGCTGCTTAACAATTGATAGTTCATGAATGAAAGCACCTGGGGTCTCCTGTCATTTATAACTAACATCAGCGGTCTCACCCGGTGGCGATGACTGAATCAAGAAAAATGACCTATGTCCCCTAAGGTTCTGTGGAACAAGTCTATCGGATGAACAAAAGGAAAATTGCCACCTAAGTCGTCGGAAATCTTTTGATGAGTCTCAGGCCGAGATAGAAGAATTTCTTTTGTTAACGAAGAGGTTGAAATGCAATACTCTACAGTGCCTATGAAGTGAAATCGGATCAATCCCTTCAAAACGATCAGTAAAATTTCCGGATTCGGGTTCGAAAAACATCAGCTATCACGACTATACATAGCGTATATTTTGAGAGTCGTAATAACTTGAGTTGTAATGACTTGAATAAGTTTGTTTAGGAGAAAATATGCCTACGTAGTGAAATCATGACAATCCCTTCATCAAAATGATCAGTAAAATTTCGTGATTCGGGTTCGAAAATCATCAGTTATCACGACTATACAAAGCGTATATTTTGAGAGTCGTAATAACTTGAGAGTTGTAATAACTTGAATAAGTTTGTTTGGAAGAAAATGTGCCTATGTAATGAAATCGGAACAATCTCTTCAAAATGATCAGTAAAATTTCGTGATTCGGGTTCGGAAAACATCAGTTATCACGACTATACAAAGCATATATTTTGAGATTCGTAATAACTTGAATGAGTTTGTTTGGAAGAAAATGTGCCTATGTAATGAAATCGGAACAATCTCTTCAAAATGATCAGTAAAATTTCGTGATTCGGGTTCGGAAAACATCAGTTATCATGACTATACAAAGCATATATTTTGAGATTCGTAATAACTTGAATGAGTTTGTTTGGAAGAAAATGTGCCTATGTAATGAAATCGGAACAATCTCTTCAAAATGATCAGTAAAATTTCGTGATTCGGGTTCGGAAAACATCAGTTATCACGACTATACAAAGCATATATTTTGAGATTCGTAATAACTTGAATGAGTTTGTTTGGAAGAAAATGTGCCTATGTAATGAAATCGGAACAATCTCTTCAAAATGATCAGTAAAATTTCGTGATTCGGGTTCGGAAAACATCAGTTATCATGACTATACAAAGCATATATTTTGAGATTCGTAATAACTTGAATGAGTTTGTTTGGAAGAAAATGTGCCTATGTAATGAAATCGGAACAATCTCTTCAAAATGATCAGTAAAATTTCGTGATTCGGGTTCGGAAAACATCAGTTATCACGACTATACAAAGCATATATTTTGAGAGTCGTAATAACTTGAATGAGTTTGTTTGGAAGAAAATGTGCCTATGTAATGAAATCGGAACAATCTCTTCAAAATGATCAGTAAAATTTCGTGATTCGGGTTCGGAAAACATCAGTTATCACGACTATACAAAGCATATATTTTGAGAGTCGTAATAGCTTGAATGAGTTTGTTTGGAAGAAAATGTGCCTTGTAGTGAAATCGAAACAGTCCCTTCAAAACGATCAGTAAAATTTTATGATTCGATCATCAATACCTTCCTACCAATTTAACAGCAAACTCGTAAAAGTATGGTTGAATGATACAAATTCTATTAGGAAATCTTCGTGTTAAATCAAACAGGACGAATAATTTTCACATATTTCAAAATATTTTATTTATAGGGACTGAAGATTTATGAGAAAAACTGCTATTGATTTCAGTGGAATGCTGAGGTACAGCCGAATGTATATTTTTGTATGGGGGAAGGCGGGGGGGAGTAGCATAAACTGCGTATTCTACATGCAGCATTTATAATATATTACAGCATTAATAATATTTTATATATTCAGCAGTAAACTTTAAAAATTACAAGCTGTATTTTTTTGTAGTTAAGGTGATTCTTACAAAGAGTCGGTCAGTGCATCCGACTCCCTGCATTTTTATTTTCGGATGACATTACTACCGTTCGAAATGCTGTTTATTAAACTTTTTTGCATGTGCTCCGCTACCAATAAATTTTTTAACGTTAGATTTTTCAGTTATTTTCCTTTAGTATAAGAAATTACTAATTTCATTATTATTTTTTAACCCAACCTCTTCCCCTAGACATAGTTCGTGCGCGCGTCATTAGAATATGCTTCATATATTTGGGTGCTAACATATAATCCCTAATCTATAATAGCAATTCCGTGACTGACTGACTGACTGATTGACTGACTGTCAGACAACGCACAGACCAAACCGCTGAAACTAAAGGGCTGAAATTCTGCATGGCGATTCTTCTTATAGTGTAGGGGTGCACTAAAAAAGATTTTTGAAAAATTCTTAGATTTTTTAAAATTAAATTTTTAAGCTGTTTTAGTAACTTATTTTAAGTTTGTATTTAAAATAATAATTTGAGGGTTATAAAATTTATATCACGAGAAAGATCATAAAAATTCCTTTAAAATGAGATCTTTTTCGAATCTGTACCTCCATTTTCTGATTTTTGGTGAATTTTTAAAGATTAGTTTTTAGAATTTAATTTATTAAATGCTGATCACGTGGTTTCTTTTCTTTTTGTGATACTTGACGATAAATTAATTTTGTGCCACGTGCGAACACGTTGTGTAACAGTGAAATATATTGACGAAAAAAATATTAAAATACGGTAAGAGATAAAATATAACCACTAGATTTATTGAGATGTGAATTTTTAACGTAGGATTACGTTCCTCAATAACGGTTCTTCG
This sequence comes from Dolomedes plantarius, assembly GCA_907164885.2. Taxonomy (NCBI): domain Eukaryota; kingdom Metazoa; phylum Arthropoda; class Arachnida; order Araneae; family Dolomedidae; genus Dolomedes; species Dolomedes plantarius. The sequence continues at coordinate 83,903,200 of OU015498.1, forward strand.
GAGAGAAAAGAATTGCACTGCGTCGCTAGCTGTAGCTTCATGGTCGCTAGTTATAGTTTTGGTAGCTCGTCAAACCGAAATCAGCCCGTCAGTAAACAGATAAACAAAACAGTACCAAAATGCGCAAAAAAAAGGTAAGCAAACGATAAGTAATCCTACGTTAATAACCCGCGTAGTTTCGTTAGAGGAGACCTGAAATATTTTTTAAGAATTTAATTCAAATTAGTATGTTTTATGGATATTAAACATACAAACTAATTCCATACATTGTCCGTTGTATTTCATTTGAATATTTTCTTCCACATTATTTTATCTATAAAAATATCTGTTACGATTTTTTTTATAAATATATATTTTTTTTTGTTGGCATTAAATGCATACATTTACCGTTGTATTTAATTTGAATATACTCCGTAGCGAAGCACGGGTATTCAGCTAGTTTTCGCATATGTGGCATAAATGATATATAAAGATTTTCTTTTGTTATCTCCTCACATTATCAAGTTATTAAGTGTTCGGTCTCATTTAATTCCATTAAATTTACTCCATTAATTTTATCATCGTTTCAAACTTTACTTTTATTTTATTTTTTTATTTTTTTCAGTATGAATAAAACTGCTATTTTTGTCTCATAAAAATGGCATTTTTATCTATGTTACAGTAGGAAAAAAAATTCCCATTACTCTGTAATCGATTTTATCGATTATTATGGAGAAATCAAAGTTAATTGTTTTCTAAAAATAAACATTTTATCATTTCAAAATTTTCTAATATTAGTTCCTAGTATCCAAATTTTCGTGTGACGCTTATTTTATTTATAATAGTCTTATAGTGTTATACTATGCCTTTAAGTAGTAAGCCAGTTACTTTAAATATTTTATATTATGCTTCTACATCTTAATATTCCCTTCCATGTGACATTAAAAATTTTAAATATATTGTTACGAATTTACGAGTCTATGGTAATCTAGCCAAAGTTGAGAGTTATCGCGAGATTGGCGATGAATTTGGTAACTTATTTTGGTCTCCAAATTTGGCGATATTTCGCCACATTTGGTGATACGACGCCAAATGGTCGTCAACTTGCCGTTTAGACCTTTCTGGAAGCTTCTAGAGATATCTAGCTGACTGACCGATAGGGGGCGCTTTGGAAGTCTATAAATATACCTGACATTGACATTGGAACTCAGTTCTTTTCTACTGAGAGTTGAATGTTTTGAAAATGCGTTAGGCGTGTATTGTATTGAAGACTCTGGTATCCTGACATGTGTTTTTAGGGTTTTCTGCTGTATAGAAGACAGTTGTTACGTATTTTGTGTTTGAATTTGTGTATGCGCCTGAAGAATTTACAGGATAATAAATTTTATTTTGTTTGCAGTTTCTGAAGAGATTTTATTCAATCCTAACGAACCCAGGAAAAACGGAACAATAAGCATATCGTACGCTAAAAATATTTTTTGACGGTCAACAAGCGCGAGGTCTGTTTTATTTATTCCCGGAAATTGTACTCTAACTGGCATAGATATTTAAAGTTCTTTGTTTGAACTTTTATTGTACTCACGATTTTCAGCTGGTGTTGTCACCCGTGTTCAGATGAATCAGTTGTTGTGCTTGAAGGAAAGGGAGAGGCAGAGTGTTGGAATCTAGCCTGTCGCTTTTAAACCGTCGTCAAATCGGTGAGTAGAGTGTTAATCGCTTTTGGAAGCTGTTTGGTTGTTGTATTGGAACGTGTGTGACCGTTATTAAGTAAAGCCGTCGTTGATGCAGAAAATTGCTGTTTTGTAAATTTTGTGAGTCTGTGAATTCAACAAGTTGGTAACTGAGATGTGTGTGGGAGAGGTTAGATATCCCCTGGTGTCGAGTACATACTGGTATCATATTTACTGAAAGTGGGATTTTAACAACTGCAAAAGTCAAACGTGCTTATAACAAAAATGATGACCAGACACACACACACACACACTAAAAAAAAAAAAAAAAAAAACAGCCATCATTAATCCTGGTTAATATTTATTCATTATTCTATCGTACACTAAACGGACGTTCAATACTCGGTGGTTCAAACAAAGAGAATACTAAACACTGACAGGAATTACATAAGACAAAGCAATGTTGAAAATACATCAAAACATGGAGACTAACGCCCTCTACACTTGAAAAACACAACTAATTTCCGTCATGGCAGCAAAGGTTACCAACTCTATTCCAGATCTGTGATGCTTGCTGCACAACGCTAGAAAGAATGATCCATGAAAATTTTAAACTACAGGGTTTCCATAAATTATTGTCGGGGTTTCCTTACCTCATAACTTTTGATTTAAGAACATGACAAAAAATATTATTACATAATATTTTTTCGTTGTAAAGTACAACGCAAAAAGTTTTTTTTAAAAGCACAAAGTTATGAATACACAAATTAAGGTATTATGAGCACAAAGTTAGATAGTTTCCACATGACAGCCTTTCGTGGCACGTTACACATCGAGACGAAACTTAAGTTCCCGCCAAGTGTTCTCCAGCATTTGCGGTGTAACCATGACCACTACACAACGTCGCTTCAGCAGTCCTACTGTCCTGCATTCCCCCCCCCTTTTAACTGCATTCCTCCCTTTTTTAACCCTTAAACGGTACAGTGGGGGTCTGATCCGACCCAAGGGTGTGTCTTCCCCCCCATACTCTCCCCTCTCATTGTAAGAGATCGAGTTAACAAGATACCCTACCAGATAGACCTACTAGACCATCCTACGAGATATAGAAATAAGTAAATACAAGTTCTTTGCTAAAAAAACATTATTCATGATCATTAGTCGTTTAAAAAAATTCTTTATTTTCAATTCTTTTATTTTTTGTTTCGATCTTGAAGGCCAAAAATGTCAGTATATATTATTTTTTACATTTCTGTGCTGGGAAAGGTGGTTTTACTAACTTCTAAAACTATCTAGACTAAATTTCATAGACCTAATATATACAACATTCTACGTAAATGCCAAAGAGATTTTCTTTGTTTAATTAAATTACTGTTTTTGTCATTTTTTCTACAAATAGGGTTTTATTGCATGTAAATTATTATCATTAAATGTTATTATACAACAAAAATGCTTATTGTGTACTTAATTCTACCAAAAACCTCATCAAAAAAAAAAAAGATCGGGTACCAACCGTACCATCTATTTCGTGTCAAACCACTGTAAAATTTGAGTGTTAAATCTATCAAACAATTGAGGAAATTAATAACATTTAATTGAGTCTTATTATGCGCACGCGAAATAACTGATAAAAGAATTGAGTGATATAGTGAATGAATGAACTGAATATTTTCTTCTTTAATACTACAAGGGTGGAAAGTGACGTATTTGAGAATAACGACAAATGAGACGTGAAAGGAAACAAATAGAAAATCTTTTCGGTTAACAAGTAAAAGTAAGGTGATAATTTCTTAAAATTTCTGCTCCAACTTATACTAATTTCCCACCAATGTTTAAGTTGCAAACCAATGCCATTTTATTATTACCATGTTTTTATTAACTTGCTTTCTTGTTTGTGTGTGTGTTTGTGTGTTTGTCCAGTACAAATCTTGAAATCGATTTTTAACTAACTTCCCGACTAGCTAGACATTTGAAACTTTTAGAATAGCTCAGAACACGATGACAATGCATTTTTTAATACTTTTAGCTATCTTTAAGTAGATGTTTACCATGTTTTTATAATTTTCAGTTAATTTTGTTTTGTAGACTGGTGCAGCCATCTGTCGGCCGGGGCGGGAACGAAAAGTTAAATGCAAGTTAACTTCCAATTAACTTCATTTTCTTTCAAGTTGATGGGATAATTCATCAAAAAAAAATTTTAAACAGTATTTATTAATGCATAGAATTGTCAAGTTTATATGATTCAAAAGAAAATTTAAAAACATGGTATATAAAAAGTTATTTTTATCTTGTACGTATAAATTCTCAGTTTGTAAAGTTCAATTATAATGCAATGATATTTCATATGCTATGAAAACAGTATGTTCATTGTTCAATACAAATTCAAAGTAAAAGTCTACTTTTGGCATTCAGTCTTCTAAACACTGTAAGATAACCATTTAACTTATTAAACATCATGACATACTTCTGAAGTAATATTAACGTTTTGCCTTTTCCACAAATTGCTCTCCCTTCCCCCGACCCCCCGAAAAGCCTCAGGGTATTATTTACCTCTTCCTGGAATGGTTCCGATTAATTTATTGATCATCCAGTTTCTCGGAAAGAGGTAAGAGGCATCGATCCCTGTTTTGACTCTTTTCTAGTCGGATACCTGTTTTCGGTCGCTATCTCTTTATTAATTCCACATTGTTTACTGACTGGCTTTTCTTCTCTTGAGCATAACGAAGTCACATTCGAACCTTTAAAGAGACAGGTTGAATGAAACTCTAAGGGAATTCTGCGAGGAAGTAAAATAAATAATTTTGGGGCCGATGAATCGTCTTTAGAAGTTTGTGACAAAGTTCAAATGAGCTTTCCAACACACTGCGATAGCTCGGACTTAATTTCCAAAGAGTTAATTACTAGCGGTATTAAAATATATAACTCAGGGATTACAAACCTTTTTATGTTTGCAGCAATCTTGGGATTAGAAACTTGGAGCACTCTAGTTAGAATTTCAATTTTTTTCAATCAATATATATATATATATATATATATATATATATATATATATATATACAGTGGACGCTCGTTAATTCGAACTCAAAGGTTCTCAGAAAAGAGTTCGAATTATCCGATGTTAAGAGAAAATATATAACTTTAAAAGTGTATCACTGAAGAAGAAAAATCTCCTGGTACGTATAACCCCAGAAAATATATTATACTATGTTATCTAAAATTAAACATATTAAAAGGCAATACAGACTTACCTTAATCATAAAATGAAGCAGAAGATATGCAGTAGAAAGTAAACTTTAATTAAAAAATATGAATTGCACTTTAGGGAAAAACTGCAAAATGGATGTTTGGTTTTGTTTATGATGCCTACATTGTTCAGCCAGCTTCTCTAAAAAATTTTGATTTTTCCCATGAATCTAAAATTGACTCCTTGTTTTTCAAATAAGTTGACAAGGTATTTTTTTTTTATTCCATAGTCAGCTGCTAACTTTGTTTTACATTCGTCATTCTCTACTTTCTTTAAAATTTCTATCTTTGTCTCCAAAGTTAGGGTTTTGTACTTTCTACGTGTAGACATCCTGAATTTTTACACGTTTACACCACACACTGAGAAAGCAAAACGTTCCAGGAGCTGGCCGAATGGCTAGGGCGCTGGCATTCGGTTCAAATCCTGTGGGTTCGAGTCCCACTGTTGGCATGGATGCTTGTAGCCATTCGGAATCGGCCTTAAACTGTAGGTCCCGGTCTAAGTATCCCTCTTGTAGCAAAAAGTAGACCGTAGCGCTCCAAACCAGGGAGAAAAACTAGATCACATTAACTTGTATGCACTGCAGACATAACTGACGCAGCTCCCTAGAATCTGTAGTAAAGATTGGTTGTTCTGAAATTCTAAGAAAATCGATGCAAATAACGGAAAATCGCTTTGTCCGTTAAGCACTGATGTCCCTAACGTTTAGAGGAAATGCAATATTTTAGGAATGCAGGTATGTGCCTCTTTACACGGAAAAGAAATACAGATGATTTTGACACACAAAATAATAAATACAGCGTGTATTTTCACCGTTAAATGGGGAAAAAGAAATTTTTTTGTCGAATTTTTAGTTCGAATTAATGAGATATTTTTAACATTCATTTCAATACAAGTTTTGGGGGGCCTTTGGATTAGTTCGAATTAACCGAAAGTTCGATTTAATCGAGTTCGAATTAACGAGCGTCCACTGTATAAATATATATACACACACACACACACACACACACACACATATATATATATATATATATATATATATATTCAAAAATCTATGATATCTATGATATCAATACATCTATGATTGAAGAATCGCTGAGGGATAGAGCTTATGATTTTCACGAGCCATCCGATAAACTGTTAAAAAGGTTTAACAAGTTAATGATTAATTGTGCAAAAAAGTGCATACCCAGAGGTAGAGTTGGAAATTACAAGTGCTTTTGGTCCGAGGAACTCAAAGCAATGAAGGAGAAGAGAGATCGGCTGAGGAAAAAAGCTGAGATCATGAAGAGGCCGGTCGATGTTCAAATGTGGCGGAGACAGGCTGCAATATTTAAGAGAAACCTCCTCGTGGCAAAACGAAAGACTTTTAACAACTTCATAGAAAATATAAATTATAAAGATGACAGTTTAAAGACTTATAGATTTATTTCTAATTTAACGAACAAAAAAGCTACCTCTAAGAGGATACCAATCCTTTACCAAGGCAGAGAATTCTTTTCTGATCGAGATATTGCTAATACCTTTGCAAAATCTTACTGCCAATCACAGAAAAAAGGAGCTTATGCTAGAAAGACATCAAGATTTCTTAAAAGGGGCACATGCAAACTGTCTTCACCTCAGACTCATCGTTTGGCAGACACAGAGAATATTTTTGATTTACCTTTCACTGAAGAGGAGTTCATCTTTTGTCTGTATTACCTGAAAACCAAAAGTTCTCCAGGACAGGATGGAATTCATTCTGAGTTTCTTAAACATCTTGGAAATAATGCAAAATCAACTCTTCTAAAGATTTTCAATCACATTTGGAGGACAGGAATAGTGCCTGGAAATTGGAAAGGGGCTACGATAGTTCCTATCTTGAAAAAAGACAAAGATGCTTCTAATACTGGAAGCTACAGGCCCATTTCACTCACTAGCACTATGGCCAAATTAATGGAACGCATGGTTGTCAATAGACTGAACTGGTTCCTTGAAACTAATGATTTACTTAGACATGAACAAGCTGGTTTTCATAAGAATAGGTCCATGGCTGATCAAGTGGCTCATTTGAGCCAAAAGGTTAAAGATTCTCTTGATGGAAGGGAAGTCTTGTCAGCAATTTATATTGATTTTAAATCTGCATACGACTCCGTATGGAGAGAAAATATGATTTGGAAATTCCAGGAAATTGGAGTAGAAGGTAACATGCTACGTTGGTTTTCTTCATTCCTGGGCCAGAGAAGCTGTAAAGTCCGTTTCGGACATTCAACCTCCAAAAGCTTTATTCTCCAGACCGGATTGCCCCAAGGAGCAGTGAGTAGCTGCTCACTCTTTGATGTTTACATAAATGATCTTATTTTGGCCCTGAGGACAATCGGAGTGGAGTGCCTCCTGTTTGCAGATGATCTGGTTATGTGGACCCAAGCTGCAAAGAAAAATGCAAAGCAAGAGACGGAAAAGCTCTTGAATAGAGCTCTTAGGGCTCTATCTGAATGGTGTGAAGAGAATAACATGATAGTGAACCTTGGGAAGTCTGCAGTGCAGACTTTTTCACTGGTGCATCAAAACATCCGACCAAAGTTGGTTTACAGAGACCAAGAGTTGTTGCATACAGATAGATTCTCATACCTGGGAGTTGTCTTTGACAATAGGTTAAGCTGGAAACTGCATATTGAAAGTGTGATCGAAAAGGTTGAAAAACGCCTATACATCCTTAAACGCCTGGCTGGTTGTCATTGGGGGTGCGCCCGCAGTACATTGGAAAACACCTATAAAACATTTATTTTACCTGTTATCACTTATTGTTGTGGGGTTCGTATCTCTGCCCCAGAGAACCTGATCGATAAACTGGAATTAATACAAAACCAGGCCCTCAGGCTTGTCGTTGGTGCAGTGAAGACTTCTCCCATCGACTCACTTCTACTCCTCACTAATACTAGACCCATTAAGTCAATTATCGAAGAGAGGGCTCTTATACTTTATGAAAAGTTAATCAGACTAAATGTACCGTTTTGGAACTGTTATGAAAATGTACCAAGACAGCTAAAGACCCAAAGTGGTTTTTTACAGAGAGTCCTAGAATTAAGAGCAGAGCTGGAACTCGATGATGGAATTGCCCAGGGTTTCTTGAGATCCCCTAACCCTGTGACCTATGTTGAAATAACTACCAGGCTGGACCTTGCCCAACCATTCCTTAAGAGCCAATTGCCTCAAAGCAGCTTAAAGATCCTTGCACTTGAGACCATCCATAACCTCTACCCTGAGCCTGAATGGTTACATATTTACACCGATGGTTCTTTGACTGAACTCTCACCATTTGTCGGAGCAGGAATATATTCTTCTATCTTTTCCTTTTATGTGCCTGTTGGAAAACAAAAAACCGCCTTTGACGGGGAAGTTTTGGCTATATATGTGGTACTGGAGCAACTTGTCCCCAGACACCTTTATAATAAGGTGGTTATCCTATCTGACTCCAAGGCTGCCATTCAGGCTATCGGAGCTAGGGAAATACCCATCTCTAAAAATATCCTAGATTGCCGGGTTCTTCTGGATAAGTTGAAGGCAGAGGGACGACAAATAACACTCCAATGGATTCCAGGACACTGATATTTATGGCAACGAACAGGCAGATATATTGGCTAAGAAGGGCACTCAAATATTACAACAGCCAAATACTTCTAACTCTTTCCATTCCATAAAACTTTATATCAAAAATCTAATGAGACAAAACTGGAAAGCATTGCTCACTTCTCGCATTTCTTCAAGAAGTTGGAGGAATAGCTTGGGTCAAAAAATTTCAGATAAGCCCCGTGAAAAGGCTGTTGCGGAATTCAGACTTACGGTGGGCCATGACTGTCTGGCGAACCACCTTCACCGAATTGGCATTTTTGCGAGTCCTAATTGCCCACTTTGTGGGAAAGATGAAATCATGGGCAGGAACCATTTGTTGGGATGCTCGGCTCTGCGTGGAGACTCCGAGGTAAAGCGATATTGGAGAGCACGACATCTGCTGATGGGACATTGACTTTTTTCTCTTACTGTTCCTTTTTTTTTAATATTTCTTGTTCCTTGTTAATCTTGTTAACTTGTAAGAGTTTGTCATTTTCCTTTGCCATTGGGAAAAAAAAATCAAAAATTTCTCACTTAATAAAAAAAAATTACAATTTTATTTACTTGGCTAGGTAAGTATCAAAATTCTTATTTAAAAGCTAACATTGCAGTAGTCTCCACATTCTCTTCTTTAAGTCTTTAGCAATAAGTAATAAGCAAATTTCAAGAGATCTCCCAGTTAAAGACCATGAATGGTCTTAGACAAGTAATTATGTTATTAAATTATCACTATTATTACCTAATTTCGCTTAAAAAGTCGTTTATCACGGAGTTTTCGCCGAAAAGTAGTAAAAAAAAAAATTCGTATTTATTCACTCATATCGGCAATTTTCGCATTTATTCGCATCTATTTCGTAAATACGAAAATCGTATCCCTAATCATGATCATGTTAAATTTAATTTGAAATAAATGCTTATCCATTTCTGATTTTATTCATATATTAAAGATTATAAGTAACAAACATTAGAATAGAATATATTAATAAAAGTTTCAAAAATAGGCATGAGATTCAGTATAATATTAGACTAAAGGACTACAATGGAAATCTAAAAAAATCCTTTGTTTTACTAGTATGAGACTTACAATCAATACTTAGAGCAGAAATGTTTGATATCAAGCCTAACAGCTGTAGGCGTGGTGAAAACCAATGCATCCTCAGGAACGTGAGAATCGATTTTTGCCACAATCTGACGTGGCTGAGAGCAATTAATTCAACTTAATATTTATTTTAGTGAGCCCTACTAAATATTTTTTTTTGTTTGTTTGTTTATCGAAAAAATCTCACGACACCCGTGGCCGATCTCACTGCACTTTAAAGTGCCGCTGCACACCGGTTGGGAATTACTGGTATATCATTGGTTAAAACTGCTGTCTACTAACCCTATTGGACTAGCTCACCTCAATGTTAACCTATGGAGAAAATGTGCCTACAATTCACAGCTACATAAATGCTGATAATCCTATAAAAATGGTATTTTCAGAAGCCTGAACTTTTCTGCACCTTGCAACAGAATTCATTTTATAAATTTCGCCTACCGAAGGAATTTAGGAGCGTTTAAAACACACTACTAGATTTTTCCCTGAATAATTTAAATTTAGAAGCATTATTTGCATTAGAAAAAAAATGCCCCGAGGTGTAAAATGTCTTTCTCTATTACGGAATACAATTAAAAAAAAATCTTTAAATCCAAGTCGTCAATCCTTGGACAAATTTTCTCCATTTCGTTAACACTCAAGCCGTCTGCACACGGAGCAACTCAAAAGAAACTGATAACTGACTCCAAGTCACAAACCAGGCCGTGATGAATCGTAACCTATGTAATTGAATGGAGCCACGCACACGGCGCAACTGGTTACAAACCTGTCGGACGGGTTTGTAACCAGTTGCGGCGTGGAAGTCCTGACGCATTGGAAGTCCTGCATTGGAAGTCCTGAGGGTCCCATTCTGCCTTTTATTAGTTCAACTGAAATATTTTCTATTTATTCCTTCAATCCTAAACAAACTGAAAAAACCCGTCGGACGGGTTTGTAACCAGTTGCGCCGTGTGCGTGGCTCCATTCAATTACATAGGTTACGACTCATCACGGCCTGGTTTGTGACTTGGAGTCAGTTATCAGTTTCTTTTGAGTTGACGGGTTTGTAACCAGTTGCGCCGTGTGCGTGGCTCCATTCAATTACATAGGTTACGACTCATCACGGCCTGGTTTGTGACTTGGAGTCAGTTATCAGTTTCTTTTGAGTTGTTCCGTGTGCAGACGGCCTAAGATGAGCGAATCCAACAGGGTTAATACACAGCAGCCTTAACCTATAATAAAAGATGTTTAGTAATGACTAAACGTCTATGAAGTAGAATGCATTCTGTCGCTGTAACCGAAAACAATTAATTCATGGTACGTTGACGCATTGGAAGTCCTGAGGGTCCCATTCTGCCTTTTATTAGTTCAACTGAAATATTTTCTATTTATTCCTTCAATCCTAAACAAACTGAAAAAAATTGATGTCCAAAACTATTTTATGATACTTTTACCGCAGTTCGGCCCGAAAACAAACGTTATGTCACAATCACAATGACTTTCACCCCTCCCAGATATCGACTCCTTCCTGGAACTGCTCCTTTTACTTTATTGATCTTCCAGTTTCCTGGAAAGGAAAAACCCCGATGTTCATTTTGACATACTTACTCTCTTTCTCCCGCCTCCTATTCGGGTTATGACCAGCAAGACTTAATGCCGTCTATTTCGCGTCTAAAACCATAGTTATCTAAATATTTTATTTACTTACAATAATAGATAAATATTTTAAACCTTCATATTTTCCGTAGACATTAGTTAAACTATAAGATGATGAATGGCAGTAGTTATTTAGAGTTGATAAAAATTGAGAATTTGTTTAAAAAAAGAACTGTATTGATGTTGAATAAAAGTTGTAATGTTGGGGTGAAAAGAAAATTTTTGGGCTTTATTGTAACTTCGGCATACTATCATTCCATTTTCTGTTTAAGAAAGAATTATTTTAATTTTCCATTAGAAAGGAAGTTTTCTCTTATTGAGAGCATAATATTTAGTAATGCCGTAATTATTAATTTTTATATTCAAATTATATGAATTTTATTTAACAAGTCATGTCTCTTTTAACTAAAAATGAGGAAATTTAAAATTAATATATGGTATGAATTTATGTTATTAAATATATTTTCTCTAAACAGAATTCTTAAAAATACATTTTAAAAGATTATTTTATATTAAACAACATAAAATATACTTTTGTACAATTCCGTTTCTTTTTTCCCGCGATAGTAAACATGTTTACTCAAAAGAAACTTTTTACAAACTAATACAAATCGGTGAATTATAGTATTAGAAGAAGAATATAGATGGCAGCACTACTAAATCGATGGTGTAACTCTGTGATTCTCAACCGCTTTAGTGTGCCGCAAGATTCTTGAAGTGTGCCGCCGAATTTGAAATTATTAAAAGTGTAGAGACGAAAAAAAGATTGAGAATCACTGGTGTAACTCTTCATATTTTTTTTTTTTGACATCGTTTTGAGTTTCCTGAGAGACAGCTAGGTTATTCACATGCTACTCCTAAAGTGATTTCTTTATTCAAATGCCATTCAAATAAGACTAAAAATGGCGCTCACTCATGATACTTTTTTAAAAATATGTATTTGTTAGGAAATTATTAACACACTCCTTCAATATCATTACAGTCTAGAATTCTTTAAATTAAAGGTTCAGAATTTTGAATGGATACTATATCGATAAATCAATTATTAGCTTCCATTAAATGACTTAGAAAGAAAGTTTTATGCTTCCGAATTAGTTCAACAGGACAATCTATTATAGGCATTTTTCCCAGGATAATTAATTATGATACAATAAATATTATAATATAGAATCATTAACACTTTAGGTAAAAATTTACTTTAAAAAATTTATGAGTTGCAGAAAAGCTAATAATATTCTTTTAATTTTTTAGTTGAAAAAATACACAAGATAAAATAATGCTTTTTCCCACAAAAAGTTTTTTTTTTCGAAAAACAGAATCAGTGACTGTTTAAAGATAAACAAAATTACCTTGATTTTATATTTGTTAAATTTGTGTTACCAAATGCTGAAAAATATCGTATTTTTCAAAGATCTCCTCAAACCGAAATTATTGTTTAAAGTCATTATATGTATGATTAAAAAGTACATGTAATGAGGGCGGAACCACTACCACGAGGTAGATAAATACACGAAAATAGCACAACATACACCCCAAGGGCCATATGTGGCCCGCGAAGCCTATTAAGAAGAAGCAGACTATTATATATTTAAAAAATGCGTAATATTCTTTTTAGGTATATAATACTTGAAAGAAATACAGGGTGTCCGGGCAAAATGTATCCAAAAGTTATGATTTATTTTTACGGAACTACACATTAGAATTTTTAAAAAAATTATTTAAATAAAAAGAACATCTCACCAAGTTTTAATATCAGTCATATTAAATTTCGATCATAGTATCATAGATTTCGATGCGTGCACCTTTTGTAACACGACTAACGTCTAAACGGTAATCCAGTTCTCTCCATGTGTTTCGTAGCATATCAGGAGTTATTAGACTTTCTTTGCTTGGGGATTCATTAAATCCGTTGTGTATAAACCAAAAATTGAAACTGTGGATGAGTTGAAGAAGCGTATCATTCAAGCAATTCGTGAAATTACTCCTGATATGCTACGAAATACTTGGAGAGAACTGGATTACCATTTAGACGTTTGTCGTGCTACAAAAGGTGCACACTTCGAAATCTATGGTACTATGATCAAAATATATGATTGATATTAAAAATTGGTGAGATTTTTTTCTATTTAAATATTTTTTAAAAAATTCTGATGGGTGGTTCCATAAAAATAAGCCAAAACTTTTATATATTTTTAGCCCGGGCACCTGTATATAAGCTACGAATATAAATATTTATTTAATCTTTACAATACTCAGTATTTTTTTCTTTCTACATAGAATATTGTTCGCTTATTCCTCTATCGTATTTCCTTGCGGCACACAGAGGTTTTCCATAAACTAATATGGCCCTAATAACATTTCGATTTCTGAAGGTTTGGTGAAAATAAATAAAAATCAAGATGTTACTATCTACGAAACCAAGATAATAATATTATCATTTCAATGTATACGAATATTTAGACTAGAGGCGTATATCTCTTACAATATTACATTTTTCTTGCCATAAATACTTAATAAAGTTAATTCCTCTGAAGAATAACTTTGAATAACATATCATTCGAATATTCATCTGTATTTGTCTCTTAAGGCGACGAATCAGATCACATCTCAGATCTTTCACATCCCGGGGTTAAGCTACGGGGAATTTTTCCTGTCAGAATTAATTTTAATCCCAGATTAGCATATGATTATTTCTGAGTTCTTTTAACTGCATTTAAAAGTAGTCCCTTTCCTGCAAATGTGTTATTTCTTTAAAAAATTCCTTTTTACCATGTTTTTATTAACTCGTTTTCTTGTTTGTTTGTTTGTGTGTGTGCGTGTGTGTGTTTGTCCAGTACAAATCTTGCAATCGTTTTTTTACTAACTTCCCGACTAGCTAGACATTTGAAACTTGACAATGCATTATTTTAATACTTTTAGCCATCTTTAAGCAGATTTGAATTCATTTTCAGTTAATTTTGTTTTATAGACTGGTGCAGCCATCTATCGACCGGGACGGGAACGAAAAGTTAAACGCAAGTTAACTTCCAATTAACTTCATTTTCCTTCAAGTTGATGGGATAATTCATCAAACAAATTTTTAAAAAGCATTTATTAATGCATAGAATTGTCAAGTTTATATGATTCAACAGAAAATTTAAAAACATGGTATATAAAAAGTTCTTCAATTTCTTCAAAAAGTAACTTTAATTTAATAATGAAAACTATGCACCCTTTCTTTAAAAATCTACCATAATATGCAAAAGCAGAATTTAAAAATATGCATTTGCTAATCAATGAATAAAAAAAATGCTCATAGGAAACATTCTCATGTCTTCGCTGCTGTGAACTAACCCTGTTGAATTCCTTCACCTCAATGTTAACTTACGGAGAAAATGTGTCTACTATTTACAGCTACATAAATGCTGATAATCCCATAAAAATGGTATTTCCAGATAGTCTGAACTTTTTTGCACCTTGCAACAGGATTCATTTTATGAATTGCGTCCACCAAAGGAATTCAGGAGCGTTTAAAACACACTATACCAGATTTTTTTTCCCGAATATTTTAGGGTGGGTCCAAGACACAAAATTCTTCAAATTTTAAAAAAAAATATTATTGCATTAAAAATTTCTGTGATCTTTTTCGCTTTAAAGGACGTTTAAATCATGTTTCTATCTTAATTAGAACAGGAGATATTAATTTTTTTTTCAACATTCTAATAGCACCCAATCGTTGTTTAAACCTGTAAATGCGTTTTTCTGCACGAAGGGTTTTTACACCATTTCTCGTCTTTAAATTGTTATAAGTCAAGAACCGTTTAAGATAAGTGGTTCAAACTTGGAACATGTCTTTTTTCAATTATTTTACTTTAATTTTGATTCATCAAATTTAAAAAAAATTAGTTTTTAAATTATGATTTTTTAAAAATAAGTAACATCATTTTTTAAAATTTTTACTCTAAATATTTTAATTTTTTTTAAATTAGAATTTAAAAAATGCTGAATCAAAATTAAAACATATATTTCTGTTTAATTAAATGAAAACATTTTGAAATTCGACAAATAATATTTCGAGTTATAACGATTTTAATTTACCCCACTATTTAAAAAAATTTTAAATTAAAAAAAAATGTGAAAAATTTTTGAGAAGTTTTATGATGTGATTTTGTTTACAGATTATATGGTTAACCATCACAAAGAAATTCAAAATTTTAACTCAATAAATAAAAAAATTTTAAATGTGTCCCGGACCCTCGTAAATTTTAAAATATTATTTGCATTTTTTTAAAGTGAAAAGTGTCCCAAGGTGCAAAATTTAGAAGAAAATGGAAAAAAATAGTGATTTTTGAGTAACACACGCCATGCATCTAAAGATCCATTTTCTAGGTGCAAAACACAGAATTAAAAAATATGCAATTGCTAAAAGGTCGTTAGAAAAGAAGAAAAATCCCGATATCTTAAAAAGGGGGATTGATGATTTGAGAAGTCATTTGATGAAACACTTAAAAATTGATATCTTAAATACTGGGGAAAACCCTCAGCATTATAATTTTGATAATTAACTCTTATTTATTAGACATACTTATTTATTTTTTAAGTTGCAACACATTGTTAAGAATTAAAACTTCTGATTTTGAATAACTAAACAATAGCTAATAAAATAGAAATTACATATTTCTAAAGAGTGATAGGCTAACTGCAGTTTCGAACCTAGTTTCAATACTCAGCAAAACAGATTATGGCCGACTGTTATATAAGACCCCTTGTTTGCTAGTAACGATGACTTCATTTCAATTTAATTCGTATGAAGCGTCAGAAACGGAAATTGTGATTGATTCATCCTCAGATGTACAGAAATGTAACTGATATTCCGAAACTAATTTTATGCATTAAGCTTTCATTAACGATCCATTTGTTTGCTTCAAGTACCTACACTGTTAAGACTGCGGTGTACTAACCTTATTGGATTCTCACACCTCAATGTTAATCTATGGAGAAAATTCTTCTACAATTTACATCTACATAAATGCTGATAATCCAATAAAAATGGTATCTTCAGATAGCCTGAACTTTTCTGCATCTTGCAGCAGGATTCATTTTATAAATTTCGTCCACCAAAGGAATTTAGGAGCGTTTAAAACACACTATGCCAGATTCCTCCCCCCCCCCCAAATAATCTATATATATAAGACAGTTCCGTAACTGACTCATTCATTCACTGACTGATTGACTGACTGACATACAACGCACAGACCAAACAGCTGGACCTAAAGGGCTGAAATTTTGCATGGAGATTCTTCTAATAGTGTAGGGGTGCACTAAGAAAGAGTTTTAAAAAATTCTTCTTAGATTTTTTAAAATTAAATTTTTAAGCTGTTTTTTAAACTTTTTTTACGTTTGCATTTAAAATAATACATTGAGGGTTATAAAATTTATATCACGAGAAAGATCATAAAAAGTCCTTCAAAATGAAATTGTTTTCGAATTTTTACCTCTATTTCCTGATTTTTGATGAATTTTTAAAGATTAATTTTTAGAATTTAATTTATTAAATGCTGATCACGTGATTTCTTTTTCTGGTACTTTCAATAAATTTATCGTCACGTGCGTAACAACTAAATAGACAACAAAAAATTTTTTTTCTTTCTAATGCAGCAGACGATTGGATATTATCCAAAAAAAATAAATATTCCTTATGATTTTTTTATAAATATATATATATAAATATTTTTTTACATCCATTGTATATATTGATCGTCTCATTTATTATAAATATATATATTTATTTTTTTTGGCATTAAAAATTTTACCGTTGTATTTAATTTGAATGTACTCCGTAGCGAAGAGCGGGTTTTCAGCTAGTTTATATATAAAAAGATTATTTGCATATTTTGAAAAACGAAAAATGCAGCAAGGTGTAAAATTTATTTTCCTATTACGGAGTACAATTTAAAAAAAAAAAAAACCTTTGTCAGAAATCCTTGGACACATTTTCTCCATAGGTTAACATTGAGGTGAGCAAATCCAATAGGGTTAGTACACAGCAGTTTTAATATTCGCTCATAAAATAAAAATTCTCATTTTTCGTATGAATAAAAAAAAAGTGTAGAGACCTCTCTAACTACTTTTTAAAAACAAGGGCAATAGCTCTCATAACGTTCAATTTTTTTTCACTTTACTATAATATGATGAGGAAGCTTAATTTTAGTTTTTATAAAATCATAAAAATTAAGCAAGTTCATAGAGCAATCGGAAACTTTCAGACGGCGGCTACGTCTCTCCATCCAAAACTAGCAACCAATATTTTGCTTCACTGCAAATTTTAAGAAGCTGTTATTTTAAGATATATTTATTCACTACAAGCTCTAGTAAAGTGTCTTTCTGTTAATGTTTGTTTATAAACTAAAAATTCTCATTTTTCAAATGAGCAACAACAACAACAACAAAAAGTAAGCAAGTAACACTTCTCTAACTACTTTTATTCAAGGAAGACAGTTTTTTTATTACATGCTATTTTGTCATTCTGTTTTAAATTAAAGAGGAAGCATAATTCTAGTTTTCATAAAATTATAAAATATAACAGTTCCGTGACTGACTGATGGACAGATAACGCACAGACCAAACCGCCAGACTTAAAGGGCTGAAATTTCGCACAGCAATTCTTCTTATAGTGCAGAGGTACACTATGAAAGATTTTGGAAAAAATTCTTCTTAGATTTTTTAAAATTAAATTTTTAAGCTGTTTTTGTAACTTCTTTTAAGTTTGCATTTAAAATAATAATCATAATTTTAAAAAGATTACTTTAAAATGAAATCTTTTTCGATTCCTTACCTCCATTTTCTGATTTTTGCTGAATTTTTAAAGATAAATTTTTAGAATTTAGTTTATTAAAAGCTGATCACGTTTCTTTTCTTTTCGTGATGCTTTCAATTAATTACGCGTCACGTGCATAACAACGAAATAAATTGACAAAATATATTAAAATACAGTAAAAGGTAAAATTTAACCACTAGACTCATTGAGATGGAAGTTTATAAAGAATTTAATTCAAATTAGTATGTTTTATGGATATTAAACATACAAATTAATTGCATACATTGACCGTTGTATTTAATTTGAATATTTTCTTCTACATTATTTTGTATATAAAAATATCTGTTACGATTATTTTATAAATATATATATATATATTTTTGGCATTAATTGCATACATTGACGGTTGTATTAAATTTGATTGTACTCCGTAGCGAAGTGCGGGTATTCAGCTAGTTTATTCATAAACACAAAATTCTCATTTTTCTAATGAACAAAAATAGTGTATAGTTAATACTTATCTTCTCTTCATAAGGAAGCAGACTTAATCTCGTTGCGTGCTATTTCATTATTCGTGCTTTAAAATGATAAGAAAATTAATAACTAGTTTTTACTACATCATAGAAATCAAGGAAGTATACATGACCAGCTTCGTTTCAGATCTGTCTTCCTGTTACGAACGAGCATTCTCGTCATTTCGTCTAAAACTTGTAACCAATTTAACGCTATACTTGCTGAATACCCGTGCTTCGCTACGGAGTACATTCAAATTAAATACAACTGTTCAATTTATGCAATTAACGCCAAAAAAATAATAATATATTTATAATAAATACAATGGTCACTGAATGCAATTAATGCCGAAATTATATATATATATATATATATATATATATATATATATATTTATAAAAAAATCGCAACGGATTTTTTAAAAACAAAATAATGTAGAAGAAAATATTCAAATTAAATACAACGGTCAATGTATGCAATTAATTTGTATGTTTAGTATCCTTAAAACATACTAATTTGAATTAAATTTTCTAAAAACTTCCATCTCAATTTGTCTAGTGGTTAAATTTTATCTTTTACTGTATTTTAATATTTTTTGTCAATTTATTTCATTGTTATGCACGTGACGCATAATTAATTGAAAGCATCAAAAAAAGAAAAGAAACGTGATCAGCATTTAATAAATTAAATTCTAAAAATTAATATTTTAAAATTCACAAAAAATCAGAAAAGGGAAGAAAAGATTCGAAAAAGATTTCATTTTAAAGGAATTTTTATGATCTTTCTCGTGATATAAATTTTATAACCTTCAGATTATTATTTGAAATGCAAACTTTAAAGAATTTTACAAAAACAGTTTAAAATTTAATTTTAAAAAAATCTATGAATTTTTCAAAAATCTTTGTTTGTGCACCCCTACACTATAAGAAGAATCGCCATGCAAAATTTCAGCCCTTTAGGTCCAGCGTTTTGATCTGTGCGTTATCTGTCAGTCAGTTACGGAACTGTTATATATATATATATATATATATATATATATATATTGTGAATTTCATTAATAATATAAATATTCTTGACAATCCACAGTTCTGAATATTTATATGATAAATTAAATTCTTAATTCTCCTACAATTACCAAATACATTCCTAAAATTTAAATTTATATTACAAGTGTTTCGGCCTGTGATATCAAGCAAACATAATGAAGTAAGCTCTGCGTAATTTCTGCTTTATTAGTTATTGTGTAGTTATTCAAAATCAGAATTTTTAATTCTTGACAATGCGTTGCAACTTAAAAAACAAATAAGTATGTCTGATAAATAAGAGTTGCTTGTCAAAACTAAGATACTAAAGTTTCCTTTGTTATTTAAGAAATCATTTTTCAAGTGGTTTATCAAATGACTTCTCAAATCTTCATTCCCCCCTTTTTAAGATATCGGAATTTTTGCGTTGTACCATTAATATTCATTTTGAAATATTAATTTTAGTTTTTATAGAATGATGGAAATCGAGTGGATGTATGAATGTATGGTGCAGAAACTATGGAATAATTATCCCCTCCATTAGTTCACCCGGAACTGCAAGCAGTTACCATATTTGTGTTTTATTGTGATTTTTAGAGCTTAAATATATGATACCTTTGTTTGTCACGAGCCATTAAAAATATGTTTATTTCCAATATTTGATCTTAAATTCAAAATTCTCATTTTCATCATGTCTCCTCCTCCCCCCCCCCCAATCAATATATATATATATATATATATATATATATATATATATATATGGGCTTGTGGCGGTCCAGTGGTACAGCTCGCTGGTTTTCGGTGCCGAGGGTGATCGGATCGAATCTTAGCGTCACGCCACGAAAAATGCCTCTGTTTGTGTCGTCCCTTCATAGGGGGTAATGCTGTCCGCCTATATGGTGCCCCCACAATAAAATGGGCAGTGAAATTGCGGCGTAGTATAGGCGAATGTCTCACGACAAGTGCCTCCGCATTGGAAATATATATATATATATATATATATATATATATATATATATATATATATATATATATATATATATATATATATATATATATATATATATATATATATATATATATATATATATATATATATATATATATATATATATATATATATATATATATATATATATATATATATATATATATCCCGTGTGCTGAACAGTCCCTATATCTTGTTGGATCATCTGCTGCAGAAGCGTGCACATTTTTCATGTTGCTCCAAGAAATATATGTATTTTTTACGCGCTCTAAAAAGCGATGGTAATGCCTAACAAGCGTTATGGAAGAATCTTATCAGAATAAGAAGACAATTAAAAAAGTGTGTCCTACTCGATGGTCAGCAAGAGATGACGCGTGCCAAAGTTAACGAGAATCTTGGGAAGAAGTGTACATTGCTCTGACAAGAATTTCAAATGACACAAGAGAAAAAGCAATGACTAGATGTGAATCCCGAGGAATACTTCGAAGATTAGAACGTATCGAGACTGCGTTTATGGTGTGCTTCTGGAGCACCGTACTTCACAGAAGCCATAAAGTTAGCAAAGCCATGCAAAGTGGAACAGTGGATGTTTCGTTGGTCAGAGATTTGTATGGCTCTCTTGAAGAATATTTTACAGAACAGAGAAACAACTTTGATTACTTTGAGGAATTGGCCATGGATATAACCAAAACTACATCTTATGAAAAAGACAATAAAAGACAGCCAAAAAGAAAAGTTTGGCCTGACGAAGATCGAAGTGGAGTAGTTAACTTTACTGGCAGGGATGACCTTAAAATAAACACGTTTTTAACAATTATAGATTCTTTTTTTTTTGTAAATTCAAGAAAAGAAAAATGGCCTATGACGAGTTTCAAGACCGATTCTACTTCTTAACTCAGTTGTGTGATAACAATTCTTATGGAAGAGGAACTGAGGAAAAAGGCCACCAACCTTTACCACGTCTACACAAATGATTTGGATTCGGATTTCACTGACGATTGCATCCAGTTTCAAAAGCACTGTGCTATGGGTATTGATCACCCATCTTATAAATCGTTGGAAGGAATTTCGAAATTTCTGAGGTGTAATTCCTTACAAGATGTTTACCCCAATTTGAACATTGCTGTAAGGATAAGTTTGTGCATACCTGCTACAAATTGCGCGGAAGAACGCAGTTTTTCCTGCCTTAGAAGAGTTAAGAACTATCTGCGAACTAGTATTTCTGAAATACGGTTAAACTCACATTACTTTCATTACTTTGTATTGAGGCAAATACAACAAAAACACTTTCATATGAGGACATTATTAACGAGTTTGCCATTAAGAAATCTCGTAAGAAAGCTATGTAAATTTGAACATGAAGATTACGTGTGGTGAGTTGTTTTAGAGAAGTTTGCATATTTTTCAACAAATAAACCAGAAATTAACTACATTTTGTGTAATTTCATTTCACCGTGTAGGACAACTTAATTCAAATTGAACACAGTTCTTCAATCACGCAAAAGATAGTCATTAGCGTTAAAATATAAAAATATGTTTAAATAGTGATCACTGAGCTCCAAGAACAAATTAATTAATTAAGTTCGAAACCCATTTCATTTTTTAACGAATCTTAAAAGAAGTAAGTAAAAAAAAACAAGTAGATAACTAATTTGATTATATAATTTATTATGTAAACCATTAACATTGTAGTTTTATGTAAAGTGAATTAACTTTATGTTTAAAAAAGATGAAAACACCAATGAACTCTATCCTTTTGTTGTGTAAAACAAATGTATTAAGCAAATATGAACTATAGAGGGGCGGCAAATGGACTTTAGCCTGTAGGCGGCATACTCTTAAATCCGGCCCTGGCTTGGATTTAAGAGTATGCCGGAGTCATACTCTTAAATCCAAGCCAGGTGCCAGAAATGTGCCTAAGTCAGGTTTCTCCAAGATGACTTTGTTCGCTTATGTCTCTTTAAAAAATATTATTTTCAATGTAAGAAGTATCCAGGTCTGTACAATGGTTTAGATAACACTTTTAAAGCATCGGACAGATTTGGGTACTTCTTCCATTAAAAATAATATTTTTTAAAAGACATAAGCAAACAAAGTCATCTTGGAGGAAACTGACTTAGACAATTCGTGTACCAAGCCCCCCCCCCCCACACACACATATATATATATATATATATATATATATATATATATATATATATATATATATATATGGGGGGGGGCAGGATAGTCGTGCGGTGTTTCAAATAACTAAACTATTATAATCTATACTAGCATTTAATGAATAATACTTATTTACAAAGATTATTATTTACAAGGCTACGTCGTTAATTAATAACATAATAGGCTAATGAACATTATATAGCAGTCGTTTACTGGTATCAGACAAACGCGTCATAGTTCATCTTCGTCCATCCGCTGACGGGTTGCCAGATCTCTCATTCTTTGGTTAGCCTGAAGCGGCGCAGACGGATGTTAGTGTCATCTACTGGTATAATCAGGTACCACTCTGCGATGTAGGCTCAACTACTACATATATATAGAAAAGAAATACTGCTTTTTTCGTGCTGGACAAGAGGAGTGACCTTTATTACTTACTCCTTTGTTATTCTGTTTGAAGATGTGGAGAAGGCCGAAATCTAGTTTTTATTGAATCATAGAAATCAAACATTTGTATAGAGCTGTTATCGGACAGATACCTCTGTTAGCTCTTCTAAAACTAGTAACCCGTTTTACACTTCATTGGGAATTTTATGAAGTTTTCTTCTTATAGTATATTTGTCCATCACAAACCCTTTATTCATAATATTTATAGATTAATTAAAAATTCTTATTTTTTAAAATTTTAGCAAGAAACAATCCTAAAATTTAAAATTTTATTTCTTTCCTGAGTTTCGAACCACTGTTATAAAGGAAACAAAACTAAGTAGGCTACCTGCAAAACTTTTATATTCTTACGAAATATCTCACATAGTCTACTTTGAATTTACGGAATTATCGAAATCAGGCAGGTGTATAGAGCATTGTGTCAGCAATTGTGTTGACCTACTGTCTGATAGAGCCCTCGTCAGTTCGTCTGAACCAAGAAACCAATTTTATGCTTCCTTGTGAATTTCAATAGACATTCATGGACAATATATTTGACTTGTATAAGCTCTTAGCAAGTATCATAATTCCAAATTTCTGTTCATTTCGGATTTTTGTTCAAATTTTCACTTTTATTATGAAAGTGAAAATACAATCCTAAACTCCAAATTTATTTGGCCGGTTTTCCGGCCTTTGGTATGAAACAAACCAAACCAAACTTTTGTCTTCAGACCAGACAATGGGACCAGGATTTAAATGATTGCATTTGATCTCAAACCACCACTAAATTTTGCCAAATTTTGCAGACACAATGGGGCCGATATGGGTCAGCAGTTGAAAGAGAATTTCCGCACCCCAATATAGATCAGTGACCTCCGGATAACGCGTTTCTCATTCAACGTTATAATAGAAAGAAACACTCCTAAAACAATGGAGAGAAATGTTAGCTAATTGGATCTTCCGATATTGAGAAAGTGGACAGATTAGTTTTCGTGTTTCGACGCCCTGCAAATGAAGTATTTACCCTCGTCAGCACTTTCGTTGATGAAATGATTATAAATACATATATGTGCGTATTATAAATAAGCGGAATAAGCTCCGTTTATCCAAATTTATGCTTGATTTCCCTGTGGTCATCTTATTTTTATAACCTTTCTCCTCTATAAACTGTACAACACAAATAATGCTTTTGGGACGCCGATCTCCTGTGTTGATTTAGGTAATTTTAAAGATTTACACCCGGATTACTTTACCCAAACAAACT
Source organism: Dolomedes plantarius (assembly GCA_907164885.2). NCBI lineage: Eukaryota > Metazoa > Arthropoda > Arachnida > Araneae > Dolomedidae > Dolomedes > Dolomedes plantarius. Next base: position 83,927,581 of record OU015498.1, read on the forward strand.
TAATACGTATATAGGGGCTCAACAGGGTCAGTTTTATATTCATTAAATAGTACCATCTGGGACGAGCTAAGGTAATTTTTTTACAGTCATGGATAGGATAAGGAACTAAATTTTGGTATGCAGTTACTTTTGTCAGCAGTGAAATGTAATTGAATGTAGAAAAATTAGGGAGTTAAGATTTTGCTTCGGCAGATTGGGTTGCTCAGAATTTCCTTGGATAGTTAGCTAGTTAATAACTATATTATAAATGTATGATAAACAATCTACAGTCGAAACCCGTTATAACGAACTTCAAGGGACCAAAGGTTTTGTCCGTTTTATCCGGTGGTTTGCTATATCCGAACCGTTAAGAAAAATGCCAGAGTTCACAAAATGTATAACTCATTAGTTGCAATGTTTATTCAATAATGATTAACGAACTCCAAGGGACCAAAGGTTTCGTTCGCTTTATCCGGTGGTTCGCTCTATCCGAACCGTTAAGAAAAATGCTATAGTTCACAAAATGTATAACTCATTAGTTGCAATGTTTATTCAATAATGATTAACGAACTCCAAGGGGCCAAAGGTTTCGTTCGCTTTATCCGGTGGTTCGCTATATCCGAACCGTTAAGAAAAATGCCAGAGTTCACAAAATGTATAACTCATTAGATGCAATGTGTATTCAATAATAATGTATTAAAAAATGATAAAATCTATTAAAAATGATCATTAATGAATTAAATCGACTAAAATCGATTACATTAAACTGACACAATACTAATTAAATTACGTACAATAGGAAAATGGTGGGACCAAAATTTTCATTCGTTATATCCGTGAGTTCGTTATATACCGGGTTCTCTATAACGGGGTTCGACTGTATGTTATGCAAACTTTAATAATTTTTATTTATAGACAGTACTGGACTATACTTTGGTCCTTTTGCCGGTTATTGCTTCCCCCGTCAGTGTTCTCTTGCTCAAATCCTAATATACAGAGGTAAGCCATGTCGGCCTTTGAAATTCACCAATGTTTATTTTTCCTGTAATGTTATGATTTTTTTCTAATTTATAGTAAATATTTTAAGGTTTTTAACTGTGCTTCGGATTTTAGCCTACGAATCAGTGATTCTCAACCTTTTCTTGATCAGAGTCCACTTGCGAAAATAAATAAATAAATAAATAAAAATTTAAAATTAAAAAATTGTCGGGGAATATCTCCCAACCAACAGAAAAAATATTAGAGATGTTTAAATAGAACAGGGATTTTTTCGTACTTGAAACGTCAGGAAACGGAAGATACACAGTGATTTTTATAAAATGAACAAAAATTGTGAACAAAAAAGTTTTTTGCTCCGGTTGTTTTGATATGACGAAACCAATTTTTTTTTATGATTGCTAAACTTCGCGGATCACTTTTTGAGGACTCCCAAACGGATAAGAACCAATGCTAAATATGGTAATTATTACATCTTAACTTCGTATACTTCACTCCTTGCTTGCTTCTGGTCTCCAGTTGGCGCATGCGCACTTTCATCGATGATCAGCGTATACGCGGACGGACTGTACTTGAAATAACAATATATTAATTCAGGATATCAATCCTAACATCTGCACACCTCAAAAATTTTATACATTGCAGTGCAGACAATTTCTGATGTAAACTTGTATACGTGGAATGTTTAATAACTTCCTCCTTTGTTCCTTCCTCGTTCCTTCCTCATTTTTACTCAAGGCAGATAAAAGAAGAGCTGATAGTTTATATTTGAAAAATATAAAGCTTAATGTAAATTTTTATACCTATTTGTTAAATTATAATACTAATACTATACTACTCATAAAAATAACAATTATTGTTATTGTAATTAAAAAATAACTCAAATTTATAGTAATTTATAAATAGTATAACTTCTACTGTTACTCTAGTTTCTTCCTATGTTAAAAATAACTTCCTTTTAACGTAGGATTACGTTTCTCCATAGCAGTCCTCCAGAAAGCAAAATTCCAGATGTCCTGCGGAGCGAGTTATAATTTTGACAGCGCGCCAAACACAGTCTGTATCGCCTGGGCAAGCAGTAAACAGTTAAACAGAAAAGTATCAAAATGCGTCAAAATTTTGACATACATACATGTACCGGGTGCGTCATAAATTCGTGCAAAGTTAAAAAATTCATAATAAAAGAAGTAATGCTCGGAAAAATTTTCTGTTTGCGCCAATAAGATGAGAGGGACATTGGATTTTTTTCAATGTAAAAAAAAAAAAAATTCAAAAAGTAACCGAAAGGGGGCGCTCACACGTCATACTGATACGTTTTATGCAAATCGGGCAAACTCAAACAGAAAATCAAACAAATCACAATAACATGAGACTGTGCATTTATTTTAAAGTAACAGATGTTCAACATTACTACCAGCACATAAGATAATAGGCAAGTGAGGCGCGTCACGAAGCCCATCACAGCGGATTGTAGCATCGATGGCAGCGACTGTCTGTCGAATGACATTTTTCAGTTCCACCAAAGTGGTTGGGGAGCCCCGGTACACATGAAATTTTAAGTATTCCCCCCAGTATCAAGTCTGGTGATCGTGAGGTCCACTGAACCTTACAACCGCGACTTATAGAACTCGGTCTTCAATGAAAGATTCCAATAGGAACGTCTTGATATCACGTGAAATGCGGGGCGGGGCACCATCCTGCATGAAGGTGACAACAGGTAGCCCATGTCTTTCCTGCAATGCAGGCTTAACGTGGTCACGCAAAAGTGCCCTCTTTCGGTTACTTTTGGAAACTTTTTTTTTTACATGGAAAAAAAATACAATGTCCCTCTGATCCTATTCGCGCAAACAGAAAATTTTTCCTAGCATTATTTCTTTTATTACGAATTTTTGAACTTTGCATGAATTTATGACGCACCCGGTATATACATATACATACGTACATATATATAGATACATATATACATAACACATGTATACATATATACATACAAAAGAGGTAAGTAATGATAAGTAATCCTACGTTAATAACCCGCGGTAGTTTCGCTAGAAGAGACTACATGAATTTTTTTTATTTCTTTAGACAATGTGTAACTATTTTAACTCTCCATCTTCCTATCAATTTACATCTCTATACGAGCTAATTTAAAAAGAAATGAATAACATGCTAAAATACCTTGTGTTTTTACAAATACATATATAGGCAGAAAAGTTAAAAACCACTTTAATTAAGCTAATTTTTTGACTCTATAAATAGGTAGAACGTTTATTTATGAATTTGAACATTTTTTACGCGTGCTAATATACTAAGGAAATCTGTCTTTCCATACTTTCATCGAAATTGCCAAGGATAGATCAATAGACTATCTGCATATGGCGAAAAGCAGTGTTCAGTGACATTATACCTGGTCATAAGTGAACACATTCGCTTACATACTTTTTACAAAACCTTGTGAAATTGAATTTCAAATGAGGATATTGTCCTTGAATTTTTTGCTCTCAAGGGGTATGTTTTTATACGTAACGTTTAAAAAATGAGTCGATTCTTTACCGAGAACATGCAAATTTTATCCCAAATACAAAAATATATATTCAAAACAATTTATCGGGGCTTTTCCTGTAAAACGATTATTTATGAAAACCTTTTTTTTTCATGCTCTTGCATTATAAATTCATTGACATGTGATGTAATACTGCTCTCTGAAAATATGTAACATATACTAAATTAATTTTCCTATACAATTATCCGGTCATAAGAGAAATTATTTTCAATTACTTTAGAATGCTTCCCTTGCTGTCTAATAGTTAACGATGGAACTTGCTATCGTAGGGGCCTGGGTTCGAGTCTCGGACAAGGCAGGGATGTTTCTGCACTATCCCCTCATAGAGTATAACCCTAGTTCATTCACTGCTGCTCTCATAAGTAGCTGAATGATCTCGCTGGGTTAATGGACAAATTAACAAGTGCCTACGCATTTTTTTTAGAAAGACAATGATTTAGAATAAGTCTTCTAAATATATCTTTTAAGATAATCTTCTAAAATGTTTTTAAATTTAAATTCGAGAAATGTAAAACAATTGTGTCAAACTGCATACAAATCGTCCCGATTTTTCCGTTTTTCTCAAATGAATAGGAAAAAACGTTATCAATGCCTTTCTACGTGGCTTTTTAAAAATATTATTAAATAAACTCGGTCTGATTACTGGTGACACAGTTAGAAATTACTTTTAATTAGGTTAATATGGGTTATATTAGAAGCTACGTTTTGTTTCACGAATACAAGGAAAAGTTTTCCGGACGTTCACCTCTGCTAGTTTAAACATTACAACAACAGTTAAAGTGGTTTTGTTACTTTGAGTTTCCTTTTTAAGCGATAGTTAATTCAAAAAACAAGCTGAATTTAAATCTCATATTTTGTTGTTCCGCAAGACGAACTTATTTAAATTTTACTATCACCATTCTTTTTACCTATGTTTGCCTCGTAAAGATGCACTGCAATTAAAGTCGTAAGATTTCTTTTTGTGAAAACAAATAATCAGCCTCGTAAATAATCAAAGCCACTCACACACAATTAGTCATATAATAGTTGACTCAGTGATAGTTAAATGCATGAATAATTAATGCAAAACAAATCTTTTTTTCCTTACTCACATTAGAATATATTTACACTCTAGTTTTAATTCGTAGTTAATAAGGTTTGCTAGTTTGATGTACAGGTGACCCTCCTATAACACGGTAGATAGGTTCCTAGAAAATGCCGTGTTGTGTGAAACCGTGTTATATGAGACCCGGAGACAATACAAAAAAGGTGGTTACGTTCCGAAAACTTAATAAAAACAATTTTTTTTAATTCCATATAAGCAACTTAATTTTTATTAAAAATATAAATGTATGTATAACACAAAATGAAAAGAAAGAAAAAAAATATTATTTTCATTTAATGCGACCTTAATTTAATAAATTTCTTTCCCATCACTGCTCAGTACAATCAAACGAGAACGTTTTTTCAATTGAACGATATCACCTTCACTTTCAGAACCTTTTTCTTCATTTAGATTTTTTTAACCTTCTATCCTCTTTAAGAAAATCTGTAATTTTGGTTTATTTGCTGGTTCCTACAAGGTCATTGTAGATTTCACGGTATGGAGACAGACAAATTTGCAGCTCCCTTTTGAATTTTCGGCTTCTTTCAGCGGAAAGGTCTGCATTCGGGAAAAATAATTCAAGATTATCAGCTAAGCTCAGGCCTTCTTACAATTTTATAGAGTTATAAATGAATAAATTATAATTTGTTTATACATTTTCATGTAAAGCCACTATAGTTTATTGTTCCTTCCCGTCATTATTTTAAGGTAATTTAGTTTTTAAATGTGTTAAACAAAAATCATGATATCTAGTGCTGTAGAAGTACAGTGTTGTACAAAGGTTTTCGCAATTTTTTAATCGTGTTAGAGCGAAACCGTGGTACAGGTTGCAGTGTTATATGAGGGTTCCCGCAATTTATCCTATAGTGTTAGAGCGGAACCGTGTTGTCAGGATGCCGTACCTGAAGTTACGTAGCAACAGGGTTCTAACAGGAATTTAAATATTTTTTCTTATCCTTGTTTTGCGCATTTTGTAGAGCTAGACTGTAGACAGTAAATTAACAAAATGATATAGATGCTATCCTATTTAGATATATAAAAGGTTTATACCAGGAACTACCCGGATAATTTTTGTATTACTGTCTCTTTTTAAACTTTTAAGTTTTTAACCTTTTTATGGCTATTTAAATTCAAGAATATCTTTTCGTTTTTATGTGATATTTATTTCTTGTCTCAAGATTATTGAGTAAATTCTCTCATAGTTTTTTTTAAGTCTTTCAAAAACTAAAGAATTTTTAAATGCCTTATAAGGTTTTGTTTACGACCCTAAATTATTGTGATTCATATTAATAGTAACGTATAAAATTACTAATGGAGTGTTAAATGAATAAATAATCAAAAGAAAAAACTTGGTCGAGATTTTAAATACGCACTAGGTGTTATCAAATAAATTGGTTATTTTTTCTCAATGATAGTTAAATGTATGAATAATTCATACGATTTTTTTTCCTTCCTAACATTAGAATACATTAATATTCTACTTTTAATTCGTAGTTAGGGTTTGCTGATGCAGTTGCGTAGCAACAGGGTTTTAACAGGAACTTAAATTTTTTTCTTATACGTGTCTTACGCATTTAGTAGAGCTAGACTGTAGAGTGTAAATTAACGAAATAATATAAATGCCATCCTGTTTGGTTATATAAAAGGTTTATATCAGGAACTACCCCATTAATTTTTATTACTGTCTCTAAAATTAAGGTTTTTAACCTTTTTATGGCTGTTTAAACTCGAGAATTTCTTTTCGATTTTATCCGATATTTATCTCTTGTCGCAAGATCATTGAAGAAATTCTTTCATAGTTTTTTGTTTATGTTTTTTGAAAACTAAAGAATTCTTAAATGCCTTATAAGTTTTTGTTTACGACCCTAAATTATTGAGCATTGTACTTATAGTGGCATATAAAATTATTAATGGAGTGTTAAATGAAAAAATAAACAAAAAACCACAAAAAGAACTGGGTTCGAGATTTTAAATAAACACTACGGTGTTATGAAATAAATTGGTTATTTTTTCCTTTGTTAAACGTCGCCAAGGCACAGCTGCATTAATTGTTTTTCCGGAAATTTTAGCAGGCTTGAGAAAGGCAGAAGCGCAAATCTATCAGAGTGATTGCAATAACACATTAATGATAAAGAATGCTATTATTTATTTTGTGTTACTTGTGTTATTTAAGACGCTGCATTAGTTGACCTCGCAATTCTTTAATCTCCATGTTAAGCTGTTGGGAGTTATATAATGTTTAGATCACTTATTAGCAAATGCATGCTTTTAATATTTTTTCCTTTGGCATATAAAGTAGATCTTCAAATTCTTTGCGCGTATTGTTCAAAAATCTCTTAACTTCAACTTAATTTTTCAAAAATAATTTTCCATTCTTAGCTGTAGACGTCAATAATTTTTAATGCCCAGTGACTATCAACGACTAAAATATTTAAAAATTCAAGAGACAACTTTCTATTTATTTCAACGTCTGCTTTCAGTTGTAAAGATACAGAATAATCCATAAGTTACTTTTGATTATCTATGATTAGAAAAACACGGAGATGAAAGTATCCACATGGCTCAAACTCGGAATTGAAAATATTGGAGGTCAACTAATGTCCCATTTTAAACAATAAATATTTGCGAAAAAATCAGATTCATTACAAAAATGACTCTAAATTTTGTAACGCAGTTCGTGATAGACGATGGTTCTTTCCAGTGTGGTCTGCATGACTGCACTTTGTAAGTCAACAGTAAAAATCTATAGAACATCTGGAATTCTATCCCTCCATCGTACTTATCGGACAGGCCTTGCTGAGGACGTCCGATATCCTCATCAAGGATATCGGACTTACTTTTGATTATCTATGATTAGAAAAACACGGAGATGAAAGTATCCACATGGCTCAAACTCGGAATTGAAAATATTGGAGGTCAACTAATGTCCCATTTTAAACAATAAATATTTGCGAAAAAATCAGATTCATTACAAAAATGACTCTAAATTTTGTAACGCAGTTCGTGATAGACGATGGTTCTTTCCAGTGTGGTCTGCATGACTGCACTTTGTAAGTCAACAGTAAAAATCTATAGAACATCTGGAATTCTATCCCTCCATCGTACTTATCGGACAGGCCTTGCTGAGGACGTCCGATATCCTCATCAAGGACCTTGCTGATCTTTTCAAAGACGAAACTTTGGTCCAAGGCTGCCTGGTACACTGGGGATGTATATACAAGGTGCGCCCATAAAGTAACCGGACAATTTTTTTATAAATAAGAAAAATATTACTCACCTTCAAATAAATTTATCTCCTTCAAAATAATCACCAAAGGAGTCTATACAATTTTTCCAACGTTTCTTCAAGTCATCGAAACACTGTTTATAGACGTTGGAACTGACCGTTCGCAAAATACGCGTAACATTTGATTTAACATCCGAGACGTTTTCAAATCTCTGTCCTTTCTTAAGCTTCGGAAAAGGGAAAAAATCAGCTGGCGATAAGTCGGGAGAATATGGTGGGGGATTTATCACTGTAATTGAATGCTTAGCAAGATATTGTTGTACAGAAATTGCTCTACCAGGCCTAGCATTATCGTGTAAAAGAAACCATTGCCCAGAATCAAACAGTTCGTTCATAACTCGCCTTATCCTGTTTCTTAATCGAAAAAGCTCCTCCTTGTAAAAATACTGATTAATTGTTTGATTTTCAGGAACAAATTCGTGGTGAATAAGTCCTTTGTAATCAAAAAATGTAAAATCCTTGAAAGGACAGAGATTTGAAAACGTGTCGGATATTAAATCAAATGTTACGCGTATTTTGCGAACGGTTAGTTCCAACGCCTATAAAAGTGTTTCAATGACTTGAAGAAACCTTAGAAAAATTGTATAGACTCCTTTGGGGATTATTTTGAAGGAGATAAATTTATTTGAAGGTGAGTAATATTTTTCTTATTTATAAAAAATTGTCCGGTTACTTTATGGGCGCACCTTGTATTTTTCATTACAATTTCGTTGTGAGGAAGACAGTCATACTATATTTATAAATATTTTTAGTTTATCCCTGAAAGTTATATTAATAGCTATATAAATGTTATGTTGGACGTTATTCACAGAGTTATTATTTTTAGTGTGACGTTTGACAGGTTTCATGCTTAGTTATCATAAATTTATTACAAAATGCTTTTAGAATTAACAATTTTTTTAAAACAGCTAAATATTTGCTACAGTTAATTTATTAAAAAATAGTCATTTTATTTTTAAGTTTGGGAAGAGATGTATCAAAGAAATACTTATTGATTTCTTTATTTTGTATGCTGGGTTTCAGAATTTTTATTATTTGTTTGAATACAGTTAGCTAATATTATTCACAGGATTATAATAACGTGAGAAATGTGCTACAGAGGATTCTGTTGAACATAATCTGCTACGTTTAAATATTTATTTCTCCATTAACTCTGAAAAAAAAGAAACACACTACAACTACTGCTTTAATCAGGATTTATCTGATTTTCTAATTAAATAACTCTGTTTAGAAAATACTGTTGCTTTTTGTTATTAATAGGCTGCGTTAATATTGATATTTTTATTTAAATAAATTATTAATCGTAAATAAACCATCTGTTATAAGACTGTAATTGCAGGGTTGCTTCTTAAGACTGCTGTGTACTAACCCTATTGGAAACGCTTACCTCAATGTTAACCTATGGAGAAAATGTGTCTATTATTGACAGCTACATAAATGGTGATAATCAAATAAAAATTGTACTTTCAGATAGCTTGAGCTTTTATGTACCTTCCAACAGGATTCATTTTTGAAATTTCGCTAACCAAAGGAATTTATAAGCGTTTAAAACACGCTCTACTAGATATTTTCCTCCGAATAATTTAAAAATTAAAATATTTTTATTTGCATTTCTTTAAACGAAAAATGCCCCAAGGTGCAAAATTTCTTTCTCTGTTACGGAGTACAATTTTTTTTTTTAAATCTTCAAATCTAAGTTGGTAATCTTTGAACAAATTTTCCCCATAGGTGAACATTGAGGTGAGCGAATCCAATAGGGTTAGTACACAGCAGCCTGAACTTGCCATTTCAGTTCTAAAATTATTACTTTACTTTTCATTTCCTTGCAGAGTCTTCTATTGAGGCTGAGACAGTTGCGAAATTCCTTAACAGGAAGAGTGTTTCGTACATTTTTCGTAAGCGAAAACCTTGCGACAGAGACGAGCTTTACCAAACAGCACCTAAATACGGCCCCAGACGAGGAAGTAAATCCAGAGATAAAACTGGAACGCACGATTTCGCGTTGTTTCGGAAATTTCGCATCCTCTTTTCGGAATTCCCACGGCTACGCATGCGCGATGAGATGAGACCTCCAAAATATGAAAAGAGAGAAATAATCATTAAACACGAAATTTGTCGCATCAATGGTCCTAGCCGAATGTTCTCACGAAAATTTGAAACACGCGAGGCGATGAATAGCAGATAGTAATTTTTCTGCCGAATAAAGACGTCAATTTAGTTCAGTTCAGTGAAGGATTATAGCTATACTTAATGAAATTTGTCAACGGAGAGTTGAAATTGTGAGGGGAGTCTTTAAAAGTAAAATCTCTACAAAATGATGCGACAGCTTAGATTGCAAAATAACCTCTTCGAGGTTTGGAGACCCGTGTTCGATTCTGGCAAGAAGTCGTCTTACGGATGGCTGTCTTTTGAAAGCATAAGATAAATGTTCTGAAAGTAAAAAGTCAGCGCCTTTAAGTTGTTTAATAAAGTACATACAATCTAGCATTTTCTGTTGATAGCATGGAATAAGCAAGGGGAAATACCGTCAGTGTTAAGTTTTCAAGAAATAAATTTCAGTTGAAGTGGATTTCAAATGTAACTTATGCAATATACGTTTCATTCTTTATTAAAAAGAATTATATATATATATATATATATATATATATATATATATATATATATATATATATATATATATATAAATGTAACAAGAAACAGCGTCTCTTCATAAATTACTTTACTTTAAAGCATATTCTATTGTTAATAAAGTACAACCCCTTTTTCAAAATTGCAACCTAAAAGTAAAGTAAGTATAATTTATATTAGCCCTGCAGATCATTAAGCAGGCATGTGAAGTATCTGAACTCAATAACATCCCCAGATATGAGTGTTCAAAGTTTATGAGATTCCGAATGTCAGTATAGTGTCAAAATTCTTGAAGAGCCCTTGAATCACTCTGAAATTATGTCTTTATAACGTCAAAATCTCACTTTGCAAGAACTTTATGGCACTTATCCTATGCCCAGGCCATAGGTCGCAGTTTTAACAAGCGCGGGATCTAGCAGTAAAGTCCCCGATAAACTTAAGTGGACACGTGAACTCCACGAATCTGAAGTCGCCCAATTAAAAATTAAGTAGTTTAGGCCCTCTGGCGAAAATATCGCAAAACACCCATTTAATATTGCATGAACGCAAGACTTTTCCCTCTCTTCGTTTCTAACTGTTGTTGCTGTCGGACATGCTGTCCGCTCTCTCTTCGTTTTCTAACTTTTGTTGCTGTCGGACATGCTGTCCGCTCCTGTATGTAATCGGCGTCCCGTCCTGGCATGCACGCCGGACAAGTCATGTGGCCACTGCAGCTAATACCTTCGCGATGCTTCACAATTGAATAAAGGTGATTGTTGTGAAGGATCCACAATTTGAACATTTTGAACTCCTTCCAACGTTATAGCCATTTTGTTCTTCCAACACGATTACGGGGCATAAAACGGCCATATTGGAACTGCACCAATTTTCCAAGAAACATCACCCCTCCTGAATTCCTCAGGACGCGGGAAAGAAATTCCAGGAAATTCAACGGACTTCCAATTTTCTTGGAAATAAGCGTACCACGTGGGTCAACCATGGGAATGTCAGAGCATCCTGCCCTCGAATAAAAAACTCGAAGAGGCAATAAATTTACGTGAATAACTAACCTGGGGAGGGGTTATGATAAAGATTGGGGGAGCCCCGAGTGTGGGAGAAACGACGTTCGGGGAGAGAGCGAGGGAGCGATTGGAGGTAGCGAGCTGCAAGAGAGCCTGGGAAGGAAAGACGCCCCCGTAAAATGGCGAGATACCCGTCTTCAACCGCCAGCACCGAATCCTGTTGCATCCGCCAGTGAAATGCCACATGAATTTCTACCCGATGCCTAAAGCCTCCTCCTGTAGAAATGCCCTCAACGATGCCACGCTATGCTGTTTTCATCAAACTCCCCAGGTTGGTCATAAATTCCCCCTCTAAATAGTGCTCATGCCTTCTGAGAGATTACGAGACTTTTATTTCACTCGACCCATAATGGTTATGCCGCAGGAAGCGGATGAAGTATGCCCTAATTCGGTTAAAAATATGTATAGCCAAGATCTTAAATATAATATGTAAACCCGTCCTTTTCTTGGGAGCGATTGGAGGTAGCGAGCTGCAAGAGAGCCTGGGAAGGAAAGACGCCCCCGTAAAATGGCGAGATACCCGTCTTCAACCGCCAGCACCGAATCCTGTTGCATCCGCCAGTGAAATGCCACATGAATTTCTACCCGATGCCTAAAGCCTCCTCCTGTAGAAATGCCCTCAACGATGCCACGCTATGCTGTTTTCATCAAACTCCCCAGGTTGGTCATAAATTCCCCCTCTAAATAGTGCTCATGCCTTCTGAGAGATTACGAGACTTTTATTTCACTCGACCCATAATGGTTATGCCGCAGGAAGCGGATGAAGTATGCCCTAATTCGGTTAAAAATATGTATAGCCAAGATCTTAAATATAATATGTAAACCCGACCTTTTTCTTGTAAAATATTGTATAATAAATGTTGTTATTTTTATTTATAAACGCATAGTTACCTTTGGAGTTCACCTCCCTAAATTTACACAACGCAAAGGGGTATCTCTGGTACCCCTCATAATATATATTGGTGCCTCGTGACGAGGATTTCCCTGGGTATGTTATAATATTTTTACTTTAGTCCAAAACCTGGGCATACTAAAAAAAAAAAATTTTTTTTTGTGTATCTTGGCAAAAAGCTTTTTAATGTCGCGCAAGGTTCTTATGGTTCATATATATATCTGTAAAGTGTTATGCATACATTTTTTTTTCAATTTCTCTCTTTTCTTTCCCTTGTACCTGCCATGCCTACATGCTGTGTGAACAAATTGTATTGAAATGTTAGAGTTTATGTGTTCGCGGCTAGTATATATATAATTCTAGGATAATGATTTTTACTTTATTTTGATTATTATATGTTTCGCATGTATATGTTAAAACAAAAATTGTTTAAAAGGGTTTGTCTTGAAGCACAATAGCAGTATCTCGGATTACCTTTCCTTACTTTATAAGTATTATGGCGACCGATTCAGTCGTTAGCGGGAAAACTCCCGGCTTTACGCATTTAGTGTCCACGTTCGATGGTGTCCCAGATTCAGACTGCAATGCGTTTTTTATGCAATTCAAGTCCTTAGCAACTTTTGTTCAGTGGTTGCCCGTAGGAAAAATTGCTATGTTTAAATCCCGGTTGAGGGGCAAGATAATAATAGTGTATAATGGTAACAAATAATGAGTGAATAAGAGAAAATAATGAATAACAAAAAAAAGATAGTAATAAATTTAGGGGGCAGTACGGTGAATAATGCGCGAATTTTACTGTTCAGTAGGCAAAATAGCCACTTTTTTCTTTAAAAATGGTGTTCTAGTAAGAGGAAGCAAGACGAAATCCACACTTTCCCCACTCGGAATTCAACTTTACCCTTAAAACGGGAACGCGACTTCGATCGCGGGGAATAGGAAGAATGACCCGAAATAGAGGGGGAGTGAAAAAAGTTAATGTCGTTGGATCCTGAGAACACACTAAATATTCGAGGTTCCCTCGCCCCGTTCTCGACAGAAGAGAATGGGAGGGGGAGTTCACAGCAACTTGGTGGACCCCCGGCTAAACAATTGCCCCACAGAGAGAGTGAAAAAGTTAGTCTCGCTAATTCCCCCAACGCTAGGTTCAAGGCGAAAATGTACGTGAGGTCGCGGATATTTGTATTATGCTCTCCAGTGTCAAACAAAGCGAAATTCGAAAGCCGTATTGCGAACTGAGATGCAGAGTCTAGACATTTATCAAAACCGCAAGCGAACCCCTGCCGGAAGAAAATTACAAAAATCAGGCGAATGGGAAATAGACGCTCAATACTTCTACTAAGCTATTAAACTTTCTTTACTTGCGCAGAATTTAAAACTTTTTACTTAAAATGTTTGTGGTTCAGTGATATCAGTAAGTCATGGACAGAACTCTTTGGGAATGGCCGCCTAAGGTTTTCTGCCCATTTACCAATTTACAAGGGAAAACTCGGTTTAAGGGGTTTTATCGTTTTCTCCAGAGGGTCTGATCAACTATCTTGTGTCAACGATAGGCTTTTGAAAACTAAGTTGTAACAAGTAAATTTTTTTTTTTTCTCTCCTTTCGGTTAAGTTTTATTTTGACAAAAATAAGTTTTTTTTTTTTTCTCTCTCTTAACTCTTCGTCTTCTGTTATATTGCTATGAGATATCTATATAATTTTTTTTTAGGAAACTTAGCAGACTTTAGAATTTTCATCGTGGGTTCATTTGTGCGCATAGTTTAAATGCAATTTGACGATGTTTCAGTGTACAAATCTGATGATAGAGCAAAATTCGGTCAATTTCGTTGGGGAATGAATAAATTAAAAAAAAAAAAAAAAAAAAAAAAAAAAAAAGGAAAATTTAAAATTAAAAAAAAAAAATATATATATATTATTAAAAGATTAGCGTGTATTATGTTTTATCATTGTGTTTTATTATTATTATTATCATTATTAGTACTATTATTATTGAATGCATGGATAGCACATTATATGTTTCACACAAATGGCAGCGCAAGGAAAAGAGAACATTTTTACTCTTTCCGCGAGTTAAACACATAATGGCGATTATGCACATTTGCCAACGTTTTTGAAAATTTCATCTTCGCTGTACGATTTCAGCGGAGAGATTTCTATTTCTGTAAGATAACCTTTTCTTTACATTTTAATCTCTGATCACATGTGTTGATCGAGCCACTATTTTGTTATTATTTGTTTTACAGGGTATGCATACCATTTTCTATGATGTTACTTAATGTTGGTCAGAGTTAATGTAAGCTTAAAGAAAACTTTATAAATTTTGAATTTTTTTTAAATCAGTAAAACTTGCAGCACTATAAGGGGAGATTTTGACCTCCTGAACTTTTACAACTGATGTCATTCATGATTTTATTTTACTGCCATTGTGACTTTTGTGCAATTGGAGTCTATTTTGCTGAAGCGAATGGAGCCAATCCGTTCTTCAACCCCTACAGACTGTGGCGTGCCAGCACGCCTAGAAAGGGGGGGGAGTGATTGTTGTGAAGGATCCACAATTTGAACATTTTGAACTCCTTCCAACGTTATAGCCATTTTGTTCTTCCAACACGATTACGGGGCATAAAACGGCCATATTGGAACTGCACCAATTTTCCAAGAAACATCACCCCTCCTGAATTCCTCAGGACGCGGGAAAGAAATTCCAGGAAATTCAACGGACTTCCAATTTTCTTGGAAATAAGCGTACCACGTGGGTCAACCATGGGAATGTCAGAGCATCCTGCCCTCGAATAAAAACTCGAAGAGGCAATAAATTTACGTGAATAACTAACCTGGGGAGGGGTTATGATAAAGATTGGGGGAGCCCCGAGTGTGGGAGAAACGACGTTCGGGGAGAGAGCGAGGGAGCGATTGGAGGTAGCGAGCTGCAAGAGAGCCTGGGAAGGAAAGACGCCCCCGTAAAATGGCGAGATACCCGTCTTCAACCGCCAGCACCGAATCCTGTTGCATCCGCCAGTGAAATGCCACATGAATTTCTACCCGATGCCTAAAGCCTCCTCCTGTAGAAATGCCCTCAACGATGCCACGCTATGCTGTTTTCATCAAACTCCCCAGGTTGGTCATAAATTCCCCCTCTAAATAGTGCTCATGCCTTCTGAGAGATTACGAGACTTTTATTTCACTCGACCCATAATGGTTATGCCGCAGGAAGCGGATGAAGTATGCCCTAATTCGGTTAAAAATATGTATAGCCAAGATCTTAAATATAATATGTAAACCCGACCTTTTTCTTGTAAAATATTGTATAATAAATGTTGTTATTTTTATTTATAAACGCATAGTTACCTTTGGAGTTCACCTCCCTAAATTTACACAACGCAAAGGGGTATCTCTGGTACCCCTCATAACAGTGATTTTCCTGGATATCGACTAAAATCTGTGTTCCTCTTCACTGGATCCATGTATGTTACTCTCCTAGATATCATCAGTGTTTTCCTGGATGACCACTCCGCCCGACTGCATCACTCCTCGTACCGTTGTGCTAAATTTTCCAAATGTGATTATTATCATATATATATATATATATATATATATATATATATATATAACAGTTCCGTAATTAACTGACTGACTAACTAACTGACTGACTGACTGACTGACAGATAACGTACAGACCAAACTGCTGGACATAAAGCGCTGAAATTTTGCATGGCGATTCTTCTTATAGTGTAGGGGGGCACTAAGAAAGATTTTTGAAAAATTCTTCTTAGATTTTTTAAAATTAAATTTTTAAGCTGTTTTTGTAACATTCTTTAAAGTTTGCATTTAAAATAATAATCTGAGGGTTATAAAATTTATATCACGAGAAAGATCATAAAAATTCGTTTAAAATGACATATTTTCGAATCTGTACCTCCATTTTCTGATTTTTGGTGATTTTTTTAAAGATTAATTTTTAGAATTTAATTTATTAAATGCTGATCACGTGGTTTCTTTTCTTTCTTGTGATACTTTAAATTAATTTATCGTCACGTGCATAACAACGAAATAAATTGACAAAAAATATTAAAATATGTTAAACATTGGCGGTAAAAGAGATAACCGGTAAAAAAAAAAAGTGTAAAGAAAGATATAGTGAACATATAAAAATTGGAGATAGGTCACATCCAAATATACTTAATGATATATAATAATTTTCACATGAAATACGGATTCGTTGAATAAATATGTAAGAGCAAATGCACAAACCTTATTTTAATTATGTTCATAAGGGTTATTTTTTAAATTGAAAAAGTGCGGCAGTCGCAAGTGGTTAAAAATAATTTCATTTTTTTTTTAAATTTATACATACATACATATATCATTAAGTCATTCAGTTTCACTACTGGAATATAAACGTGCCCGTTTACTATTGTTTTTCGGTGGCGAACAATCGCTCTCTTCAATGGAACTAATGACTGGCGATATATCTACAAGTGTACCTTGAATGAAATTAACAACTTGTGCTTCTTTAGTTTCACCGGTTTTGAATACGAATTCGTTATCAGAAGCTGTGATTTTATTTTTATTAGCTCTTTGTAGGATTCTTCATAACGGTCCATAATCATTTTAAAATCACATTGCAATGGCACAGTATGTTCGACATTGTGATTTTTTGTAAGAAAATGATTTTTAAGTTTATTGGCTAGTTGGAAGCCTTCTAGAATTGAATTTGCAGAAAGTGGAGCCTCACCTGCATCCTCACTACTATAAACAACATTCTCTGAAATACTCTCTGATAACAATGCGCTATTTTTTATTCTTTTTAGATTTTTAAACCGTGTTAAGGGGATAGTGGACCTTTCAAAACGATTTTTGAAATTTTTACCACAGAGATATGAAATTTTGTATATATATTCATTAAAGTATAACAATATTAAACACCTTATAAAATTTTATAAAAATTTAAAAACAAAAATTTATAATTAAAAAATTTAAATTAAATTATCCTTCTTTAAAATGCTCCTTGCGACTCAATTTTAAACTTTTCCCCTTAATTTTGCATTTATATTGCTTATAAATACTTTCTGAACAAAGTTATGTATTTTTTTGTACTTTCGTTGAATAGTTAATTATTAGAAAATATTTGTATGCTTGTACTCTGAATTTTCGCGAAATTTTTGTACTTTCCTACACTAAAGTTAAATTTTTATAAGTTAAATGATCTCGAATCCTAAAATGGATACATAACTTTATTTTGATGTATTACAGGAATCTTTATTATAAATTTCATAAAATTTCGTCAAAAATTATGACGCGAGGAGCATTTTAAAGACTTGCAAATCTGGAAATTTCTCATTTTGAGAAAAAGTCATTTAAAAGATCATTTTTTATCTACCTTTAATACTTACTACTCTAAAGCCACCAATTTTTCATTTTTCTTTTCACTACACATTTTAAATGCATTTCATTCCAATATTTACATGTTTTTAAAATATTAATACACCCCCCAAAAAAATTCCAATTTTTGCTCGATTTTTGGTAATTTGATAGTCCACCATCCCCTTAAAGTAAAATAATAATCGTTTCTTTATTTTTGACCATGTTGTTTCAAAATCGTGCAAAAAAAATCCATGCAAAAAGAGAATCGGGTGTGTACAGAAGGTCGTTCGTACTTTATGGAAACGATTTAGATAGTTAAGTTTTATGTATAAATGCAGTATTTTATGCGGTGATTTGCTTCTATGTGATAACCATGATTCTTGACAATAGCTCTAGCTCGAATTTTCCATGAAAGTAAATTTTTGCCTAGTACTATCATGCAGTTTTACCTGATTCCTCTTGGACCGTTTTCCAAAGTCCGTTCAGTGTTCAGATGCCGTTTTCCTAAGGCTCGTATTAAAAACCGAAATCACAAAAGTCCATTGGAGAAGAGTCAAGCAGTTTTACAGGTATTTCATTAAATGGGATACATTTTATTCCTGTTTCATATTATTTCTTTGCTAAATAAGCGGCAGTTGATTTAGACGTGTGACTAGAGGCTTTGTCTATAAGAAGCTTAAATTTATCAATGTCCTTTCCATATAAGGCTGGAATTTCTTCTTTAAAAATTGGTTCTAAAATATTCTGCTGATAGAAGAGTGAATTAGTTTTGGCTTTGCTTGAGACTTTTTTTATTTTTAGATTGCCGTTGTAACAAAATTCTGCTACTATCATGAACTCCTTTGAGAACTTTTCTGTACACTGACGTAGCCATTTCGTACGGTCATTCCCGTCAGTTGAGCAATAGAAAATTGATCTTTTTTACTACAATCACTTAAATACGTCCATGCCCCATCGAGTGTTACCACAAATTTCCATTTGTCAGCAGTTAGGTGCTTTTCATATAATTTTCTACAATTCGTTTTTCTTTCAGCAATATGCTTTGGCAAAAGCAGATGAACTTTAGGTTAAAATATCTTTTTTTACTTCAAATCTTTATGAATGATTTTACTTACAGTGCCAGAAGACATTCCTAGTTTGGATGCAATAGATCTTTGAGTCTGCGTATTTTCTTTTAGGATCAGAGACTTCATTTTCTTGATATTTACATGCGTTCGAACAGTCTTAGGATGAGGTTTAGTGGTTATGTTTTCATTTTTACTTTCAGTTAGACGTTTTTTCCCTTTCAAATTTAATATATTATAAATACCTATTTTTGAAATGCCATAACCGAAATTTTTACACCGCTTTATAGTTTGTTGATACGAACATTTCACCCCAGAAAGTGCAGTTGCGTAACCTTCAAGCCATCTATCCATTTTAGGAGTCATTTTCAAAATAAAGCTTTTATTTTACATTCCAATCAAAGCAAAACAATAACAGACGATTAGTCTGAAGTTGCCAAATATTTATCTCAAAATGCAAACGCCAAAAACAAATTACAAAATCGTTTCCATAAAGTGCGAACGACCTTCTGTATATATATATATATATATATATATATATATATATATATATATATATATATATATATATATATATATATATATATATATATATCAAAGTGAATAAAATAGCCAATTTGCGCTATGAGAAATTTAAAGAAAATATGAGTACTTTAAAAAGTAAGTAGATTTTGAAAATACGACGAAGTTGTAATATTTCTTAGGACTCCACGAAGAATGTTTGCACGTATAACTTTTAGAACTTTTATTAAACTCAGTTTAGATCTCAAGTTTAGATAATGCCTCAAGTTTAAATTATCTTATGAAAACAGAAATTAGAGGCAGATCACATTATACACAGAATGACATTGATGTAATAGCTAACATAATTCTGAATAAAACAAAATTAGAGCTACATGAATCAATTTCCGCTTCAATTTTGATTGAGAAACGATGATTGTAAAGGAGTGTATCATCGGTATTATATACGTCGATGAAGAGGTAATATGCCAAAAATGATTTTTCCAGTTTATATATTTGTTTGGGATGAGATACACAGGGATTATTTTGACACCATCCTAAAGGTGTTATTTAAACTGCTGAAAACTTTTTAGTGCAAAGTTTTGACAGAGTGGCTGTTATGGCCAGCCACGTGCCTGGTCATCAGATCTAATTGTAAAATAAGTACACAATAACAGCATTCACTGCTACACCACGAAGGGTTATCAATAAGGTCAGGGTTCTGTACCGACTATTTAAACTTACTATGAAATAGTCGGTACAGAACCCTGATAGTTGTCAAGGGGTTTTAAACCTTCTCTACATAAATCCCCCTTCACAGCACTTTTTCAGCGATGCACCAGGTCCTGTAGGCCATTATTGTAGTAGTACACGTTATGACTTGAAAAGAAGTCTTTCACAGCAGAAATGACCTCAGCCTCCGAAGAGCAATGCCCTCGACATAGAGGTTCCTTCATTTTGGGAAAGACGAAAAAGTATGAAGACGGGAGATCTGGTGAGTAAAGTGGACGTGGCAGCAGACTTAGCCACACTCCCTCGCAAGTGTAAGTATCTCAGTTATCTTGAGAGCAGGGGCATTGTCAACTAAGAGAAGCACACATTTGGAGAGTGTATCACGTCTCTTATCCTTCAGTGAGTCGCGTATTTGAAGCAGGATACTTCTGTAACATTCGACGGTGATGCTGTGGTTAGGTAAGCAGTTACGGTAATCCCGTTTGAGTCACACTGTTTTGTTTTGTTTTTGTTCCTTTTTCGTCGGGGGATGAAGAATGCTTCCACTCTCTGCTGCTCATGGTTTTAGTTTCAGGATCATAGTGATGGAACTAACAATCGTCCGTACTTAATCTTCAAATAAAAGCCCTTCTTGTCTGCTTGACCCACCACCAACATGTTGCTTACATACGCCTCTCTCTGCTCCTTCAGGAAAAAAGAGCGACAAACAAGGAACCTATCGGGCAATATATTTAACAAGTGCAACAGGATCGAGTAGAATCGGAAAAACTGATCCGTATCTAGTGCCAACCTCAGCCTTTATACAGATGATAGGATACTTTTATATGAAAGCAGCTTGTCACACTTTAACAACCATGTCACTATGAATGGCTGAAAAGCCTTCCTTTTTCTAATCCTAAATTGTTCGTTTACCTATGAAATGTTTTTTCCCGGTTTTCATACTACTAAAGGACGGACTTCTTTCACAATACACTTATCATTTTCATCGTAGATCTGTGTGGCTGTTTTACCCTGTAAATGTAGGAACTTGATCACAATTCTGCCCCCGTTTCCATCTTTATGTCATAAACATCAAATAGACCTGAAACAAAACAAATTTATTTGGAAGTTATATAGCCATGTACTTTAAAGTATTGCAAGTATCGTGAATCTAGACTGACACTTGGTAGTTAGCTCAAAAACTTATTAATACCCCTACATACATGCCAAAACCAGTTTCGTCGAAGTCTACAAATTTCACAAAAGGTTGTAAACTAGGGCTAATTGTAGTGTCTGGAATACCTAGCTTTTTTATTGATTCAGCTCTCTACATAAATACTTTGAAAAGCTTTAAGGAAATTTTTGCTTTTAATCACTTGAGTTTCAGATTTCAATCATTTGACGTTCTATGACGCATAAAATATATTGCAGTATTGATCAAGTGTAGACACCAGACACGGAAATATAAATCGTAAAAAAAAAATAACGATAAAGAACCAATACCTAAAGGCCATGGAAATAATATTAAAGAATTTTTAACTTACTCCATGTTGCAATGACTTGATTTAAACAGATCTGAGGTTTGAGTACCGAATTAGCGATGAAACAAAAATAAAATATTAAAAAATGAAGAGTAAAAATCCGAATCCTCATAATTATTAGAGGCACTGTGAACTAGAGCATGTAACAAACTACATAAAAAACAATTAACTACAAAAGTATGGTATATAATATGCATGAAAGCAGTAAATACCTCACATCTCATTTTTACAGTGAATTTTTTTAAACAGTAGTAGAAGGGATGGGATCTTCATAACTCACTCAGAATTTGGACAAAGTTTACAGAGGTGTTAATCCTCACTTCATTTTACTAATTTAATGTAAAATTAAAGGTATATATTGGCACCCAAACTGCCTGTATTTAACTGTACATTTTCTGGCCTTTACATATATCTATTTTTTGTATAAACGTTCCATATTCCATTGTTTGTATTTTGCCCTTTTGATCTGTATGCACCATTTGAGCTTCACACGGATTTTTCACTTTTTAAAAATGCAACTGCGCGTTTAGCTACTTGAAAATATTTATTTATTTATTTTTGCTCAGCCACTACTTTCAAATAATAAGAAGTAAAGATTATAAATTCATTTCCGAAAAAAAAATAATAAGTGAAAAAATTACACTTAATACAAGAAATATATAATTACCACTACAATATACTAAATATACGAAACTTAGAAATATACTAAACTTGCACTTCAAGAAATATACAAATATTCTAATCGCATGAATTTTTTTTCTAAAATGCATTTTTCCGTCAGAAAAATGTCCAGAATATTCAACAGTTTTATAGCTTTTAGCTGCTATTAATTAAGCAATAAAAATGGTACGCAGATTATTATCTCTACCTCCAATCTTCCTCTACTGTCCTTTATTGTTTGCTTCGTCATTATTACGACCAATGTGCATTTTAAATTAAGCTTCATCTACATAATTGCTCGACTCCTTGGCTCATTCCATTTGAATAAAGCTGAGTGAACTATTCTATTACATTTGTTCGCGTTTTTCTAAACGCCTATTCATGAGTCAACTTAAAAAGGAAAATAAGAAAAAATGCTGTATATCCAGACTTTAAAGACTTGTCAACCATGCACGAGATCATTTTAAGACGTAGACAAGACATTTACGAAGTTTATTGTTCGCGATGATGCGACACTCACGATGTTTTGGAAGTTTTTGTTCAAATAGCTTCTGACTAAAACTGTATAGGATTTCGTGGATCATTTTACAAGAAGGTAAAGGCAGACGGCATGTTTTAGAAC
Organism: Dolomedes plantarius; assembly: GCA_907164885.2. NCBI lineage: Eukaryota > Metazoa > Arthropoda > Arachnida > Araneae > Dolomedidae > Dolomedes > Dolomedes plantarius. Next base: position 83,950,525 of record OU015498.1, read on the forward strand.
CAGGAAGCTAATTTTCCGTAGGGGAGCAACTTTAGAAGAAGAGGTCAGTGAAAAAATGTTAAGTATAAAGCAAATTACGAAGCAAAAACTGTTTTGCAGCATATAGATGTCAAACATATTTACTAACGCTTACAATAATATCTCCACATAGTGGCGATGATTTGAAATATGTAGGTATCTGGACACTTTAGGGAACATAAAATGCAGTGAAACTTCTCTATGGCGGACAGTAATGGTTCCGGAGAAAAGTGGCCGTTTTGAGGGGTAGCCGTCGAAAAGAAGTTCATTTCAAAACAGTGGCTCTATGGAGTCTCGAATCGGTTCTCAACAAATTATGGCCGTTTAGAGGGGTGCCCTTTGAATAAGGGTGGTCGGGTAGAGAAGTTTTACTGTAGATATGTACATAAGCACTCATATTCACAAGCATTTGAGTATACACATACATACACACGCACACATGCAGATATATATACGCATACACAAAAAGTCGAACTTAACTATAAATAAAACCTGTACCAGTATATAATTAAAAAATCCCTATCTGTTCAGAAATGGAATTTCAAGTAAATACAGATGAGATTCAAATAAATACAGTGATTTCCGCTTATAAGAATCACGTTTGTTATTACTGTTTTTGATTCTTATAAGCGGTTGATTCTTATAACCGAAACTTCCCTTTGGACAGGCACACACACACAAATATATACTTGTACATATATATAAACACACAGGCACATATATACATAATTTACCATTAAATACTCTTTAATTTACGTTATTTATCATTTATTAAAATTATTTTTTATAATTTTAAAAATACTCAATTTCTAAACAAATACTATAACTCAATTTCTAGACCTATAAGTAACAACACATAATTATAAAATCAACAAGAGGTAGCTTCTCTTTGACTACACTTTGGAAGAGCATCATATCTAATTAACAAGTTCTGTTTTTCAGAAAAACTAAGAGTTTTCCTTGTTTTTATCATATTTGAATTCGACTATCGAAAAGTTCTAACACTAACTGGCAATTTTGTTAGAAAACTAAAGTGAATACTAGCGACGTATGCTTATTACAGTCTCAGACGAAGATTCACTTTATAGCTTACGTTTCACTGTTTGATTCTGAATCAAACCGTGAAACGTTTGATACAGCATCTGGTTCATTTGATTTAGCAAAATGGCTCCGTTTACGTTTCACGGTTTGAAGTGCTGAATCCACTGTACCGTTTGCGTAAGTGATGGTGGACACTTCGCGGAAGATTTATGTGTTTCAGGGTCCAGAAATCCGCAACCCGGAAGTAAGTGGTGGGAAAAAAGGAGTGCCTGTCTGGAGAAAATTGAAATCGGACCCGGGCGGGTTAGATGCCCCTGGGTAAAGCTAATAAGACAGTGTTTAGCAAAAACGTATAAGGAGAAACTCTTATGTTATGTCTAAAGGAATGTATTTTACGACTGTTTTCCACCCCAAAGTTTTATCAATCTTTCTTTTCAAAAACTTAAGAAAGAATTTCGTACCTTTTGAGAGTTCAAGTGGCATTTTTTGGAAAAATGAAAGGAAGGTGAAGATTGCAAACTGATTCTTACAACCGGTGGATAGATTCTTTAAAGCGGAAATTTTAACATGGAAATAATACATTTGTTTTTGTTTTTGCGATATTGATTCTTATAAACGGTTGATTCTTATAACCACTGATCACTATAAGCGGTGGTTACTGTACTTCCATACTAAGGTGCAGACGCAACACTTTTTTTATGAAAGAAAAAGAATATACACAAGTACATACTCGCCATCCAAAATGCAACACCAAGAAGGCAGAAGCTAAACAGAACGAAATTTGTATCATGCGTATATCGCGATGGAATATGCAAATGATAACGATTGCAGTGGACGAGCACATCATGAGCAACTGCAGAGCTCCTGACAAACTGTATATAAAGAGAGGAAAGGTAGCCGTTTCGATGAACGTGAATTGTGCTCTCGTGCGATTTTTTTTTTGTGTGTGTTCAGCTTCAGTATGCCTATTAGAAAAACACGAGCATCATTCGAGCACGTTTCGGAGTTCGACCGAGGCAGAATCGCTGCATACAGAGATTGCGGATTATTCTTCCGAGAAATCGGTGATCGGTTCGGACGTAGCCCTGTCACAGTCATGCGAATATAGAATCTGTGGATGCAAAAAGGAACGACTGGCCGACAGGAGCGATTGAAACCGACTTATCGCACCACTCCACGGGAAGACGGGCATATTGTGTGCATGGCACTGACGGAGCGCAGTGCCATATTCGCAACCATAGCACAAAGAATAAAGTCTGTAAGACAACAATCGGTGTTCGCACGAACAACGATACGATGTCGTTTGCCGCACAGTGGACTGTCCTCTAGGCGTCCATTGTTTAGCTATACACTTTAAACCACAGGCGTTTGCGTTTGCAATGGTGCTCTGAACGTCGGAGATGGGATTCCGAATGGCATGACATTGTGTTTTCAGATGAATCACGCTTCTGCCTGCAACACCACGATGGTCGGATTAGAGTTTGGAGACACCATGGAGAGAGGCTGCTCAACTGCTGTGTTATGCATCATCATACTGGTCCTGCACCCGGTGTTATGATGTGAGGTGGTATTGGATTCTACTCCCGCACCCCTCTAGTACACATTACAGGTACACTTACCAGCCGGCGCTATATATCTGAGGTTTTGCAGCATGATCTCCTTCCTTTACCTTCAGGGCTTGCTTGCGGCCACGTTTCAACAGGACAATGCGCGACCACACGTTGCACGCTTTGTTGAAGATGTCCTTTGAGACCACCAGATTGCATTGTTACCCTGACCTGCCAGTTCTCCAGATCTATCGCCTATCGAACATGTCTGGTCAATGATTGGACTTTCCTAGCCCGGCATGCCGCAGCCGCGGGTACAACAGATGAACTTTGGCTACGTGAGGAGGCAGCATGGGCTGCCATTCCCCAACACCACATCCAATGCCTCTTTCAGTCAATGCCGCGGCGTGTCGCAGAGGTTATTGACAGACATGGAGGCAACACACAATACTGATTTTTTCATCTTCCTCACTTCAAAGAAGTCTGTATTTTGAATCAATTGTCATTGATACTATCTGTAATCTCTGGAATAAATTTGGCTTTGATATCTCTTGTCCTTCTTGGTGCTGCATTTTGGATGGCCAGCAGTCTCTCACACCTGAAAATACAGTTGGACGTAGGGTTGATATTGAAAGGATATTGAAAGGATCAGATATTGAAAGGATATTGAAAGAATATAAAGAGAACTTTTTCAAAAAATATGAGAACAAAAAGAGGATGGTGTATGGAAATATTCGAATATACTATATATTTACCCCCATCAACAATAATTTATATTTATTACATAAATAAAAATTCAATTTGTGAAAAAAGAACGTAATTATTTCAATGTAATTCATTTTTTTTCAAATAAAACAAAACATTTATAAATAAAAACAAACAATAACTTAAAATTCATAATACTAATTAATAGCTTTATATTTATTACATAAATAAAAATTCAATTTGTGAAAAAAGAACGTAATTATTTCAATGTAATTCATTTTTTTTCAAATAAAACAAAACATTTATAAATAAAAACAAACAATAACTTAAAATTCATAATACTAATTAATAGCTAATAGTAATAACTGTATAATTTTAAAAAATCACAATAATGTTTTCTTGGTCACAGGTCTCTCAGACTCATATTTTTCTGAGCTGAAAACTTCTAATAGCAATTATTTATCTCTTTTCATTTCATTATTAAAACTGCTTACATGCTGTATATATATAGTTATATGTTACTGATAATATTGATTTAATACTTTCTTTGTTGAGACGATTTTTTTCCATTGTACATTGTGTCCTAATCATCGAAAATAATCTTTCTACATTTTCATCATGTCCTGGCGAAAAATTATTTTGTCTATAACGGTTGATTTCCATAAAGAGCACCTGGTGTTATTAACACCCCCTTGTGTTAAAAACCTAACCATCACTCAGAAAGCAAAGCTTAACTTGCGTCAAACCCTTGAAAATTCAGTTGCCGTAGGTAATAATTGAAAAAAAAGTTACTTTTATTGACTTAAAAGGAAGTTAGGCCACAAAAAAAATTGGAAATAAAATAACTATGGAAAGAAAGCTTAGAATTCTCTTTAAAAGAGATATTCTGACAATCGGTTGGAACTCCATATAGCGTATACTCCCTTACAACGAAATTATCTTTATATTGAAATTCTTGTGAATTTCTGCAATCGTTACAGAGAAAAATTATTGCTATATGCCGAATGCTATATGCCGAATTGCTATATGCCGAAAAATGCTTCTGCATATAGAATTTGTTTCAAGATAAATCAGGTATTTCTTCCCCAGAATTTAAAAGTGTGAATCTTTGATGAATTTTATTTTGCAAAGAGATATCAGAAAGTGTTTTACACAAACTTAAGGTTGAAAATGCCATTTTTTTTACTATTTTGATCAATTTTATTTTTTGCAAGAATCGTGTAATTCAATCTTTTCTCTTTTCAAAACCGTTTTGATTTTCATTCTACATCAATTAGAAGCAGAGTTATAGCTATTTTTAAAAATATCGTCTGATACAAAATTGAAGTGACACACAACTTTAAATGCGTTTTTCTCAGAATTATGTTTTTTAGCACAAATCTCTACCATTATCATGATATCTCACATAATAATGCATAAAATTTGATAAAATTTTCAGGAAATATTTTAGACGCTAGTGTTAATGAGATGAATCACAATAATTGATGTATGATAAATAGTTTTTTGTTTGGGGCTGTTTTTATAAGGAAAGGAATGACGAATCGGGAAAATTTTTTATATTGGAACATAAAATTGTCTGTATTATTTTTGCATTTTTTTTGTCTGTATTATTTTGCCCGTCTGTAAAATTTCTCTTAGACTGAGGGTCATTTTGAAGATAACTGTCATATGTATCATGTGTGAGAAGGAAAGTAAAATAGTAGCATTAGAATTTTGTGCAGAGTGATAGGCGTTTTAGCTAAATTTCATTAAAAATTACTTGAAAGTGACCAATTTATAAAAAAAGTATGGTATTTACAGGCAAGTTTTTTTTAATTTTTTTTATTTTTAAATACCATAAAAGACCAAAAAGACCAAAAAAGAGCAAAATATCCTTAAAAAACATTTTTTTTTTTAAATTGGCTCCGAACGTAGGCAGTTACCTTAAATGTTCATGAATACGGCATCGTTGGCCACTTAACAACCATCTATTTATAAATCTTTTCTTCCCATTCTTTCTTGTTTGTCCTATTAATAAAAAAAGAAAGAATTAGGAAAATTAACATGCTATAAGCCACCAGCTATAAATAAACCAAAAGTCCGAAAAGATCGGTAAAAGTAATAGATCACGCGATTAAAATCTTTAAACGGAGGAAAAGTGATATTTATCGCCGTCTCAAAAATTATTCAATTATTATTCAATTCTATCTCAATTATCGTAAAAAAAACAAGATTATTTAAACAAGCCGTACTGATTTGATGCAATATTTACACTCATGCCCAGGTGACTGAACTTCTCACCAATCAACCACCTGTAACAGCTAGGCGCTGACACATTTTTTTCTTTCTTTCTTAATGCTGTCTCTGCAGATGATTTCACAGAGGAAGAAAAAAGAAAAACTTCTTTTTATAAACTCAAACAGTTCACGTGGTTTTGCTGGTCCCAGTTTGAAGGTGTGGGCTCTCGTTCCACACGAAATGATTCTGTAGGAGGAAGAAAGAACAACTGCAAAAAAGAAAAACACCACGAAATAAAACAAAATAAAATCATACAATACCTAGCAGAGAGGTCTTTGACTGGTGCGATTCGCGTTTGTCCCATATTCGGGATCCAGTCCTGTTCGAGTCGAGTTGAGGCCCTCAGAACCTTCTTTCTGGCAGACTAGTTGATATCGTTTGGTTGTTAGAACGAGGACGCACTTCAAAAAATGATGGAAAAATCTAAAGTTGCCGTGGATGAGAGCTCAACAGTGGATTATAGAAATGACTCTAATAGCATCGTCAGTCTTCCCCCGGTAAGATATGAGGTTCTTTAATATATATATATATATATATATATATATATATATATATATATATATATATATATATATATATATATATCTTTAATGCCTTCGGAACATTTTGATTTGTATTTTGTAAAACAATTTTTAAATCAAGTAATCATACCAAACTGCAATAAGTTAATTTATAATAATCAATATTAGTTATTAATTTCATGAAATTATCGAAATAAAATTTTTTTTTTAGTATTGTTGATAAATGATTAATAGTCATAGACATAAGTAATATCTTATAATTTAACTAAATATTTTCAAACTTATATTATTTCTCAAATAGTCTTTCATAAAATTTTATCTATTTCCGGTATAAACTCAATGCTTTCATATAAAGAAATATCAATTCAGGTTTTCAGAAATATATTCCATTTAATAAAAAAGCTATGAATTCAGAAAAGATACTTTTACATTCATAATATATTTTTTAAATTTTTAATCAATGATGTTCTGCCCAAGGAACACCAACAATAGAATGTTATATATTACATAAATGTGTACTTTATGTACATCATATGAAAAATAATACTCCATTCATACGTGTAAATTATTTATGTCTAATCTCAAGCAAGCATTATACTACATAGTTATTTGACAGAATATATCTAAAATGCATGAATTTTTATATTAACGCATATTTTTTTATCATTGTGTTTTCAAATTACACAGTTATAAATAACGAGATTACGAGATAATGCAAATGCTTACAATTTTTTTAAAAGAAATAACATAAAGAAATACGTCATACACATGCATAACACCGGTATTACACATTTTTCTAAATATATCATTTATGATAATGTTTTTAATGTGTGTTATATTTTAGCATTTAATTTTAACTGCTTTTACAAATACAGGTATCTGTACATTTCATTTTTTATAACAGCATCTTTTGATGAAATTTTTTTATTCATCAGAAGCAATGAATATTTAACTTCGTAGTATATCCCGTAGGCTTTCATTTTTACTGATATGTACCAGACATAGTCCAGTAATGAAAGTAAATATAACCACTGGTAACCAATTCCTATCTTTTACGGACAAAACTTGCTTGTTTTGTTTTGTTTTTAATTTGAAACACGTTGTAGACCGCAGACACCCTAAGTGTACGTTCAATCTCTTTTTTTCTCTATTTTTCTTTTTTTCCCTTTTTTTTAAACTTTTGCTAGTAAGAATTAATAATTTTTTGTAATTATGCTCGTATATTTATTTAATAAACATATAATTTTTTCAAAGTGTGTCTTACATAACTTTGATTAATGATTTAAATAAATCTCTCTTTTTTGTTATGTAATAGAATAACTAAATTTAAATTATATTCAGGAAAAATGATCATTTTTAAAAATAACTCAGATAATTTTAAAATCTAAAAATCTGCATCTGAAAGATGTGGTTTACTATTTTTCCTCTGACTAGCTTACATAAGGTTAGTCTTTTTTTATCACTTTTTTTGTTAGCAGGTATTATATATTTTGTCGTATAGCAGTTTACATTAGGTTACTCTTTTTAGTATATTTGATAATTTTCTCTCTTTTTCTATAATTAAATAAGAATTATATAAGAATTTTAAATGAATAGCATAAATTTTTGCTTTTACAAGATGCTAAAGAAGTATTTTGGTCCTATTGAATTCATGTAAGTACATGTGAAAGCTCATCATAAGTATGTCACTTCCTACCATAAACTTAAGGGCTGTGTTCTATAAGTATAAATGTAAAGAATTTGAGCTATTTTCCACTGTCTTTTTTATATTTACTACAAAGGGATCGCATTAACGTGTCAAGTGGGCGACAGTTGTTGCCATCTGAGATACACAAAATAAAAATTATCTTATTTTAGTTTGAAGAATTCTTAAAACTAAACTAAGAAACAGACCTTCACTTGATTAGTTTTTCTTTTTCTAATGCAGAGGCTCTTTTCGTGAGATATTCGCATTTTGTTTTTCAACGCAAAGATTTGTTGGCTATTTTATTATGGGAACACCATTGCTCCCTAGGAAGGGACAACAAGGTTACGATCAAGCCTTATTCATGATTTGAGGACAAGTGCTCTGCGTGGAAGCTCACGACGCTAACCACTATACCACGCGGGCAGCTCACTTGGTTAACTACGGTTTAGAGTTTGAGCAGAGAGCGAATCCAGTAAAACACTTTCATTATTAAATGTGGTTCAAAAAAGTTTTTGGATGAGGTGCATGCATATTATGAGTCGTCCCATTGGTTTCAATAGCCAAATACTATTTTTCTCTCTTACAAGATTTCTCCGAAAGGCAAGGTTCCTCTGTGACATAAAAAAACATTAATTTTGCATTTCATATGCGAAATCCTCATCCCTTTCTCTTAATATTTTAGTGAAGTAGAAAATTAAATAATATAAATATAGATGATGTCAGATAAAGAAATTCATTTTATGCTTTTTCAATTATACATGAAAAGAAAGTTTCAAATCCTGTAACCCTGTTCCCCATTTCGCTAGATTAAGACTTCCACTTCTTAGAATGTTCGCTTTTTAATGCTCGACATTAAGCATTCAATGTTGCCATTTACTTTATGTAAAAAAGATCATGTTACATATAGAGTCATATTGATCAAAATATGCTTTGAAGTGAAAAATGACTAAAATACTTAAAGTTTATGATCTTCTAATTTCCATAATATGTTCTAATAAGAATGATAATACACTTTTTCAAATCTTTTTAAAACTATCTATGATAGCATAATATTTTTTCCCAAAAGCAAAAGAAAGCTCTTACTCAATACAATTAAAATTAAGCCTAGACTTAGGGGTTTAACTTTTTCAAATTTCATTACTCGCCAGTTTACAGATAATGATATACCAAAGCTTTTTATTTTGGTTTTACAGATTACCGCTGAGCTTAAATTATAAAAGTTCACGAAACAGAGGGCTGTTCTGTCTACAACTATGCTTTAAAAGCCATAATAAATTCACTACCATTTAATACTATATATTTATTGTATCAAATAATGTACGTAAAGTGAATAACCTTTTTCTCGGTCTTTAAATGCATTAATGTGTTGGCTTACAACATTGTTAACACTGTAATTGTCAATTTTAATGCATACTGTGTGCTACCACGCAATTTTTTAGATTTTGTATCTTGTTAAATGTGGTCAATAGCAGAGGCACAGACATCATCCTAAATTGTAAGGGGGATGAATTAGACCATTTGGGCGATAAACTTTCATCTCTGAAAAACTCCTGCACTTGACCAAAACAAAATGAAATAACAATATTTGACATTTCTTAATACTCGCGTCCTGTGAAAGACTAAACTTAAAACATATTCTGAAAATCCTGCTTTATAGAAATATCAATTCCTAATGGCACTTCTTTTTGACAATTTTTCTCTAAAATCATTAGGTTTTAATGCTGTAATTTCAATAAAAAATTTCTCCTTTTTTCTCATTTTGGATCGAAATTTGTTATAACAGAAAACTCAAATATTCGATAAATTAATCAGCATTCTTTCCAACAATGTCCAGCAATTTTACTAACTTGCTGAGAATTAGCCGTTCTATTGATATCTTTGGGAGTCTCAATTTCCTATTTTCATTGTTTAGTTGGTTGAGTCAATTTAAGTCCCAAAAATACTTAACAAACATTTAAAATTAAAAATTCAATTAAAAATGGACTTTAGAAATTATTTTTTTCACTTAACATTTAAAGTAATAAAGTACGAAATATTCAGTTTACTTTTACTCATGAATTGAATTTATGGCTTTTTAAATCTTATGTTCAAGTTATAACAAGGACGTTAATATTCAAAAGTGCCTTTATTTTTGGAGGTCTTAAGCGCGCCCTTAGTTATATAAATCGTCTTCCATAGAAGACGATTTATAAAACTAAAGGCAATAAATACCATATTTTTCGAACCATAAGACGCACCTTTTTACACAAAAAACTGACTTAATTGGGGTGCGTCATATGGTCCGAAGGTAACATTAAAATAAAATCAATATTTTATTATATATATATTATATATATTATTAATTATATTTATTATGTATTTCTTTATCTTTATTAAGTAAGAAATTGAAAATATCTTTACATACCCAACAAAATACAAAATATTCCTTTCTAAAAATCCTCCCATAAGTTTGAGGTGCTTCTTATCGTCCGGTAGCATTTAGCGGGGTAATAGTATTAAAGCTGCTGTGTACTAAGCCTATTCGATTCGGTCAACTGAGTGTTAAACTATGGAGAAAATATGCCCAGGGATTACGAACTTGGATTTAAAGATTTTTTTTTTATAATTGTACTCCGTAATTGAGAAAGAAATTTTACACCTTGGGACATTTTTAGTTTTTTTTAAAGCAAATAAATTTTTAAATTTAAAATATATGGGGTAAAAATCTGGTAAAGTGTGTTTTAAATGCTTATTAATTCCTCTGGTGGACGAATTTTATAAAATGAATCCTGTTGCAAGGTGCAAAACAGTTAAGGCTACCTGAAAATACCATTTTTATTGGATTATCAGCATTTATGTATAGCTGTAAATAGTAGACAAATTTTCTCCATAGGTCAACATTGAGGTGAGCGAATTCAGTAGGGTTAGTACACAACATCCTTAAATGTGAAGAACAGATATTAGTTTTCATTTCTCAATTCCTATCTAACCTTTAGCATACGGGGTGCTATCGGGGCCCATTTTTCCGATTCTCTCTGTAGAACTGGAAATTTCATACCCCCTTTGTAAGAACAGTCATTAAGGGGGTCATATATATATATATATATATATATATATATATATATATATATATATATATATATATATATATATATATATATATATATATATATGTATGTATATATATATATATATATATACATATATATATATATATATATATATATATATATCCATACATACATACATACATATATATATATATACATATATATACATACATATATATATATATATATATATATATATATATATATATATATACATACATACATACATATATATATATATACATATATATACATACATATATATATATATACATATATATACATACATATATACACATACATATATATACATACATACATACATATATATATATATATATATATATATATATATATATATATATATATATATTCATTCTTGGGCCCGTATTCTTGGGATACATGCTATCCCACCTCGTAAGGGAAAGGTTAATTCCAATCGTAAAACGAAAAATTTCTGAAATGCTAGCAAAGGCAGATCGGTTTTCCCCCATGTTTTCCCATGAATTCACATCCTTTTCCTTCGCAGGCCTACGACAAGCCCGTCTCTACGACGCTGAAAATTGCCCGCATCCTATCTCTGACGCTGCTGGCAGTGACTACAATCGTGGGCATCATGGTCCTCTTGGGTATTTACATCCATCAGGGATACCAGTGCAACTGTGGCGCAACCGAGCAAGTAAGTACCCCTCTCCCGAATCGAAACATATGACGGGCATGCATACCTTTGGATTTTATAAACAGCGTAACGCGTCCGACCAGGGCGTCACAATTGTTACAAATTTTAATATGTCTTTTACACTGTCAGAAATCAGTCACGGCCTTTTTGAAACAAAACTCATGGTGAATCTTGCGCAAATTTCACAAATAATGCACAATTAATAAATATTTAAATATAATTCTTAATACAGTCGAATCCCGTTATAACGAACTTCAAGGGACCAAATGTTTTATTCGTTTCATCCGGTGGTTCGCTATATCCGAACCGTTAAGAAAAATGCTAGAGTCCACAAAATGTATAACTCATTAGTTGCAATGTGTATTCAATAATGATGTACTAAAAAATGATAAAATCAATTAAAAATTATCATTAATGAATTTAATCGACTAAAATCGATTACATGAAACTGACGCAATACTAATTAAATTACGTACAATTGGAAAACGGCGGGATAAAAATTTTCGTTCGTTATATCCGTGAGTTCGTTATATACCGGGTTCGTTATAACGGGGTTAGACTGTATTTTGATTTTAATGAATAAAATCATTAAATTAACTCTAATATACCTCTCAGAAGAAAGTCCTAAACTATTAAAAAAATGTATAACCTGACGTGCAGAGAATTTTCTTTGTTTCCCTCTTTCCAACACCACGTGCAAATCTCCCCGAAGCAGGTATGCCACGAAACGAATGACATTCAGGTTAAAGGAAGATTTACAATAGGAATTTCAAGAGTAGACAAAAACGCAGTAGTCAAAGGAACAGATACGCTTTACATTTAATGCCACCTTTTATCTTTGCTATATGTTGTGTTTGAACTATGTACTTTGGTTTTGTATTGCTTTTAAATACAGGTTTTAGGTTTTACCATGTGCCTGGCGCAGCATGTCCCTGTCGGGATCTTGTGCTAATAAACCCAAACCTACCTACCTACCTTACATTTAATTCAGAAAGAGTTATCGTTATTCTTCCTGTAAGGTTTACATAAAAAAAAAATTCTAACACCGTGTAATCCAATGTATCCAGAGCAGTCAAACATTTAAATCTTTTATTTTTACATACATAACTTAACATGTAAAAATATGCAAAATGTAATCCTTAAGATGATGTGTCCCATCGAGGAATTCTTGACTGATGCCTTTGGGTAAATCGTGACCGCAAGTCTAATTTTCTAAATAGAATAAAGTGTGAAAATGTTTTAAGTAAAGTATCTAAAGTAACTTCCTCCTTGAAAGATACGTTCAGTTTCCGATATTATTTTTTTCTCTTTATAAATCCTTTGCTTGATTTAGTCTTAGATATTGGCAGCCAAATCATAGGGAAGATGCCGATAGCTCTGTTCAGTCACTTTACTCCATTGACATGGAATTAAGTGGATGATTCTAGAATGATTTCAGTTCCAGGAGGCGAGGCTAAACTTTTTTTTCTTTGCTTTAAGCATATCATTCAGGTAATGGCTTTTGAACGTTTGAAACTTGCAAATTTTCTTCCATCCAAGTTAACCTATATATTTTGTATGTATATTGTACTTTGGTTTATATTACTAAGGTCATGCCAGGTTTATGGTTCTTAAGCTAGTGTGAATTATCTTCATTATTAAGATAAATATCAGAGTGAGTTAATGCAGTTAAATAAAACATTAGAATATACAGTACGTTCGTGGATAATCCAAGTATATTAAGAAGAAAATTTCACAGATTATGCCGTGACCCTAGATATTTCACACACCTCTTAATCGAAACAAATGGAATTATTTGAAAATTAATCCTAATATCTGGCCTAAATTGGATTAGAGAAATATCGTTCCGTTGCATGACAATGCCACCTCATAACAACGGAAAATGAAAAATTTCGACCTTAATGTTATTTACGGCATAAATTTGTTCCCAGCGTGCATCAGCGGAACAGATTGTTCAATGGCTCACACGATCCCCGACATGTCTGCGAGTCGCTTGTCGGACATCGACTAAAATTTTGCCAAGTAGACACGAGATGCCATCGTTTGCTCTACATGCCTGCTCAGCCTAATCCCATTTTGCTTAAACAGATAATAACCGTTTTTAAAAGCTGGTCGGAAAAGGATCCGCTCTAAATGCTAATCGAGACGACTCGGTGCTTGGAACGGTTATCATAATCGAGGGAAAAAGTAACCTTAGAAACGGGAACAAATAGTGTAAATCTAAATTATCAATCCACTCTTCAATGAAATCGGGACATTAAAGAATGAGAAAAAAAATGGGAATGGAAAGTATGTGCCGCAGCTATGCGAAATAGAATATGACGAGGATCCAACTGTTCTATGATTGCTTTGTTCTGATTTGGAAGAAAGTATCGTGTCTACTTGTATATTCAGCTGGTTGAGGCACTTTCCTTTAGTGAACATTGTGGAATTTATTTGCATTAAGATTAAAAATTATTCAGCATAAAGGTGAGCATTTGAAACGTTTGCTTGTATCGAAAATTCAATTCGAAAATTCAATTACTTGCATAGCAAAATAGAGACGGAGCTTGAGGAAGACTCATGCACTAAACAGAAATAACATCCTGGTGCAAAGCAGGATTTACTATCGCACGAAAATTAAGATTACGGTAATCTTTGATAAAGAAGAATGTTACATGTTTTATCGTCTTACAGTAGATGTACACTCCTTCCTTCAGGCATTGTTAAGCATGTATGCACACACACACACACACACATATATATATATATGTGTGTGTGTATGTATGTATGTATTTATGTATGTATGTATGCAGTACCGTAACTAGCCATTCCTGTGCCCCTGGTGCCCCTGCCTAGTTACGGCACTGTATGTATGTATGTATGTATACAGTATATATATATATATATATATATATATATATATATATATATATATATATATATGTAATATAATCATTACATCTCGTTCTTAAAATGCAACCTGAAAAGGAAAACTAGCTCAAATTTACATGGCTGGAGCTAGACTCAGCCTGAAAGAATTTAAATTTTGAAGCAGTCGGGTCGAATCATTTTATTAGGAGCGATAGTAACATACATCCTTTCATTTCAGATGCTCGGAGCGAAGTGCAATATCACCTTTCAACATTACGCGCTAGAAGCGAGGTACATGTGGCTGTTGTTTTGAAATGTCAGCGGAATTTCGGGCTGGCAATGCGAACTCATGCCTTTCTCGGGACGTATACACGTGTAGAAATGCAACGTTTACTATTTTATGGGAAGTTCTGTTGCTATGGGTTTTTAAAGCGTTAAAGTAATGTTACTGGGGATTGGATTTAGGAAAGGGAATTTAACTGATAGAATGGAGGGCCTAATATTTAATTTATTACATATATATATATATATATATGGAAAACAACCACTATTCCAATTTCATAAAAAAACAGGAATAAAATGAGGACCAGACTCCAAAATTGAAGAAGAATCTAAAAACAAAGGTGATCGAATCAAAATTTTAATCTTATATACTTCCACAACCAAATGAAAAGTGCAGAACATTTCAATAACAGTAGAAAAATATATCAAAATTGATATTGAAAACTAACACTTGAAGAAATACCAAATTAAGACTACTTGTGAAATTAAGTTTAATGATGGCTTCCCTTAAAGTGGGAACAATGCTCTTAAATCAATAGTTGTTTCTGAATGCTCTCTGAGAAAGAATTGTCCTTACAGGATTTGTTTGAATAAAATGATATGTGAAACAAATAAGGTTTTATCGAAAAAAAATAATAAGCCTCAAGGATTGAAATCTTTGCTTCCAATTTGATGTCGTTTTTAATATTATCATGTTCCATCAAACTGAACGTGCATTAAACGCAAAGGATATGGAGAGACTTAAGTGCTAGAAGTTCTTTCACAAGTTATTTTCAAACTGTGTCAAATTAAATAGAGTTTTTTCCTTTTCTGGAAAGGTGCCCGAATTAACCTCTAGAAACCGATTAACTTTCAGAAATCGATTAACCGCCCCCACGCTAAAACACTCTACTTTCATAGGAAGCAGTTGATTTCGATTAATCGATTTACTGTAAAGAGGTTGCCGTGTTACTTAAAGAAATACGTATTAGCCAAGAAGTAAAACTTTTCTGGGTTAAGGCTTCTGCGAATCTAATATCTAATCTATGTATGAGTTATAGCGTACTGCTTCTGTCAATCGATATTTTTGTTGGCCTCTAAGTATCCAAAAGGTATTTAGTCAATATACGAGATCTTCTTTTTAATCAGGGAAGGACTGCAAGATCATAACTCCCCCATACCCCTTTTCACTCTATAGCAGAAGTTCACACTTATTTTGTTGCTAAACCTTTAAACAGTTTTCCTTAAATCACGAAACTCCTGCCTTTAATTTAGGGTTAATCCTTTGGGAAATTCAATTTCCTCTTGGAACCCAAAGATTTTTTGGGGGAACCTTGAGGTTCTGCAGAACTTGCTGTTGGACAACATTGCTCTCTAGATATAAATAATTTATTTCAAATTGTTCGGTTCAAAAATCGTTTGGTCTTTTTCACGCCAATTCTAAAATAAATACTAAAATGCATGTAATACTTCTGAAGCAAAAATTTCTACTAATGAAAATAAAAATATACCATTCCAAGTTTAAGGGGAGAATTTGAATTGCGATTTATAAGGTTAGCAGTAATCATTTAAATAAAATTCTTTTATTTAAATTATTCACGTCTTGCGTATATTTTAAAAATTAATTCAATGCATTTTATTAGGGTTAAGCTTTGACCGTAACTCTTGTTATTCTATAAACTTTTGTCATTTCTGTTATAACCTCTTTGTTGGAATAAATATACTCGAACAATTTATGTTCAATTAGAGTATAAATAATGTTTTTTTTTTAAGTTTTTCTAAATTTTTCCATTCTATTAGTTGATTTTTATGCAACTTCCTTCTATTTATGCTTAATGATTTTTTCTCAATAAGGAATTTTTCAGCAGAAAGATGGCCAATTCGATATTTAACTCAACTGTATTTGGCGGAGCTAAAATGATAGGAACAAGACAACGGTGAAAAAAATCACAGTATTTGGACTTTTAATCAGTCTGACCGAATATAAATTATCGATAGAATATGAACAAACTTTAAAATTTACATATTTAAAGGTTTTTCATAGCCCAAACAAAATTTAATTTTGAGAGGAACCCCCAAAATGTTTGAGAATTGCTAGCTAGTATCGTATAAAAAAATGTTTGCTATGCATAGCGTTAAACGTTCAAGTGGAAAGCATAACACTTCCCTACAGAGAAAAAATAGCCTGAACACATTTCTCGTAAGGTTCAGGAAATGAAGCAAACCTCTTAATAGGTTTTGCTTGCATGAAATTTGATCTTCTAGAAATAGTGCACTTTAATTACTCTTCAGTCAACAGTTTCTTAATTTGGCTACTCTATCATGATAGCGGCCAACGATCTGCAAACGGCCGCACCCGAGGGTGAATTAGTTGAGCCAGAACTGATTTTCGATACTGCTTCTGTCATTAACAATTATTGTCCTTTAACCATACACCAAGAGAGAGGGAAATATCTAATTCATTATCTAGTTAACCATAAAGACAGTGCCGTGCTCAGGTGATGTTATCTTTTTGAGGTTACTCCATACGTGCTGAGACTAAGTTCCACGCATTTAGAGCTTCCTTGTATTAATTTTTCCTCGTATTTTGAGAGTTTTTGCTCCAGTTCTAAATTTTCAACTTTTGCGTTATCATTTATTTTAACTCTACACCGTCGATGACATCTGCATCCACGCGTTTGAAAGCATTCTTATTTATTAGACGGAATTTCCCTCATCTGTTCTTCCGCGTATGATGTTACTGCTCTGAAGCTATCCTCCGTTTAAACATAAGAGAGGGAAAATTATGCAGGAAGGAGTAAACTTCCCAGGAAGAAATCGAGCTTTAAAGTTAATTTTGTGATAAAAACTGCGAAATTAGATGACAGGAAGTAGTTTGTTTGTCTATGAATTCAAAGCTTTTCTCATGCCTTTCCGTACATAAGTAATGTTCCGTATACGTTAGTGAATTTGAGGATAATAGACTGGGAAACAAATGTTGACGGAAGAAGCTTTCATCAAATCGTCAATTTCTCCTTTCATGCAAATTATCTGAGAACATTATATCTTCAATGAAAGAGATTTTTGGTTGAGTAAATAAAATATGTTCATGCCCAGTAAACAAAATATATGTCGTGTAGCATTCAAAACCCAATGATGCGAGAATGATCCTGAGAGACATAATAGTAGCTATGTTAACTTTGTTGGCTGGAGAAAGAAGCTCACTTGAAAGTCTCCCCTAGAAATCGGGGAGATTATTGATGTCCTGTTATCACTGAAAGTTTTAATCACATGAATAACTGGAAAATTTAATGTTATTAATTTTAATTTCCTTTTAATACCATAGTAGAACGAACTTCGATAGTTAGCAAACTCTTTATGAGAGTTCATGTGACCAATGCTTAATATTCCTTTGATATTCTGGGGTCCGGAAAAACTAGATGAACTCTAAACCTTGTCTGTTACAAATTAAATAGACATGTAATATTTAGTTTGATTTTCTCGAAAGATATTTAGATTAGCAAAGAGAAATCAGGTTTTAAAAAAATCAGCCATGTTTTTCACACCAGATTTTTTCAAAATTTATTTAATTTAATTTACGTTTTGGAAACTATGACGTAATTTTTAAGTTTTATTGTTGCATTCGAACTGACCATCCAGGCACATTTTATGACAACATAAGGTGTGTGTTTTTCTAAGCAGAATTGGTTTACGAAAGAAAAATTACCTAATTTCCTTGCTAAATTTTTAAACGAAATTTCTTTTTCTCCTTTGCTTTGTAATAGTTTCTATTTTTTTACTTTACTTTTCTTTAACTTTCTTTTGCAACATTACTAGGTTATAAAAATTACTTATACATAGCTGTGAAGCGTATCAAGCTTACATATGTCAACTATTATTGCCACATGAGTAACAACTATTGTAATGCAAACAACTACCGCAGATTTGCTTAGTTGTTATTAAATTTGTAAGCAAAGCATATTTGTGCACTTCATTAAACAGAACTAAGAATGCTTATCTTTTGCTTATACTCTCAAAAATCCAGTTAATGCAAAGTGTTTGAGTAAAAAAAAAATTAACAAGATAAAAAGTTTATCAAAAAATTGTTTTTAACTAAAGCCTAAACTACTTTTCAACGTTTTCATTTTTCTGACTTCCCTCCCACAAATGTGAAATGAAATTAAAGAACAAAAAAAATTCGAATTAGCTTCAGAGTATTATATATTTGTACATAGTAAGTCTGCGTATTACTTAATCGTAAATAAAAATCTGAAAAAAAAAGAAATAAAATCCACAACGTTTCCCCACAAATTTTCTAACCTAACATTTCTTGCAAAACAGTCTATCCCGTCACCTAAATTTTACAAACGTCACAGTGGACAACGTCGAGGGCTAATCCACAGTGACGTTTGAAAAGAGCAACAGGTAAGTAACGGAGCTATTTTAAGACGGGAGTTAAAAATAAACAGCCCGCTTCTTTTTCCTCGCTCTAAAACTAACTTCCTCAGGCCTGAAATAGCTGGGTCAACATTGAATGCAGTAAAGATCAATAGCAGAAAGCTCTGGGAGATGCAGATTAAAAGTGCCGAGTTGAATTGTCCGTGGGCTGTTATGATATGAGAAATAATGTAAACATTGAGAACTTTTCCCCGTATAATATTCTTAGACGGAAGGTTCTGAAGTGGGAAAGTTGTTTATTTTTAGCGCTGAAAGTAATCGGTATTGCGATTAAAATTTGCTCGTGTGTGGGGTAAAAAAAAATATGCCTTCTAGTGTTATAAAGATTTAGAAATGTTATGAAAGCTTAAAAAAGACGATCTTTTTACCTGCGAAAGTGGTAGTATGGATACTTATTGAAATATTCTACTTTAAAAGAGTATTCTTCGTCCCAATATCTGCTTTTCCCTTCTTCAATAGCATAAAAGTCTAAAGCTTAATACTTTTTTTATCTCTTTAAATTTGCTTTTGTCCTACAAAGATAAAGTTAAGATTGTTTTGAATGTAACTTTCCTTTAATTAAAAAATTATGATTCAAAAGTTATTTCTAGATTTAAGAGGACAAGGGACCTTAAACCTCATTTCTTTTAATTTTTAACTCTATTTACAAAATGAGATTAATTTGTATTCTTTTTTTACTACATTATAGACCCTTAGAATTCAAAATAAGGATTTTTTTAAATGAATAATGCCTGTTTTTCGAAAGTTTCTTCAAAAACATACTAACATTTTTCAAAATGCTCCATCTGCATTCCAAATCATATAAAAACCTTAAATTTTTTTAATAACCGTTTACCGTATATATATATATAAACATAATTGTACATTGATTTTTTTGTTATGAATCTAAAGCCATAAATAATTATTTTTTTATAATCTTCCTGTTATTTTTTATGTTTTTGATTTATTTCATGGTCTATAAGTTTCGGTATTGAGGGTTCTCGGATCGAATCCCGGTATCGCGCCTCTGAAATACCTCCGTTTGTGTCGCCCCTTCATAGGGGGTAATGCTGGTCTACCTACATGGTGCCCCCATAGTAAAATGGCCAGCAAACAGCAGAGAACTATAGGCGAATGTCTACACGACAAGTGCCTCCGCTAGAAATTTTTAAAAAGTTTCAAAAAATATTTGTGGTTTCAAACAAATATTTTAAAAACTTTTTCAAATAAAAGTTTTGTGGCAAACTTTTTAAAATAATTCACAGTTTTGTGGCAAACGCTTGAAATAACACTCCTGAGAAATTTTGAAAAAATCAGAAGAAAAAGGATGCACATGGAGCACTTTGAAAAATTCTAGCACTTTTGAAGAATTTTTTTAAATACATGTGTTATTCTTCATCAAAATACTTATTTGTGAATTCTAAATGTCTTCAATGCACTTGAAAAGGATATTAATTATTCTCATTTGGTGTATAGAGTAAAATATCATCAGAGGCGACAAGATTATGGCCATGAGAATTATCATCTATGTATATAAAACAGTTCCGTAACTGACTGACTCACTGACATACAACGCACAAACCAAACCTCTGGACCTAAAGGGCTGAAATTTTGCATGGCGATTCTTCTAATAGTGTAGGGGTGCACTAAGAAAGATTTTTGAAAAATTCTTCTTAGATTTATTTAAAATTAAATTTTTAAGCTGTTTCAGTAACTTTTTTAAGTTTGCATTTAAAATAATAATTTGAGGGCTATAAAATTTAAATCACGAGAAAGATCATAAAAATTCCTTTAAAATGAAATTTTTTTCGAATCTTTACCTCTATTTTCTGATTTTTGGGGAATTTTTAAAGATTAATTTTTAGAATTTAATTTATTAAATGCTGATCACGTGATTTCAATTTAAGGTACTTTAAATAAATTTATCGTCACTTCATAACAGCGAAATAGACAAAAAAATATTTTCCTTTTCTTGCTAATGCGGCAGACGATTGGACATTATCTAAAAAAATATTAAAATACAGTAAAAGATATGTTCCTCAAACTGTACTATATTAACTGTACTATATTATTTAGTATGTCCTATTAGATTTAATTTGAATATTTTCTTCTACATTAATTTGTCTATAAAATATCCCTTACGATTTTTTTATAAATGTATTTTTTTACATCAGTTGTATTCATTGATCGTCGTATTTATTATAAATATATATATATTGGCATTCATTGCATACATTGACCGTTGTATTTAATTTGAATGTACTCCGTAGCGAAGTGCGGGTTTTCAGCTATTACCGTATAGGAATTCATCATCATCTTCACCTAACTTAGAAAATTTCAGTTCAATCGATCCTTGACTTTGGCAGATTAAACTTCCGTGGATTTGATAGTTCCTCAGTTTACAATAATTTATTAAATAAGAATTATTTTTTTTATGTCTGCAGCCTTTACTGAAGGAGCTAATTTTTTTTTCTCCCGTGACAGATATTTTAAAAGGCAAAAACTGAAATTTTGATAACTTATCCAGCTGTCTGTGTTTTTGCTGATAAATGCAGCAATTCTCTTGAAAAATTTGTCTAGACATTTTACATTTGGTTTTTATTATTGGTACGGACAGGAGTCTGATCAAATCTTTATAAATTGAGTGCGATTATTTTGGATTGTTCATCTTTAAATATAAAATTTTTAACATTTTTCTGTAGGAAATATTGCAACTGTAATTTACAAAATCCATCAGAACGAAAATATGAAAGCAATATTTCATGCAGTATTTCTATACATAAAATTCGAATCTTATTGATTTTGGACTAAATAATATAATCAATCTATTCATTACTCGCATAGACAGGAAATTAAAACTGAAAGTAAAAATTTTTCAAATAAACTTTAGTCTATTGTAAAATACCCTAGAAATTAAATTAGGGCTATAACATTTTACACGTATTACGGTACTGAGTCCTGAATCTTTTTCCTAACTCTCAATGATTGATTCACGGCGTCTTTATCAACTGATTTCCACTTGTAAAACTACTAAATTTTTAGTGAAGCTGTGATTTATTGCCGTCATTTCTCAGCCCTGAAATAGAAAGAACGAATCTCCAATAAATTGTATGATGGGTTATATAAGGGCTAAAAGATGTCGAAAAATACTTATGATTATGCCACTAAAGGAGTGGCTATTAAAAAGATTCACAGATTCGCTCATTTTTTTTCTGAACGCTCCATAGAAATTAGAAATATAAAAATGTCATTCAACATGTCCCTTTTTCTGATCTTGGAAAGAAATGAGTAATTATTTCTCGAATTGTCCAATTTAAATTCGAGTAAATGATGAAGAATTAAGGCTACCACTAGAAATGTATCTCTCGAACTTTGAAATTTTCCGTGTATATGCGAAAAAAGCCCAAAATAATTAATTCTAAGTTTTTTACAATTTGCATTGCTTATCCAAATGCATGCACTCTTTAACTCGGTCAATAATTGCTGAACTGATTGTTAAAATAGCTGAATTTTTTTAATTTAAAAAATATACTACAGTTATTTTTAGGTAAAACACAAAACCCTGAAAGCTTACAATAAAATAACGCTTTTTCCAAATTTCAAAGAACAAAAAAAAATTAATATTAATACTCGCAAAATTATACTCGCAATTACATTTGGTTTTTTTTACAAAAAATTTTTTTTAATCCTTTACTACTCGTATCGTTCTCTTGGAAGCCATTTAAATAGCAAAAGTTTAGAGGGTTTATTTCAAATGATAATTTTAAAAAAAAATGATTATTTTTCCTCTTTTGACTTTATCAGCCCCTTAAAATGTCGGCAAAAAGAAAAAATTAAATTTTTATCGGATCAATCAACCTATTATTTTGGATGATATCGTGTTTTGTCGGAATACGCTAAAATTTTGCTTAGATTGCTAGAAAATGAGAATGGGAATAATACAGTCGTACCCCGTTATAACGAACTCCAAGGGACCAAAGGTTTCGTTCGCTTTATCCGGTAGTTCGCTCTATCCGAACCGTTAAGAAAAATGCTATAGTTCACAAAATGTATAACTCATTAGTTGCAATGTTTATTCAATAATGATGTATTAAAAAATCATAAAATCTATTAAAAATGATCATTAATGAATTAAATAGACTAAAATCGATTACATTAAACTGACACAATACTAATTATATTACGTACAATAAGAAAACGGCGGGACCAAAATATTCAATCGTTATATCCGTGAGTTCATTATATACCGGGTTCGCTATAACGAGTTCGATTGTATTCCAATTCTAATGAAGAATGCTTGAAAACATTCTACAATGTGTTATTCTATAGATTACTCTATAATGCTTAAAATATGATGCTGTTTTAAAGGAAAAATTCTCGAGGATAAATTTCAACTGAAAATAAGAATCAAATAAAAAAGTTGATATTTTTTTTCGTCAATTTAACCTTAACAGTCCCGTGAAATAACAGCAAAAAGAAATCGCTAAATTTTTATCGGTTCACTGAACCTAATACTTCAGACAATATCGCCTCTTTCCAAACTATTCTTTGATCTGGTGTTTTATGAATCCAGACGCCTTATTCTTATGTGTATATAGAGGCTTTCATTACCCGTGTCATCTCACCCAATCACCATAAAGAAATTACCTACCATGAAAAACCCACTAAAGAACATTGTTCGCAGAAACACAACCACTCCGGAAACGAAGCGATAGGACTACAATGCAAGCAGAATGGCGGAAAAAAAACATATCCAAGTTATACCTGTTTCGAAACGGTCCACGGATCTTTATGGTTTGGAACGAGGATTGCGGTAGCTCGAAAACCCGGCTTCCGGGTTATTTCTCACACGTGTTTAGACATTTGATCTTTATATATATATATATATATATATATAAATACAATACAGCAAGGTACAATGGGTAAAAGAAATTGCGATCAAATTATGTTTGAATGAAAAGGGGTCAAGAGGTATAAAAGTAGAAGTAAAGTGATGATCTTGTTAATTTTCTTTAACCCTTTTAGCGGGCGCGCCCGTGTACAAAGTGCAACATTTTCGTAATTTTTAATGGTTTGCTTTTACATGTAAGGTTTGAATGTTCTAAGCAGTTTTTATTTATAGCTACACCTTTTCTAATGCAGTTCTGGTTTTCTGACCCTTGTTTTCCTTCCCATCCATTGTTAGGGATGATTTAACCGTAGTAAACCAGCGATTATACTGGATTACAATACGACAGAAGCAGGAGTTGATGTAGTCGATCAAATGTGCAACTATCCCGCATATCACGGAGATGGACAATCTCGTTGTTTTTAAGTTTTGGGACATGATAGGAATCAATTCGCAAGTTGTCCTTAGATCCAATAAACTGGACAGTTTTGAAATAAGGCGATTGTATCCGCATTTTTTGGCCATTAATTATACATATATCTCAGTATTATCAACATTTTTATACCTTGTCATAAAACGCAGAATTATTACTTTTAATTTGAACTGGTGTTCCAAAAATTGGCGCGCTCGCTGAAGGGTTAGATAAAAACATATAGAAGATGAAATTAATGAAATTATAGGATTAACCGTGAGTTCATATATAAATGTAGACAAAATAAAATTTTATAGGAAAAACAGTAAAATGTCTCCTTTATAATAACCAACGTCACGATAAAACCCTCTAAACGTTTTTAAAAGGAAAATATGCATTTATTTTAATGTAAAATTTCACTGATTACGATAAAATTACGGCGAATATGTAAATGTTTTTACTATGATTATTACTATTCTGCTTATTAAAGATCTATTAGTGAAAATGAAATTTTTACGCCTTAAGGACACTATCTATGACAATAAGATAATTCCCAGCAATATACACTGCTGGCCACCCAAATTGCAACATCAAGAAAGACAAGAGATATCACAACAAAATTTATTTTGTAGATAACATGTTGACCAAGTATCAAATAATTAAATTTATAGACTTCTGTGAAGTGTGATTCCTGCCAAAATCAGTAGCCAGAGTAGCCGCCATTGTTGGAGATCACCGCTGCCACACGCCTCGGCATTGATTCAAAGAAACTTTGGATGAGTTCTTGGGTTACAGCAGACCAAGCAGCTTCCACACGTTGCCAAAGTTGATCTGCTGTGGCAGCTGGGGATGGAATCTAGGTCAATCGTAGAGCAACCATGGACCACATGTTTTCTATCGGCGAAAGATCCGGAGAGCGAGGCGGCCAGGGAAGCAATTCAATCTGGCGATTGACGAAGAACCGTTGGACAATGCGTGCCACGTGTGGTCGCGCATTATCCTGTTGAAATATGGCTGTGGGCAAGCCCTGAAGGTAAGGAAGGACAACTGGCTCCAACACCTCGGAGATGTAGCGCTGGCTGTTTAAAGTACCGGCAATGCGTACTAGAGGTGTGCGAGAGTGATATCCAATACCGCCCCATACCATAATACCCTGTGCAGGACCAGTGTGGCGGTGCATAACGCATCTGTTCAGCATCCTCTCTTCACGGTGTCTCCAGACTCGAATGCGACCATCGTGGTGTTGCAGACAGAAGCGTGACTCGTCAGTAAAGACAATTTCATTCTATTCTGCCATCCACATCCTTCTGTCATCGCACTATTGGCGGCGGAGACGTCTGTGGTTCTGCGTCAAGGGTAGACAAAGCAATGGACGTCTTGCGGACAGACCACTCTGCTGTAAACGGCGTCGAATGGTACGCGCAGACACTGGATGATGCGTTACAGACTGCATGTGCTGTGCTATGGTTCGTGATGTGACTGAGCGATCCGTCACTGCCATGCGCACAATTTGCCTGTCATCACGTGAAGTGGTGCGCTGAGGTGGATGCGATCGAACACGCCGGTCCGTTGTACCCTCCTGCATCCAACGATCACATATCCGCATTACAGTTGTTTGGTTTCGTCCAACACGACTACCGATTTCCCTGAAAGATAATCCACAATCTCGGTAGGCCACTATCCTTCCTCTGTCGAACTCGAATACTTGATCAAAAGATGATCGCTGTTTTCGACGAGGCATAATTGATCGTTTTTCGAAAAAACCACAAGAAAAACACAATTGCCGAACTTGAAATCGTCGAAATCTCCAAGCCTTAAATAGCGCTTTGAAGTGGCGCCACAGGCGCGCGTGATGTGCGTCTGCGCTGAAATTCTAATCATTTGCATATATCACCTCCGATAATGCATGTTGTAAATTTCATGTTATTTGCATGTTTCCTTCAGGGTGTTGCATTTACAGTGGCCAGCAGTGTATTCCCCTTCGCCCAGATAATATTGCTGTAAAAATGTCTTACTGTATTATTGTCAAAGCTTTGTATTAGTCAGAAGCATTTATTGTTTTGAAGTCCAGATTTGCTTGCTTGAATACATAACATTAGCCAAAATTTAAGCCCCTATGACGCGAATCGTTCCTTGCTCAACTTTGTTTCTCAGAAAGTTAAACAGACTTTTCTTGTTATAAATGTTTCTTTTTTGTTTAACGATAGAAAACGTAGATTGTGATGTATACCCAAATCTACCATTTCTTTTGTTGTCAAAGTAGAAATGACTCATTCAAACGCAGCAGGAAAGATAATTTAACATAATTTAACGATTAATAATTCTCTTTATTCCCTCAAGTTTTTAACGTTGAAGTATTCAGTTATGAAATAATAATAAAAGTATAAGTTATCTAAATAAAAGCAATTCGCATTTTTCAATTGGAGTGCACAAAGAGAAGAAAAATTTAAACATGAAACATATGTAATGTTTAACTTTACACTTTTTTGCATATGAACTTTATTACCAAAAAGTTCTTAGATCTTTGACTCCCACTGGAGAATGTTTCAAGTATTCCTAGGAGAGTGGGCACCTCAGATGTACTCTAAAACTACAGACAATCAAGGGTGGAGCACGGTATCCACCCTAATTCTGGCGTATTTTTGGCAGCTTCAGTATCAAGCGACTAACCCTTGGCGTCTCCATTCCAACCACTAGCAAAAAATATCTCGGTCAGTTGTTTTTCGTATAAAAGAGAGCTTTTTGAAGGATTATAACAGTTCAGAATGAAAGGTTTTTTTCGCCTCTATAACGTTCTTGACATAAAATTTTGTCAGCTTAATGATACCAAATTCTTTCGAAACGACCCCAAAAATAATAAAATTTCGGCGTTGATGTTAAAACTTGATTCAAAAGTAAAATAAATAGGCTGAGATAGGATGTTTAAATAAAATGACACTTTCAATAACAAACTTTTTTTAAAAATTACCTGATCTATATTCTTCACAACGTTAAAATAAAAGTTAAATTAACATAAAAAAACACTCTTAGGTTAAGTTCTTATAAAGCCATATTTTAAATGAAAAATATTTAAAAAGCTATACAAAATGAAATTTTGAACAAATTAAGTCCAAGTTGTCTTCGCGCTATATTTCAAATAAATAATAAAAATAAGCAAAATGCTGAATTCTTCTTAAAATCAGGTTTTTGTAAAAAATTTCTAGAAAAAAGTAAGAACAATGCATTTTGAAAACCATGTATCTTTCAGTTCTAAATATTAAAAATTATTTTGAGCTTTAAACCATATTTCTGTAAAGAATGTTTTTTAAAAAAGTACAAATAAACAAAACAACCGGATTTCTGGCCAGGTACAGAGAGAAGGAGATGCTAAAATCAGACGGGTCACCAGAACAAAGTGTTTATAGTCAAATTAGGCTGAAAGTTGTGAGTGCAGTACTCCAGCCGTTCTACAAATGTGAAAACCAGTTACTTTGGCTGTTGTGGTTAGTCTAGTGTTTAAAAAAGATACAAACGTGTCGCTCAAAAGATATCTTCACCTACTTTCTATGCTCGCCAACCAATAGCAGTCATTGCAAAGATTTGATTTTACACTGGCACTTGTCTTGAGTTGGAGCCTGAATAATTACTATTATGGAGATGAACTATTTTTTTTTAAAGTTATTACACGTTACAATACATTGCACTTCCGCCTGTGAAGGACCTTTACAGTATTCTACTTTCTACGTTTCGTGTTACTGGTGCAGCGAAAAGAAAGAAATTTGGTTTCGAACTATCATGACAATGGAGATTCGGTATGAAAGTACAAGCCTGCATTGATAACAACACAATGTCAACTATCTTAGCTTTTTTTCCTGATAGCAATACGTCATACTGACAAATATTCAGTCTAACTTCTGATCCTTAACCATTTTCAAATCCTCGCTGTTTTCCCCATTCCTTCCCTAATATTTGAACTGTGGTATAGATTACACGATTTGGAGTCCCAACTTCTCGACAAGTTCTGATAGCTTTATCGATATTCCAATTTACTTACTCTCTGCAAACTGCATTTCCTGCTTGCACAGAAAAGCAAACGGTATTTGGCATAAAGTTGTCGCGACAAGCAGTTTCTACAGGCAAACAGAATCGTTCATAGTAAATGAAAGCTGTATGTGAACTACCGTGTTATAATATTACACAATAAGATGAATGTTCGTCTCTTTTATGTTTTTTTTTCTTTCTTAAAAACATCCCACTTGCTTAGGTAAAGATTTCAATTTCCATGATTTCAATTTCGGAAGTAAATTGAATTCTGGTCACGCCTGGAAAAAAAGAGAATTTTAACTTTTTACTATACTAACTTCTCAAAATTCTTTTCTAAATTTATTATGGTAACAGTACTTGGTACACTGGACAATTTTTGCATTATTCTCAGGGTTTTAACATGACATTTTAACCAAATAAACCCCTTTGTCTAAATTATCAAATTAAGAGTCGTTTATGCTAATGAAAAAGCTAGTTTGTTGTTAATTAGGCCCATCCGATGGAATTTAGTATAATACAATTCATCTTGTGCGTGTAAACATAAAAAGACTTGTTTCGGTTCTCCATTTTAGATCACACCTCAATATGCCGCGGTAGCTCTCAATTTTTGTAGAATATATAAAACCATTTACACTTATATATGGGTGGGATAGCATTTATCCCAAGAATACGGGCCCAAGAATATATATATATATATATATATATATATATATATATATATATATATATGTATTGTTTCGGAGAAATTACTGAAAGTAAATAAAATTCCCCTCCCCAATTTGTTCGAACCCCTTACAAGGTTGTCACAGGAAGGACAACACTACCCCTAGACATCCTAAGTCCTAACATGGCACATCGTTTAGTCGATAGAACAAATCAACAAGAAATAGTTTTGTTCAACTATTGCTTAGAAAGTGTATACGATCGTGATGACATTACAGTAATGCTCAATCTTTCTGATGTGACGTTTAAAAGAAATTTGTGATAATTTTCCCAGATTAATAATCCTTGAAATGCTAAACCGTCTGTTAAACTAGATGACTGTCTAATGCCGATTGTTTTTTTTTTCGTTCTCAGGTTGCAGCTAGTCAGGTTCAGCCAGTCTCTGCAGCCAGGATTGATAGAATGGACCACGACAATACTTACACGGCTGACGACAAGACGATTAAGGAACAAGAAAAGCAACTGCCCGTACCTCTTAAGTTGGAACTGGACGCTGCCCTCGGAGTAAGTTTGTGAAAATTAATAACTTTTAGTTGTGAGAGTTAATAAAAACTCTCTATATTCTTTGCTTTATAAAACATGCTTTATATTCTTTTGCAAATACTTTGTCAATAGCATGGTCTAAAACTATCTTTGTTTCCATCAAATATGATTTTCTAATCCCTAACTTTTATAAGGCGAGTATTAACCTTTTCCTTACGGGGTGGGATAGCATGTATCCTAAGAATACGCGCCCAAGAATGAATATATATATATATATATATATATATATATATATATATATATATATATATATATAAAATCCCCCTTAATGGCCGTTCTTACAAAAGGGGTATGAAATTTCCCGTTCCAAAGAGGGAATCGAAAAAATGGGCCCCGTACATTATGGTAAAAAGAAAAAAATAACACTTTACGTCAGATGTGTTTAGATATAGTAATTAGAATGTGTTTAATTCTACACGCCAATGTTCTGTAGAATTTCTGTATTTTTGAGGACTCAAGTATTAAGCCTTGATAAGAACATTTAACATTTTCATATATATAAAGAAATACTACCTAAGTCAAATATATTTAGATACAATTAGAATGAGAAGTAGAAAAAGAATATGATCCCTCGAATTTATCGGTACGAGCTTACTGTGCCCTTTATTAAATAGCAGTTGGGCAGTTGAAGTCTTAGAGTATTTTCTATACATCATTTTTTTTTTTGGCCTTGTTAGCTTTATGCACAACCACTCGCCGTACTCGATTGATTTAAAGTTATCCAATGTGACTTACAGTTCTTGTTGCATCGGTTTTCGAGCAACCTTTCTTTCCCCAATCCAGAAAAGAAATCTATCTTATCTGTTTTTCTTAAATTATCTTATATATTTTAAAAAATTAATAACATGTGTTCATGAATACTATAATTATTTAATAGCAGTCTATTAACATTTGAGGTATACACTATACCCAAATGCATTATGGGAATCCATTCCTCTTTTTTAAAAAAATACTTTTAACTTAATCCCTCTAACAATAACCAGCCTAGTTCTTCTCCATTATTTTACATGAAACAAAATATCCATTTCATTTCAGAGACTCGGTTTTTTCTTTTTATCATAAATGTTTTTTGAAAATTCATATTTTTTGTTATTTTATTTTTACACTAAAACTACCAAGCTTAGACCAACCATCGGTAGACAAATTGGTATATCTTAAACGGTAGTTCATACAATAAAAGATGTATCTTCATGAGGTATAGCCTACTTCTTAGGTTATGTAAATTAGAACTAGATTTTATTGGTTCCTCAAGCAGAAAGAGGACCAAAATTTACATTTTATATTTGGCTTGAAATCAACATTTAAATACCATCATTTGTAAAATTTCATCATCTACATTTACTAATTTAAATAACTTCAAATAGAAATGCACTCGACTGGGCTCGGACATTTTAACACACAATAGTTAAAAATATTAGCTGCCATTTTAAATCCCACATCCCACATTATACATCTGATGAAACCTTTGTGCCTTTTTCCCCATATGGTTTATTCTTCTCTAATAATAGTTCTAAATTTAGTACGCATTTATGTGCTACTTAGATGTTTTTGTTCTACTTCAATGTTCCTATCATTATTCACCTTTGCCTCTTGGCGTTTGTTTCGCGCATTCTATTTATCTTACTTAGTATTCCTTTCAACGGATCCTTTTCACTGCTAAGTAACATTTCTTTTATATTGTATCAAGTGTTTTGTTTCTTTATTATTCTCTTTACTTTCGGCATATAAATCATTTCACTTCCATTGTACGTATTCCGTTTATTTAAGCTTTCATTTCCTTCTGTTGCCATTCAAAATTATTGAATATATTACAGAGGATTTCGTTTTTAATTACTTTGTATCATCATATTTTTTTTCACGCCTTATGTCTAAACCTCTACCGTTTGTTTGGATATTAAATCACTGATAAAATAAACAATGCAGCTCGAGATAAACAGTACAAAATGCGCTGTGTAAGTTTGGACTGTATAAAACGAAAAGGGTTACATATGAAAAGAAAAGATGGAAGTATAACCAAAATAAAAATAGTCCTTTAAAGCTCCTTTCAAATGGATGTAAAATTTCCTCATGAAATTTCACAGAGATCTTAGTATATATATGTTACTGGCAAAGTATGAAACGCCGTCGTTGTATAGAATGCCTATGCACTGCATATAATGCCGGACGTTTTTAGGCAGAGTATGAAATATGAGAATTATTACATACTTTCCCTAGGCAATGTATATAATACCTAGGTATTCTATAGAACGACAAATGCTATTTAGCCAAAGTATGAAAAAAGGTTCTGATAAGGTTATTGAATAAATGACGTGCATTCCTCAAAAATACAAATGTTATTCTGAATTAATAATGAGAATGCCATTAAAAAAAATTTATTCAAAATACGTAAAGGAAAATGAAAGTTGTACAAAACAAAATTTATGCCTTTCTTACTAAAGGAAACAAAATTTTCATATAAAAAATAAGAAATTAAAATTAACCTACTCGTTGCAACATGGTAGGCTTGAATGACATTTTGAATTACATTTCATTACATTTTTCACGCACATTTCCCATTTTGGCGCTTTGTTTTACACATACATTTGACGAATCGTTGGCCGCTTCCATTGGACTGAGAAATTGCAAATGACCGGAGAGGAATTTCGTGGTCAGGAATATCTTCAATTCTAAGCAAGTTCTTAGGGAATAAAGTGAATTGTGATCTCTCATATACTTGTTTTAAAATTCCTTCAGAAGTTCCAAGTCGGTAGAAACCATTCTCTGTCACACACGTTAAAACTGTCAATATATTGCGCGAATCACCTCGCCCCTTGTCGACGCCGACGTCAGGAATAGGAACTCGCACAGTAGTTCCCAAAGAAGCAGTGGGGAAATTTTTTTCACAGTTCATTTTCATTTTTTTTTTGGCTTGTATTTCCAGACTTATTTTAGAATTTATTTTACCTTCAATGGCATTTTCAGTTTAGAAACAAATGGTGCACAAAATATCCATTTCATCGTCTTTACTAGCATGGCCACAGAAGGTATGAATTTTTTGACGACACTTTTTGCATGCAAGTGCATCATTCGTATCTTTTAAACACACACAACAGGTATCAGAAACGGAAATCTCTTATGTAAGCATATCTTCATCATGTTGGTTTTATCCACTATCGACTATAATTTCATCCATGTTTTTTTAAACAGGCTCTTTTTCTTTCATAATCTGATTAGTTTCACCATTTTCCATTGTTTGGACGCTTTCTATTTCTTTTTCTAGCTGCTCCTCTGTATTTTTCTTTTAAAACATCTTCAGGTACAAAGACCTCAGATGTAAGTCCTACTTTAGGTTTGCAGCCAAAGAGAGCTTCGTATGGTGTTCTTTTGATCCCAGAATAAGCTCTATTTTTCATAAATTGAACGAAACGCAGTCCTTTACTCCAGCGGTCAGATTTGTTGTCCTGCATCCAAGTACAGAGCATATTTTCGATATCTTGATTAGCTCTTTCGACACTACCGTGGCTTTGTGGCGAGGCTTCCCATGGACGATCTTCAGTGCTGGCCAAAACTCCTTCAAGCTGATCACCACATTATTGTCAAATTACCTACCTTGTCAGACTGTAATATAGATGGCGATCCAAGCAACGAGAATATGTCCACTAGGTTGTAGGCTACTTCTTCAGCTCTCTTTGACGTTATAGACTTGAGAATAGCAAATTTTGTGAGATGATCTTGGTACACCATAATAAATTTGTATTCTCTATCTGGCTGAGACTGAAAGTCAATAAGATCTACCTGACAACGGGAATTAAATTCGGAAAAAATCATAGGTTTCACAACAACGCCCTTTTTAATACCTTTCTGTTTTTTCTCTGGCAAGGTTCACAAAGGTGGATGTACAGTTTAATATCATGACGTGTAACGTTTTTGTAATTGGTTGCAAGTTCTTCCAACATTCTATCACGCCCTCCGTGTCCAATAGCCATATGAGCTTCATGAAGTACGAGAAATAACTCAGAGTCCATGACGTAATACTGTATAGTACTGACGCCTTCTTTAACAGGATAAATGAGTTTACTTTTGTTTTCCACAATCATCACATCATAGCGATTTAGCAACCAATAGTCCCTGGGTTCCTTCTTAGTAGTCATTTTGGCTTTGTGTACATCATTTATTAACTTCTGGTAAGTAGTTTCGGTTAAGAAAGAACTGTTTTTTGCAGCATAAACTCGAATTTTGGACAGTTCATCGTCGAATCGTTGTTTCATGTCTATAGACCATGACTTCTTCTCCAACACTACAGCTTGCTCCTCCATTTTCCTGCAGCACAGTAAAAAACTAATTTTTTGTTGAACAAATTTAAGTAAAATTGCGTATTTTGACACACCCGAACAAACCGCAAAGTGCAACTGACAAATTCTGAGCCTGAGGTGCGCGTTAAAAATCGAGTGCCTTGCCACGTGATATTCGAAACGAATCGGAGATGTATTTCATACTTTGCCGGTTTCTCATTTGGCATTCTATAGAATTCCTAGGAAATGTATGAAATATGAATCGTTTCATACATTGCCGGCTAGTTTTAGGCATTCTATAGAATACCGGATTTCATACTTTGCCGGTAACATATGTTTATATATATATATATATATATATATATATATATATATATATATATATATATATATATATATATATATATATATATATATATATATATATATATATATATATAGACAATGTTCATTTCAAAATTACCCATGAAGGTTATTTTCGAACTAAAGAATGCATTTATACGAATGAGAATATATCAGTAAATACGTAATGGTCCATCTAATACTCTCTCACGATAAGTAAAGCTTTTCTCTTTCTCTTCTCCAGACCATTTTAAAAGACCCCAAAAACAAGAAGGCTGAAGTCAACTGCGTTGCTGAAACCAGAAAAGCTAGTCAAGTTATATCTCAGGATCCTAAAATGGTAAGTGGTGTGACTCTTGATGATTTCATTTATGCATCGAAAATAGTTAATTGGGATATCCATGAAGTAATTCGTAGGGTAAGGGCCATTTATAGAATCCTAAGTCCCAAACCCTTGACATACACGGAAACAAAACTATGTCAAAGATTACTTTATATATTCCATACAATGCTCTGTAAGAAAACATTATATCTTTTCATATTTTACCTGCTGCATTAAATATGTCATCAAATATAAACAAAAATTCATAGCAAATTTGTCATTTTTTTTTACCTTATTTTATGTTTGGTACCAACAACGCAGTATCAAATTGAAACAAAATGGCTCAAGAAATAGAATATCTGTTAGTAAATGTTGTAAATGCTGTAATCTGAGTTGTTAGAAGTTTCTAAATATTACTGAACACGAAAGTTTTCCAGAATTTCGTTCTATAGTTTTTAACGCGCATTTTACTCAATGTAAAAAATATGTCACATTCGTAAATAATTCTTGCAAATTGGACGAAATTCACCATTAAATACATATAAATCCAAATCGGCTAGTACTCCGACTTTTTCATATTAAAAAAATACACTATGAACACGTAAAACATCATAATTAATTAGCACGTAAATGAAAGTTATGAGATACTAAGAAATTTATGTTTTACGCTCACAGAGTAACAGATAAAAAAGGATACCTTTATATGTTTAGATATATTAAATTGAAATCTTTTTGATAATTTTTTTCAAATGTATTCTGAAAATTTTATACGGTTCAGATTTCATCCCGCACACCAAGATAAATTTCATTTGTACTGCAAACTCTCAATTATCTGTGCTAATGCATGATGGGACAACGGAAAACTTAAAATCACTGATTAGCCAAGAATGGCCTCTTATACCATAGAATATGAAATATTAAGGGGTTTTAAATTAACTTAATGTAGGGAATCAAAAAGGATTTAATAAAAATAATTATTAAATTTACAGATTTTAAGTTTTTATAGGTATGTTCTGTTTCATTGTGTATGAAGTATGACAGTATTTAAGACAATTTGTATTGTTTTAAAAACTTTTTCTTATGTGTTACGCAGGTAATCCTCCCTTAAAAAGCAGTTTTATTTTATATTTTCACTCGGGCAGGTAGAAATCTCAGGCCCTTAACTTAAGTTAACCTTTACCTTACGGGATGGGATAAGATCTATTCCAAGAATACGGGCCCAAGAATATATATATATATATATATATATATATATATATATATATATTCTTGGGCCCGTATTCTTGGGATAGATCTTATCCCATCCTGTAAGGTAAAGGTTAACTTAAGTTAAGGGCCTGAGATTTCTGCCTGCCCGAGTGAAAAAATAAAATAAAACTGCTTTTTATTTTATTTTATTTTATATATATATATATATATATATATATATATATATATATATATATATATATATATATATATGTATGTATGTATATATATATATATATATATATATATATACATACACATACACATACACACATATAAATACATATATATATATATATATATATATACATACACATACACATACACACATATAAATACATATATATATATATAAATCTCCTTAATGGGCATTCTTACGAAGGGGCTATGAAATTTTCCGTTCTACAGAGGGAATCTGAAAAACAGGCTCTGTAAGCTAAAGGTTAAAAGATCTAAACTTTTATTCTTTCTACACACTTATTTTTTATTTTTAAAGAACTTACAAAATCTTTACATACACTGGAACACAGAGAGAGCTCAGGACACCTAAAAGATCTAAAAATAAAAGAGGGGAAAATATTTTAAATTCATGATTAATTTCAAATGAAATCTTAATTACGAAATGAAGAAATCGACGCCGGAAAAAAAGCAAATTTAGGACAGTCATTAATTATCAAATTCTGAGGAGGAAAAAGCAGAAGTGATAGAAGTAGTTCAAGTAATTCACCTGTGTGTTCCAGAAATAGAAAAATTTGCGCTTTCAGGAAAATGGGAAACTTTTCAAAATGAAGCGATTATTTTTTCAGAGAAATTATCAAATTTTTTTAGTTCTGCATGCGAAATTTGTCAATGCATGCATAAGTTATTTTTCAGTGAATTCAGAGGAAAGTCATTTCCTGAAATTTCTTAAAATACATATTCTCAGCTTTACAAAGTCAAAAGTTTCAATTAGCTAAATTATTTCCTTGAAAATTTTGGAAATTTTCGAGCATCACTTTTATGTTTTTGGTTAAATGCCATTAGCAAACTTCTATCAAATCAGTTTAGTATAAAAAAAAGTTTTAGTAGTTAAGAAATTAAATTAATGAGTAAGAATGTTTCACTTAATATTTGTACTATGAACTTAAGGCTTTTATAATGAGAAATTATTTTTAGAGCCTTATACCTCTCCATTTTGATCATAGTACACTTCAATAACAGAAAATTTCTTTAGTATTAGTTATAGTATTAAATATAAACTTTAGTATTTCTTTGAAGAGTCAATCTAAACGTCTAATATTTGCGACAATTTCAACTGAATATTTATTTTTTATGGTAATCTATAAATTTTCTTGTGTAAATACTGCAGATATCAAGAAGGCTCATGAAGATACACTCCATATTTTTAACAATCTAAAATATAGTCTAGTTAAAATTGTTAAATGGTCTATAAATATTCTTACATTAAGAAGTAGAGAGGCTATATTTTCAATAGTTTAAAAAATATTAAATATAATTGAATTTTTATGATCGATTAACAATCATATACAGATATTCTCCAAATATTAAGAAGAAACATAAGACTATACTTTCAGCAGTCTGTAATATAGAAAATATAATCAAATTGTTGAAAGATGTGTTAATATTTTTTATTCCTAAAATTTAGGAAGAAAATAATCAAATAGACTTAGTTCAAAAGATTTTATTACTTTATAAAGCTTTCTTAACACACAGGGAGTTCTGCAGTTATTAGCTTTGATAAATTTTGCACTTCTTATACCCTGGAAACCTCCAAAATCAGCGTCCAGGATTTTGCACCAATATTCTGGGTTTCATCTATGCTGAGCCACCAAAATTTTCAGATTCCAACCGAAGGATGTACTACCACGAAAATATCCTTTCATTTTTTGACGCTAGTCGACGTCACATCTGATACAGACCAAACAAAGACAGACCTTTCTCCCCCTTAAACAATAGCTCTCCGCGAGAGAACAAGCATGGTGGCCTGGTTTCAGGCGGGCAACCACCAACTTCTATGTGGGTCGGACACCTGTGGGATGGAAGAGGGATCGAGTCCACAGGTTGTACTCGTGCTGACGGTTACGCATCGCTGGCCTACACATGCCTGGTTTCTACGGGAGAGAGTGTGTTTGTCTCTTAAAAATGATATATCGTTAACCTACATCTTCAGACCCGAGTCCCTCGAAGCTGCTTGACGCGCGGCACGGATGTTATGCAATGCATTAGCTGCTGGCACAGCCTGAATGCAAGGGAATCGGGTAAATTTTGCAATGTAGACTGAAAAGGAAAATCCGTGTAAGAGGCGTAAGACGCGAAAAAGGAAAGTGCTGAAAGTTATCTTTAGAGGAAAGTACAGAAATCTTTTAAGGAGTCTCAAGACAGATTTTCTTTTTTTCTCCATCTGCAGACATTTTGCAATGGTTTTTGTCCTGTCGGGTACTTTTGTATAGAGATCATTATGCATATAGAAATATTCGAACAATTTGGAAATTTGTTTTTAAAAACATAAAATTTTAATTTCAAGCATGTTTAAGTTTTTCTACATGAGCTGTACCAGTTACTCTGATCGCATGATTTTTGCACTTATCATCAAACGAGAGAAAAGAAGTCAAAATAATTTATCTTTAGAATTGTTAAAAAAAAGTTATTGATCACCACTTTAAATGGAGAATAAATCCGGATAAGTTTTTCTCGGGGGAAAATATTTTCAGGAATTTTACTCCAAATTCAAATTCGAACAGACAAAGGGATACTATTTAAAATTTCAAAGAGAAACCTTGCAAGGATTTTTAGATATATCCTTTTAAAGAGGGCAAATCCGGAAAAAAATCCATTTCTAGATAGACTTAAAATACAGATATACAGAAAGTTGGGACGAAACTGTTTGGCATTAAAATGCTTATCTGGATTTGTAACTATCCTACAAACATGCGTTGTATATCTTTTAATTCTAAATGGTTAATAGTATGTTTTAAGCCACTAATACAAAATTGTGATTTACCATTTGAGAATTTATTGTCTCGTGTCCCCTCAATCAACTTTTCATTACTCGTAAACAAAAAGTAGAAATGTCTTGTTGAGTTTTAAGTATGTTATAATGCAAGTCTACAGTTAGCTATATGAAACCTATGTGTAGCTTTAAATGCTTTCTTCCAACTTTTGCTACTAATGAACACTTCTCCACCTATACCATTTTTGTGTAATTGACTTCCGTAGATGCCTCATCCAATTCTACTTCTTGATCCATAGCGTTCTAAGCAAATCTAAATTCCACTGTCCCACATGGTTCATTATTTGCAGATTCATGTACACAGAATAACACTCTTCCAAACAGGATGCTCAGATACGGTGTGTTTGATTTTCAGGTTGAAAATAACAATACACTTTTTTCTACACCATTGGCGACTTTGCTTAACGTCCCTCACGGCAAAAACATACTACAGACATCCGTAACAACGAGAATGTTACACGTTTCGAATTTACTAGTGCATTTTCGGTTCAGAGTGACCGGTTAGAAGAATTTCCGGATCTCTACCTTCCATCACGCATGAGAATTTATTTAATGGGTTTCATGTTACGCTTCCTGAACTAATCGATACGAATTTAGAAATTCAATCAAAATTAACTCAAGTTATCGATAGTTTAAAATTTAAAAAAAAACAATTCGAAAGGAAAACACTTGAGTTTGTAGATGTAATAGCTCTTCATTCTTATCTCCGTGTTAAAGTATTTCATTGAATTTCAGTGAGACTTTCCTCATATTTTGACTTCCCCATATTTCCACTTGAGAGGAGGTATGGAAATTAGTTTAAACTGATTTAATAATTTCCTCTTTAGGGCGGCGTATCACTTGACCTCACACCTCTTAAAAGCTATGGGGAGGAAAAATTTTTCTCTCAGTATTTATTTTTATTTTTAAAGTACAGATTACCAAATTCATATTTTTAAATTCCGTTATCTACTTGTTGGTACCGAACGCCTTTGGGGTTGTGTCTAAAGTTTACGCGAGTTCGCCAACTCGTGATTCCTTGACATTTTTGGAACATCGCTATTGTATCTAAGGATAAATTATATAAAATTTACAAAAGTGAAGCACAGATTAATATATTTAAAGAATGGATGATTTATTTTGATTAATCCCGGATGCTTAATTTGATAATTCTTTTGTAATTACTGCAAACAAGCGTTTTTGACTGCTTATAGCTTGACCCCCCCCACCCATATACTACTTTCCCAATGTTTTGACTTGATTAATAAAATTATGATTTAACGTAACTCATATACAGGGTGTCCATAATTAAAGTCCCACTTTCAAAAGGCTGCAAAGAAAGAACCACTGGTCAGAATAACTTCAAATTTGAACTGAATATACTGGAAGAAGGGCGAAACGATTTGGCATAATAAAAAAAGTTCCAAAATGTATCAATAGATGGCGCTGTAACATTTTGGAAACTTTCTTTTTATTATGCCAAATTGTTTCCCCCTTCTTCCAGTATATTCAGTTCAAATTTGAAGTCATTCTGACCAGTGGTTCTTTTTTTTGCAGCCTTTTGAAAGTGGGACTTTAATTATGGACACCCTGTACTTGCAAAAAATTAACTGACAGGTTTTTAAAAAAATTGTTTACTTTCATTTCATCCGCTGCTACCTTTAATTTTTGCTATAATTTTGCTACTATAGGTAACGTCTAACGGATATGTTTTAACGTAGGATTACGTTCCTCCATAACGGTCCTCCGAAAAGCAAAATTTCAGATGTCCTGCGTCGCGAGTTATAATTTTGGCAGTGCACCAAACCCAGTCTGTATCGCTTGAGCAAGCAGTAAACAGTTAAACAGAAAATTACCAAAATGAGTCAAAATTGTGACATATATATTTATAGATATATAGATACATATATAAATAACACATACATACATATATACATACAAAAAAGATAAGTAACGATAAGTAATCCTACGTTAATAACCCGCGGTAATTTCGTTAGAAGAGACTGTCTGAAATTTTTTTCCCTATAGTATTTTGATACATAAATTCTAAAACAAATACAATAGTTCTCTATACACACATTTACATAAAGAGAAAAAATGCATCACGTAGTGAAGATTTATAAAGACTTATTAGTTAGAACCAGATGGAGCAGTGAGAAAAATTTAACGTACAACACAAAAATAATGCGACATTTTTTTATTATGGTTTCAAAACGGCTTTGCTTGTTTCAGTGATTTTTTTTAGTTTCGGTAAGACCATACTATGATATCTATCGAATCCTTCACACGTTCTTAAACTCAGTTCAGAAACAGTAAAGTATAATTACTTCATATGACTTTCAATATATCTGCTGCCATTGCCTTATTAAAACTGTGCGGCGTTGCAGCTCAGTGAATTCTTATAACTGACGTAAAATTGAGAAAATAGCAGAAACAAACAGTAGTTATCATAGGAATTACTAACAAGTTAAAATGCTCCACAGCTAATAAATAAGAATATAATTTGATATGATATAAAATAATAATAATAATAATAATAATATAAGTGTTTCAGAAATAAATAAATGTACTTAATTACCGTAAAAACTCGACTATAATACGCACCCGAGTATAATTCGCATGCTTGATTTTTCGCAAAATTTTCGGAAAAAATTAAAATTTGAGTATAATACGCACCCATAACTTTTCAATATTTTATTTACACAAATATTATGGTAATTTTTCTGCTGCCGTAAAGGACCGTCTTGAAGACATTTTGAGGGAAATAAATAAAATAAAATAATTAATTTTTCAATTGCAACAACCGGGGACTATCACTGTTTCAAGGGATCTGTTATTAAGCGAATGCGTGTGCGATACGAACTGTGAGTTCCGTTTTTTTAAAAGGAACACCTGCTTAGTAAACGGGTGGATGAATCACGGAGTGGAGATGCGCGGGCACCCGTGTTGCGACAATGTCTTACAGCTGCTGTAAGTTCGTTTATTCAATGTTTAAAACTACGTTTATTTTTGTACACGAGTATAATACGCACCCTCATTTTTGCGGACTAAAATGGTGAAAAAAAAGTGCGTGTTATAGAGATTTTACGGTAACTTATTTAATTGAAACTTTAACTTTTTAAAATTAATTTGGGACAAATATATTAAAAATTTTAACTTGATATGCTATCCAAAAATAAAAATTAATACAGTAAATATATGATAAACTAACGAATATACATAATGCTCTTTTTTGATATTGAAATTTAACCCTTTAAAATGTTTCGTGGCCAGTGCATGAAAATATTAACTTGATATGATAATTTTTTAAAAAAAATCTAGGAAATAAAAGATACTCAATACACGTTTCTAGTATTAATTTTGTAGATATTAGGCTTGAAACGAGCATTGAATATCGGAAGAGTAATAGACATAAAGTGACGAAAATGTATTGTAACATAGACGTAAATATAAGATATAGCAATGTAATATTAAACAAATGCCATTATAGTGCTGTTTGCTCTAAATCCAGGGATAGTTGAACTAATGCATTACTGCGACAGTAATTAAGAAAATGCTTACATCACTATAATGAGATACAAATCAGTTACATTTGGAACATCAGAAAGATAAAATAGCCTCTTACTGCAATTTATCTCCAATTTTGTGCACACTTTAAGGATATATGAGGGGGTTCTACTGAAAGATAAACAGCCAAATACCGCCAAAAAAAAACCTACAGTGCTCTTATTGAATGAGGTGACAATAATTAACTGTAAAGTGGTCTCAATTCAAATTCCTGGAGCAAAATTCAAATTCAGCCCAATTATGTGTTAATAATAGTGAATTAATTAAGTTTTTTTTCTATTCCCTGATCCTCTAACTAGCCCCATTGTAAACAATCATAACAAGATAAATAGCAAGATATTCAGAGTCAGCGTTCTTTAGAAGTCGATCGATCATGCTTAACCTAACAAAGAACCTGACGTTTAAAAAAAATGTAACAAAGGGGGTGAGTTAAAGAATAGAAAACTGAATTATTGATTGAAAAGGGGTGGTTTTTATCTAATGCATCTCTAATTTAGATTTAGATCATCGTTCTCTAAAAAAGCAATGCAATCAATAAATTTGACGAAAACGGTTATTAAGAACACCTTAAGGATATATTTGTTTCCTATCAGCTTTGCCGAAAGATGTATTTACGCAGTATTAAAGCTCTAATTATTTTTTTGTTTTGTTTTTTTTTCTCTCACGCAGCTGATGACCCCGTTCGGTAACTTCAGCACTGACCCCAAGCTGGTCCACCTGATGGGAGAGAGGATGGTTCTTTCTTGCATATCTGCCGTCAAGCCTTCCAAAAAGTCATCCAAGGCAAAGAAGGCAGCAAACAAAGGTGATATAGGTATACTGTCTGCACTGGTATCTATATATTTAAGTTACTAAGCCGATTCTCTGGGCAGTCCGTACGAGAAAACTGCTGCATTGATTTACAGTCGAACCCCGTTATAACGAACTTCAAGGAACCAAACGGTTTGTTCGCTTTATCCGGTGGTTTGCTATATCCGAATCGTTAAGAAAAAAGCCAGAGTTACAAAATGTGTAGCTCATTAGTTGCAATGTGTATTCAATAATGATGTATTTAAAAAAATGATAAAATCTATTAAAAATTAGCATTAATGAATTAAATCGACTAAAATCGATTATATTAAACTGACACGATACTAATTAAATTACGTACAATAGGAAAATGGCGGGTCATAAATTTTCGTTCGCTATATCCGTGAGTTCGTTATATACCGGGTTCGCTATCACGGTGTTCGACTGTACTTCATTTTGGTCTTAAACAAAAGGTTTTAATCTGTAGATGTGTCAAATTTGGTATTTGTAACAGCAATTTCTATTAATTAGTGATAATTTACAGTTAAAAATTACTTTCTGCGCATGCCCAGAGACATGTTTAAATCTAGCTTTAGATACTCACTAAGCCCGAGGCCTCATAAACACATTTTGTTTTCGCGCATGCTCAGTGACATGTCTAAATCTGGCTTTAGATACTTACTAAGAACAAGGTCTCGTAAGAACGTTAATTTGTCTATTCCGAGGAATCTCTCCATCTCTCTCTCTGCCATTTTTATTTTTAATCACGTTTGCGAGGTACAGAATTAATCCTGACAGAAATTGTTTATTTTACACTATAAGGTAACCATATATCTTTTTATTGGGTTCAATAGTATTTTTTTAAAGTGAATGTCTTTATTATTAATATTACGATTTTCAACATTGGCAATGATGTGTTGAGTATAATTTGTGTATTAGGACATTTTTATTTTACTATCCAGCCGTCACTTAAATATATAGTCATGTTTTGAAAGGTGCCAACTAGTTTATTTAAATCTTGTAATAGCTCGATTTAGATGTGGTCTAACGAAATAGAGGTCAGAAAGACAGAGTGAATGTTCAAGTAATTTTTAATCACATTTTAAGCAATTATATATGAGCCGTTTATTTTGAAAGTGGCATAAGTTACCTTTTCAAAAACATCAAGTTAATGACAACATTAATTAGAATTAAACTGTATCTCTTCATTAAAAAAAAAATTGCCGTCAATATGGTGAGAATCACAGAGATTTTAAATATCTTTAAATATCTTTAGGTTTTTTTTAAATATTTCGATTTAAAGACAAAGTGATTTATGCCCTTTTCAAAA
This sequence comes from Dolomedes plantarius, assembly GCA_907164885.2. Classification (NCBI taxonomy): domain Eukaryota; kingdom Metazoa; phylum Arthropoda; class Arachnida; order Araneae; family Dolomedidae; genus Dolomedes; species Dolomedes plantarius. The sequence continues at coordinate 83,995,066 of OU015498.1, forward strand.
TAAACGGCTCATATAAATAGAACCAAATTTGTTAAACTTCCAAATAAGCTAATGTGCATGAAATTAAATTTTAAAAATCCAATATTTTAGTTCCGTCGTGTTAGATTGTTTTGCAAATAAAATATTTTTGTTTGACTTGTTTCTGATTAGTCAGGAATTCTTGATTTGTTGATCAAAACATCAAATAACGTTTCAAGCACCTACACACAGATGAATTACCGCATAGACGAGTTTAATTGGCGGATAGGAGCTGCAGAAATTATGGGGTACCTTAAAATCAAGACGTGATTACTATCAATATAAGAAGAACTATGTTTCAATCATAAATTTTATTTAACTATGGATTGGAGTCAATTGATTAATTATTAATCATGAATGGCAACTGTTATAATAAAAATGTTTAAACAGCTTTATTATTATCATGATTACATTTTTATGGAAATTATGTTCTACAAGCGTTATATTGTGAAGACAAAAATTCTACAAATTTAAAACAAGAAGAGTGCCTCTGTGAACTATTTTTTTAAATATTTTTCAAATATTAATTTATTTATGATTAATGTTTAACAAGCACTTCTCATTTACTTATTATTTTTTTATTTATGATTTCAAATCCGAAAGTAAAAAGTATTTTTGAATATTTACAAGATCTGATCGTTTAGATGTGAGACGTCCTTAAATTAGAATTTTCTAGCATCTGAATTTGAGTGCATCCGATTCAAATTCTGATTTTTGCGGACGAGTTTCAAAAACAAAGAGTTCAATGAACTCGAATACTTAAATATACGACTGAATGAAAAATGAGCTGTCTCGAAATCAGTATTTTGAGTACCTGTGTTTTAAAGCTCTGAACGCTAGAAACGTACGTCTTGTTTAAGAACATGAAGTATATACATGTAAGGGATTCAATATTATGGACGGAATTTCAAAAATAAAATTTAGGAAACAGAAGAACTAAGTATTTTGAAAAAAATTAATTAATAAGTTTAAAAAAGTTGAGGACCTAAAATTTTTATCCTATGAACCTAGGAATTGTCTTCAGAAAAAACTAATCTTTTCTTTTGATTTTTAATACTCTTTTTATATAATTTCTAAATGTATAAAATTTAATGTTGCTTTAATTTTTAAAAACATCATCTGAATGACGATTAGTTTCCACAAAAAAGTTTGGCTTTTAACAAGTGTATGAGTTCTGTTCTTAATATTTCTTCGAGGGAGTCACGTCGAATCCTAGAATTGCCCGCTGAAATTGCAGTTACTGACAAAATTATCTTTACTATTAATAATGTCGCGTATTCATTAAAATTTAAGGTAAACAACTATCATTAGGTAACATCTCGTGTCCTTTTAGGATTTAATTTTTTGTAAATGTAGCAAAAATGTGTTGTTATGAACATTAACTTTGCAGTATGCAAAGTATTTTATGCTCAAGGCTATAAAAAACAGCTGGAGGGTTTTTTTTTTTAGTTACACGTGCTATGTATGTCTATCAGAAGTTGCAACTTTTATATCAGCTAACGTTTCTCCATTTATTTAACTTAGTTTTTGATACAGTATCATCTATCGGTGAAAAAAGTAACTAAAGAATGCAATGCATGCGGAATTCAGGATCCTAAATTCCCAAGAATAGCGTACGAAAGCTGCAAATGGAGAATTTCATGGCAAAGAGTAGAATTTATAATTATTACTGCAAATTAAAATGTTGTATATGTATGTATATGTACATACAGTGGAATCTCGATCTATCGTTTTGCAATGGCTCGACTGAACTGAACGATATATGCGGGAGAACGATAGATGCAGGAACATAACAAAGCAAAATGATCATCGGGACCGGGTCAAATAAACGACACATACGGGAAGACGAATATTCGGGTAACGATCGATCGAGATTCCACTATATATATATATATATATATATATATATATATATATATATATATATATATATATATATATATATATATATATAATATATATATATATATATTTATATATATATAATATATATATATATATATATATATATATATATATATATATATATATATATATATATATATACATATATATATATATTGTTATTATTATTATTATTATTTCGAAAGTTTTCTTTTCTGTTTTGATTCTAAACATTTTTTTTTCTCTTGTACAGTTGCAGGCATTCTTCCTCGCCCACGAAGATCTACCAAAGAAATGTGCTCGTGCAACTGTGACTGCTAAAGTCGAACTCCAACACCCTTTGAAACGTTTTATGCTTCTCCTGTCTAAAATATAGTTCTAAGAGAGTTTCCTACATTTCCACCTACATTGACACACCTTTTTGTTTAGACTTTTAGAGCTACTTACATCGGAGTAATTTTGATTATCAATATATCTCATCTTTATACATTTTTATACTTTAGAGACATCCGTTAAATTAATACCTTTTTTAACAATGTCGTTTCTCACCTTCTCTCCGTTGGATAATACAGAAACTGTGGAACGTTTCAGCAAGTTTTTTTACAGGAGTTGAAAGGGAGGGGGGGGGGGAATCATGCGCTGAAGAAACCAGAAGGTGAGAACCGTCATACTGTAAATATATATTAACGAAGTTATGTCTCTCTACCAATTTCTTCACTGTGATGATGATTTGTAGCTATGTGAACTAGTCGTGTTATCTCTGTGCATAGTTCACAAAAGAACGATTAAATGAAGCGATCAAATGAACACTTTGTACATTTATTACTTTTTTCAATAAAACAATTTACACAGTGATGTTTGTATGTTTGGATTTTATTGATTTATTTTTGAAAATCGGCGTAGAAATGATACCACCGTTAAAGCTGCCGTATATAACTTCTTAAATGCAACTTTAGGAAATACAACAAATGCCAGCGACGCCTGATGAACACCCATAGGGTAATCTAGATGTTCTATAGATAGACTGAATCTAACCCTTTTAGATTCGCTCGCCTCAATGTTAACATATGGAGAAAATTTGTCAACTATTTACAGCTACATAAATGCTGATAATACAATAATTCCTTCAATAATGTTCTCGTGCCACAAAAGTTACACTTATTGAAATACATTGACTATACTAAAAACAAGTTTAATCTATATATATACAAAACAGTTCCGTAACTGACTGACTGACTCACTGACATACAACGCACGGACCCAACCGCTGGACATAAAGGGCTGAAATTTTGTATGGCGATTCTTCTTATAGTGTAGGGGTGCACTAAGAAAGATTTTTGAAAAATTCTTAGATTTTTTTAAATTAAATTTTTAAGCTGCTTTAGTAACTTTTTTTAAGCTTGCATTTAAAATAATAATTTGAGGGTTATGAAATTTATATCACGAGAACGATCATAAAAATTCCTTTAAAATGAAATCTTTTTCGAATCTTTACCTTCATTTTCTGATTTTTGGTGAATATTTAAAGATTAAATTTTAGAATTTAATTTATTAAACTAGCCGCTGCGCGACCACCATGGACGCTTTTAGTTTTATATTTTCTTTTGCAAAACAACTCAACTGAAAGGAACATATGTAAGGAATGTTACCATTACTTTTCATCATAAATATACGTTGTTAAGGGGTATTCTCCATAAAGCTGATTCTAAAACATCGTGATTAAAAAATTTTAATTTCCATTATTTCAGAACAGAGAAGACCGAGAAACCCAACACGAATGATTTTTAAAATTACACCCCTCTCTGTATGTACTATTTTTCAAAATTAAGATATATACACTTTATCATTACATCAAATAAGAAATTGTTGGGGAAAAATTTTTTCACTTAAAAAAAGGAGTAAAAATTCCACAAGTACTAAATTATAGTGTGGATTACATCACTCTTTGTATGTGCTATTGTTCACAATTAAGATATCTACACTTAATCATATCAGTTAATAAATTGTTGGGAAAACTTCTTCACTTATAAAATGGAGTAAAAATTCAGCAAGTACTGAAAAAAGTTTAGAAAATTAACTATTACAGGTTGTCGGTTGCATTGCTAGCAACGGTTAAGCCTAACCTCGCGAGCATTTGTGTTCTCTGTTTCACGCCTCTCTCATAATGAATTATTTCTTCTTCGCTTTCTTTCTTGAGACTGTTGCCAATTTTCACTTGATCATGCAGCTCGCTTTCAAGCATTCCTGATTTCAGTGCATAAATCTATGTTGACATGCGGTTGAAAATTGCGGACGGCCGCTAATGTTTACATCTGGTAGTTGCAGCCGTTGCCATTCGGAGTGTAGAAATATCGTCGATTTTTGTGCCGCATACCTACGCGTTTTATATATATAGATACTGATCACGTGATTTCTTTTTCTGGTACTTTAAATAAATATATCATCACGCCCATAACTATGAAATAGACAAAAATATATTTTTTCCCTTGCTAATGCGGCAGAAGATTGGACATTATCCAAAAAAAAAATTAAAATACAGTAAAAGATATATTCCTCAAACTGTTTTATATTAACTGTACTATATTCTTTAGTATGTCCTATTAGATTTAATTTCAATATTTTCTTCTATACATTACGATTTTTTATAAATATATATTTTTGTTTTTTACATCAATTGTATACATTGATCGTCGTATTATTATACATATATATATATATATATATATATATATATATATATATATATATATATATATATATATATATATATATATATTTATTTTTTTGGCATTAATTGCACACGTTGACCGTTGTATTTAATTTGAATGTACTCCGTAGCGAAGTGCGGGTTTTCAGCTAGTAATAATGTAACACGTATGTGAATTTCTAGTTCCTACCTGTTTTCCCTTTTTCCCTTTTTTTGTATAAATTTTTAAAATGTGTCAAGGTTTTTTTGAGACACCATCTGTATACGTATATATATATATATATATATATATATATATATATATTGGGCAAAACACGGAAGACTTATGAGAGACAATTGTTTTAAGAGCTATTCATTTTTTTTATGTGTTGTCATCGTACCGGTATATATTAGTATACACAAAACAAAAAAAAACTATCAGCAAAACATGCATATCTGATCTATACAATAGCATAAAAAATAATTGCAAAACATTATGAAATGATTTATAGGATTTTTGAAACATTAATATCTTTTTTTAGTATTTGCTTTGGGGTTTCCAAGCTTACTTTATATCACCTATTTAATTTTTAAGCTTTTCTTAATATTTAAAATGTATTTTTGAACATCTGATAAGAAACTTTTGCATTATACATACAGCGTTTAAAAGTACAAACCTAAACAAAAATTCTCTCTTAATGTTGTTATCCAACATTAATTTATAAAAACCTGGCTTATGGTGCATCATGAATCGATACACACTTTATTTAATTTTTCACAGCAGAGCTAGACATACAGAACTTCCAAACATTTAGAGACATGATAAATATCAACAAGAATATTCCACACTTATAAAAAAAAAAAAAAAATCTGTGAAATTTGTTTTGTCAGTACTCGACATATGTTAAACTAGCTGAAATCCCGCGCTTCTCTACGGAGTACATTCAAATTAAATACAACGGTCAATGTATGCAATTAATGCCAAAAAAATAAATATATATATTTATAATAAATGCGACGATCAATGTATACAATTGATGTTTAATAAATATATATATATATTTATAAAAAAATCGTAAGGGATATTTATTTTTTTTGGGGGATAATATTCAATCGTCTGCTGCATTAGAAAGAAAAAAAATATTTTTTTTGTCTATTTAGTTGTTATGCACATGACGATAAATTTATTTAAATTATTAGAAAAAGAAATCACGTGATCAACATTTAATAAATTAAATTCTAAAAATTAATCTTTAAAAATTCACCAAAAATTAGAAAATTTAGGTAAAGATTCGAAAAAGATCTCATTTTAAAGGAATTTTTATGATCTTTGTCGTGATATAAATTTTATAACCCTCAATGTATTATTTTAAATGTAAACGTAAAAAAAGTTTAAAAAACAGCTTAAAAATTTAATTTTAAAAAATCTAAGAATTTTTGAAAATCTTTCTTAGTGCACCCCTACACTATTAGAAGAATCGCCAAACAAAATTTCAGCCCTTTAGGTCCAGCGGTTTGGTCTGTGCGTTGTATGTCAGTCAGTCAGTCAGTCAGTGAATGAATGAGTCAGTTACGGAACTGTTTTATATATATAGATTATTATACTAATAATGTTATGCTTTAAAAATTAAATAAAAATTTTTTTTTTACAAAAAACGGTCAATACATTATTACTCTGTATTCTACACCCAGATAAAACCCATTTTTATACCAGTCTCAATAAGCCTAGAATTTTCAGGAACCAGCAAATACAACTGAGACACTTCACCACAAAACTATTCATTATTTTATAACAGTGTGCTGGAAACTAAAGAACGATATTCTTCAAAAGTTTCAGTATTATGATTGGTTTACGCTTTTTAAATAGATGGGGGTTTGGGTTCTCTCCTTGTTTTCGAAACAAAGAACGTAAACTACAGCTATTGTGATTTAGAGGTGTTTAGTTGTGTCATATATAAAACAATATGGTTATTAAAATAAATTAATATAAACTGATAATAAATGAAGGTGTAAAATAAACGAAACTTCCTATTCAGCATATAAAAATACATTACCGATAACAATGTATTGTTTCGGTGCCATCATTGTCTAATTTCTTATCGCTGCTCAAAAATATACTGTTCCAGAATTCATTTGCAAATAGGGGAAAATAGGTCTTAGTATTCCATCCATTGTCATGTGGTTTCATTTGTTAATTTTTAATTTTTTTTCCTGTATGTTTATATTTGTTAATATCTTTCTTGTGTACCATATATCACATTTCTTTCTTGTTAATATCTTTCTTATACTTTTACACTCATATTTCTAATTTACGCCGAGTAACATAAACCAAATAAAAAATCATCGTATGATAAATAAAGTATTATTTGATATTAGCTATTCTTTCACACTGACGTGATACCTTGAGAATAGAACGTGTAAGGCAAGGAAAATGGCTCCACTCACTTCATTCAGAAATACGCTACAATAATCTATTTGTAGAGATGATATGGAGCACTGGGTATCTTCGAAAAATTTGTTACATACTTAAGGCTGCTGTGTACAAACCCTATTGGATTCGCTCACCTCAATGTTAACCTATGGGGAACATTTGTCTACTAGTCACAGCTACATAAATGCTGATAATCCAATAAAAATGGTACAGTGATTTCCGCTTATAAGAATCACGTTTGTTATTACTGATTTTGATTCTTATAAGCGGTTGATTCTTATAGCCGAAATTTAGGTTTTTGCACAGGCACACACACTTATATATACATATATTAAATAATTTACCATAAAATACTCTTTAATTTACGTTAATTATCTTTTATTAAAATTATTTTTTATAATTTTAAAATTACAACTTAATTTCTAGACCTATAAGTACATACACATGATTATAGTAAGATAAGAAAAAAATCCAATATTTCCTACAAAATACCTGCTTAATAGTTTTAACATTTCAACTACAGGAAGGGATCAAGAAAAAGTTTTCTATGGTAGTTTGACGTAATGAATTTTTCAGGAGTCTGTGTATACCTCTTTCAATACTAATAGTCTCAGACGAAGATTCACCTTCTAACTTACGTTTCACGGTTTGATAACGCGCTGAATCTACTAATGTCACGTTTGCCTAAGTGATCTTGGCGAAGTGATAGTGGACACTTCGCCAAGATTTATGTGTTTCAGGGTACAGGAAGCCACAACCAGGATGTGGGAGGTGGGAAAAAAGAGTCCCTATTTTTGTTTGTCAGTGGAGAAAAGTGAAATGGGACCTGGACGGGTAAGGGGTCAAGGTAATAGGACAGTGTTGTGCTAAAGCGCTTAAGGGGAAACTATTATGTTATGTCTAACAAAGAGAGGGATGAATTTTATGACTATATTCCATCCCATCTTATCAGTCTTTCTTAAAAAAAAAAAAAAAAAAAAAAAAAAAAAAAAAAAAAAAAAAAAACTTCGTGCCTTTTGAGGGTTTAAGTGGCTTTTTTGGAAAAATGAAAGGAAATCGAAGAGTGTAAACTGATTCTTAAAACCGGTGGATTGATTCTTTAAAGCGAAAATTTTAACATGGAAATAATACATTTGTTTTTGTTTTTGCGATATTGATTCTTATAAACGGTTGATTCTTATAACCACTGATCACTAGAAGCGGTGGTTACTGTATTTTCAGATAGACTGAACTTTTCTATACTTTGCCACAGGGTTCATTTTATTAATTTCGTCCACCAAAAGAATTTATGAGCATTTAAAACACACTTTACCTAATTTTTTCCCAAATAATTTAAATTTAAAAATATTATTTGCATCTTTTTTTTAAACGAAAAATTCTCCAAGATGTAAAATTTCTTTCTCTATTACGGAGTACAATTTTTAAAAAAATCTTTCAATCCTTGGACACATTTTCTCTATAGGTTAATACTGAGGTGAGCGAATCCAATAGGGTTAGTACACAGCAGCCTTAAGACCACTTTTAGGATATCTAAATGTTCCATACATCGACGCTTTTGAACATTTAGTAGACTAATGCTTCAGGGGCTGATAAACCATTGTTCTGTAAAAACAATTTTATCATAAAATTTTATTTTATATTTCAGTATTCACAAACATTTTTCTCATTAATCATTTTACATCGCATTTATTTTCGTATTTCTATAAAACATTTCAAAATGGTCACTAAAGGAAACGATTATAAGAAAACTTTAAATCATAAAATGCCTTTGGTATATTAACAGTATTAATTAAGAATTTAATGGTTTCAACGGGGAAATTTCAGTGTAGTTCGATGGATACTTGAAAAATATCTAGATGTTTTATCACAGATACATATGAAAACCTGCTAGACTTTCGAACAAAGAATTGTTCTATGCAAAGTATACCGTTAAACTTTATTACTGCATTCATAAATATTTTACCAAATCAAGCATGTTACATAATTTTATAAATATTTTTAAAATTTCCTTGACACAGTTAAAAATTGTGGTAAAAGAGAAATGTTTTAAATAAAAATTTAAAGCAGAAAGTCTCTTTGGTGAATTAACAGTATAAATTAACAAATTAATAATTTTGATGAGCAAATCCCATTGTCGGCTGATGAACACTTTTGAAATAGCAAGATGCTCGTCTGATAGACACTTTAGGCATTTACTAGACTTGTGCGAAATTTGCTGATAAACCTTTGTTCTGTTAAAACAATTTTATCATTAAAAATCATTTGTAATGCAATACTTGGTAAAGGTTTGACTCTTTAGGAGTTTTACCCAAACCAGTTAATTCTGTGTTGCCTTAAAAACAGTTCAACGTGGCCATAAATATGAAACAAAAAGTTAAGTGTTTTTGAATATACAAATTTATAATCAAAAAAGTTATTGCTTTTTGATGACAAAATTCATTTTATAATCAAAAAGTTAAAATATCTTAGGTAAATCAATCTTATAATTTAATAATTTAACTGTGCAAATAAACGCAGATCACAAAATATACTTAATTCCCTAATTAGATGTACTTTGCGCTACGATGTTTTAAGAGGACACAGGACCTTGAAGTTCGACGAAAAGACCATAAATATGGTCTAATTCTAACCACAAAAACTCAAATAATATTAGAAAAAGAACTTTTCTTTCTTTATACATATAAAGTACATATATTTGAATATGTCAAATATAAAAATGGAAATTATAAATCTATAAATAATTTTTTAAATTAGCAGTTTAGAATTTTATATATGATTAACCGCTAATTTTGAGTTTGTGTGCAGCAATACTTTTAAACTATCAATAGGAAACTGATAAAACTACACTCATATGTATATTTAATGGTACTCTATATTTTGAAAAGAGAAAAATGTGCTATTCTGGAATACTATTTTTAAGTGGGAAAATTATGCAAATAATTGCGATAATTTTTGAAGTTTTCCAATTTTATGCTCAATTTTTAATTTAAATAATATTTATTACAATTTATTTGGTCTTAAATTACAGGTAAATATATTACAAGTGTATTCTGACCGTTGATTATTTTCTGTAAGCATATATCTCAATTTTATGATGCGCACGGCACTTTATGATTTTTAATCACCAATTAATCATATAAAATTCTAAACTGCTAATTTTAAAATTATTTATAGATTTATAATTTCCATTTTTATATATGACCATATTCAAAGATATGTATTTTATACGTATAAAGAAAGAAAATTTGTTTTTCTAATATTATTTGAGTTCTTGTGGTGAGAATTAGACCATATTTATAGTCTTTTCGTCGAGCTTCAAGGTCCTGTGCCCCCTTAACACTGTTAAAAAAACATTGCAATGTTTTGATAAAACCTCATGTGAAAAAAAAAATATGATGTAATAAGACTTGTGGTTATCTTTACTCTATTCTGGTTCGTAAAAAGTGCTCCCATTTCCAGTTAATAGTTTTTTCTAGGCCAGCCGTTTATGAGACCTGGATCTTTAATGATTCTCTGCAAAAATATCTGCCAAAATCGGAAATACAGTCGAACCTCCATATATCGAACTTCCCTATATCGAAATTTTCTATATATCGAACTCTTAGCAAATCTCCATGTTCATTACATAGAAAAACTGTTTCTATATATCGAAAAAATCTCTATACATCGAAATTTTTTTCACGACATATTGGGAGATTTTATTCCACTTTAGAATAAAATCTCCCAATATTTAGCGTTTGAAACAATTTTTCGTGGACTTCAATTCTTGGAAAATGTCCCTGATGAAGTTTTTAATGGACCGAATAAATGCGAGCATTTCTTTGATGAACTTTCCGCAAAACTGGCTGTACAGAATGATATTCGTAGTTTTTTTTTTTTCTTAAGAATGTAACTGTGATCACTGTAACCACTGTCTGGATTATTGTTTTTTTTTAAAGGTATATAGTACTCAATAAATCTTTCACATTAATTAATTTTTTAGTTATTAACTTTCATTTAATGTGATTCGCATATAAATTGGAAATGGAGTTTCGTATACGAAATCAAGCTTTAATTTTAATGTCTTAGGAGAATTATGATAAAACTAAGATCAATTCTATATATCGAAATTTCTATATATCGAATTTTTTCCGGCACTTTGCTACTTCGATATATGGAGGTTCGACTGTATTTCCTAATCAGCTTTACTCAGCCATATGAGTAAAATCAAATGAAAGTTGGGATTTTCACTGCCTTTGATCGCTGAACATTTTTAACTTCGACGTTTAACGTTCCTTCAGTTCACACTCTTGATCCTTGATTTCACCTAGAATACTTTTCGTTGATTGGTACTCGTCCTTTTTGTTCTTATGTAGCGCCTGCAACTCCATTGTATCGCTCCGGCACCAGCGGTTCCTGATTTTCTTGGCACACAGCAGCAAGAAGAGCGGGATGGGGGTTATTATAGACCCTGCCACCGGCACAACGGCTGCCATGTCGGACACCGGCTTCGACAGGGAGTAACTCAGCAGCACGAAAGCTATCCCACTGTTCTGGATCCCCGTCTCTATGGAGACGGCGACGGTGTCGCTGTAATTGAAACGGAAGGCCATGGACACCAGTATCCCAGCCACGAATCCCGTCCACACGCTGAGGCTGGCAGCCACGATCATCTGCCAGGTCAGCATGAAGAAGATGTACGTGTTGGCGATGGAAGCTAGCACGATGATGGCTATCAGAAGGATGATGCAAACGGGAGCCAGGTACTTCTTGGAGCGAGCGGCCGCCTTGGGGAAGAACTTCTGGATGGCTATGCCTATTGCGATGGGAATGATCAAGCACACCAGAGACGTCATGATGTTGGCGTAAGGAACGACTATTCTGGTTTCCTGGAGAATGGTGCGGCCGAGGGTGAAAAGCCACAAAGGAAGGATCCCTGTAAGCAAGTATAAAGAAAAAGAAGTTTAGGTTATGCATTTTAAAGCTTGTTGGAATACACAAACAGATCTATGCTCCCACGGAAAGACTTATGACGACTAAGCAATTTTTTTTTAAATAAAGGAAAATCAAATTTCTTTGGGGGAAAAAAAGATAATTATTATTTTTTATGAGGGAAATTATTTTTTCTGTCTAAATAACCCTAAGGAAATATGGTCTCCAAGAAAAGTCTTTTCAATTTGGTAGGCACTTTTGTCATTTGAGGCGGTGAAAGGCAAAGTCGTGTAAGTCAGTAAGTCAAGTGGTGTAAGTCAAGAGAGATTAGCTGCAAAAACAACAAAAAATTCCACCATAAATTGAACAAATTATAATTCATAATAATTATTACAATATTGCAAATAATAACTATTTAAAATTCCACTATAAATTGAACATGAAGATTGCATATATGCCCCCAAATGAAAAAAGTTGAAAATGTGACTTACACCACTTTGCCTTTCAACGCCTCATTTGACAATCGGTCATTCTCCACCGCGAAATTGTTAATTGCTGACTATATGAGCATTGGCAGCTGCAAGGGGGGGATAGGGGCAATTGCTCCCCCCCCCCAAAAAAAAAACGACGTATTTTTTTCCATAGCCTAAAATTGTATAATCGTAGACCTAATACTAAATGAGTTTATATTTAAAATCAGACGATGTTTATTTCTTATATATACAGAGGCTGTTCGCACATTTTTTAGACGATTTTGGTAAGCGTTAATAAAAAATCGGATGCTGCAAAAGAAATAATTGCTATTGTACTATGTTTTTAAAAGTCAAAATTATCATCTGCGGCTTGAAAGTTTTGTTTTTATTCAAAATGGCGTTTTTAACAAAGCAGTGGTTCGAAGGCTACATTTATGCTCTTTCCGAAGAGAAATATGCATACTCCGTTATCCAAAAACAATGTGAGAGTCATGGTTTTGTGATATCTAAAGCGTCGATAGGTAATATCGTCAACAAGAAATTAAAAAAACGTCTAATTGAAGCCTCAAGTGAGACAAAAATTCCAAACAAGTATCCAAGGAAAAAACGGACATCTTCGACTATTGCAAAGGTACGTTGTTTAATGTTAAAAGAAAATTCCCCTAGTCAAAGGACAGTTGCAAAATCATTAAAATGCTCGGTGTCCACTGTAAACAAAATGATAAACGTTCATTTAAATCTTAAGAAAGCGAAAAAACGCAATGTGCATCGTCTTCTTCCAAATCATATCGCTGAACGCAGGACACGCTGCAGAATTCTATATGAGAAACACTTATCCAAAGAAAAATGGAAAACAATTGTCACAATAGATGAATCATGGGTGTATTTAAATTATTGTAACAAAAAAAGAGTCATTTATTATCATAAAAGGGGAGAAAAAAATTTAAGTACATGGTTCAAAGAATCGAAAGAAAGTTTTTCTAAGGGATTCGTGATTGTTGCTGGTTTTCTTATAATGGCAAGTTAAAAATAAAGAGAGTGGAAAAAAATGTCAAGATTAACTCCAAATACTATCAGGAACATATTTTATCGCCAATTTTTCTGAATGAAATACCATCGCTTTACCCACAGTGCCATCAATCTGTGAGACTCCATCAGGACAAAGCTAGCAGTCACACATCAAAATCCACAGTAAATTTCCTAAAAGAAATGGAACAAAAAACTGGTATCAAGGCCATACCCTTCACTGATATCCCTACTAAATCTCCCGATGTATCACCTATGGATTTTTGTGCTTTCGGACTTTTAAAATCTGCATTATCCAAACGTCGTCCCAAACCCTTACAGGACTCTGGAAAGCTGTTCAGGATGAATGGGATAGAATACATCTTCTGACACTTCAAAAGGCATTATTATCCTGGAAATTGCGGTATCGAAAGATAGTTCAGAATAAGGGATGTCAAATAGAACATTTAAAACACAAGAATTTTATGTAATTTAGTTTTGTGAATACAATATACATCGTCTAAAAAATGTGTGAACAGCCTCTGTATATATATATATATATATATATATATATATATATATATATATATATATATATATATATATATATATATATATAACCTTATGAGCCAACGTTGCCCCCTCCCCCCCCTAAAAAAAACACTCTGGACCTGTATATGAGTACCCTATAGGTGAACCATGAAGCTACAGAGGTGCTCATGGGTCACAGAGGTCTTTAGCTTCATGAGGTGAACCAACATGAACTCTGGAGCCACTTTAATTTAGACAGCTGGATTTCCTATTCAAGATCAAAATATGTGTTGGTTTCTATACCTTCATTCGGATGCTTTATTTCAATTTGCCTCTGGTTAAAGGAATATAAATATTTTGCATCGTTATCCTCCCTGTTGAAATGAATAAATGAATGCATTTCTTACGAATATGTATGTCAAAATATAAAGTACTAGTAAACATTCTCGACTTCCATAGAGTATGAAATTAGAATGGTGCTGCCATCTGTTGATCAACAGATAAACTAATTTAAAGTTTCTTGGACATTTTGAATTGTTATGATATTTATTTAAATTTCAAATAATCAACATTTTATTCCGAAGTATGGTAAAACTAAATAAAATAGTTTTAATCAAGAAAATTAAATTTTTCAGGCATAAATATGTATATGTGGATTTAGATAAAGCATTTTAAAATTATGTTGAATCAAGTACTATTCAAATAGCAGTAACTCGGCATCTTGGTTATATATATATATATGTATATATATATATATATATATACTGTTCAAAGTATGGGAACATTTCTTGAACACAGTTCGGGAAATCTACTCTTTTTCCCACATAACATATCGACAAGCTGAAATCCAATTAAACAAAACTTGGAAAAATTCAAAAAATGGTTAGCAAAATTTTAAAAAAATTATCAGTTGCAAAATAATTAGCATCAAAATTATTTATCATAAAGTGGATATTAATCAGCATGAAATGTCACGTACAGTCGATAATCTGCAGACTATATCATTTAATCGAAGGTCGTCATATGAAGCCTTAACTTTAATCTGGGGATTTTTCTTTGTTAAGTGCAGCTCGTAACAAAAAAATAATAATAATAATAATAAGTAGATAAAATAAATGGGATTATCTGACAGCAAAGATTAATGATTTCTTATAATATGCTTATCGCAGCACGTATATCTCATCTTATCCATATTCTTGATATTAATATGTTGCTAATCAGAGTGGCAATGATTCAAACAATGAAATATATTTTTTCAAAAACTGTCCGAACTGACTCATCCTACAGGTGAGATTAAAAGTTTCAAGTTGTTCAAGAATACAGAATACCGTATTTACGCGTGTATAGGCCGCACTTTTATTCCATAAAATAGGTGGGTAAAAATGGGTTACGGCTTATACACGGAATTTTAAAATTAACCCTTCAGCGGGCGCGCCAGTGTGCAAAGTGTAACATTTTTGCAATTTTGAATGGTTTCTTTTTACATGTTAGGTTTGAATGTTCTAAGCAGTTTCTATTTATAGCTACACCCTTTTTAATGGAGGTATGCTTTTCTGACCCTTGTATTCCTTTCCATTCATTGTTAGTCGAGATTTAACCGTGGTAAACCAGCGATTATACTGGATTACAATACGACAAAAGCAGGAGTTGATGTAGGCGATCCAATGTGCAGCTATTACGCGGTATCCCGCATACCACGAAGATGGACAATCTCATTGTTTTTTAGGTTTTTGGACATAATAGGAATCCATTCGCAAGTTGTTCTTAGATCCAATAAACCGGACAGTTTTGAAATAAGGCGATTGTATCTGCATTCTTCGGCCTTTAATTATAAATATATCTCAATATTATCAACATTTTATATCTTTTCATTAAACGTAGAATTATTATTTTCAATTTGTAAAAAAAAAGCTTATTACAAAAGAAATAATCAAGGTCGAAAGAGACGTTGCACTTTGTGCCACGCGCGCCTGCTGGTGTTCCAAAAATTGGCGCCCCCGCTGAAGGGTTAAATACAGTAAACACCCTTTAGTTCAGAACACTTTGCTACCATAAAACATTAGTATCTCTATACCTTACAACCTATTGCATTCAGACCTGATTAAAATATTTTTTATGTGCCTATTCATCATCATTTGACACTTAATCACCGTCACTGTCACTTCTGCTGTCAGATTATGTCTTCGTGCGAAATAATTCCTAAGTGTTCTGGTGTGTGTGTATATATATATATATATATATATATATATATATATATATATATTCATATTTTTTACACTGTAGTATCACCACTATCAGCTAACTCTGTACGTGAAATTGTTAGGCGAGTATTGAACTCTAAGGAATGTACGACATTGCTATATTTCGCAGAACGATGCTACTTTGAGTCTACAACAGAATTCAGAAAAAAAAAGATAATTCCCCAAATGTTGTCTCAAAATTCAGGTGCGACTTATAAACGCACGCGACCTATACACGAGTAAATATGGCAAATTTCCAAAAATAGCAATCTTTTCATAACTATTTTTTAATCATTCTTTGGGTATCTAGAATCTTTTGGAGAGCTTAAACATTTTCCGAGGGAGGTTCGCCGACTTCCTGATAAACCCCTGTATAGATTGCTTTTTTCAGGGATTCTACTGCTTTACCCCTCTGTAGGTTGCTTTTCTAGTTAAAATTTTGTCGTGCATTTTGTTTTCCACTACTATGTTTAAATAAAGCCACAATTCGAGTATATTGCAGAGATGGAATATTTGTGAAGTTAAAACATGCCGCAGAAAAGAAAAAGAAATACATGCTCCTCAGGAAGTTTTTCAGTATCCGAATTTACATCAAGGAATGTATGATTCGCAAACATTTATTTTCAGGTTTTCTTTTTGCATAATGTTACTGAATAAATTAATTTTATTAGTATAAGGCTACTACCAAATAGGAAGGCAGATTAAATTTCATTGTTTTTTATACGTCAATTTTCATCGCCGGTCCAGCATGTACAAAAGAAAAATAAATAAATGGCCGGAAAATCCTATTCCCAAGAGAATACTTTAGCCTTTCTATGTATAAACATATGACACGAAGTACATATGTTTATACATAGAATATAATGTGTGTATAAACATATGACACATAAGTCGAAAATTATTGCTTACATAGCACACTGCTTATACAGAAATTAAAATTTTAAATAATTAACAAAATAGAAGCGTAGTTTATTTATTTATTTATTTTCAATACGTCAATTTTCATCGCCGGTCCAGCACGTACAAAAGAAAAATAAATAAATGGCCGGAAAATCCTATTCCCAAGAGAATACTTTAGCCTTTTTATGTATAAACATATGACACGAAGTACATATGTTTATACATAGAATATAATGTGTGTATAAACATATGACACATAAGTCGAAAAGTATTGCTTACATAACACACTGCTTATACAGAAATTAAAATTTTAAATAATTAACAAAATAGAAGAGTAGTTTATTTATTTATTTATTTTCAAAACACGCTTCCTTTATGCCTATACAACTGTATAGTTATGACAAATAATATATCTGTCTGTCTAACCTTCCCCTTAGAATTCCTCTAAGGAATTTGAATGCTTTAATAAACTTGTAAAATGATTGGCATGTGGTTAATGCCAAGCTGAAACGGTTGTTTTAAAATCTTCGAGTGACTAAAATCGTGTTGATTTTAAACGTCCGTTTGTGTTTGGGGAACAAGACTTCTGTGAAGGGGTGAGATTAGGGCAGTAGTTTTGATAACATTAGGTTCCTATTGAAATTATAGTAGAACAAACCCTACTGCCATTAAGATTGAGTAAATGCACTGTCGTGGTGGAGAATAACTCTTCGGCACAACTTTCCTGGCTTTTCAGTAGCCAATGCAATTTTCGATTTTCTAAAGACCTCTTTGAAAAAAACCTGTGTGATAGCTATTTGCCTTTAGAGAAAATCTCTCATGATTATCCCATTAACATAACAAAACACGGTCGTCCTTTGGATAATTTTTCGGGTTAAATGCTTCAGTGATTTCCGAAGAGATATTTAGTTTTTGTTATAGGCATGATCTTAAAACTGTTTTTTTTACCTTAACACCAAAGTTTTCCTTACTTTGAAGGCATCCTAAGTAAACTAAGCCAAGAGTTTTACTATGAGAATTTACCTATAGTCCTCCAATGATTGCAATGGCAAGTATAAACCCTTTTTAACTAAATAAGTTCTTGCATATATGAGTTGCATCAGTAGTCACAATATTTATTGACATATATGAACATAAACAAAGATCGTACAGTAAACTAAGCAGCTCTTTAAACTGATCTGGAGACCTGCAAAATTTGATTTGCGAACCCTTGTTTTTCTGACGCGTCATTCCATGAAATTCTGCCAACAATGAATCGCATACCAGAGGTATATGATAGTATATTGTATACCCTCTGGTATACCTGAGCCGTACTAGAAAAGACTATAGATATGGACCAAAGGAAAAGGGGAGAGTTAGCTAACTGACATAGACAATCGGACAATTGTTAACGCTTGGTTGGACTGTGCAGCGTATCATTATTTATCCAGAAAACAATGGAACCTTCAGAAAGCTATGATATTATTTGAATATAATGATATTTTTTGAATATTTGAATATAAGTCATCTGAAATCTGTCCTATAGCTAATATTGTTGAGACATATTAAGTTAATTTATAATGAGAAAGAAATCCGTGTACGCGCGCACTTATCATCCGGGGATGCACACTTGGATTCGACGCCCGCCCTTGCCCAAGGTCAGCCTCCCTTGAAGGATGGCTATAAAAAGGTCTCCTTTCATCCCTTGAGAGATTACAAGATCGACCTTTCAGGCACTGAACACACGAATGAGCATCTTTCCATAGTACAGAGTACCGATAACGACAGAAACACTATCCAATATGTTACCATTGAATGTGTTTGAATTGGCCTAGTCATTCGAGAATAATCAGAATTATTTCTCTAGGGATACGATCAGCCTCATCGAGTAACAGCTTGGATCATATTCTGAGGTAACCTTATGAGATGCTAAACTATTACACTTCTGAGGCAATTTTTTTGCCCATAAGTATCTTCTTAATCTAAAATAATAATAATTTGTTTTCTCATGCATTCACAATGAAGATAATTGTAACTAAGGTCTGATAGCTTCAGGGACTCTTGATATAAATTGAAGTTCTCTGTCGAAAATATGGAAGAAATTATTTCTTTATGAAAGGTAAAGGAAAACAAATAGTATATCTTAATAATCACACCGTCAACTGAAACTTAAGCTGTCTCTTCAATTCTGACGTCAGCCGAAACAGTAACTCTCTCAGGACTTCTAACAAATTCTGATAGGAAGTTTTATCATAAAATGGGAATCCCGTAAGGCCAGTTGGTGCATTTATCAGCTACTGTTCGATCTAGTAATTATACCGAAATGGCCAACCTTTTGTTATGTAAAAAAGAAAAATCAAAGGTGTGAACTAATTATGAAAATATTAAAAAGCAAGTTTGAAATATTTATTCGCATACATACCGAAAGCTGCAACAGTACTGACGAAAGTCATCGTGATACTGAGATTGAGATTGCCTCCGAGCAATACTGTCCACATGTTGCTAGCCCCTCCTCCAGGACTACAACCAAACGTGAACAACCCTAAACGAAGGACGGGATCGGTGAACAGCAAATAACCCACTCCGTAAGACACCTAAAAAGGAAGAATTGGTTTATAAAATGGCTACTCGAACAAGCAGAGAAGATTAATTTAAGATCCATTTCGTTTACACCACTGAATATGAAACGTCCTAATTTACACGTATACCGGTTTTGAGCGACCACAGTAGTTGTAACAACCGGCGGCTTTAGCAACAAATAAAAAAATAAATAAAGAAAAAAAATTAAAAAAGAAAAACGAAAAAGACTCATTTTTATGACTTATAATTCAGTCTACGCTATTTCAATTAAAATAAATTAATAAATTATGATGTATTTTAAGGAAATTTAGTACAAACACTAACATTTTTGTCTTCTACAATACAATAGGAACAGCTCAAATGATTACTCTAAAATTATCTGTAAAACTCATTAAAAAAATTAAATAAAATATTAAACAATAATCTGAAAATAAAAGAGTCCATATAGGGTCTATAATATTTAGTCTATTAAATTTTACTACTCAGGGCATTTTCATTAAAATAGAACATTTGTTTAAAAATTAATAAATAAACAATGAGCATATATATATATATATATATATATATATATATATATATATATATATATATATATATATATATATATGTATGTATGTATGTATGTATACACACTAGCTGAATACCCGTACTTCGCTACGGAGTACATTCAAATTAAATACAACGGTCAATGTATGCAATTAATAACCCCTAAAAAAGAAAAAAATATATTTATATACATAAACAAAATAACGTAGAAAAAAATATTCAAATTAAATACAACAGTCAATGTGTGCAATTAATTTGCATGTTTAATATCCATAAAACATACTAATTTGAATTAAATTCCTAAAAAACTTCCACCTCAATTAGTCTAGTGGTTAAATTTTCTATTTTACTGTATTTTAATATTTTTTTGTCAATTTTACTGCATCTATTGTTATGGCTCTCGACCCCATACCCCCAGCGGTTTCGGAGGAGATAGCGTGACAAGCTTTTGACAGCGGCAGCAGCAGGAGTTACTTTTTTTTAGAATAGAGAGATTTTGTTGTTATGCACGTGACGCAAAATTAATTTAAAGTATCACAAAAGAAAACAAAACACTTGATCAGCATTTAATAAATGAAATTCTAAAAATTAATCTTTAAAAATTCACCAAAAATCAGAAAATGGAGGTAAAGATTCGAAAAAGATTTCATTTTAAAGGAATTTTTATGATCTTTCTCGTGATATAAATTTTATAACCCTCGGATTATTATTGTAAAGGCAAACTTTAAAGAATATTACAAAAACAGCTTAAAAATTTAATTTTAAACAATCTAAGAAGAATTTTTCAAAAATCTCTCTTAGTGCACCCCTACACTATAAGAAGAATCGCCATGCAAAATTTCAGCCTTTTATGTCCAGCAGTTTGGTCTGTGCGTTATCTGTCAGTCAGTCAGTCTGTTACGGCACTGTTATATATATATATATATATATATATATATATATATATATATATATATATATATATATATATATATATATATATATATACAATCGAGAAATGGAATAATGTTCTACCATTTAGTGATTCCGGTTAACAATATTTAAAGTACATTAAAATTTAATACCCTTGAATAAAACTTTATTTCAATTTCTGTTATTGTTTTGTCTAGAGCAAACGTATATTTCAATTCCTTTTGCATACCTTTTATTTCAAAATGCAGATTATACATTTTATCTTTTCTTGAAGAGCTACTCATAGATTAGTTAAATCTATTGTTTTCTTCGCAGAAAGGGGAAATTTAAGGTGATGCCCATGTGACGTATTGAAATCATATCCCAATCGCAAAACACGTACGAAAAAATATGCATAATGTTGGAAGCTCAAAAATGCGTATTAAGAACAACAATCATTGTAGATGATAATTAGTAATACATCCAGGACATTGTGGTTAATAATGATTTATAAATAAATGAGTAAACATTGCAGTTAATAATGAGTAATTCTGTAGTTTCTTAAATATTGCTTTAAACAGTGTTGATCGATTTTATTTTTCCGACGTGATAAGAAAACTTGAATACATTGATCACTTTGATCCGAAATAGGTGATGAAAGTATAAAAAAAAACCTCACTTTGTCTTGCTCAGTATTTGATAACAAATTTTTATTTTTCGTTTACTACCAGATAAGAGTATTTTGTCACTTTTTTAGACAATGAAATTAATCTTGACGATAGCAGTGAAGGTAGTTATAATAAAGGAGAAATCTCTACAGCAAGCTTTACAATCAGTAAACGATGATAAGCTTTTTATTTCTGAAGTCATCAATGAATATGGCAATTTCATTGAGTAATGTAGCTTTTCACAGCAGTTACGATTTTGATGTTGCCATCACCTTACAATGAGTAATTAAAATTTAACTCTCCGAATTTACCTCAACCTTTCTATACAAAAAGTCCAAAACTTCCGAAGAGGGATAAATATTTGCCTATATATTTCATAAAGATTAGAAACAAAAAATTCTTTAAAAAAAAACTCGTCATAAGGTTTATTCGATTGTCATAATTTCGAAGAATAGGTTGAGTGGATTTTTCCAAAACATACTGAATCTTGACAAAAATTTGTATTTGAACGTTAAACTTTTGGCCTCGGTTACTCTTTTCGCAACCGCAAAGACGAATTAAGATACCATACAGTCGAAATCTTAGTACGCAATAAAAACAACTCACGTGATACCCAGCTGATATATACAGCCGAGCCCCGTTATAGCGAACCCGGTATATAACATACTCGCGGATATAACGAACAAAAATGTTGGTCCCGCCGTTTTCCTGTTGTACGGAATTTAATTAGTATTGTGTCAGTTTAATGTAATCGATTTTAGTCGATTTTATTCATTAATGATCATTTTTAATAGATTTTATCATTTTTTTAATACATTATTATTGAATACACATTTCAACTAATGAGTTATACATTTTGATTCCATTGCATGTATCTAGCATTTTTCTTAACGGTTCGGATATAGCGAACCACCGGAAAAAGCGACCAAAACCTTAGGTCCCTTGAAGTTCGTTATAACGGGGTTCGACTGTATCAGACACCTAAGGGATCAGCCATGGATTTTTAGTAGATTCAATCTAATTTGAGTCTTAAAAGTTCAGTTATTTTTATTGACATAACATTATTATTAAAATAGAAAATGATAAAGTTTGCATTCACGTATAAGAGTTTCCATGCCGGTGTAAAATTTCATTGTTTTCTTCATTTTGAGCCTAGTTCATGTGAAGTAAACTTATGAAAAAAGTAGATGCCTGTCTCTCGTATAGTTCAGCTAGTGAGTCAACAGCGTAGTGAAGGTCTAAAACCTGAACCTAGATGTCAGGTCGGCATTGAGATTCACTCATACAGAGGCACAGAATTTCCACACTACTTGCAACGCCAAATACATTGCACTTTTCACAGGCATTATACGTTCTCATAAGCTTCTTTTGCAAGACAGTAGCTCTCAAATGATGAGTATTACAACATAAATTATTTTAACAGCCACGTCAGATGTTAAAACAGCACGATACTTGGCTTTCTGTTAAGACTGCTATGTACTAAGAAAAAAAATCGTATTTCCCTTTTCCTCTTCTTGCAGACTCTTGTGGTGGGAGGAGTCCAGTTGACAGTTCGAGAATTCCACCCCCCTTAGAATTGACATTGTAATTGCTCTTTCTCTATAGGGGGTTAAGCGCTGTCCCCAAATTGTTTATTTAAAATATATTTTGTCAACTATTTACAGGTACATAAATGCTAATAATCAAATAAAATTGGTATTGTCAGTTAGCCTGAACATTTCTGCAAAGCGCTACAGGATTCATTTTATAAATTTCGTCCACCGAAGGAATTTATGAGCGTTTAAAACACACTATACCATATTTTCTCCCGAATAATTTAAATTTTAAAATATTAATTGTATTTTTTTTAAAAACGAAAAATGTACACAAATGTAACATTTCTTTCTCTATGACGGAGTACAATTTTTTTTTTAAAATCTTTGAATCCAAGTCGGCAATCCGTGGACAAATGTTCTCCATGGGTTAACATTGAGGTGAGCGAATCCAATGGAGTTAGTACCTAGCAGCCTTAAGGCTGATGTGTATTAACCCTTTAGGATTCGCTCAATGTCAACATATGGAGATGTGCCCAAAGATTGCCGAGTTGGATTTAAAGATTTTTTTAAATTGTATTCCATAATAGAGAAAGAAATGTTACACCTTGGGGCATTTTTGTCTTTTGTTTTTTTTAAAATCCAAATAATATTTTAAAATTTAAATTATTCGAGTGAAAAATCTGGTTTAGTGTGTTTTAAATGCTCATCAATGCCTTTGGTGGACGACATTTATAAAATGAATCCTGTTGCAAGGTGCAGAAAAGTACAGGCTATCTGAAAATATCATTTTTATTGGATTATAAGCATTACTGGATTATAAGCAGCTGTAAATAGTAGACACATTTTCTCCATATGTTAACTTTCAGATGACCGAATCCAATAGGATTAATACACAGCAGCCCTAAGTCTCACGAGGGCTGAATGGCGAGGACGCTAGTTTCGATTATCGAAGTTTGCGGGTTCGATATATGGGGTAGGCAAGAATGTTTGTAGCCGTTCGGAATTCGCTTTAAAATATAGATTCCAATTACTATCGCTCGAGTTTTTCAAAAGATGACCGTAGCGCCCTCAACCTAGCCAATTAGCCTCCAGTTAATCGACTGGTAGGTTCCAGTGCTTTTAACTTTTTACTTACCGAACGCGAGTGAAATTAATTTCACTGGATATACGCGACGACATTTGCGAAATTAAAATTTAGCTCAATTTTTATCATATTGATTGACAATCACAATAAAAAAGGAAGCAGAAAACATCTAACATGTTCCTGTAATATTACACTGCTGACCACCCAAATTGCAACACCAAGAAAGACAAGAGATATCACAACAAAATTTATTTTGTAGATAACATGTTGACCAAGTATCAAATGATTAAATTTATAGACTTCTGTGAAATGTGGTTCCTGCCAAAATCAGTAGCCAGAGTAGCCGCCATTGTTGGAGATCACCGCTGCCACACGCCTCGGCATTGATTCAAAGAGACTTTGGATGAGTTCTTGGGGTATAGCAGACCAAGCAGCTTCCACACGTTGCCAAAGTTGATCTGCTGTGGCAGCTGGGGATGGAATCTGGGTCAATCGTAGAGCAACCATGGACCACATGTTTTCTATCGGCGAAAGATCCGGAGAGCGAGGCAGCCAGGGAAGCAATTCAATCTGGCGATTGACGAAGAACCGTTGGACAATGCGTGCCACGTGTGGTCGCGCATTATCCTGTTGAAATATGGCTGTGGGCAAGCCCTGAAGGTAAGGAAGGACAACTGGCTCCAACACCTCGAAGGTGTAGCGCTGGCTGTTTAAAGTACCGGCAATGCGTACTAGAGGTGTGCGAGAGTGATATCCAATACCGCCCCATACCATAATACCCGGTGCAGGACCAGTGTGGCGGTGCATAACGCAGCTGTTCAGCATCCTCTCTTCACGGTGTCTCCAGACTCGAATGCGACCATCGTGGTGTTGCAGACAGAAGCGTGACTCGTCAGTAAAGACAATTTCATTTCATTCTGCCGTCCACATCCTTCTGTCATCGCACCATTGGCAGCGGACACGTCTGTGGTTCCGCGTCAAGGGTAGACAAAGCAATGGACGTCTAGCGGACAGACCACTCTGCTGTAAACGGCGTCGAATGGTACGCGTAGACACTGGATGATGCGTTACAGACTGCATGTGCTGTGCTATGCCATGCGCACAATTTGCCTGTCATCACGTGAAGTGGTGCGCTGAGGTGGATGCGATCGAACACGCCGGTCCGTCGTACCCTCCTGCATCCAACGATCACATATCCGTATTACAGTTGTTTGGTTTCGTCCAACACGACTACCGATTTCCCTGAAAGATAATCCACAATCTCGGTAGGCCAATATCCTTTCCTCTGTCGAACTCGGATACTTGATCAAAAGATGATCGCTGTTTTCGACGAGGCATAATTGATCGTTTTTTGTGAAAAAACCACAAGGAAAACACAATTGCCGAACTTGAAATCGTTGAAATCTCCAAGCCTTAAATAGCGCTTTGAAGTGGCGCCACAGGCGCGCGTGATGTGCGTCTGCGCTGAAATTCTATTCATTTGCATATCTCACCTCCGCTAATGCATGTTGTAAATTTCATGTTATTTGCATGTTTCCTTCAGGGTGTTGCATTTATAGTGGCCAGCAGTGTAGAATAAAATGTAATCATTCCTAACTTTTAAAATAGGTTAGGAAAAAGAAAGAAAAACACTCGGCTTCTTTGTTTTATTTCGGGGGAAAATTTCATATTTGTTTTGCCAATTATTGTGGTGTAATTTTCATGCTACATTGCGTGTTTTATTCACTTTAAAACAAATGTGCTAACTTTTTTTACAATAAATTACTATTAAAAGAGACACAGAAAAACTGAAAATGATAAGCATAATGAAATAATTTAAAAATAAATTAACCCGTGAGAAGCTTCGTTTTCTAATAATTTTGCATTTTCCCTATAATTCCTAATTCCATTTTATTATTTCGTCTTCGCGGTTCGGTTTTCCCGACTTTCTCACAAATTTCCTCCTCTATTTCTTTGCTTCGTTAACGAACGTGTCCCTTATGTGGGGGTCATAAAATTTCTCCCCCTCGTTTCCTCTTAAGCCTCTCCCCTTTAATGCTGCAGTCACACACATCTAGACAATTCTACAGTACGCAGACCCCCCCCCCCCTCCGACACCTGTTGACACATTTGGGGGTCGATTAGTCACGGTCTCCCCCCAAGGTCCCTCGAATCTTTTTGATGATCTGTTTAAAAACCGACTGAGGGCAGGATCGCTGCAAAGAGGCTCTGCAGAGCTCTCCCCATAAATCACTCGTTTTCCCCCTGTGTACTGTGCAGGGCAGATGTGTGTGACCGCCTTATCATATGTCCGCTTGTACAGCCGCCTCCCACGAATTTCTTGTGGGATTTTCTGTTGTCTCCCCTATTTATATCAAAGAGTTTGATGATCCTAGCTTTTGTGAACTGTCCATAGAGACAATCACTCACACCTACTGCTCCTCTGCCCGATGAAGAAATATGAATTGGTTCGAAATTAGTTGCACCCTTTTATATTAAGAAACTATGTGCTCCTGTTCTTACCCTGCAAGCACACATTCGCGAAACAGAGAGCGAAGTGTAGGGGAAAGCACTGATTTATTGGTCCCGTCGCCGAGAGGAGGTATTATGGCGTCCCTCACGCCTTTGAAGATTCGCCTCAGACCGCCCCGGATGGAGGTTTTAAGACGAATGATCAAAGCCACGAAATACTTCCTCCACGTTGGGGGGGGGGGCGACAAATCGACACCAAAATGTGTCAAGAGAGACGGGGGGAAGCTGATTCGCTTGCGTGTAGATGCGCCTTTAGAGAGAAGGGTTCTCAGAAGCATCCTCGGTGGTGTCAAAGAAAATGGCCTATGGCGGAGACGTTTTAACTCAGAAATCTATAGATTTTTTTAAAGAGTCCGATATTATTAAAAGTTTCAAAATTAGAAGAATGAAATGGGCCTCTCATATTGCTAAAATGGATGAAAAAAATCCAGTAAAGAAGATTTTTGTTGCAAGGCCATTTACAAGTCGGAAAATAGGAAGGCCAAAACTAAGATGGTTCGACTCTGTTGAATCAGATTTTAGAGCGATTGGAATGAGGAACTGGCAGACCAGCTGTCCTGGAGGAATCTTCAACTGAAGGCCCTGGCACACCCTGGGCTGTCGTGCCAAATATGATGATGATGTGCTCCTGTTATAATATCATCAACTTAAAATCAACCATATTGGAAATCCATTCTACGGAAATTTTTCAGAAGGAACATTTTTACAATGGAAATGAAAATTTTCAGATTAGAAACATTAGTTCTCTGCCATATCAAAGCTTTTTTCCCTCTCCAACCCCCAAAATGTTTGTCACAACGAAAAAATAGATGTAATAATTAAAAATTACAAATATAAAAAAAAAACATTAAAAATTACTGACTGCACTGTGCTGATTTATGTCGAGAATCAGTTTTATTACCATGTTTTTATTAACTCGCTTTCTTGTTTGTGTGTGTGTTTGTCCAGTACAAATCTTGCAATCGATTTTTAACTAACTTCCCGACTAGCTAGACATTTGAAACTTTTAGAATAGCTCAGAAAGCGATGACAATGCATTATTTTAATACTTTTAGCCATCTTTAAACAGAATCGAATTCCTTTTCAGTTAATTTTGTTTTGTAAACTAGTGCAGCCATCTATCGACCGGGCCGGGAACGAAAAGTTAAACGCACGTTAACTTCCAATTAACTTCATTTTCTTTCAAGTTGATGGGATAATTCATCAAAAAAATTTTAAAAAGTATTTATTAATACATAGAATTGTCAAGTTTATATGATTCAACAGAAAATTTAAAAACATGGTATATATAAAAAGTTCTTTTTATCTTGTAATTATTTTTCGATGAGTTCGGGAAATGAAGGCCTTTTTTAGCTGGCATTTAAGGAAGGAATTTTTAAATAAAAGCGTTTCTCTTCATAACGTTTCGCAAACATGATACTCAACGTGAATTGAATCAGTTAAATCAATCACCAATAATCTGAAAAACAAAATTTTAAAAATAATCTTTCGATGAACCTGTCTAATAAACAATACTTGTCACGTGGAAATTTTTGAACGTCCAATCAATCTGAATAACAGTTTAAGTTTAAAAAAAAAAAGAACGAATTCAGAAATACAAGGAATCGTGATGAAATGGACTAATACCCTTTCAGAGAACAGAGAATCTGCATTGCATTAAAAAACTTCGACTGATTTTTTAGTGACTCAAAACTTTCAAAATCAATTTTTTTCTTCCAGATGTTGACTCAGTGCTATCGAAATTGAACAGACATTTGGAAATATATTGGGAAATTAAAGAACTATTTGCAAATTGGTGTATTTTCGTATTCTGGACATTTGACACGCTGAAAGTATAGATTTAATTTAAGAATTTACTAGAAAATGCCCGAGTTATATAATAATGAAATTTTCCATGATTTTGCGACGAAATAGTTAGTTTTAAATATATCGATAAAATTTTGGCGCAAAACTAATTGTAACAAATTTACTTCGCATTATTCTGTAAGCAAGCTCAATTACAAGAATTTCGGAAATTGTTTATACTCCTCAAAACATTTTTACTTTTTCTGTTTCCATTGTATCAGTAAAGATACATTTTAGGGCGAAATGTTTTGAAAATAATCTAATACGAAAACACTATTTTCTGTAAACACTCTATTTTGTTTTTATAGCAAATAGAGTGTTAATACAGGGTGATTTTTTTAAAACTGACACTACTCAGAGCCATCTGTAGCGCGATCTATCAGCCGGAATTCCACCAGAGTAGTGTCAGTTTTAAAAAAATCGCCCTGTACATAAACTTTATACATAAACACTTTTGCCAAGCATTTTTAAGTATTTAAATTTTAAATTTTAAATACTTGATTATACGTGTGATTATTATCCTGTCTGCGGATTTTCCGTACAGAAAATGTCTGAAATCTATATTCAAAATAATACCTACTTAATGTTTTAAAAACTGCATGTAAATTTCTTCTGACACAATATAAACAACAAGATTATATAAACAACATGATTTTTTAAACAACAATTTTCTATTTATTGATTTTTATTTAAGATACGATATAAAGGATACGATAATGTACTAAAATAACACTTCTTTAATTTCCCGTAATTATGAATACAGCGATATCATATCCTGTAAGAGTAATTCGTGGTGATATCAAACAACATATCACAGATGCGGTGAAACAGCAAAAAAAAAATTACGGATTATATGCATAAATTAAATAGGTAAAATAGAAAAGAAATCGTATTATATTCATTAAATTGCATTTCATATAAATATATTATATTATTGCTTTATATATATATATATATATATATATATATATATCATATATAATAAATTATAATGTATTATATTGTATTGTACTATATTTTGAAAATACAATAAAATTGAATAGAAATGGGATTTTGCGTGTTTATTTATTTATTTATTATTTTTTTTTATTTATTTTATTTTATTTTTTTTTATTTATTTTTTTTTTATTTATTTTTTTTGTTATTTGTGCTATTCCTCCATCTATTAACCAGAACAATCTGGTGTACACTGCATTTAAAAAATGAAATTTTAATTTTAAAATTTATGTATTTTTAAAAATGTGTAAATGCAACCTTTTGAGCATGTGAAGTGGAAAATTACACACATTCAACTCACTATTTCTCCTTGTGTTAAGGCTGCTGTGTACTAACCCTACCGGATTCACTCAACTCTGTGTTATTCTATGGAGAAAATTTGTCTAATATTTACAACTACATAAATGCTGATAATCCAATAAAAATGGTATTTTCAGATAGCCTAAATTTTTCTGCACATCTCAACAGGATTCATTTCATAAATTTCGACCACCAAAGGAATTCATGAGCGTTTAAAACATATTATACCATGCTATTTACAGCTACATAAATTCTGATAATCCAATAAAAATAGTATTTTCAAATTGCCTGAACTTTTCTACACCTTGAAAAAGGATTCATTTCATAAATTTTGTCCACCAAAGGAATTGATGAGCGTTAAAAACATTTTTTTAAAAATTTATTTCCAATGGCAAAGGAAAATAACAAACTCTTACAAGTTAACAAGATTAACAAGGAACGTGAAATATATAAAAAAAGGAACAGTAAGAGAAAAATGTCAATGTCCCATCAGCAGATGTCGTGCGCTCCAATATCGCTTTACCTCGGAGTCTCCACGCAGAGCCGAGCATCTCAACAAATGGTTCCTGTCCGCGTTTAAAACATACTATATCAGATTTTCCCCCGAATAATTTAAATTTTAAAATATTATTTGTATTTTTTTTAAGCAGAAAATTCCCCAAGGTGTAAAATTTCTTGCTCTATTACGGAGTACAATTATTTAAAAAGAATCTTTAAATTCAAGTCGGCAATCCTTCGACACATTTTCTCCATAAGTTAACATTGAAGTGAGCAAATCCAATAGAGTTAGTACAGAACAGCATTAAATTCGATCTGTATTGCCAGTGTATTTTATTAAAAGCAGGGTTTAATTCAATAAGTTATGCGGACATTTTTTCTTTGTTTGTTTGCTTATACATCGACTATAAACTTCAACCTTGAATATGTTTACTGTTGCTCATCGACAGTTAATACTACAAACATAGATTAGCCAATTTAGAGGAAAAATCGATAGCTGTCATTTTAAAACCTCAACCATTCTACAATTCAAAGAAATAGTTTTCCTAACAAAACTGTTTCCTTAAAACTAAATATAACTCAGAAAAAAAGAAAATTGCTTCGCTTCACCTCCTGATCGTATAAATTGTTTCGGTCTTCCTTGATCATTCGATATAGAAACAGGTGTTGCAAATTATTCAGCGTGTTTTCCAGTTCCCTCCAAAGCATTAATTTAATCTCGAATGTAACAAAATACTTCAAAAACTATAAAATTATGTTTCTTCATATTCGTTTCTAATCTTTTTAAGGCTATTTAGTTCCGTGGACATTTATCATGTCTGTTAAATGTAGAAATAAAAATTTCAAGTAACTACCTGAAATTCTGTAAATTCGAAGCAATTGCAACGTAGTTGCAATTGCTTAAAATTGCTCAACTGTCGTCTTATGAAAAACTAAAAATGTTTCACAATATTTGTGACCACATATTTGTACTGAGATATGAAATAAATATTGCAAAGGAATTTAAATTTCATTTCCCGCAAGGATCCAAAATTACAAGGATTAATTGAAACTTATTTCCCTTGACAAAACACGTCGTCTTTGTTACGTCGTTACAAACACAGAATGCAAGAAGGGCGCGGTAGCCCAGTTGGCAAGAGCAGCGGGCCAGTGATCTGAACGTCCGTGGTTCGATACTCGTCGCTGCAAATACTCGTTCGATACTCGTCGTGTTCCGGTCTCGTCACTTGACTCGGTTCAAAATTACGGGACCGGTCAATTAACTAATTCGGACTCCGACGCTTGTGGTGCAAATTCAAAACAGGAGCCGCACCTTCATCGCCCATAGCCTTCGGGACTTGATCTGATGTTACTGTCGGTAAAGGGGCATAAGCAACAACAACATAGAATGCAAGAGAGCAGTTCACTTACCAGTGGCATGATGACGAACTGGCACATAAATCCGACTGCTGGTCCTACGGGCCTCCTCAGTACCTCTTTCACGACGTCAAGTTCCATGGCACATCCGAAGTTGATGTAATTTATCGTCACCACGGTTGCTACAAATATGACAAACAGCTTGTTGATGAGTTTGTCTTCCCTCAGTACTATCACTTCCAGAGGTGGCCCAAGACTCTCCCATTTACCCGAACTTTGCGATCTGAAATGTACGTTGTTGAAAGGTATTGGAAGTTTTCAGCAAATCCATAGTATATTCGTTAAAACAAAATGAGGCTGAAATAACAGTTTTCTAAGATTTCTGGTGTTGTAAAATTTGCCGTGTTTAGCTAACACTAACACACACACATATATGTATATAAATATATATATATATATATATATATATATATATATATATATATATACAGAGAGAGAGAGAGAGTGAAACTTCTCTAGCCGACCACCCCGCCATATGGCCATATTTTGTTCAGAACAGATTAAAACTCCATAGTGCGAATGTTGTGGAAGGAACCTCTTCAAGACGGCCATCCGACAAAACGGCCACTTTTCTTCGGAACCATGACTGGCCGCCTTAGAAAAACGTCTATATATATATATATATATATATATATATATATATATATATATATATATATATATATATATGCAGGTGTTTATCAAAATAATGGAAACACTAAGAAACATCATGAAAACCTTTATAAATACGGGGGTTCCCAAATTTTCACTGATGAATAAACATATTTAGGAGTGGCTTTGGACTTAGCTTTCTCTACCCTACAGAAGCCCTCATTTTTTCAGTCATGCCTGGTTTGATAACTCATTTTAGCCCATTTTGGACTTATCATCCCAAATTTTTACTGATGAATAAAAATGTTTAGGAGTTGAATTGGACTTTGTTTCTGTACCCTGCAGTAGCCCTTGATTTTTCAAACATGCCTCGTTTAATAACACATTTTAGCCCATTTTGGGCTTAACAACCTTTACACAGCAAACACAGATATAAATGAAGAATGATAGATAAATGAATATGATATGAGGGGATATATAAATATATATAAATGAAGAATGATAGATAAATGGATATGATAGAAGGAGATATATAAATATATATATAAATGAAGAATGACAGATAAATGAATATGATATACGGGGATATATAAATATATATAAAGAAGAATGATAGATAAATGAATATGCTCTAAAGGGATATATATAAATATATATAAATGAAGAATGATAGATAAATGAATATGATAGAAGGGGATATATAAATATATGTAAATGAAGAATGACAGATCAATGAAGAATGATATAAGGGAGAAAATGTGACTGGGATCTTTATACTGTAAGTGGATTAGAGTTCAATAAATTTTTGGACAGAAAAAAACCGAGATTGTTCTCTATTTCAAATCCTGAGGTACAATAAGTTATTAATGCAAATGTGAAGTAACTTATGTGTGTAAAATTGGTGAAAAAACTAAAAAGGATACTCTTGAGTAGTCCGAAGCCTTTAATTAAATTTTAGAGGCAAATAGACCTAAAATTTTATTAAATACTGATACTTTGATGATTAAAAGAATTGGACACATCTCAGAACAGAGCTTATTAGATCCAGTGGCATAGATAACTGATTTATAAAGTATTGTATAAAGTTTGATAGACTAGCAATTTTTCATACAAACTCTCAACGGGGTACCATAGCTTCCAAAATATTTAAAATGTGTCCAGATTTCTTAAAATTCAGTTTCACCACCGTACAACATAATTTCTGGAATATGTACTCTGTAAATGAAAGCATCAGTTATTTGAGAATACATGAAAGGAACAAAAAACTAAACGCCTGCGTTTACGCAGCTTGTTTGAATTATGACTAGTTTGTGCAAGCTGTGTACATACAAAGCTCGCCGCTGATATCCAGTATGTTTCCGGAGCATTGAAACAAAGCTTTCAAAACATCTGAAATGTCCCCAGAAAATCTTAAAAGTGATTAAGGCGATATCATGAGCGCCTCGCATGCATTTGGCAAATGAGGACACCATATTCAGTAATAATATTTAGATAAGAATTTAATGAAGGAATATTAATATTTTAAATGTAACTAGGAGTTCACAAACTATAACTAAATAAAAATTTCAAGTGCACTATATTGACTAATATATATATATATATATATATATATATATATATATATATATATACTACATATCAAAGTTTTAAAGTGTAAAGAATATAATTACAGAAAGTCAATATTTACTTCAACTATTTGATACAACTATTAGATAAATTTTACTCACCTATTCAATAAATCTGAATCATTCGAAAGAAGGAATACTTCACCAAATCCCAAGAAAAGCCCGGTTACTTTGATTGTTCTGTTACAAACAAAATTTTCACAGCTCCAGGAACTAGAAGTAAAAGAAGCCTCTAAAACTGCAGCTGGCTCAGTCTGAAGTTTTATTGATTTGTCGGCTATTTCCAGTTCTCGGTCACCAAGTTGAAGCGATACCGTAACGTTTACTTCATTATCAACAAATAGTTCTTCTATCCTTGGTGGGTCAAACGTAACATTGAGTCCATTCACTAAAGTAAATATTTCAGCTGCGATGATGGCAACGAGCATAAAGCGTGAAATATCCCTCGGGTACATTTTAATTATTTTTGTATGACCCACGAAACACAAAATTCACCTTAAGCACCTCATTTGGCACACGTGTTTCACTGGCTACCGACAGGGAAGCTAACGAATGATTCCGTTCGACGTTCCGAAGTTATCCATATGTTTGAAGTTCCTTTCCTGTTAATCGCGCATTTTTACCGAATCGGTTACGTCACAGCGGCGGAAAAGCTCGACTTCCAGCAGCAGAAAGGTATTAAGCTTTTGTAGTGGGATTTTTCGCAGCGTATTCACTTGTCATTCGCAAGAGCTTGTTTAATCTCCATAGAGTAACGCTTTTAGCCACCACAGTTTTGCTTCACCGATACGCTTTATCTGAGTCGAGTTGATAACATTTTGACGTGGTGTGGTAGGGCAGCATCATTGAGGAAAATCCAGTTTTCCTTTTTCATTTCTTTGGTTTCTTTTTTAAACTGTGTTTTCGTTCGGATGAATGCTGATGGTCACTGACTTCCCGTTCACCTTCTAGAGACAACATCAAGGGTAAAGAACATAAAATTTCAAGGTTAACCTATTCTGTAAAAATAGGGTGGGATGAACGACGTTGGTCAGTAGGTCAATAAAAAATGATTTCATAATGAATTCTTCAATTTTTTATTCAAATAAATTCTTCCGAGGATATTGAAATACATTTTTCCGGTATTTTCGGATATTTCCAATGACTATACCAGGTGTGGCCAAGATAAACAGTGTTAAGAACTATTCGGGAATGTTTACATGCTTAGAAGAGCCCAACACAGGAAAACGTTGCATTTGTTATGAAAGAAATTTCAAGCGTTGTTTCTTCTAATTTTTTTTAATTAAATATATCATTCTTCGATTGTTAGAATAATTATTATTACTAAATTTTCAAATAGTATTAATAGCATTTATAATGGATTCTTCAATTTTTATTGGAATAAATTCTGCCAAGGATGTTGAAATAAATTTTGACAGGATTTTTCGGATATTTTTACTTATTATACCAGATGTGGCCAAGATAATCAATGTTGAGTGTTATTTGGGAATGTCTATAAACTTAGAAGTGTAAAAAACAGGTTATGAAAGAAATTTTAAGCGTTGTGTTTTCTGAAGTTTTTATTGAATATAGCCAATTGTTGGAATAATTATTATTTCTAAATTCTCAAAAAAGTTTTAATAACTTTCATGATGAATTCTTCAATTTTTGTTGAAATAAATTCTTCCGGGGATATTAAAATAAATTTTTCCGGCATTTTCGGATATTTCCATTGACTATACGAGGGGTGGCCAAGATAAACAGTGTTATGAACTATTTGGGAATGTTTACATACTTAGAAGAGCCCAAAATAGTAAAACGTTGTATTTGTCATGGAAGAAATTTCAGGCATTGTTTCTTCTAATATTTTTTATTAAATATATCATTCTCCGATTGTTAGAATAAATATTATTTCTAAATTTTCAAAGAGTTTTAATAGCATTTATAATGGATTCTTCAATTTTTGTTAGAATAAATTCTGCCGAGGATGTTGAAATAAATTTTGCCGGGATTTTCGGATATTTCCAATGACTATACCGGGGGTGGCCATGATAAACAGTGTTAAGAACTATTTGGGAATGTTTACATACCTAGAAGAGCCCAAAACAAGAAAACGTTGTATTTGTTGTGAAAGAAACCTCAGGCATTGTTTCTTCTAATTTTGTTTTATTAAATACTAGCTGAAGTACCCGGCGATGCCCGGTATTTTAAGAATGTTTGTTAACCAAAATCAATTTAAAAATTAACACAGTATAAATAACAGAGAAAAAATATATGTGAAATGTTATACACATCTCAGAATTTCAGCCTTTCATAATTGTAGCACTAAAATCTGAAAAGTAAAAATGTCAAATTTACTTAGCCGTGCTTCGCCCGTCTAGCCGTTAGGTTTAGGGACCCGCTCCCTTCAGCAATCATGGAATAGCAGTATCAAAGCTAAAATCAAAGCTTAACACAAATATATCACAGAAATATTCCAAAGAGAGAGTTTCAACGGTAATCCGTATTCTGGGAATTTACCCAGCAAAAAAGAATTAATGAAAAAAAGAAAACAAAAGGAGTAATATTAGAAAATTATTTTTAAATAACACCAAATAACTACAAAATTCACTGCCCTTCAAAAATATCCAATAATAACACAATTTCCTTAGCAAATACAAAATAAACAAAAAGTGAAAACAGTAAAAAAAGCACAATAATTGATGTATAATAAATAGTTTTTTATTTGGGGCTGTTTTCATAAGGAAAGGAATGACAAATCGGGGAAAATTTTCATATTAGAACATAAAATTGCGTGTATTATTTTTGCATTTTAAAATTTTCTCTTAGGTTGTAGGCCATTTTGAAGATAACTGTCATATGTATCATGTGTGAGAAGGAAATTAAAATAGTAGCATCTAGATTTTGTGCAGAGTGATAGGCGTTTTAGCTAAATTTCAGATTTATATTCTACGTTCGGAGTCAATTTAAAAAAAAAAATTAAAGGCTATTTTGGTCTTTTATGGTAAAATAGAACTTGAAAATTAAGAAAAAGAACAAAATTTTACCTCTAAATAGCATACTTTTTTTATAAATTGGTCAATTTGAAGTAATTTTTATTGAAATATAGCTAAAATGCCTATCACTTTGCACAAAATCCTAATGCTACTATTTTAATTACCTTCTCACACATGATACATATGACAGTTATCTTCAAAATGACCTACAATCTAAGAGAAAATTTGAAAATGCAAAAATAATACATGCAATTTTATGTTCCAATATGAAAATATTCCCCGATTTGTCATTCCTTTCCTTATAAAACAGCCCAAAATAAAAAAAAACTACAATTATATCACAGAAATATTGCAAAGAGTTGTAGACAGAAGCATAAAAAGAAAGAATATTCAAATAAAGTAACTAAATTAAACAAAAAATGACAGATAGGAAAATTAGAAAATTAACTAAATGCAAAATAGAAAAGTAAATAAAACATAATTATATTTCATTGGCCTTCAAAAATAATCCAATAACAACACAATTTCCTTAGCAAATACAAAATAAACAAAAAGTGAACAATAATTGGTGTATAATAAATACTAATTTTTTATTTGGGGCTGTTTTTATAAGGAAAGGAATCACGAATCGGGGAAAATTTTCATATTGAAACATAAAATTGCGTGTATTATTTTTGCATTTTAAAATTTTCTCTTAGATTGTACGTCAGGGGTGTCAAACTCAAAGGCTAACTTGGGCCAAACAAACAAGGTTTAACTATAGGTGGGCCGCAAAAAAAAAATCAATATTAATACAAACGTATGTTTATTTACCTAATTACAGTATATTCAACATAAATATACGCATTTTGTTAATAATAGCACAAAAAGAGTATAATTAAGAAAACATTTAGCGAATTCTTCCTATCTTATTATAATTCTGCGTCGGCATTTTAATATATATTATTGTGTGCCAATATATTGGTCGAACCGCAAAAATGTTCGTCGCGGGCCGCGAGTTTGACACCCCTGTTGTAGGTCATTTAGAAGATAACTGTCATATGTAACATGGGTGGGAGGGAAATTAAAATATTAGCTTTAGGATTTCGTGCAGAATGATAGGTGTTTTAGCTAAATTTCATTAAAAATTACTTCAAATTGATCAATTTATAAAAAAAGGTATGCTATTTACAGGTAAGTTTTTTATTTATTTTTTATTTTTAAGTGCTATTTTAGCATAAAAGACCAAAAAAACCTTTACAAAATTATTTTTTCTTAAAGCTAAACATAAACATAATCAAAGCTCAACAGAAACATAATTAACAGTTGTTTTGAAACACCCCTGGTAAACATTGTTAAGTTTCGAAGTATTAGAATGATAATAAAAAATATTCCAGAGTTTCAGACAGAAGCATAAAAAGAAAGAATAAGCAAAAAAGTAACAAAAATTGACAGAATACAATAAAAGTGAACACCGGCAAAAGTAAATAAAACATTTCCTTGTGCGCATGCGCAGTTCTTATGAATGATTGATTCCAACCCCTAGAGTACCGCGTTGGAAGAACCACATAAAATTTGTGTTGAAGTATCGTTCTTCAAAATTCAATTAAAAATTGAAATTTTAAGATAGAGACTTGAAATGAAGTTTATATGAATGAGAAAGCTTTCATCTTCCAGATGATGTAAATATTTTCTTTGTAAGATAAAAACTCGAAGAGCATCGACCGTAGATCCTCAAAAGCGCGTAAATTTCCCGAAAAAGTGGGTTTAATATTTTGATGAAAATATTAGTCTGTTTTAAATTATTTTTATACAAATGAGGTCTTGTTTTAAGGAGAAAAGTCTGTAGTCTTAGATTGTAAAAAGATCAAAATTCTACGATCATTTTTTGCCGAGATATCGTAATCTGAAGTTAAAAAAACATAAAATATCCCACAAAACATAAAATAAAATATTTTCTAGAATAAAATTTAAAATTCGGGCTTCGAGGTGCACTTTTCCATAGTCTGCACTACCCGTGTGCCAAATTTCACGGCTGTAAGTTTCACAGATTCGCCTGGGGGCCACCCACACACACACGCGCGCGCGCACGCATGCACGCAAACATTCGCTTTTATTAATAAGATATCATTATCCGATTGTTAGAATAATTATTATTTCTAAATTTTCAAATAGTGTTAGTAGCATTTATAATGGATTCTTCAATTTTTGTTGGAATAAATTCTGCCAAGGATGTTGAAATAAATTTTGACAGGATTATTCGGATATTTTTACTTATTATACCAGATGTGGCCAAGTTAATCAATGTTGAGTGTCATTTGGGAATGTCTATAAACTTAGAAGTGTGAAAAACAGGTTATGAAGGAAATTTCAAGCGTTGTGTTTCCTGAAGATTTTATTAAATATAGCCAATTGTTAGAAAAATTATTATTTCTAAATTCTCAAAAAAGTTTTAATAACTTTCATGATGAATTCTACAATTTTTATTGAAATAAATTCTTCCGGGGATATTGAAATAAATTTTGCCTGGATTTTCGGATATTTCCAATGACTATACCGGGGGTGGCCATGATAAACAGTGTTAAGAACTATTTGGGAAAGTTTACATACCTAGATATGATGAAAAATAAAATGAAAACTTGGTGGCTTTAGAAAAATAAATATTAAAGGTAAGTGTCGTGATGCCTGTCCAAAATTTATTTATTTTGGGCGTGAATTCGTAGTTTATGTGGCTAGTACTTTTATATTTTAATTAAGGGGTAGTTGAGTGCGTTGTGTTAAATTATTTTGTTTAATTCAACCCTAGACTCTGGACATTAAATTGGAATACGAACAAAACATAACTTTGTTAACCTAAGAATTAGATATTTTTTTAAACTAAAAAGAAGAAAACAGATTCAAATAACAAAAAAAACTAATTTATTTATAAATTTACATTATTATACACATCTCCTCATCAGTATCAATATATATTAGATACAATATACTAATTTTTACACTACTAGCATAAGTCTTCGTGTTTACAAAAAAAATATTTATTTAATGTACTTTACTAGATTCAGGGAGCGTAAGAAAACAACCTAACTTACGAAAAACTCCTTCCAAAAAATATATTACTATTCCCGCAGTAAGAACTCAAATAACAAGGTGGGATCTGAACCAATCAAAAATTTGATTTTGACTCACTCAATTCTGATGATGGATGCACTATGACGCGGGTTCGGAATGACTCCTTCGGCATGGGGCTCTTGGCTTCTGTTTCGGATCGAATTAGTCTCTCAACAGCAGTTCAGTAACGTTCAGTTCTGATGATGGATGCACTAGGACGCGGGTTCGGAATGACTCCTTCGGCATGAGGCTCTTGGCTTCTGTTCCGGATCATGTTATTCTTTTAACGGAAGTTCAGTAACATTCATCAACTAGGTCAACAACTTATTTCATCAACGTTATCAATAGCAACTTTTCTTTATATACGAAGATAGACACCTGGAAGACTCGACAGGGTCTGCTGCTCCAAGAGAGTTTCTCTATTAAAGAAAGACGCTAGACACCTGGAAGGATCAACAGGGTCAGCACAGCAAATCGAAAAATCTCTCTCTATCTTCTCTCTTTAAAAAAAAAAACTCTGTCCGTCCTACATATTTGATTTTTTTTTCATCCTCTCCTCTCCGTTGCTTACGCCTCCTCATATAAACCTCCAGCCAATCAGGAAAACCTAAATCTTCTCATTCGCTTGGCCTTAACATTTATTTTCTCATTGGCTTCCTCTCTCAATTCGTATCTGCCATCATTACATCATCGTCTCGAACCCCCCACATCGCTTCACGTGTTCTTGTGGTTCAAAAACGAGTCCCAACTGCCATAAATTCTTTACAAAGGATCTTTGTGGCATAACGTCATTCTTGGTGCCAGCCATCGCTATCTCGTCTCTGATCTTCAGACCCAACCAGAATCATAGCCTTCATAAATCTTTCTTAAATTGACTATGTCATAAAAAGACTGTTCTCCTCTGTAATTTAGCTTACAATGACGGCTTCCCCTCTTTACCATAAAATGTAATGGTATACGCCTTCGATCATTTAAAACTTCTCCAATTTTTTTTATTTTAATTTTTCATGCATTCGAAGGCGCATCATTTCAGTAGGTGAAAAAAATATCTTTTAAATGTTTTTTTTTTTTAATCATCAAAATGAGTAATTTCCAGATTTGCAAGTCTTTAAAATGCTCCTTGCGTCACAATTTTTGACGGAATCTTATAAAATTTATAATAAAGACTCCTATTACAGATTAAAATAAAGTTATGTATCCCTTTTAGGTTTCGACATCATAAAGATTGTCAAAGTTTAACTTAAGTGTAGAAAAGTACAAAAATTTCACGTGCAAGAATAAAAATATTTCCTAAAAATTTAGCATTCAACGAAAGCACAAAATAATACATAACTCTGTTCAAAATGTATTTATAAGCAATATAAATGCAAAATTAAGGGGGGGAATTGAAAATTGGATTGCAAGGAGCAATTTAAAAAATAATAATTTCAATTTTTAAATATAAAAATTAAATATTTATAAAATTTTATAAGGTGTTTGATATAGTTATACATTAATGAATATACAGAGTCCAGTCATATTAATGTGACCACCGCCTACTTTTGACGTCAACGTTATATAACCAATCGCAGAAGGCACGTGTCATCAGCAAATTTGGTGGATATATAAAGTGTGTTGTAGGCATTCGGAAAACATTTCAGTTCTTGCAGTCATGCAAAAACGGAACGATTTATCCGACGTCCAAAAGGGCATGATCATTGGCTTTCGGACCAAGGGTGGAAGCATTTCCGAAACGGCTAATTTTGTAAACTGTTCGCGGGCAGCCGTGGTAAAAGTATACCGTGCATGGCAAAATGGCACTATCCAAAACCAGCGACGTGGCAAATGTGGTGCACCACGGGCCATAGATGGCAGAGGTGAACGACGGCTGCGGAGATGCGTTCGGGCGAATAGACGTGCAACCGTTGAGCAACTGACCGTCCAGATGAACCAAGGGGCTATCAAAGTGTCTCCACAACGACGGTTCAGCAAACGTTGCTGCGTATGGGACTCTGCAGCAGACCTCTGGTTAATGCACCTATGCTGACTGCCGTTCATCGGCGACGAAGGCTGGAATTTGCACGCCAGTACCGCAACTGGACTTCCACTGAGTGGAGACAGGTGGCTTTTTTTCCGGTGGATCACGTTTTATGCTCCATCGGACAGATGCACGTTCTCGTATACGGCGTGACACGTCTGAAATCAAACACCCTGCAACAATTCCCGGAAGGGTTCAAGCTGGAGGAGGGAGCATTATAGTTTGGGGAATGTTTTCGTGGTATTCTCTGGGTTCACTCATCATTGTGGAAGGCACGATGGATCAACACAAGTATACATCTATCCTTGCGGACCATGTTCACCCCTACATGCGAATTGATTTTCCTCAGGATGATGGCATCTACCAGCAGGACAATGCGATGTATCATAAAGCTCGCAGTGTACGTGCGTGGTTCGAAGAGCACCAGGATGAATTTACCGTACTCCCTTGGCCAGCAAATTCCCCGGACTTGAACCCAATCGAGAATCTGTGGGACCACCTCGATCGGGTTGTTCGCACCATGGATCCTCACCCGCGTAACCTAGCGCAGCTGGCCACGGCACTGGAGTCGGCATGGATCAACATCCCAGTGAACACCTTCAGGAACCTAATTGACTCTCTTCCTGCACGTCTCGCAGCGGTCCGCTCTGCGAAAGGTGGTTATTCTGGATTTTGACAGTTGGCCACATTAATGTTACTGGACTGTGTATATACAAATTTTCATATGTCTGAGGTAAAAATTTCAAAAATTGCTTTGTAATGTCCACCATCCCCTTAAATAGTATTAATAACTTTAATAATAATTTTTCTTTTATTTTTTTGCCAAGTTATTCAAATCTGGCCTAGTTTGAGATCTTGCAGTTCATAGCAATTCAGTTAAGAGTTGATTTTTCAACACTGACCGTTGTTTATTTTTTATCAACCTAAATGTCCAATACAAGGATTCACACCTATAAGTTGAACAAATAAAATATAGGTTATTCGACATGGTGGTAATTTTAATTTAGGCTACTTTGATTCTGGCACAAATTTCCAAAATTATAGCTGAAAGAAGCATGTGGATCGCGAGCCGCAATTTGAGCACCCCTGGGCTATAACCGATACTGTTAACGATATTGTGATGTCAGCGGACTCTCTACTTAACCCCCGATATTATATGTGAAATATGGTATTTTAGGCAGAGGTTAGCTTTTGGAAGGCAGCAGTTTTGTGTATTGTTTGCCGAAAGACTGTGAATAACGATCTATTTTTCCAGTTTGAAGTTTCTTTACAGCGGTGAATGAGTATTTTCCAGAGGCGGATTCAGTGCTCCCCCCCCACCCCACGTTTAAAGTCGGCAAAGTTTTGAATACCAGGGGCGATTTGACGCGCGTACGATCAAGTCAATCGATCAAGAGGCGTACCGCTGTCTACGAACAGTAAACAGACGAACAACGGGGAGCCCGGTGGACGTGTTTTTGGACATAGGGATTTTGTTCCGATGTATGCAG
This sequence comes from Dolomedes plantarius, assembly GCA_907164885.2. Lineage (NCBI taxonomy): Eukaryota > Metazoa > Arthropoda > Arachnida > Araneae > Dolomedidae > Dolomedes > Dolomedes plantarius. Next base: position 84,038,779 of record OU015498.1, read on the forward strand.
TCGAAGGAGAACAGGTTTGGACTGGACTATAGGCTTGACTGGACAGAGAGAGAGGTCGGCAGAGAGAGACGGGGTTCGGTGGACTGAGGTCGACTTGTCTCGTACCGGCTGGATTTTCGAGGGGGCGTAGAGCCGCGTGCTAAATGATTGTGATTTTGGCCGCAGTGCCTTACACGTGTGACTGTAGATTGGTCTGGAGGCCATGAATGCACTGGAGGTGCAAAACTCAACGAGTTAATGTAAATAGTTTGTAAATACGCTATTTGAATAAATTTTTTTTTGCTTTCATTAACCCAGCGTATTCTCAGTAATTTCTGAGGGAACCTAGCGGCTAGCACTTAGCCATACTTCGGCATGCTATCCCATAGACTGGGCAGGGAAGTCCAGTTGCCCAGTTTATGATAATACCAAGAGGTTTCCCAAGTAATATAGGACAACATACAGGAATTGTAATCTTCTGCGGAAAAGAAAGGAAAAAAATTAATTTTTTAAATAAATTTTAGTAAAAGATTTTTAATAAATTTCAACAAATTTTAGCTAATTTTAGTTTTGATAAGTAAAGTTTTTTAATAAATTTTAGTTTTAATAAATTATTTATTAGAAAAAAAATTTATTCTTTAAATAAATTTTTCTTTTCAAATTGATGTAAACAATAAATTGAATTAATGTTCTAAAAATACTCGAGTTCCATTCGATGTGCAATATTTCTTTATGCTCAAAATGTTATTTCAAATTATCTATTACATCACACTGTAAATAGAAAAATTCTCTTTATAAACCAAAGGATCCATTTTATAAACAGAAAGCGAGCTCTACCGCATTATTTTTCAATAGCATGAGAAATGAGTATATAGACTATGTATTTTGGAATCTATAATATAAAGATACTCTTGCGCCAGAGACAAATTCAAATTACTGAGTTCGCGCATATAAGTTATACCAGGAGCTCAAGTACGATGATGAGTTGTTAACCACATACTAGTATGCCTACAATCTCCATTGCAAGGCAAAGCTGTATGATTGCACGTTCAACGACAAACGGGGATCGGTGAGTTGTATAGCTCTCGTCAGTGGACCCCTGAGAATTGACGATGGAGAAAAGAAGATTATTTTTGAAGTAACGAATATCTCTCCTCGCAGTTACACAGGCGCGAACGAGGAGAGTCAAGTAGGGGGAACGAGGGGGATAAATGGTTAACCCCACTATTCTCCTCCCCAATTGTGGCGCTCGCTTCGGGAGCGGTTTTTTGACGAGCGGTCAAAGGAACGAGGCCGACGTCCCCCACGTTGCGGTGTGGGGGGGACAAAGGGGAAATGGTGACCGGATCGCGCTTTTCGGAAAGGGATGAATGGCGATGGGGAGGGGGGTCAAAGGTCAAAAGGGTTGAATGACGTCGGGAAGTTGCGAGAGGCGGGAATGTGAGAACGGTCATTCGGGTCGATTAGTCACGCTCCTGGAGCGTGACTAATGTCTCGCGAATGGACGAGGGGTGGCTGATTCGCGACTGTGTATTTGAGGGGTCTGAATCATCTAAGAGCTCAATAGAAAAGTTTGGTTTAGAAAATAGAAGGTGCATGTTTTACCAGCTGCTAAGTTTCACGAAAATATTTGGCATAAGTTAATATGTTTTCCAAATATTAATCCGTCGGCATTTTTCAACTATCAGTTAAGTTTAGAGGAGGTCAACGTTTATCCAGCTGTTAATCCGTCAACATTTTTCCAATTATGAGTATTAGGTTTGACGGAGGTCAAATTTTTCCAGCTGATAACCCGTCAGCATTTTTCAACTTTTAAGTTTGATGGAGGTTAACATTTTTCCAACTGTTAATCCGTCAACATCTTTCCAAATATTAATTTTGACGGAAGAGGCCTAATCCTATGGGTACATTTTCAATGGTTCATGCGGTCCTTCAGTTGCTATCACTAAAAACCTGAATACTGAGGTATATATTAACATTTTAGATCATTCTGAAATTCCAGAATTGCGGCAAACATTTGTTGATTGCTTGTGCCTTTTGCAGAAGGGCAGTTTAACTGTCCATAGATGGGACCGTGGCAGCCTAGTAGAAGCGTTGGGTATCATACAGTGAAAGCTCAGTTCGACGAGCGCCATTGAATGCCTTAGTGTCTAGACTGGACATGGGCACATTAAATCCATAGACTGGAAAGTCCATCCATGTGGTCAGAGGGAAGGGGAAAGTACGAACCCTCCAGATTTCGCCTGTGGGGATGCTCGGTTAAAATTGAGGTGGCACCTGGCTAAGTAGGACTCAACCCTTGTGGTGGCATTGTAAACCGGAGCCGCATGCTTCTCTGCCTACAGCTATCTTTGGACTTGGTCTGACATGTTACGGCCAGGGAAGCATAAGTCACAACAAGAAACACTGTCCATAGATTTCGGGTGGTATGAAGATTTCATTGAATGAATATCCAGTAACTTAAATTGCCTACTCAGGACCCTAATCTCTATTATATAGAATGCCGTAGCACAAACGGTAACTTCAAGTTAGATCTGCGGCCGAACATCACTCTTCACCAGTCCTGAATCTAGACCGATAGAAAGCCTTTGGACTGGCCTGACGAGATGAGGAAGATAAGATTTTCTGACCCTGTGAACTTAAGGAAATCGGCAGGACCCAGAGGCTTAGTACAAATTCTTTGCTCCGGCAGGGCATTGGCTCTCGACACTCCTCCCTTCGTTATAAACGGAGATTTCCGTCGAAGCCTTGTGATCGAAGTGTTCCGGTCTCGACACTTGACTCGACTCAAAGTTACGGGACCGATGTTCGTAGAGGTCAAGTCAGACTTCAGCCCTAGTGGTACCTCGCCTTAAAAGTGAAGCTGCTTACTACCCTTCGGCAAGGACCTAGGATTTGAGGACCTAGGTCCTTTGGACTTGGTGTAGGCTTTACACCAAGGGGATTGGGAACAACAGATAGAAACGAGAAATTCAAGTGTCCGGATATTTGATCGCTCAGCAATATACTAAAATCGAAATGACCACTACCCCGTGTCCGTTGCTTCAAGCCTTTTAAATTTTCCTTCGTTGCACTTTGCTGCATTGCATATTTAAAAAGATAAATTTTATTTAATCGAATATTGTTTAAAGTCCACATAAAGGTTTTAGCTCAAATTCTCCAGCAGTTTGTTGGTGACTCACCTAATTCCTTATCTGAGATTTTCAAAGTAGAATAAGCAATTATTTTTTTTTTTACAAATACTGCCGTATTTTGCAAGAAAATTTTGATACATGCCGGAATGTGTGTGCGTTGGTGCGTGTATATATATATATATATATATATATATATATATATATATATATATATATATATATATATATATATATATATATATATATTCACTAGCAAATTACGCATATATCGATAAAAAATTTAAAAAATAGCAACAGAAACGATTCGTTTCTATTTCATTATTTAATATGCTGGAATTGTTCACCTGTGTTAATTCACCTATGGTTGTTAATTCCCCTATGGTTTTATTGTTTGGGTTTTGATTCACCTATAGTTTTATTTTTGGGTATTAATTCAGTTATGGCTTTATTTTTGGGTGTTAATTCCCATATGGTTTTATTTTGGGGTATTAATTCACCTATGGCTCTATATTTGCTTGCTAATTCCCGGAAATGGTAATGTTTTTTCCAGCGTTGATTCCCTCACTCTGAATTTCTCTTTTGACGTGAACTTCTCTTTTTGACGTAAAACCCGCCTTATATTTATTTTGCTAGATTGCAGCATATATACGGTTATAAAGCGTGCAAATCTTTGACAAATGTTGTGTGTATGTGTATGCATATATATATATATATATATATATATATATATATATATATATATATATATATATATATATATATATATATATATATATATATATACAGGTAGCCCTCTTACAGCACGTCATCTTACAACACGGTTTCGCTCTAACACCATAAAAAATTGCTAAAACCTTTGTACAACACTGTACTTCTATATCACTAGATAACATGATTTTTGTTTAACACATTTAAAAACTAAATTACCTTCAAATAATGACGGGAAGGAATAATGAACTTTAGTGGCTTTACATGGAAATGTATAAATAAACTATAATTTATTCATTTATAACTTTATAAAATTACAAGATGGCCTAAGCTTAGCTGAAAATCTTGAATCATTTGTCCTGAATGCAGACCTTTCCGCTGAAAGAAGCCGAAAATTCAAAAGAGAGCTGAAAAATTGTCTATCTCCATACCGCGAATCTACAATGACCTTGTACGAACTAGCAAATAAACCAGAATTACAGATTTCGTACAGAGGATAGAAGGTGCAAAAAATCTAAATGAAGAAAAAGGTTCTGAAATAGAAGGTGATCTCGTTCAATCGAAAAAACGTTCTCGTTTAATTGTACTGAGCAGTGATGAGGAAGAAATTTATTAAATTAAGTTCGTATATATTAAAAGAAAATAATATTTTTTGTTTCTTTTCGTTTGGTGTTATACCTACATTTATATTTTTAATAAAAAAAAAGTTGCTTATATGGAATTTTAAAAAAAAGTTTGTTTTTAATAAGTTTTCAGAACATAACCCCCTTTATTTAACTGTCTCTGGGTCTCATATAACACGGTTCCACACAACACGGCATTTTCTAGAAACCTATCTACCGTGTTATAGGAGGGATACGTATATATATATATATATATATATATATATATATATATATATATATATATATATATATATATATATATATATATATATATATATATATATATATATACTATATACCAATAAGTATTTGGACACCTGTGATAGAAAAGAAAAACAAAACAAAATTTATTCTTATTCAATAGTTGGTAAAGCCTCCACTAAAGGCTATTACAACCTCAACCCTCCGGGACATGCTTTTCACAAGTCCCTGTATGACGGCTAGTGGTATTTTCTTCCACTCGGCTTCGAGAAGACATGTAAGTTCCTTCACCGATTTTGGACGTTTTTCGCACCCCTTAATTCGGCGATCTAACTCGTCCCAGAGGTTCTAGATAGGGTTCAGGTCTCGGATCTGGGCAGGCCAGTCCATTCTGTTACTCCATTGTCACCATACAAATCCATGGTGGACCTCGCAACATGACAGCTGGCGGTGTCGTCCTGGAAGTAACATGCCCGTAAAACTGCCACAACGTAGGCAGTAAGACCATGAAAACCAAGCAAGTGTGCTTCCTTAGGGATAGTATTCGTCGAAACAACACTCCCGGATGCTTGTTGAAACTCCTGGAGTACACGGGCCATCGGTTAGGTGCGGTTCTTCCGAATTTCTCTGGGAACCACGCGTCGGTCTTTATCTCCCAGTTTCGTGGGTCTGCCGACTCGGGGCACCTTCCGACAATCACCGCTCACCTACCACTTCTGAATCACATAATCTTCTGTCGATTTTGGGTAATTCAGCCCGCTAGATATGTCCCTTGAGGATAGGCCATTTCTGTGATACACGACGATTACACGTTTCTTGAAATCAGATAACTCTGCACTTCGTGGCATCTTGCATGCGACTAATGGCAACGTTGTTTCCCACACGATATTTAACGGCGGAGGGAGTGAAGTATATCAGGCCCACAGATATCGTCATGAGCATGGGTGTCCAAATACTTATTGGTAAATATTGTGTATATATATGGGCATAGGCGTAGCGTCGGGGGGCACGGGGGGGCACGTGCCCCCCCAACTGAACTTGAAATAAATTAAAACTTAATAGAGTTCAGTTAAAATCGGAAAATTGTAGAAAACTTTTAAGAAAGTTGGGTTTTTCCCGCTTTTTCAAACTGTGAAACTGAATATTCCGATTATGTCTTTAGCCTTAACATAGATTTTAACAATGATATGATCTATAACAAAAATTCGATGCTATATTTTTTCCTCGGCTAAAAATCCTTTGCGTTCAAACCACACTCTTTACCCCCTTGGGGTCATTGAACTTACTCCCCCGCACCCCTTCAAGGAATGCGCTACAAAGGGTAGCTATCAGTGTTCCTGGAAACACGAAGCAGGCGCTGGGTGGAGAATTTTAATGGTCTAGCGGCTGGCCTAGACCACACCACTTTCTATATCCACCTCTACCAGTCAGTAATTCTTTGTGTGTTGGTTTCAATTCTTTGTTTTCGTGCACGCTTTATCAAATCATTGTTTTTGTACGTTTGAAAATATCAAAACAGAAATCAGTACTTTCTTTTTTCAAAAAAGTCGATAGTTCGAATAAAAAAGTTGATTTGTTAAACCAAGAAAAAAAATCTAGAAGCAAGTAGTGACAGTAGCATTAATAAATGTGCCAAGTCCAACTATGGTGATAATCAGCTGATGCCGATACCATGCTGGTCAACAAATCTCGATGTGGATGAAAAATGGCCTAGGCCTATGGACGTGGTGGAAAGTAGTGGTAGAGATCCTTCTCTGGGTCTACAATCAGCAGATATTTCTAGGGGTCCATTCCAGCCTGTTGATTGTTTCGAGGTAAGCAAAATACAGTTAAAATCTAGACAGTTTAGAAAACGTGGTATTCTGAATTTGGTTGGGTTGAATACAGCCCCATTTTGGATGCTGCATTTTGTTTCTCTTGTCGTATTTTTTGCAAAGATAAAACAGGGCGTGGAGAGGAGTCATTTACTAAAATTGAGGTGACAAACTGGAAAAAAGCATTGGAAAAATTTAGAAAACACGAAAAAAGTGATATGCATCTAAAATCTACCTAATTTCTTACAGAATACCGAAAATCTGACAAAACAGTTGCAGACTCTTTGTCTTCAGCACACACTAAAAAAGTTAAAGAAAATCGAAAATATGTAAAATTCATTATTGAAACTATTTTGTTCCTTGGAAAACAAGGTCTTGCCCTAAGAGGACATTGTGAGGGTTCGGTGTCTTTAAATAGAGGTAATTTTCAGGAGCTACTTGACCTTAGGTCAAAAGATAAAGGAGAAGATATAATAGCACTGATGAATTCATCAGTTCATTCACACAGGAGTCCCCAGATACAGAATGAAATTATAGATTGTATAAAAAGTGAAATTATACAATATATCGTGAAAGAGTTAGAAGAGGTTACGGCCTATTCTATAATTTGTGACGAAACAACAGATGTTTCCACTCGTGAGCAAGTGAGCATATGCATTCGCTACATCACTAACAATGACGAAAATGTCCGAATTAAAGAGAGATTTCTGGTCTTTGTTGATGTTGCAGAAACAACAGGTCAAAACTTACATTCGGTTATTAAAGGTTATATACAGCAAATTGGGATAAATCTTAATAAAATGCGTGTTCAGGAGTATGGCGGTGCTAGTCAAATGAGTGGAAAGTTCAATGGCGTAGCTGCAAGGTTTCAGGAAGAAGAGCCTAGGGCATTATACACTCATTGTCATACCCATTTGTTGGATCTTGCTGTTATGCGGTTTTGTGAAGAAGTAAGACAGTTGCGAAATTGTTTGTCCATAATAAATTCTCTGTATAATATTATCAATGCTTCTGCCAAGAGGTTTTCTATTTTTGAATCTATATGTAAACAAAATGAAGAGGCTAAAAGTAAATGGCTGATTAGTTTGTCACAAACAAGATGGACTGTTCGTCACCGTGCTATAAGGGTTATCTTAGAGCAGCTCCCAGAAGTTTTGGAAGCAATAGAAGTTGTGGCAAGTGACGCTTCCAATAGAAAGGTTGCAGCTGAAGCAGATGGACTAATAAAGCAGGCGAGTAGTTTTGAATTCATCTTCAGCCTTAAACTCATGTACAAAGTTCTAAGCCTGACTGACATACTGTCGAAAGAGCTTCAAAGTGAAACGTTAGACATTTCCAAACTGTTCAGTAAAGTTGAAGCTGTTATCGACAGTATAAAACTTCAACGAAATGATCAAGGTTTCATTCACTTATGGAACGAAACAGAAGAACTTTGCAAAGTTTTTTCCACCAAAGGCTTGTATGTTAACAGACTCTCCTTGCCTCGAAAACGGAAGACACCAAAAAGGCTTGAATATAATGATGCGGCTGAATCTTTTTATCATCACACCTCAGCAGAAGGGCAATGTAAAATAGAAATTTATTTTGCGGGGCTTGACATTGTAGTAAGTAACCTCCAAGCTCGATTTTCTCAGAATGACTACGACAAAATCAATTCCATTATCCAGCTTTTGTTGGATTGGGATAGCTTAGATGAAACTGTTGTTGGGAAAATCCAAACCTTTTATCAGTTGTCTTCAAGTCTTTCCTCACAGCTGAAGTTTTTTCACTGCTTCTCTAAAAAATTTTTTATAAAAACAGACAAGAAAAATCCAAACATAAATCTGCAAGAGTTGGCACAGTTTTGCACTAAAAACGGCCTGAAAAACAATGTACCTGAAGTGATACATCTCTTAGAAATTGCTCTTTCATGGCCTATCACAACTACGACCGCAGAGAGGTCATTCTCCACCTTGCGAAGGCTCAAAACTTACTTGAGAAGCACGATGAAAGAAGAACGCTTAAGTGGACTTGCCCTAATGGCAATAGAACATGAACTGACGCAGCTGTACTCGAGTGAAGAGAAACTGGACTTGCTTGTGGAAAAATTTTCAAGGCATTCTGAAAGAAGACTTTTATTAAATTAAAGAGGGCTGTTATGGCCAAGTACGAGACAAGGTTTACCAATGTGTTAAACAGACATTTAAAATACACTGTAAAAACTTGTAGAACTTGCCTAGAATCATTTTATATTTTATTTATTAACTTAAGATTTTTCAAAGTTTCAATATTTGTTGTTTAAGAAAAGAGTTTGTAGTAATAAAAGCACTGATTTTGACTAGAAAGTGATTTAACTTTACCATTCCTGTCCTGTGAGGGAACGAAAAATAAAATATTTTTTGTATTTTGAGTTGAGAGCTAATTATAGCAGAGGTGTGATAGGTTTTTTGTTGAATAATTGAAAATCCAATACAGCAATCAAATAACATTTATATTAAAATGAGTTACGTTTAGGAGATGTTGCTTTCGTAACTTTGTTAAAATGATAAGTTTCACTTAACTTTTTAAGTTGTTTTATTTCACTTTGCTTTTTACCTGCTGAGTACTTTCCACCGCTAACAACTTAGGAGAGCTTAGCGGCCGAAAGTACTCAACGGATAAAAGACAAAGGGAAATAAAACATCCTAAAAAAGATAAGTAAAACTTAGACTTTATTGATTATCATGTTTTACAATATCCTCGCCAAATTTATTAATCATGTTGTAGAAAAGATTTTGGGTCCTCAGATAGCCTAAAAACACTTTTTAGGGATTTCAATTAAAGAAAAAAATTATAAACCTTTATAGAAACTTTTTAATTTGATAAATATTGCTTATTGAAATGTTATTTCCTTATTGAATTAAATTATGACCATTTTTTTTATCGTACTATTACAATATTTATATATTATTTTACTATACAATCATTCCTCCGAATACGATTGACTACTTGGTGAAAGGAAAATGTGTTATCGATATTTTGAAATATCGTTTATATTTTCAAATATCGTCTATATTTTGAAATATCGTCGATATTTTGAAATATCGATATTTTTGTGCCGAAATATTATTGATATCGATATTAATAGCCGATATTATCATCGATACTCATATCGATATTTTGCTTTCGATATCCCATCCCTAATTCGTGCCCCCCCAAAATTTAGAAGCACGCTACGCCTATGTATATGGGGGGGTGTTGGAGAGGGAGTTACAGTGGTATAATGGTTCGCGCGCGGATCTCTGGTGATCAGGAATTCAGGTTGCAAATTCCGGCTTAGATGATTTCGCGTGACTTACACCATTATAGCGTTCTACCTAATTCTTCATACATATTTTCTAAAAATAAGGTTTCCATTTGATTTAATTAAGCATGGAAACCGTAATTACCTGATATGTTAAGAAGAATGTAGAGTGGAAAATGCAGTGTTTCTTGAAAATTTCTACTTGATGAAAAAATCTTTTTTTTTCTTAAAAAAATGCTTAAAAATTAAACGTTCTGTTTGGAAGAACCTTAGCCTCACTACTGTGCTACATATATTTGATTCCCTATATCAACAGCTATTTTATATGTTCAACGACTAAACATAATCCTGTTACAGGCCTTTTTGGATTGCTGGGGGTTTTTTTATTTTCTTTCTCTCGAGACCAAGAATTAGACAATGTTTATAAAATTAAGAAAAAGACAACAAAATTCACAAGGCATTTTCAACCATCTTTTCTCAAGTTTACTTTTCACCCCATACGCAAAAACACTTCTTGATCGTTGATTTAGATTAACGTATCAAAGTTTCGTGCGATAAATCAAGTTGTACCAGTGTGCGAAATTTATCTGCATGCAACTTATAGAGAATAGCTACTTCTACCCTAAATTTGGGTATGTATATTTTGAAGTGGCACTCTAAATAATTTCATTCAAACACAGTTCTTACATAACAATAATGTTTATTCAAACATTTGCACATATATATTTTCTTTTCAACGTAAACAATGCTTACTACTAGTACGAGGTATATAACATTCATGCAAGGGAAATACAATTCAATATATTCACTTGTATAACTATTCATTCAAGAAAAATACACTTTGCAATACCCACAGATACTTTGAAAGTCAACCAGCAGTGCTGCCACGTAAACTTTGGGCCTAACAAGAACTCGCGTAGGTTTGAAGCAACCTAGCTATGCCTCGAGCAGCTGCTCGCAAAACTCAACTGTTATTAAACCAGACTCTAAGCCTAGCTCCAGCTCGATACTTCGTTTCGTCAGCTCTACTCCTCCTTTAACTTCCTCTCACTTCGTCTCGCTCTTTTTCTCACTTCCTTTCGTTAATCTAGCTGCTTGGTATTTATACCAACCGCGTATGCCGCAATTAGCATATCTTAATCGGCTTCTTTAGATTTATTCACCTAAAAGTTCGATTATTGTGAATCGAATCTTATGTAAACCTTACAAACTTCATAATTACCTGTGTTATATACACGAAAATAATTATATATCCCGTATTTTGATATGATTTACTAATTTATAAACCCCTCTTATACTTAAGTTTAATTCGTTATATATATATTTTAAGATTTTCCTTATTTGTAAATACATGTGTATCCATTTCAAACCTTTGAAAAGACTTTTTGTTACGGCATGAGTGCAAGATATAATCCATGTACCCTGAATACAATGAAAATTCTTTAGTTTGTTTTTCCTTTTATCCGTCGAACTGCTATTCACGAAGGGTATCATTTGTTTTGTGAGTCAAGTCAGATAAAAGAAATACTTGAAGCTATTTGTCTCCAATTTCACAACATTAGGAGCATTGGCACACTCCCCCTTATCTGGAACAAAGCATTGGACGCCAAGAAGTAGGTATAGTAAATTTCTGGCCATGACTTGAAAATTAAGGCATCCCAGGTCTGATGATATATGGTATGTACTATCAGATAATATGCTAAAATTTTACATTTCCGGAAACATATCATCCCTCACGAATGTAAAATTCAGGGGTATGAAAAACATATTTAAGAATGCTGTTTTTAAGATTTTCTTCCTACGTTTATAAACACTACAGCGAAAAAGAGAATGTGTGTAAATTTGTAGAGCGCTCAGGTTTTCTTTCAGTTTTTTTTTCTCGTTTTTCTCGTCTCTTGCATTTACAGCAAGCGTGTCAAATTCAAAGGCTGACATGAGCCAGATAAACAAGGTTTAAGTTTATGTGGGCCTTCAAAATCAGTTTCGTATAATAAAAGCTTCAAAATCAATTTTCGTAGAAACGTAGGTTTATTTCGAAAAGTATAGTACAAAACAATCAAGAAGAACAATAATATCAATGTTTTCTTCCTGACACTTTTTGTTCTTGAACATTAACTTACTAGACATTGAATAATTGCACAAATAAATAAGCGTTCCCCGAAAGCGAAATATAATCTACGGGGGGAGGGGGGGGGGTTTCACCTGTGCGTAAGGCACATAAGGCATAGGTGTAGCGTGCTTCTAATTTTTTTTTCTTTTAATTTTTTTTTTTTTTGGGGGGGAGGGGGGGGGGCACGAATTAAATTCATTTAGGGCCCTCCCCAGCGCATTGGCTGCCGAACGGTTCTTAAAATAGGAAATATAATGATTTTTTGGAAATTGAATAACAATAGAATTGATGTTTGAATAATATTCAAAAGTTATACAATGAAAAAAATAAATATAAATAAAATGAGAAAAAATTATAGCATAGAATTTTTGTTATGGTTCATGTCATTGCTAAAAACTATGTTAAGGCTAAAGACATAATTGGAATCTTCAGTTTCACAGTTTGAAAAAGCGGAAAAAACCAACTTTCTTAAAAAGTTTTCTACGATTTTCCGATTTTAACTGAACTTCTATTAACGTTTTAATTTATTTCAAGTTAAGTTGGGGGGGGGGGGGGGGGCTATGACATAAGGCGCTTAAGGTGACACGATATTTACATTCGTTTTCGTTATATTACATATTTACATACCGCTCTATTGGCTGGGCCTGAGCCGCACAAATAATCGTTCAAGGCCGCGAGTTTGACCACTGCCCTAGAGGGCAGTGGTTTGACATGCCTGATTTACAGAATCCACTTTAAGAAACAGTTACAGTGGTGCTGCCATCTGTTGAGTGAAATATGTAACATAAATGTTTCAACTTTCACTCGATAGATGGCAGCAGTCATTAACTTTCAATAAGCTGAGTTAATATCCAGGTGGAAAAGCATTAAATGCTGACAAGCAAACTGAAAGCAACGTACGATTGCCTAATAATTATGTTTAACTCTAAATATGAACAAGCAAATTAATTTCGTTAAATGCCAGAGCTAAAATTTTGATTGATTCTTAAAATGCTAACAACCAGTCAAGATGGTTAATGTTTAAAGAGTATTAAAAATATATAACAAGAATGAACTATTAAGTACTTTTTTACATTTAAATATTTAGTAATGATCCAGAGTTAATAAAATAAATTAATGACACGAATATCATGCCCCTGTATAGAGAAATAAATCAATATTTTTTAAATCTTCAAAGAGTGAAGAGCAGAACTTCTTTTGGATTCGACTGATTCATTTCCGTATATCCTTATCAATTTTATTTATTTTCGTTTTGTTTGGAGGCATTTTCCCTCTTGACCTATCTTATATTTACATAAATCTAATGACATTTGATACGATAAATCTTTACCTCTTAAAAATTTAAAAAGTGTGAATTTGATCATTATCCTTTTCCTCTATGCACAAATCTCGATTAAAATTATATGAAAGTTAATACCAATATTTTGTACCTCATAATTAGAAAAATAAATCGGACCATTTAAACTACCATTTGTAAATCATTGGTTTTGGGGAGCATTTCTTATTGCATAAATGTAGTTGCAGTAATTTTTCTACTGAAATAAGTTTTAATAACATATAAAAATATCACATTAGTAATATTATAGATGTGCATACAAAATATTACTATTGTCTTTGAATCTGGTGACACAAAAAACTCTACAAATGAAGTTTCTGTCGAGAAATATAAACATTTCAAAAAGAAAAATAATGGAATAAGTGACTCCAAAGTAGACTGAATATAGACAGACTTCTCTAGACATCTAGTACCTCATCCTGGTCACAGTGACGAAATGTCGTCTGTTGCGACTCAAAACTCCGTCTGTAACTGTTTGTCCCTATAAACAGGGAAGTTTGGTTTTACTCTCCTACGGGAGGGAAATACTATATGTGTATGTCACGTGTTAAAACGAAAGTAACTTGTTGTCGCGTTGAGATCCGATATGCGCGGCTCTTAGAACCATGTGATGGCTCGACCTAGTCGAGTGGAAAATCTGGGCGGCATAAATGAAAAGCCGTAAATTAAATTTTGTAAGAATACTGTAACTGTGCTGTGATTGTGAACTGTTAATAAATGTAGTGTTTCGTAAAGGATACGGAGTCAGATAATTAATTTATGGAACAACTTTTTGAACTCTACAAATGAAGTTTCTGTCGAGAAATATAAACATTTTAAAAAGAAAAATAATGGAATAAGTGGCTCCAAAGTAGACTGAATATAGACAGACTTCTCTAGACATCTAGTACATCATCCTGGTCCCAGTGACGAAATGTCGTCTTTACATTATGGCTCTTTCGGAAGGGATTTCTCAGAACTGGTCCCATAGGCGACGAGGCCATCGCCTCAGACGCCGAGTAGACTACAGTGTTGGTTTCATACGTTTACGTGATTAATGAGCTGGTTATGTTTATTCGTTTTTGTATAAGGTGCATAAGATCTCTCTCTCAATAGCGTAAGCAGCATTTCTTGATCACTCAAGACGATGTACTCATAATAAGAGTCAAATGGTTTTGTAATTGTTAAAAATGGAAATGAAATCTCAAAATTAAAAAAGTATTGTACACGATTACTTTTCTCTCAAATTCTGAAAATTCGATGAAATTTATACAGGGATGATTGATACGTTTAAGCATCGATTCGTGATCTTTAAATGTACATGTCTTAATGATCATCGTGACGTTATCAGTGAGTCTCAGATAAGAGCGTAACATTTTACGTCGACCGTTTGCAACTGCTTTCAGCAAAACGACGTCACGATTCTCGTCCGTTTTTCACGTTATTCTACTTCTTCGGGAGAGATAGTGACAAGCTTTTCCTGCAAAGATAAAGTTCTACGATTACAAAAGATTTTGTCAATACCCAGGGCTCGATACTCTGGTACCTCTCTTTAGGAAAAAAAAATTACGATAGTTAAAAACATTTATTTAATCAAATTTAACTCTGTTGTTAGTGGGTTGGCTTGGCCTAATATATATATATATATATATATATATATGTACAGGGGGATTTTTTTTTTAAACTGACACTACTCAGAGCCATCTGTAACGCGATGTATCAGCCAAAATTCCACCAAAATTGATGGAAGGACTAAAGACGACATGGGAAAGAGTTTCCGTGAAAAAAATATTAGTTCCAAAAGTCACCGATAGGGAAAGATATGGCGCTGTTGTAGTCGGAGCACCCGAGTATTTGCATAAAAGGTAAGAAAAATATCGAAATGCAAATTCAATACTACGTAGTCGACAGAAGCGCCAGTATTTTGGGCTATAAAGTGCGGAAACTGTTGCACCTTCGCTTTACAGAAGAAAGGGTCATCAGTCGCTTTTTTCCAATTACATGGCCACCTCGCTCCCCGGACCTAACCCATGTGACTTTTTCTGTGGGGTTATTTAAAGTCTAAGGTGGTATATCTTGGTGTAATCTCGAACTTGGCCCTAAAGGACAACATTTCCCGGACTTTGATGAACATGCTTGGTGACATGTTACGCTTGGCCGTTGAGAACATAGTGTTCAGGATGCAATTTGTCGTCCACAGGGACTGCTGTCACATTAACCCCTTGAGGCTTAATTTCGCCGGTGAAGGGCTATATACCAGGCTATGCGGTGTAAAATGTTCGTGCCATAAATCATTTAAAAACTTCTGTGCTGTAATAGTGAAGTAGTCCAGTCAAATTGTGTTTTTCAGAGGAAAATTTTGGGGTAGTTTTGATTTCTTCCATTTTATATGTTTTTGGGGGTGTTGAATCCGAATCTGAGGTTTGTTAACAAAATTTCGTGACGCAACATTGAAGAAAATGCAAAAAAAGGTAAAAATTTTCATTTTTTGGCGGTTTTTTGCTTATAACTCGGAAACTATCAATTTTTCGTATATAACTTCATTTATCAAAATTAAAGTACATAAAATTTCCTACAAATTTCACCATTTAGGTTTTTTTCTCCGACGGACCGTTTGAGTTCAAGCGCTATTTGAAAATTGGCGCATTTCGGCTGTCTCCACAAAAACCCACTTTTTCCACTCCAAAATTCTAATTTATTATTAATGGCTGTCAATTAGTGAATTCCTCCCGGTTCTCTGCACATACCTTATTTAGATCGTATATGTAGAGGTACAGGTAATTTTTTCAAAAATAAAATAATGTTCTATTTATTTAAAGAAGTCCGAAATTGTACAAATTAGTTGTAATTGTTACAAAAAAGTTGAAATTCCAAAGAAAAATCTTGAAAAATTATTACATTTTATTATATTGTATTACAATACATATGATCATATATTACATTATTATATGAGCCGTTGTCGTTTAGAGGGTCCTGGCTGAGGTTCTTCGAAGGCGGCGAGTCCTGGCACAGGTTCGGGTTGTTCTGTCGTCAGAGTCGGGGCTTGTTCATCTGGAAAATGAAAGAGGTGGTGAGAAAACAACAACTTGTGATCATATCTTAAGGAGAGATGAGTGATTACGAAATAGATTGTGAGATTAGACATACCTTCCGCATCATGTAAGCGTATTTCTTCAGTCTGTACCCACGACGTGAAAGGTGCTGTATCCGTCGATTGTATGTACATTAAAATCAGCATTATCGTACACCTGCTGTGAAAAACACGGCTGGTTAACTTTCAGTGGATCGCTGCTGACAGCTGATGCTTCCAGGCGGACAGCCTCTGTGTAAGTCGAACAAAATCCCAATGAGGAAACCACATCGACTAATTTCCTTGAGCCGTACTTCTTGTACAGAAACACTGCCAACCCTACGAGGACTGGTGAAACGAATGATCTGGGCATCACTGCTGCTACAAGACTATGAGCCAGTGCTGTGTTCTTCCTCTTCCACATATCATGGTCCCCACGTTTTTTGTTTAGTACAACTGTTTCCATAAATGTACGGAGACTTTCAGGAATGAGTTCCTCATTTCCTTTCAAAAATTTATCAGGTGAGGAGTACTGTTCTGTCTCATAAACCTGGCTCCGGATATCCTCAACAACAATTGCAGCAGCCGTCTTAATAATCCGGAGTCTTTTCTCTTGTTCATTTTTTTAACGCCTACTCGTACCAAGCATCATTTAAAATTTTATACCCTGTGTTTTTGAAACACACTATCAGCTTTTTGTTTGGAGAAAAGGTCATTATTATATCGCTTCCATATTTTTTGAGTAGATGATCTTTAAGTGTCTTTATGTTAGGACGATAATCACCCTTGATTTGGTCCACCAACTCGTCTAGCGTAAACTGACATTCTCCATCACTATTCTCAAGATAAGCGTAGACATATTCCATTGCTGCATCAACATGATTGGCGAATGGACCCCTTTTTCTCTTCTCTTGAATTTTTGGACGATTGTACAATT
Source organism: Dolomedes plantarius (assembly GCA_907164885.2). NCBI lineage: Eukaryota > Metazoa > Arthropoda > Arachnida > Araneae > Dolomedidae > Dolomedes > Dolomedes plantarius. The sequence continues at coordinate 84,055,974 of OU015498.1, forward strand.
TTCTCATGCATAAACTATGATACTGACAATCAGAAACCACCAAGTCTGAGACAGGCAAAAGACGTTTAATTATGGCTTGTCCATACTGATCACCACGTTCTTCTGCCCTTTTTATGATAGTTTCCTTGACTTTCAAAATTCGAACCTGATACACAATATTACGATTGGTTTTCTTTTTTTCTTTGTTGTTCTATAAAGTCAGGTGTTATGACGAGGCCAGACATAAAACAATGAGTTTTGAAATTGAAATGCGCTTCAGTAGAACGTCTTTTGACTTGCTCTCTACCCTGCTCCGCCTTCTTCAAATGAGCTGCAATCATTCTTTTATTAATGTAGTTTGTACGACATCGCTCATGAACATCAACTGCAGATTTTTCACGTAGCTGAACACGCTCACCATCCTACCTCTTCTTGCTTGACTCGATAAACGTTTTCAAACCTCTTTGCCGCACCGTTATCACCTTCTCTACGTTATTATCCAGCACTTCATCACAAATAAAACACACATTTGAAGCCATTTTTAACACTACGCGTAAATATAACTTTTGAATCGTGTTGTCGTTGGATTCTAACACTGAACTACTTACTTCCTTCGCACTGCCACTGGTAGGAATCGGATGGCCGGTGTTTTTATTTATTTATTTTTTTTTTTTTGGGGGGGGGGAGGGGAGGAAACCTCGTGAACAATATGAAGGGACTTGAGACTGGGTCAACACCCCCTATATCGGATATAGGGGGTGTTGATTGGGTACGCTTGTACACGGTGACGTACTTGGCCTTGAATCGTCTGTGAAGGAATCGAATGGAAGGAAAGAGCGCTTTTAAACCAAACGGGGCAGTTATAAAATCATTTGGTGAGGCTCGCCGAGAACAAATAACATGAAAAGACGTACAAGACGGAATTATATTTGCACAGAATTTAAATACAATGTGATTTTGAAAATCCTACATTGTATTGGAAGGAGGTATTAAATGACAGCCTTTAATGATAAGTTTTGGAGTGTAAAAAGTGGGTTTTTGCGGAGCCAGCCGAAATACGCCAATTTTCAAATAGCGCTTGAGCCCAAACGGTCCGTCGGAGAAAAAAACGTAAATAGTGAAATTTGTAGGAAATTTTATGTACTTTAATTTTGATAAATGGGGTTAAATACGAAAAGTTGATAGTTTCCGAGTTATAAGCAAAAAACCGCCAAAAAATGAAAATTTGTACCTTTTTTTGCATTTTCTTCAATGTTGCGTCACGAAATTTTGTTAACAAACCTCAGATTCGGATTCAGCACCCCAAAAAACATATAAAATGGAAGAAATCAAAACTACCCCAAAATTTTCCCTCGAGGGCCCCTTTTGAGCACAAATTGACTGGACTAAAGAATTTAAGGTTCTTTAAATAATACGAGCAAATATAATACACGTGAACACAGACAACAGTCGAATCGCAACTGACGTTTTGATTTTTCAAGCGATTATGCGAATTCATACCCCGCCGCTCCTTTCGCCATCTAGCGGCGTCCTTGTAGTAGAATCAAGGTCATTACTTCTCACCTCTGACCAGTACCATGCTAAATCAGTTGCATATCACTGACCAATCCGGTTCAAATAAGCCCACATTACTGTGTAGTGAATGACGTACGGTGTGTACGTCCTGGTCGCTGATTAATGAAATGAGAGGACGTACGCTGCGTACGTCCTGGTAGTCAAGGGGTTAAAGGAGGGACATTTGCTGCATAAAGTGGTGTTGCAGTGAAATTTATCTGTTATTCATTTGTCTGCTAACAACTTTTTCGGTATTCATCCCTTATCTTATCCCTTTACTGAAATACTGGCGCTGCTGTCGACTACATAGTCGTGAATTTGTATTTTGATGTTTTACTTGCTATTTATGCAAATTCTCGGGCGCACCGACAACAACAGAGCCATATCTTCCCCTATCGGCGACTTTTGGAACTAATTTTTTTTTTCACGGAAACTTTCCCATGTCGTCCTTAGTCCCTTTATCAATTTTGGTGAAATTCCGACTGATAGATCGCGCTACAGATGGCTCTGAGTAGTGTCAGTTTAAAAAAAAAATCACCCTGTATATATATATATATATATATATATATATATATATATATATATATATATATATATATATATATATATATATATAATTAATTTGGAATACCCCCTACACAACCCGGAATGTTACAGTTTCGGCACCTCAATTTCTAGAAATCGAGCACTGTGAATACCTGTTAAATACAAGTTATGTATCCGTTTGGAAACCGATAATTTTTTTATTCTTTTTTTAATCGGTGTATTCGAAATCATTTTCAGTTTACAAGCATTTTCTGACAATATGATGATATTCAAAGATTTTTGTTAATATCATTATGGTTTGAATTGTTAATTAACGACGTGCTAGGATAGTAACTACCGTAAAATTAAATTGCTCTAAATGTCACTTTAAAGCTGTACGATCTGAGAAACTCGAGCAGACTCAACGTACCGACCCAAGAAGACTGGAAGTAATTAGGTTGTCGTCATCTAATTAGTTTTGATTACATCGATATTAGATTTAAAAATCTCTGTATCATGAAAAATACCCAATGGCAAACAAAAATGCATTCCAGACGGTATTTGGTGGCGAAATACTTTCGACCGTCTTCATTTAATTTGTTTTTATTTGAATACGCGCTGATAAAGTAAAACGTGTCGCATTGTTTCAGAGTTAGTGAAATGAATATTATTTTTAGCTTGCATTTGCAATGGAGGTAACATTTTTCATATGGAACTAATTATTATTTTCATGTTTGTTTTAATCTGGTGATTAAGTGTACTACACCCATACCTCGCTTTACGGCCTAGATACGTTCCGGAAAAGTTGGCCGTAAAGCGAAAAGCCGTATAACGAATCAATTATTTTGATACAAACCCATGCAAATTTAATTGGATCTGCTTCATTTTTTTATAAATATTATAGTTTTTAGTTCATAAAGAATTTTATTCTTTTATTATTTTTTTTCCAATGCGGAGGCACTTGTCGTCAAACATTCGCCTATACTACGCCGCAACTTTACAGCCCATTTTATCGTGGGGGCACCATATAGGCGGACAGCATTACCCCCCTATGAAGGGACGACACGAACGGAGGCATTTTTCGTGGCGCGACGCCAGGATTCGATCCGAGCACCCTCAACACCGGAAACCATCACGCTGTATACCACTGGGCCGCCACAAGCCCATATTTTATTCTTTTTATTTCATATAAAAATGTTTACATAACAGTACAAATTACAATACAAATAAAAGTACAAAACAATGTAATAATAAACAGAAATTAAAAAAAAATAAACATATAAATAAAAACAAAAGATATCATATGCACATATGTATACATATAATAAAAAACCTAAAATAAAATGTTTAAAAACTGTTTTAATCTGATGACGAACATTAACATGAAGAATCATTAAGCTATAATATGTTGCTATCATCACTTTCCACTGTTGTGGCCGTATAACGAAATACTGTGGGCCGTAAATCACAATTTTTAATTATGGCCGAAAAAGTGCCATAATAAAAAAAAGGCCGTTATAGCTAAATGCCGTATAAAGAGCGGCCGTATAGCGAGGTTTAGGTGTATTAAAATTAATTATGTAAAATAGCATATGACAGCATTAAAAATGCAATATAATTCTCATGAACGGACTCGGTGAATTGCCCATTTGCGTTCTAACAAAGATGAAACGCTTCTCCGTCGAAATAAGTAAATACGTCACAAGATGTACAATAAAATTTAACATCTTTTAAATGGAGCCTATAGTTGTGCAATTTATAACTGAATCGAGAGCAAAGATAATAACGGTAGAGTGTGTTATATAATGCACATCCGTTAAAAGATAACGATGAACAAATTTCCTTCCATCCTGCCATCGTATATGATTGGCAGAAATGATCCTTCAAGATGCGGACAATTCGTTTTGTCGCTATAGCAGCTGTTTCTACAAACTAAATTTGGAAAGCGAGTGTTTTATTTCCCAGCTGTGAAGATCAATTTCTATTTTGCTAATCTGATGAGAAGCGGCTGTCATACCGAAACGCTAATTTTATGAGTGATTTCCTTAGTGCTTAATATTCTTGCCAATAACCATGTGCTGGGTAGTATGAAAAACAGTCTAATAAAACAGTTTTCAAACAAAAAATTTAAGGATTAATGTATTCCTCAACTTTTATTTGTCTGTAACAATCTTTATGATCTTTAACAATCTAGTTATCTAGACAAATCACGCATTGTCCTAGGAAAGGAAACAAGTGAAATGAAACCACAAAACTTAGAGAGTAATCTATATATATAAAACAGTTCCGTAACTGACTGACTGACAGATAACGCACAGACCAAACCGCTGGACCTAAAGGGTTGAAATTTTGCATGGCGATTCTTCTTATAGTGTAGGGGAAAGATTTTTGAAAAATTCCTCTTAGATTTTTTTAAATTAAATTTTTAAGCTGTTTTTGTAACATTCTTTAAAGTTTGCTTTTAAAATAATAATCTGAGGGTTATAAAATTTATATCACGAAAAACATCATTAAAAATTCCTTTAAAATGAAATATTTTTCGAATCTTTACCTCCATTTTCTGAATTTTGGTGAATTTTTAAAGATTAATTTTTAGAATTTAATTTATTAAATGCTGATCGCGTGGTTTCTTTTCTTTTTGTGATGCTTTAAATTAATTTTGCGTCATGTGCATAACAACGAAATAAATTGACAATTTTTTTTCTAATGCAGCAGACGATTGGACATTATCCAAAAAAATATTAAAATACAGTAAAATAAATGATCCTCAAACTGTACTATATTCTTTAGTATGTTCTATTAGATTTAATTTCAGTATTTTGTTCTACATTATTTTGTCTATAAAAATATCCGTTACGATTTTTTTATAAATATATATTTTTTGGAATTAATTGCATACATTGACCGTTGAAATTATTATAAATATTTTTTTTTTGTTTTTTTGGCATTAACTGCATACATTGACCGTTGTATTTAATTTAATTGTACTCCGAAGCACGGGTATTCAGCTAGTTACAAAATAATTGTTTTCCCTTATTCAACATCTATTGTCAGTGTTCCCTCCTTAATTGAAATCAATATATAAAAATTCCGTGACGCTAATACGGGGGACTTGGGATACCTCTCTCCCCTCCGCAGACTGAAACAGCAATGTCTATCATCCCCCCCCCCCAAAAAAAAAAAAAAAACCTCCCAAGAATGGGACATCCCCCATAGACAAGCATTCTGTTTTAACCACATTAGCGACAGATTTTTCATTACGATTTTGCAGAAATTCCTAGGTAGTGAACTTAAAATCCAATTTCCTGAATACTGATGCTCTTCGTTGAACCTACCTTCCCCCAAAATTGGAATAATTTCTTATCAAGTATCCAATTTTATTAGCACAGACACGTTCAGTCGGTAGATTCTGATATTCGATGTGGTTTTCACTCTCAAAGATCTGTTCCATTCAGAAAAGGTTCAAAACTTACGCAATTTAGGCATATCGTCCTTGAGTTGCGTTGCCGTATTTGAAACAAATAACCTGTGATAAACTAACCGAGCGTTATCCTAAATTATCATTTTTCTACGACGCCAGCTCTTATAAATTTTAAAGCGCAGTATTGATGCAGGAGTAACAACGTGTACTCATGAGCTTCGTCACCTAAAAACTGGGTTAGAATCCCCTTAATCCCATCTTTTCCTCATATACTTAAATCCTTACTCAAAAATCTAAAAAGCTATTTAAAAATACTTGCTGACACAGTTCTATTAAAACGTGAATACGGCACAAAAATTTAATTTTCTATATATTTAGAAATACGGGCTTGTTCGTTGCTACATTATGGGACAGCTCTGTGGGTTAACCAACGCTCAACGAATCAAATATTGAACCTACCCTTTGGATTATGTAGGAAAGAAATCACATCGCCCAGCTACCGAAAAACAGTCATTATACGCTGAAAATATATCCTCTAAACTGACATTTTTAAAACATAGATCTCGTAAAATTACTATATCAGGATTGCTAAAAAAATGCGTTAATTTTATGATAAAAATATTACTTCATTATTGAAGTTTATTTAAGATTGATGAAAGAACTAACATCCGAAAATAGAGGTATTCTACCTAAAATATTTCGTGAGATGAAGTACACAAATTTTCAAAGGTTATGAACTTTAGTTCTACACAAAAGCACTGAAAGCCAAAGCCCGCAAAGAAAAACATTAAGCCTCTGTAGTGTCGTTTCTTCCGAGGATTACAAAAAATTTTGTCCAAGTCTTTAAACTTTTTACAAATTGTAAGGTTCCTTTATTAAAATTTGTCCGTCTGTCACGATTGGCCTTTGAAACACGGGCCCATTAACCCCAATGTCGGTATTCTAAAAACAATAAGAATTCTCCCGTTGATGAGAAAATTATCATTTTTCGAATACCCACTTAAATCTGAAGATCATGCGTATTAATTCAGATAAGAAAAAAATCATGAAAAGACACTAATAAAATGTAAACACACTTGATATCAGACAATAGAAAACAATGAAACGCCGTATCACCTTTTTTATTTCTATGAATTATGCTCTTATCAATTTACTCCTCTTTGCACATCCGGCTGATAAATGTCACTGCCCTTTTGAGAGATCTGCTAATAAATTACAAGATATTTTAGTGGCATCTTTCTATCATCTCAAGAGTCCTGTGATATAGTCAGTCTATCTAAATTTGATTTTCGTTGGTGACAGCGTATAGCTTTAAAAGTTTCCATTTAAAACATATATTTCGTCCAAATTATTCAATTATTTAACTGTTTATTGTTTTTGCCGTTCCATGCTCTTTCAGCAGATTTATATTAAGGCCCAGTAATAGTTTCATTAATACACTATATTCGGGTATACACGAACAATTATTAATTACTAATCGTGAAACTTCTCTTTCGGGCCACCCTTCAAAACGACCACTTTTTTTAGGAACCATTACTGACCGCCATAGAGAAATTTCAATGTATATATCTATATAACTTCAAAAACTTATTAATACGATCTGTAGTTAATATGATTTGATTAGGCTGTTCGGATATTATCATCGTACTCGATTCTAAAAATACTTTCTCTCTCTTTCTTTTAGCCTTTCGTCTGTACCTCTTTTTGTTAAACTTAATTTTGTAGCTGGTTTCTTTTTAACTTTTGTGTTTTTATGGAGTATTTTTTTCTTTCCATTCTTTTTAATCTGAGTTTTCCTCTTTTATTTATATGTGGATTTTTTCGTCTCACATTATTCTCTGATCACACTTTTTCTGTTTCGTTATTTGGCAACGTCAAACACAGAGTTTGACTGCTTTTAGGTGTTTTCATCATTGGTGTCCTTTTATCGACTGAACGAGTAAGACGTACAGCTAAATACACATAGCTAGTCTCACAAACATGTTCTCACTTGCTTTTCACCAGATGTCATTAATTTTTCTGTTATATTCAAAACACTGGTGGCACAGAAAATATTTTAAATAACAGACATAAACACAGGAAAAGTGAAAATAACTTTAGAGATGATTTTTTATTATTAAAGTGAGAAACAGACAATACATAGCAGATTCCCAAGAGTAATTTGGAAATTACTTTGCTCAAGAATAAATGAATAAGCATCAAAATTAAAAACATGAAAATAACTTAAACGGTAAAAAACATTAATTTACAATAATCACATTTGTACAAGGCGTTAAAATATATTTTTTTTCTTTCACAATTCAAGTTAATCGTTCTGTACAAAATAAACGTGCGGATGCATAAACATATAGCTAAAATAACATATTAACAAGATCTTATTCATTTTTTAAATTTTATATTATGAATGTCACAAAATTAAGAATAAAATCAAGAATTAAAAAAGACTGGTGAAAATTCATAACAATAAAAAAAGGAAGAGATTTTGTAATAATTATTTCATTCGTGATATAAAAAGCGAACTGGATATCTACAAGATTTATACATCACATTTAGCTTTTTTAGGATCTTTTTAAAGACCCAGGTCTGTATTTACGCAGATGTTACTTGATTATTACAGACATTTTCAGCAACATTTCAACGTGTAACACTTCCAGCTTAATATCTTACAACAAAAATTTTCTTTAAAAACGAAAGTCAGTTCATGAGTAGCAACAAAACACTGTCCCTTTCTGTTCTAAGAAATACTTCAATAAGCCATAATATAAAGAAAAAGTACAAAAATTGTTGTGAAACTTATATATATCATATGTAACTTGAAATTTAAAGTCTGTAGTTTAAAAAAGTTTATAACTTCATTTACATAAAAAGATGGGTAAAAGTAATCACAAGTTAACTAAAATTTATGTCCGAAATATATGCTTCTCTCATCCTTATCTTGGAGCACTTTGAGGCACTTGATAGATATCCTAATTAAAAATTAGAAATTATTAATGTTCCCAGTGGTTTAACATTAACCCAGCATTCACAACAAAAATTATACTTTAATTATAGCAGATTTTTTTTAAGATGTTACTTTAAGAGCCATTTAATTATCAATCCAGACTAATGTTCAGTTTTAAAACGAACGATGTCCACTTTTAGGGTTTCAACCCCAAAATCAACAGTGTCATCTGCAGGTGGATTGGTTTCAAGAGCCATATATGCTTTCTGAACAGTATCGATCTCCGGTTTCTCAATTTCACCCTCTTCCATTTTATCGCAGACGCCCTTTATCTTCCTGTAGGCCCTGGTCAACACCAGGAGGCCCCACATGGGCAATCCCGTCAGCATCAACTGAGCGATGACTGGCACAGATGACAAATCGGCGTCAGGCTGTGGGAGAGAAAGAAGCAACATGACGAAAGCTACGGCCGGATTCTGGAAAGCAGTTTCAATAGATACAGCGATGATTTGGGACTTGTTCAGCCTGAAGAGCCAGGCCATGAGCGCTCCAAAGCAGTATCCACCCCATGCGATTCCGAGTCCCGACAGAACGACTTGCCACGTGAAAAGGCTGAAGACGAAACTGTTGGCGTACAGTCCCACAACGATGCCGACGAAAACACAGATGAGAGTGAAAGGCTTGATGATCTTTTTCGAGATCTTGGACAATCGTGGTGAGTACTGCTGGATGAGTAACCCTATCCCTATAGGCAGAGTGAGAAGGATGAGGGAGCCAGCAAGATTTATGTAGGGAATTGTGGCTTCTCGATCTCGGAATAAAGAAGCACCGAGAGTGAAAATCCACAAGGGCATCATAGCTGGAAAATAAAATATACATTTTAAAATTTAAAATTGCAACAAAGAAAACACACAATAATTACAGAGGCTTAAGAATTTTGTTTCAGCTTTCCCATCCTCGTATTCATACAGTAACATGGGGAACAAACGGGTGTATTATGATTTCAAAGAGATTCTTTTTAAACATAGATTTCTTATTTACTTAGAAAACAGCGATTACTAGTCTACAACAGTCTTACATAATACAAATTATATGCCACTCCAATATCACCTGTGATTATTTTAGTAACTAGAGAAAGGAGAAGAGACACCCTCAGAGTTTGGAACCCTTGTGTGTCCCTTACCCTATATATATATATTTCTTACTGAGTTGATGTCTAGGGACCTTTGTTAAATCTGAAGGAACTCCGAGAATTAATTGCCATAGGCATATTATTCAAATACAAGTGAACAATCGTGCTCGTATTCCTCCTGAAAAGCAACGCGATTTTTTTGATATACTGATAAACTGATGCAGTAGTTTTCTTTCACGGACTGCCCAAAGAATCGGCTTATCAACTTATATATATAAATACTCCCAGAGAAATCCGAAAAACATGCCAAGAATACATACAGAATTGGAGAAGCTAACATAAGATCGATATTTACGAAGCACAGGGCACACTCCCTATTAATAGCGTAAATGACTTTTAAATGGCATAATACTAAATGTGCATACTTCTTCTAAGACTGGAGCGCAAATGCAAATTAGAATCCATCTACTACAAAGAGCCACACCTGTTGCGAAATGCGTGGCAAACGTTAATTCAGATCCTAGGCACGATCAGCACAGGAATACTGATGTTTTATAATATAAAAGGTAGAGAGGAAAATAAAAGCTATTACCGTGAATGTGTTCGTTATATATTTATAACTTTAATGTAGTAATCATATTACAAAACAGTGCCCCTAAATACATTGGTAAATTCTATACCCAGTTCCAGTTCTCATAGAATTTAAACAGATCGTAGCTTTTTATTTATTCGTTATGTACGTATTTAATATAATTTAACTATTTAGTTGTAGTTGGCTACTTCCTAACATGTTTTCTCATGGGGCAGAAAATTGAAAATCAATACTGACGTTGCTCACGTACAAAATTTTCTTTATGTTGATACTTTGATTAGTATTCGATGCTGAAATCAAGGCCATAAAACGAGCCATTCTAAACTTAATAAATCTATGTACTCCACTTCGGAAAGTTACTTTCTTTATAGACGCCCAGTCTGCCATTTTGGATATTACTTCACATAAAACAAGTGATTCCTACCACGTGGAAGAAACTAAGAAGCTTTTTAATCAAGCAATTTCTATAGGCTGGAAAATTGTCCTTCAATGGATTCCTAGTCACTGTGGGATTCCAGGAAACGAAAAAGCCGACATCCTTGCAAAGAACGGATGTAACTTGCGGCAGCCACACTTTACTCTGTCCTACCAGCAAATTGTGGCGTAATAAAATATTAATTACAAAGGTCCCTTCGAAATCACTATGCTGAAGCTGTGCTGGGTAGGGCCTGGAGTTCATTGCTGTGTTCTCCACTTCCCATGAACCTTCCTCGCTCGGTCTTCACCGCTAATTACCATGTTTTTATTAACTCGCTTTGTTGTTTGTTTGTGTGTGTGTGTGTTCGTCCGGTACAAATCTTGCAATCGATTTTTAACTAAGTTCCCGACTAGCTAGACATTTAAAACTTTTAGAATAGCTCAGAACACGATGACAATGCATTATTTTAATACTTTTAGCCATCTTTAAGCAGAATTGAATTCTTTTCCAGTTAATTTTGTTTTGTAGACTGGTGCAGCCATCTATCAGCCGGGACGGGAACGAAAAGTTAAAGCAAGTTAGCTTCCAATTAACTTCATTTTCTTTCAAGTTGATAGGATAATTCATCAAAAATTTTTAAAAAGTATTTATTAATATATAGAATTGTCAAGTTTATATGATTCAACAGAAAATTTAAAAACATGGTATATAAAAAGTTCTTTTTATCTTGTAATTATTTTAGACTTTTAACTGGCCGTGACTTTTTACTGTATCACCTGTGCCGTATTGGCGTGGTAGATAGCCCTGACTGTATCCTGTGTTCTTCAGGCGCTCTTAAGGATTTTGCTCATTTGACAAGCTGTCCTGCGCTTTCTTTTTTGAACTGTCCTCCTGACAACTTTCATAACAAGGCTAGTTTTTATTGGGCTGCCAGAGGGCTTATGGCCGATGTGGTCGCTGCCCCGACGTAGGAAAAAAAACTTCGATTAGTATTAGGCTCGTCTAAAAGTTACGCGAGTGTGTTAAGAATGAAAACATTCTCCTAGAAAATTATTATAAAAATTACTATTTAAATCAAACGATAAGTTTATTAAGTAAAATGAAGGAATTTATATGCGTAGATTCTACCTTAACAGACACTGATTACATTAATTCATGATTTTAATTTCTTCAAAACCTGATATTAACTTCTACTTAGAAAAACAATGTTTCCCATACTACAGCTAAGAGACCCAAAGGATCTCCAAGGAAAATAAAAGACAGCTCGGGGTAAAAATGGTAGAGAAACCAGGGTGTTAGCTCCGTTCTTTCAGAAATTGGATTCCAGTTGAACAATCTGCCAAATTATATGATGGATATACAGAGACTGGCATATTTCGGTAAACTTTAAGTATTACGGTTCATTAGTATAACATCAAGACATAACAGGGGAAGGCGCAGAGCTCTGTCCCCTTTTTGATTAAAAAAAAAACCACCCTGTCCGATTTCTTACTTTATTTAACATAGGTGTTTAAAGAAAGAAAAAGAACTTGTTTTTTAAAGTAAATTATTTCCAGCTAGTTTTCCTTAAAAAGAACTTACAAATTATCATTGAAAATTGCTGACAAATCTAACGATCAAGGCAAAAAAAGAAAAAAAAAAAAAAATTAAATTGTTTATTTCATTAAAAAAATTTTCTTTTGCGTTCAACTGTAGTGTCACTTCTGAGCCATTTTTCTTTCAGGAGAAAATATTAGTATATCAAACCTCTAAGTCCATCAAATCCCATGATTCGACAATATAAACAACAGAAATTACGTTAATAGCCTAAGGTTGCTTAAGTGAATGGCAAGTTTCTTTTCAGTTACAGATATCTATCTCAATTTAAATAAATTTGCATAAAAATAATCTATGTTATATCTGAAAATAAGTTTAATTCTTAGCTTCTTGTTGTTTTTAGTAAAGTCTGTCAAAAAAAAAAAAGGGATATCCATTAAGCCTAAAGCGGAAAACATCGAAATCGTTAACAATGAAAACTTGAAACAACATACCTAAGGCGGCTATGGTGCTGATGAAGGTCATGGTGATGCTGAGATTCACATCTCCATTGAATAACAGAGTCCAGAAGTTGCTCATGCTTCCTCCGGGTGAACAGCCGAGCGTGAAGAGACCCAGGCGCAGACTGATGTCGTCCAGCAACAGTAGACTGATACCAAAGGAGGCCTGTAGGGAACAAATTTCGCAAACGTTAACGCATTCACAGCATTAACATTTCTGTTAAGATCAACAAGAGTTGATATTAATAAGAAATTCATCCACTTAACTCTAGTTTCACAAATAGAGGGAAATAAAGGAGCAAGAGAGAGAAAAAGTTATGCATTTATAAACAAATCAAATGCGCCCCGGACAAATAAAACTGAAGAGACATTATTTTTTTTCGTTATGTTCAAAGTTTGCTTACTTCTGTCCCACTTTTTTTTTACATGTCTATTTGGAGAATAAGAACTAAATTTGACTATAAATGATTTTTTTTTCTGATGGGATAGAACTTACAAATCATCCTGAAAATAAGATTTACGACATTTTACCGTGATGTGAAAATTTAAAGTCACTTTTGACAAAAAACAAAATTTCAAAACAGAATGCTCAGGCTTGTGTATTATATGTCTAAAGAAGTTTAAACATTCACAGGACAGACAGTGCATATCGGTCAGGTTTTTGATTTGGACTTATTTTAAATAAGTAAATAAATAAATAAATAAATAAATAAATAAATAAATATATATATATATATATATATATATATATATATATATAGGCGTGCGTATTCAAATAATAGAGATATGCAACCAATCAGCGTAACACGATGCGGTCGGCAGTGCCTATATAAGACAACAGGTGTCCGGCGAAGCTGTTAGATCGGTTCCTGCTGCTACATTGGCAAGTTATCACGATTTATGTGACTTTGAACGTGGTGTTATAGTCGGCGCACGAGAGATGCATCCACAATAGCATCTCCGAGGTAGCGATGCAATTTGGATTTTCGAGCACAACCATTTCACGAGTGTACCGTGAATATCAGGTATCAGGTAAAACATAAAATCTCCGACAGTGGTGTGGCCTGAAAAACACCTTAACAGAATTGGACCGTCGACGACTGACGAGAATCCTTAAACGAGATAGACATGCAACACTTCCTTAAATTGCTGCGGGTTTAAATGCCGGGGCATTAACAAGTGTAAGCCTGAGAACTGTTCAATGTCTTTGATACGGGCTTTCGGAGCTTCAGGCCCATTGGTGTATCGTTGTTGACTGCACGGCAGAGAGCTTTTAGCATTGCCTGGGCCCGCCAACTCTCTGTTGCACTGTTGATGATTGGAAACACGTTGCCTGGCCTCACGAGTCTCGTTTCCAATTGTATCAGGCGGATGGACGTGTACGGGTGTGGAGACAACATCGTGAATCTACGGACCGTACATGTCAACCGGGGACTGTTCAAGCTGGTGGAGCCTTTGTGGTGACATGGGACGTGTGCAGTTGGCGTGATATAGGACCCCTGATACGTCTAGAGACGACTCTGACAGGTGACGGGTACATAAGCATCCTGTCCGATCATCTACAACCATTCATGCCTATTGTGCCTTCCGACGAACTTGCACAATTCCAGAAGAAGAATGAGACATCCCCCACGTCGAGGGTTGCTACCGAGTGGCCCCAGGATCACTCTTCTGACTTTAGACACTTCCATTGTACACCTAAATCTCCAGACATGAACATTATTGAGCATATCAGGGATTGCCTTACAACGCGCTGTTCAGAAGGAATATACACCCCCTCGCACTTCTATGGATTTGTGGACTGACCTGCAGGATTTATGGTGTGAATTGCCTCTAGAATACCTTCAGATATTAGTCGAATCCATGCCACGTCGTGTTCCGGTACTTCTGCATGCACAGGGGGACCTACACGATATTAGGCAGGTGTACGTGTTTTTTTTTTGGCTCTTCAGTGTGTGTGTGTGTATATATATATATATATATATATATATATATATATATATATATATATATATATATATATATATATATATATATATATATAATCTATGTATATATATATATATATATATATATATTCTAGGGGGAGCCACTACCGGTTGGCATGTCACATGCCTTTTATTCAATCATTTTTTGTGCATATGGCAAAAATAACGAAAGATTAGCGAGAAAACTGAATATTAAATAAAAATATGTAAGAAAAGCATGACAGGAAAATGTTGCAGATTTTAGCAAATTGTGTATATATATATGTGTGTGTGTGTGTGTGTGTGTGTAAGTAAGTAAGTAAGTAAGTAAGTAAGTAATACTACACATCACTGAAATCTCTAGAAGTTATTCTAGAATTTTTTCATTTTGCTAAACCAAAGGGTTTTGCTAAACCTGAGGACTCGCCACCTCAGTCCCCAGATCGCCGAGGCCTCTGGGCTGCAGCCGCTAAAGCCCATTCCTTAATCCGGACTTGTTTCTACGTAATGCGTTCAAACGTTGTAGAGATAATGCAGTCGTCTAAAAAAAATAGGGAAAAAAGTCAAAATATTTAGATATTCAGTACTATTTTTCGTCTAACCGGGAGTAAAATAAAGGTTATCTGTCCTTATAACAATTGTAATAGTTCTCTCACCCGGCGTAAAGCAATTTGTCCTACTGCGATGATAGGCCGCATTCACTCATTGAGGAGAAAGGTATCGTTGCACGAATTTTGATTGCGCTTTGTTCAATCTACCGTAACGGTATATCTAGCGCATTTTTTTAACAGAATCACCCATTGCTTGTGAAAATCAGTTGTTAACCTAAATCTTTGGTTAGTAGTAGGAGTAATTGTATCCTTATGGTGATTAGTAGATAATATTACAAAAAACGATATATAGATCGATTTATTGCACTTGCTTGCACACACACATACACACACACACACACACACACACACACACACACACACACACACATATATATATATATATATATATATATATATATATATATATATATATATATATATATATATATATATATATATATATACATACATATATATATATATACATACATATGTATACATATATATATATATATATGAACCCAAACCCACTGCGTGGAAGCTCAAGATGCCACCACTAGATATACCATGTGGGTGGCTTGTTCTCTGAGTGCTCATATCTATGTGCCTCATAGTTCAGGCACTAGATTGTGGTCAACTATACTACTAGCACTAGGGGCTTGATGAAACTGAGGTATCCCCATTGATCGTCTCAGTTGTGCTGCCAAAATTAAAATTAAGGAAATGGAGACTCAATACAACTATTCAAGATTCATTAATGCATATACGTAAAATTACGAGGATTAGAAGAATTATAATCACATAATCGGTCCACACACACACAGTAAGAGATTTGATTTCCGGTTTAGTCAAATATCTAAGAAAAGTGAAAGGAAAACTTGCAAGTGCCATAGACAGTAACAAAAGAGGTCTTAAAATGGCAATATAAGGAAAGTCTGCATTTTGTCACAGGTAGAGACAGTAAAAAAAAATCGCGATTACTTCAGCCAAATAATTAAAAAGCTATTTGACAAACTACACTGAATTCCCAATCAACCGTGAGTGAATTTCCTATCAAACTGATTATCTCTGGATCAAAACAAAAAAGGGTAGGAAATAAATTTAAAATTGTCCGGAAGCCTGTCAGCATGGAAACAAAAAAAATGCAACAAACTTTGTTCAGATGAAAAACTGAAAATCAATGCAATTATTTCTACTAGACATTTTAATGATTTCATAAAAAATCTCATTCAAATCACTTCACGGATTTCATTTAAAATAGGTGTATAGTTCATTTCGCACGGTGAAGTCGGACACTTTTGTATTATCCTTGTTCTTGTGCACACCCGTGGTTTTTTGGTCGACTCGGATAATCGTTGAATTCGGTGCAATCAAATTTTGAAAAGTAATGAGTACGGAGCGTATCTCCTAGATGAGTCCACTTAAAATAAAGGACTTTACACATTCAGACTGGAATGCACAAAGAGTGCATTAAAGTGCAGGTCACGATTTATGCAGGGCACGCCAGAGATGTATATATATTTTGCAGTTGAAGATTCCACAAAAAGTGACTTAATTTTTGTGTTTGTTTCTTTCTTTCCTATCTAAATTTTAAGCGAAAGAAAAATGTTCCATTTTAAAGGTGTATGCAAGTTGTTTTTTCCGCCCGAGAATAAATATTAAAACTATCAGAAGCACATGGAATTTTCTGCTTATTGGCTTCAGTGTATTCAGCGGCAATATTATGCGAGGAACGTCGAAAAGTAGGACAGTGAATTCTGTCAAGTGCGCTAATTGATTATTACATATTTTGATTACATATTATTACATATTTCTATACTTTAAAACTATTCAGTAATAGCACCCTAGGCGTAGTATCGGGGATCACGAGGTAGTGAAGGCGGGCACTTTACCCCGGGCGCAAGTCTAAGAGGTCGCTAAATAATTGCGTAATACCACTAAAATTATTAAAAGGCTTCAATCGTTTACTCACCTTCAAATCCGGTACCCGCAATTTATAGAGTTTGTTCCGAGAACTTGTAAACCTTGATACACCTAATAAAACTTATACCAGTAGAGCAAATAACAAATTCTTTCTGCCGGACATGTAAGATATCCAGTCCAATCAGTAACGAGAGAAAATTGTTACAGTAAATTAAATTTATTTTTCTCTGGACTCGACTATTAAAGCTATTTTTAGTTTCTAAATTAACTCAATGTAATTAAAAATCTCCTTAAAACAAGCTATTTCGACGGGCTGGGTTTTCTTACTGCCGGACATGTAGACACCTCCACTCAACATGTAGATATCTCTATGGACTAGTCCACACAGTAACGGGAGAAAACTCTCCTGCTAAATTCAATTTTCTCTTTTCACTAATTTTCTATTTTTTTCTCAGGACACAATTATTAAAGCTTTATTGAATTTTTAAATTAACTCAACATAGCTTATAATCTCATTCAATCACTGACATGCCGGGTTATCTTTCTGCCCGCAATGTAGATATTTAGTTCACTCAGTAACGTGAAATAACTCTCCTATTAAATTCAGTTTTCTCTTTTAACCAATTTCCTAATTTTTTCTCAGGGCTCAATTATTAAATTATATTGAACTTTTAAATTAACTCAACATAGCTTATAATCTCATTAAAACAAACAATTTTGACGGACTGGGTTTTCTTACTGCCGAGCATGTAGATATCTCCATAGAGTACCCAACTCAATAACATGAGAAAACACTGCTAATAAATTTAATTTTCTCTTTTAACTACTTTTCTAATTTTTTCTCAGGACTCCATTATTAAAGCTGTATTCAATTTTTAAATTAACTCAACATAGCTTATAATCTCATTCAAACGAGCCATTTTGACGTGTCGGGTTATCTTTCTACAGGAAATGTAGATATCTAGTCCATTCAGTAACATGAGAAAACTCTCCTAATAAATTCAATTTCCTGTTTCAGCTATTTTTCTTATTTTTCTCAGGACTCCATTATTAAAGCTATATTCAATTTTTAAACTAACTCAACATAGCTTATAATCTCATTCAAACGCGCCATTTTGACGTGCCGGGTTATCTTTCTGCAGGAAATGTAGATATCTAGTTCACTCAGTAACGTGAGAAAACTCTCCTACTAAATTCAATTTTCTCTTTTAACTAATTTTTTAATTTCTTTTCAAGACTCAATTATTAAAGCTATGTTGAATTTTCAAATTAACTGAACATAGCGTATGATCCCATTCAAACGAACCATTTTGACGGGCTGGGTTATCTTTCTGCCGGGAATGTAGATATCTAGTCAACTCGGGAGCGTGAGAAAACTCTCCAACTAAATTCAATTTTCTATTTCAACTGATTTTCTAATTTTTTCTCAAGACTCAATTATTAAAACCATATTCAATTTTCAAATTAACTGAACATAGCTTATATTCTCATTCAAACGAGCCATTTTGACGAGCCGGGTTATCTTTCTGCCGGAAATGTAGATATTTAGTCCACTCAGTAACGTGATAGTCCACTCAGCAACGTGAGAAAACTCCCTAATAAATTCAATTTTCTGTTTTAATTCTAATTTTTTCTCAGGACTCAATTATTAAAGCTAAATTGAATTTTAAAATTAACTGAGCATAGCTTATAATCACATTCAAACGAGCCATTTTGACGGGTTGGGTTATCTTTCTGCCGGAAATGTAGATATTTAGTCCACTCAGTAACGTGATAGTCCTCTCAGTAACGTAAGAAAACTCCCCTAGTAAATTCAATTTTCTGTTTTAATTCTAATTTTTTCTCAGGACTCAATTATTACACAGAGAAAAAAAAAAGTCGTTCGGTGAACCCACTTCTCCGAGTTCAAATCCACTGCACAGGGGAACTCGCTTTTGGTGAGTCGTACAACCCATGTGGGAAAGTGGGTTCTAGAACCCAGATCGCAAGCGGGTTGATTTACTCGCCACCAACTCATTAAAATCGGTTATACGACTCACTTTAAAGTGTGTCAAAAATCACACCAACATGAGCAGGGGAACCCGCATTTGGTGAGTCGTACAACCCATGTGGAAAAATGGGTTCTAGAACCCAGATCCTAAGCGTGTTGATTTACTCGCCACCAACACATTAAAATGGTTATACGACTCACTTTAAAGTGTGTCGAAAATCACACCAACATGAGAAGACAAACTCTTCTTTAGAGTTCAATATCTTACTTTATTTCGGGTTATAGAACCCATGTGTAATGAGTTCTTTTAAGTAAATGAGTTTACGCTAAAGTACTCGAAAGGTTGACTATTTTCTCCCGTAATTCATTATTCATAATTATTTGTATTTATTATCTCAATTCGCTCATATTCTTTCTCGTGAAAAGAAAAAGAAACCCTGCGCTATACTCTCATATGTGAAATATAATTGGCATTAAAATTTAAGGATATTTTTTCAAACTCTCTTAAAAACAAAGCTAAATATCTGTTATAAAATCCTGCAAACTTATATCATAAGTTATGAAAGGATGTCTAAAAGTTGTGAAGATATCAGAAATTTAAAATGTTAATCAAGTATCCATTATTTTTTTGAATCAGTTTCCCTCATAGGAGTAACAGAGAGGATTAACCCTCCAAATTAAAAAAAAACAACTTTTAACTGAATTTTATGCGTTGAGATTTAGTGGTGGGGCTTCTAGATACCAGTGAAATAAAATTTATAGGAAACTTATGAATATTATGTATAAAACCTTAAAATTTCGTAGGTCAAAAAGTTTTCCTTTACAACTTTTAGTTTGATTAAACTGCGATACAAATATTTGATCGAGAAAGTTTCAGATCTTAGCTTTAACATAGGAGAGATATTAACAATTTTTTTTAATGAAATAAAAAATTAATTCCATTGATTTCAGAAATAAATATTTCTAATTGGTAGAGATACCATATCCCAACACAACTAGTTCAGAAACAATTACAATATTTCAAATTGCAACAACAAAGATTTAAGAAAATATAGATAATTATTTTCTAAGACACAATTTTTTCACTAGTATAAACTAGGTCTATTCGATAAATCACCCATTTATACTTACATGGTTTGTAAACTTCATAATGTGTTAATATACTTACCTAGTTGCTCTAAACAAAACACACATAATCTGAAAATTTTATATTGTGCTAATATATATTTACTATATAATTTTCTACATAGAAATAAAATAAC
Organism: Dolomedes plantarius; assembly: GCA_907164885.2. Taxonomy (NCBI): domain Eukaryota; kingdom Metazoa; phylum Arthropoda; class Arachnida; order Araneae; family Dolomedidae; genus Dolomedes; species Dolomedes plantarius. Next base: position 84,076,307 of record OU015498.1, read on the forward strand.
TCCTGTAAAATGCATTGATTCTTCTTGTTAAATCTTATGGTTTCAAATGCACACTTTAATGAGAATGAATATAAACTCACATTTCAAACAAAAAATAAATCCCATCAAACAAAATTACAAATACAGAGAAACTTTATTAACATGTAATATACATATCTTTGTTTTTAAACAACTAGGAACAATTTTATAAAAAAAATTTATTTTGAAATTAAAATCTTCAAAACCCTTCAGATAGTCAAGATTTCTTTCGAATGTGGAGGATTATTCACCTGAAATATAAAATAAACTTCATAAATGTTATGCATTTCAGCATCAAAGTTGATTTTAATGTTCATGTAGTTAAACTTTTGAAGTGCCCACTGACAGCTTCTACATAAATGGACATTGCTTTGCCCGATTTTTACTGCAATGTTTGAAAAATCATTTCATTAGGATTTTAAATTTTGAAATAAAAGCTAGCAAGAAATGGCACACATGAGCAAACATTTTTTTCCATACTAAGCTAAACAGGTTCGTGAGAGTGAGTAGATATATCTGTCATTACCAGTCCATAACAAAATTTTAACTGCAGATGCAGCATACAGAACTGATTATCCATGTTTCAAGAAAGTAACTGCTACATTAATAGACTAGTCTCTCCAAAGTATAAATCTTAATGTGTGCATTATTACTATTATTATTATTGTTATTTTAAGGATGAATCTCATACAAGCACTACTAATACATTAATTTAAAAATGCGCATAACAAACACTTTATAATTCATGATGTTGAAGATAAATTTATTTTAATGCATGAATTAGAATTAGCAAATGTTGCAAAATGCATATACTGTAACATATGTTTAAAATACAGCAAAAGACAAATTTGAAATAAAAGATCCTTATTGTTACCATTTTGAGTCCCCCTTGTGTCAATGCTTTTTTAATCTCATGAAATGTGAAAAGCCATGTAGGTCTAATGGAGCTTCTAATATCTGAAAATGGAGAAAAAGACTTAAAAAAGTGCAGATGTCATGAAGAAATTGTTTCCCTACACTAACTGAATCTAGACTAAGTAGCTAAATCAACAGAAAAAATATTAATTTATCCTAAAAACTAGTAACTATTTAGCAACATTTTATACATGTTCACATCTATTCAACACTTATGATAAAGTATTTTTTAAATTGTTTATAAAAGGATGTTAAAGTGCATAATACATTAACGTATACAAACTTGCTTGGAAAAGATAAAAGTAATTTTGCCTCAAGATTTTAACAAATCTTCAACTATGTGCGCAGTAAAAATAATATAGATATGTTATTCTTAACCTGTATTGATATTTGTTTTCAAAAAAGAATAAAAAAGTACTTTGTCTTAACACAGAATTTCCAATGGTCAAAAATCCTAATAAACTTATGGAAAGATTTATATTTTTTATTACTTTGAGAATGCAGATCCATATTTTCTCAGAACATTAATAAACTCAACTACATCTCTCCATACTATATTTAAAATAAAGCCAAACTTTAAAAAATACAAAAGGTATGTTATTTATTCCAAAATTAAAATTAATAAATTTTTTAACTTTTTTAACAGACATTTCTTTGAAAATCAGAATACATATTTCGCATAAAATTAAGAAGAAATACATATAAACTAAAATATTATTTTTCCTTTTATATAATTTTAATTATTTTGTTTTGTACTACAATAAACTTTTTTGAGTGAAAGTTAAAAAAAAAAAAAAAACCTTAAGAATTCAGTCTAATAAATAAATCCTCAACAAGCTCATCAACCTAAATAGCATCAAACTTTTCAATAACAGGAGCAAAAACAATATATTTTATTTTTAGTAATAAAAAAATAATTTTTCAAATTTTATTACTTACAATACCTTTACCATCCATACAGACAAACCTAGATGGGTTTATTAGGGGTTAAACTAGCCACAGAGTAGTGACTTTTGAACAGTTAAGTTATGCATGAGTGGGAAACGAAATATGCTGTATATATAGTATTCAAATATGAAGGTAGAATACTAACTATCATTATACCAGTAAGATATGACATGCATAGTAGACACTAGGCAGTATTTGTGCAAAGACAAAACTGCAGTATACTTTCAGTTTTTAACACAGAAAAAAATATAAAGAACTTAAAATTGTTAAAATACTACAGGAAATATGTGAACAACAAAAATTAACAAATGTAAACAAAACATGACGTTTTAACACATGAAATTCAGTTTTGTTTTTGATAAAAAGCTATGTGTGTAACCAATTACAGTACTCAAAATTAAAAAAAAGAATCAAACACACACACATATATGTATATGAGTGTGTACCTCCAGTTAATATTTCAGCTACAACAAAAGGAACTGAAGAGACAGAACCTCTCATTTTGTATTTAAAAATTAATACGTTATGCATGCCTGAAACACAATATCCTGTATTGTTTTATTTTCAGCATTCTCGGATGAATAATAAAATTACTGATAAATCCTTTTGAAATTGTTACTTCAGAAGAAAATGTTAACTATAATATTTACATAGGTATAAAATAAAATTTAGAGCAGAATATAAATGTTTCATCAGCTGAATACAAAAACAGTATATTAATTCATTATTATATATTGAAAATTACATATTATTATATATTGACTAAATTCCCCTTCCAATACATACATATATATATATATATATATATATATATATATATATATATATATATATATATATATATATATATATATATGTGTGTGTGTGTGTGTGTGTGTGTGTGTGTAGATATGGATATAAATAGATATAGATGTACTATATACAGATGTAGATATAGATAATGATAAGTAGAAAGATAGAAATTGCTTAAAATTGCACTTTTAAACTCATTTGAATAAAAATATGTTAACATACAAAATTTATTACACTGTCCCTTTCTTTTATAGTTTAAGTTAAATAATAAAGTGCCGAAGCTCTTATTTCGTAGCATGCCTAGTAAATTTAATTAAGAGACAGAAAAATTATCTGAGTACTATATGCAAGATGAAAATGTTAAAACAATATTATTATTTGCATAGTCTGTTATCTTGTTATATGGAAACAGAATATGTAAAATTAGACACCACAAATATATATCTGAGCCCAATAAAATAAAGAAAATCTATATCAGAGATAGCATCGACTTATTCAATTTATAGGTCTCAGGAGCATCGGTCTTTAATACTTAGACCCTTATGATCATCTACAATAATTTTTTTTTAAATAGACAAAAACACACAAATTTTATATATTTGCACATATAGTATGTGTGAAAATCAATAGCTTTTCCATACAATTTCTACTATTACATATTACTGATAAATTTTAAAAAGTAAAATAGATAAGGATTACATTCATTGACATAGAATTAGTCTCAATAATAAAAGAATTAAATAACGAAATTGAACTCACCTTGGCTAACTCAGGAAAGGGATGAGTTTAAAGCCGCAATCTATACTGGCAGCGCAGCCATTGTAAACTTGCAACAGCATGGTACTCAAGTCCGAGTTCGAGCTGGCATTTATTCCTTCTTCCACGAACATTTAATCCTTCTTCCACGTGTAAACACACATATGTGTGTCAGACACATCTTAGCAATCATGCACCCATTTAGCTTTTGTTAGGTGGCACACCTGTGTTTACGACATCTTAGTTGAGATTAATTTAAGGTTCCCTTCCTTCAAATCATAAAGAGGTTCCCGCCATTACTGGCACGTACTAACACATGGCGGACACTTAGAGACCCTAATCGGAAAAACTTTCGGCGGGAGAAAAAATACCTATTTCCTGTCCTCTGGCGAGCACATGTAAAGAGAGTTTCCACGGATAACTCGGACAATGGAATGCTAAAAAAGGAGATGACCTCTATTTGCTAATGACAATTGTTAATAGCTGTTAAACTAATAATTTTCAGCATTATAAATTTCATATTTAAAAAGTTATGAAACCGAGATATACATTTTAAACTATTATTAACGATAAACGTCAAGGTTCTGTGAATATAAGAGGCTAGTAGTGGCTAGATTTTGGCCGGGAAATTATAATAAAAAAGGGTGTGAAAAAAACATTTTAGAGAAAAATATAATATACAGTTAAAATCGTAAACATTTTAAAATAAGAAGCTTCAGTGTCGCAAAGTCTGTAAAATGAAAATAATTATAGTCTTTGTTTGGGTTTATATATATATATATATATATATATATATATATAAAATGTATCCGATATATGTGTGTAAGGGTGGGTAAACATAACTTTTTGATAGCTGTGCGATGGAGGTATATTCTATAGCGATAAATTTTACGTGATTTTTAATAAGCGATGTCCCATAACAACGACTTCTTTTATTAAATATTTTCACAAGTATTCCTTATGACGCGTGCGAATCGTAAGTAACCTATTAAGCTAACTTTAGGAGCAAATTATGAAAATGCAAACCTGCGAATCCCAGCCTTTTATTTTCGACCTCTAAGCGTCTGCCTTACAGATCAAGACGTAAAATATTAACAACCTACGCATAAGAACTTTAGCTTCTTTTCGTAAAAGAATGTTAATTTTGTTGCAAAATTTGTCTGAAACTGATAGTTGCTTTGTACATTTATTACGTCATAAAAAAAATCTGCAAAATTTTTCAATAACTTGGATTTAAAAGATACTCTTTTAAATTAAAACATTTCTACATAAAGGATATAATTTCTACCTTGAGAACAATAGTCATTAGGCAAAAATTAAATATAAACACAAAATTGATTTAGAATATCAGAAAAGAATTTTTGTTAATCTCGTCTAAAAAAGTTCGGAATATGGAAGACATCATATTCCAAAAATTAAATTCCTTATAAAAAATAATAAATAAAAATTTAAGTACATTAAAAAATTTTCAACCCAAATACTTCATTTCAGCCTTTCAAGTTGCATGACATTTGCAGTCTAATACTTAAAGTTGGTTTTTCAGCGCATAAACTCAGATAACATAAGTTATATAACACACTTGTTTCGATAACACAGTTGCGATGACTCAGTAGTATTTGAACTCACTTACATCCTCGTTCAAAATCACGGATAGTGGTTTGTTTAACTCACCACCCACAATAACCCACGCGAAGTGGGTTGCAGAACCCACTTATTCCGGCGGCTGACCGACTTTTTTTTCTCTGTGTAAAGCTAAATTGAATTTTCAAATTAACTGAGCATAGCTTATAATCACATTCAAACGAGCCATTTTGATGGGTCGGGTAATCTTTCTGCCGGAAATGTAAATATTTAGTCCACTCAGTAACGTGATAGTCCTCTCAGTAACGTGAGAAAACTCCCCTAATAAATTCAATTTTCTGTTTTAATTCTAATTTTTTCTCAGGACTCAATTATTAAAGCTAAATTGAATTTTCAAATTAACTGAGCATAGCTTATAATCACATTCAAACGAGCCATTTTGACGGGTCGGGTAATCTTTCTGCCGGAAATGTAAATATTTAGTCCACTCAGTAACGTGATAGTCCTCTCAGTAACGTGAGAAAACTCCCCTAATAAATTCAATTTTCTGTTTTAATTCTAATTTTTTCTCAGGACTCAATTATTAAAGCTAAATTGAATTTTCAAATTAACTGAGCATAGCTTATAATCACATTCAAACGAGCCATTTTGACGGGTCGGGTAATCTTTCTGCCGGAAATGTAAATATTTAGTCCACTCAGTAACGTGATAGTCCTCTCAGTAACGTGAGAAAACTCCCCTAATAAATTCAATTTTCTGTTTTAATTCTAATTTTATCTCGTGACTCAATTATTAAAGCTAAATTGAATTTTCAAATTAACTGAGCATAGCTTATAATCACATTCAAACGAGCCATTTTGATGGGCCGTGTTATCTTTCTGCCGGAAATTTAGATATCTAGTCAACTCGGTAACGTGAGAAAACTCTCCTACTAAATTCAATTTTTTCTTATAATTAATCTCCTAATTTTTTTCTCAAGACTCAAGGTTTTAAACTAATTCATTACAGCTTATAATGTGATTCAAACGATTTATTTTGAGACTCCAGCGTTAAAATTACTCGTTACACAATATTTTATATAATTATTTCCTCAAAGAATTTACGAAAGTGAGGGCATATATATTTATTTCTTTTTTATCCCATCCGTTCTGATTTTCCCTGACTGGAAGCAGGTCAAGTGCTTATTCGCATCCAATACCGCAAGGAAAGTGTAACTCGGAGGGTGTTTCACAGCAGGAAGGTAGAGGGAATGGGACTGCGCATGCGAACGATTGTGCGAGGGAGTGGGCACTGCACATCCGAATGATTTTGAAAAGGAGAAGAAAAAGGTCTCGCTCTATTTAAATCCTTTTCATGCTCGGTTGTATTATGTCGGAAGAGGGATAAAATGGTGGTTGGGCAGAATATATTAGCATGCGATTAATGTCTGCTATGTTTCCACAATATTTTGAATATTTGACAGGCCTGGATTGGTATGCGATCTTTCAGGCGTTATCATTAGGGGTACGTAAATTTCGTATAAAAAATATCGAAATTTCGCACAAAAAAATTCCAATATATAAAATTTCGCATTTATTCTCATATATATAGATATATATACCGGGTGGTCATAAAGATACTTTGCCGATATATGGACCTCTAGCGGCCGTTCCGTTCAACCTATCGAGATGAGATTTCAGATATAGTTATTCAGAGGTATGAGCTCGGGATCCTGAGAACGGCAACACAGTGAAACTCATGGTTACGGTTATAGGTATAGAAACTCGAAATAAATATATATATATATATATATATATATATAAATTCAAAAATTTTACATTTATTTTTAAAAATCATAATTTTACTTACCTGGTTAGGTAAGTATCGAAATTCTTAGTTAAAAGCTAACATTGCAGTAGTCTCCACATTCTCTTCCTTAAGTCTTTAGCAATAAGTAATAAGCAAATTTCGAGAGATCTCTCAGTTAAAGACCGTGGATGGTCTTAGATAAGCAATTATGTTAATAAATTATTACTATCATTACCTAATTTCGCTTAAAAAGCCGTTTCTCACCCAGCATTTGCCGAAAAGCTTCAGTTTTCATGCCAGATTTAAAAAATATTATCTCGAAAATTAACGGTACGGTGAGGGTCGGATCCGACCCAGGGGTGTGTTTTCCCCTTCCCGTACTCTCCCAACACCTCCTAAACGACCGTTCTTTAGGAGGTGTTGACTCTCCCCTGTCATTGCAAGCGATCGAGTTGACAAGGAATCCTACCAGGCAGTCTTACAACAGGTGTTGGAGCGTTTGCAGTTATAAGTTTGCAGTAAATATGAGTGTCTTTGTTGAAAAACGTTATTCAGGTTCGCTAGTCTTTTTTTTTCAATTTTTTTATTTTAATTTTGAAGGCCAAAACTGTCAGTATATATTATTTTTTACATTTTTGTGCTCGGAAATTTGGTTCAGTAACTTCTAAAATTAGGTAAAAGACTAAATTACATATTAGACTTAATAAATACAACATTCTATGTAAATGTCAGAGAGATTTTCTTTGTTTAGCAAAATTACAATTCGTTGGTCTTTATTTTCTACAAAAAAGCTTTTATTTCATGTAAAATATTATTAATAAATATTATTATACAACAAAAATTCTTATTGTGTATTTATTTCTACCAAAAACCTTATCAAAAAAGATATCGACCGTACCATCTATTTCGTCTTAAATCACTGTACCGTTAGAGGGGTAATATACCAAAAATTTAAACTTTTTTTAAAGTTTTAAGAAAAGGTAAATTTAAAGTAATATGTAAACACATTTATCAATATCCGCTTGTATTTTTATCCTATACTCCTCGCATACTGAATAATTTCATAGACAGTATTGACGGTGTGTATTATATTCGAGTACCAAAAAAAAAAAGAGTAATTTTAAACATTGGATAAACGAACGTACAGCAGCTGTAAGACATTGCCGCTACACGGGTGCGTGCGCATCTGCACTCCGTGATTAATCCACCCGTTTACTAAGCAGGTATTCCTTTTAAACAAACGGAACTCACAGTTCGTATCGTCAAGTGAGGATGATGATGGCGATATATATTAAGACGGCAACAAAATTTAATTGTGACATGGACGCAACAACAATAAATGAGCTGTATTCTAGTGAAAGTGATTAAGACTGATAATTTGACAGTATTGTTTGTTTTGAATTAACAATTTAAGTTTTTTTTCTACCGAATTTGAAGTTTTCGTTTCTTTTTATTACAAAATTTATTTATGCTAAGAAATATTCGTGCAATTTTTAAATAAAATATTGAATAGTTATGGGTGCGTATTGTAATCGAATTTAAATTTTTTCTGAAAATTTCGAGCAAAATCAAGCATGCGTATTATACCGGGGTGCGTATTATAGTCCAGATTTTACGGTATATATATATATATATATATATATATATATATATATATATATATACAGGTAACCCTCCTATAACACGGTAGATAGGTTCCTAGAAAATGCCGTGTTATATGAAACCGTGTTTTATGAGACACAGAGCCAGTGCAAAAAGGGGGGTTACGTTCCGAAAACTTATTAAAAATTTTTTTTTTTTTTAATTTCATGTAAGAAACTTCCGGCGTGACAAGATCAAATCAAACTTCTCATAAAGAGATCAAAATGTACATCTAATCTAAGCAAAATCAAAAGTGCATCTGCCGACGTCATCAACACAAATTCGAACGACGCAGCGTTCGTCCACGTGGGGGTATTACTTCACACGTGTAAACTGTGCATGACGCTTTCCGCTATGACATCAGAATAGAGTTATAAATGAATAAATTATAATTTGTTTATACATTTTCATGTAAAGCCACTATAGTTCATTATTCCTTCCGTCATTATTTCAAGGTACTTTAGTTTTTAAATGTGTTAAACAAAAATCATGTTATCTAGTGCTGTAGAAGTACAGTGTTGTACAAAGGTTTTCACAATTTTTTTATCGTGTTAGAGCGAAACCGTGTTACAGGTTGCAGTGTTATACGAGGGTTTCCGCAATTTATTTGATCGTGTTAGAGCGAAATCGTGTTGTAAGATGCCGTGCTGTAGGAGGGCTACCTGTATATATATATCACCAATTCAATTCCATTAGAAATTTAAGGCTTATTATTATCTGCAAGCGAAATATAAGCGCTATGATAGTACTAATATTCCTGAACGGCATTATATGCCCCACCAATGCAATATGATTGCAATGTTTTAAGACTTTTTATAACCTTCATCTTAATATGAGAACTATGGTAGCATTAATTAAACAATGTATATCAGATGCACATACATCCCTCGATTCACGCGATACTCGATATAAACGGTTTTGGTTTAACGCGGTTTTTTAAAAAATTTTAAATCGCGTTAAAAATATTAAGGAATAAACAAATAGCTATATAAACAAAGTCAATAAGGTGCACCGTGTTCTTGGATTAATTTTTGAAGATATTTTAAAGATCGATATTCAATAATTTTTTTAAAACCTCCCAGTTTTATATGATTTCCTTAGATTCAATTTCCCTTAGATTCAGTTTCGCTTAACACGGAACATATCTGTTGCGTAAATCGAGGGAAGGGTGTACTATAATTTAAGTTATCAAACCAGATCCGTGAACAGAATTATTTCAATCGAAGGAAAACATCATGGCAAATTTTGTAACGCTCTCTCCCATTTTCTTCTAAAAAAAAAAAAAAAAAAAAAAAAAAAAAAAATCACTGGATCGGCACCCGAGCCCTGCTTACCAGACATTAAACTACCGGACCACAACCAGGATACTTCAGCTCATCCTCGCAACTTCGCATATTCTTGAGCAATTTTACTTATTACGTTAGCCATTGCTTTCTACGTTTCGCAATTTTGCGTTACGGCAACCAGTATCCCAGCTAATGATGCTAATCCGTTGCTGATTTGCGAGCAGTTTGTGCAAGCAGAGAAACTTTTATCAAGGTCGATTCGGAAAATCTGAGATTAAAACGAATATGTTTATCCCACAAATTAATGCTTATTGTTACGTTATTTCACCTGTTTAGTATCCCCTTCAGTCCAATGTTAATCATCTCAAATTTTAAGAAAATTTCTATCGAAACATTTGTTATCATGCAAATAAGCAAATTCTCCAATTTTTCATGAGAGTTTCACTCAAAATTGCTCAAGTTTTGCTTAATTACGTTCAAAAAGAAGCAAATTATGGCAGCGAGACAATTTGCGCCGTTTCATACTTATCCACCATGCAAATTTCCCTTTTGCTATGAGTTTATTGACGAGATATTATTTTTTTCTCAACGCGGTGGACATATCGTCCTTCGACGTTCAACCAAAGCATCCACAAAATCTGTTGGTTACTTTCAATGGAAGCACCGTACAGACCAGTGGTTCCCAACCGGTGGTCCGAGAGAGCCTCGGGAGTGGTCCGGCACCACATATAAAAAAGTTGCCAAATGAGAATTTTGAAAGCAATGTTCATTGAACTAGATGGACGGAATATATCCGATGACTATCAGGTGTTGAATTAAAATTTCTTAAAAGTTTAACATTATTTTATTATTAGAATATGATACGTTAGAATGTGAGTACGTTTATCCTGTATACCTTTTGCTTAAGGGATATTTTATACCCCCCCATACCCCTCGGAAGGTTCCCACCCCCTCACAAGTCAGTGGGGGGGGGGGTTCGCACATGGTTCAATTTCTGGCTTAGTGGTCCGCAAACTTCTACGGGTTGGAAACCACTGATATAGATGAACCAACACCACCCCTTTGTGTCTCCTCAATTTGGACCGAGCAACACCCAGCTAGGACGACCAACATCTGTCGGCTCGTGCTTTCCCCCTCCCTCTGATAGGATGTATCGACTTTCCGGTCTACGGATTAAACGTGCCCATATCCGGCCTAGACATGAGGACATTCAATGGCGCCCGTCGGGATTCGGACCGAGCATCTCTAGTCCGAAGTCCAACTCGCTTGCATCGGGCCCTTATTATTAGCAAGTTAAAGACAGGGTAAAATTAAGCGAAGAACGGGTAGTTCTATGAGTGTATTTATTGCACTTCGTATTACGGTACAGGAAGTAAAAATAAAATATAGGTATCCGATCTTGCTAAAAAACATCTGCACAAGAATGTGATAAAATTTCTTCCCTGATACCGCCCTATCAATGAGAACTTTTAAACACCAGTACCATAGTTTAGGAAAAGCAAAAAACAAGGAAATGCAAGCGTATGATGTATATAATGCTTCTGAAAAATACATGTACTTCAGTATTGCAGAACCGAGTTCCCGGGTACCCATGGGAAATTACTGGAACCGAAAACCCGGTTCTAATTGTTGTAAAACCGGGTATTCGAAAGTAGTAACTTTAAGGCCTAAAATACAACATTTTAATGGGAGATAAACAGTTTTATCATGCTTCACAACTTATCCTTAGCTAAATCTTTGGAACCCTTTGTCTTACGCTAATCCATAGTATTAACTATATTAACTACTAGATCCTTCTCAACCATCTCAGAGGTCAATCCCCCTCCGCTTTCAAAAGTTATTCCATAGAGTGTCATTTGATTTTTATTGAATTATTTCATATAAAATTTTCGAAAGAAATTTTGTTTATTGCAGTAATTACCGTCAAAAATAATTTGAATTTTGTATTATTTAAAAGTACGAAATCTAAGTCTTCGACGAATTTCTAATCTAGTGCCAAATTGAAAATAACAACATAAAACAATCACGCAGAGAAAAACAAAGCAAACCAAAATGCGGAAGTTTCAGGTTTTAGAACCCATTTCCTTAAATTAACATAAATTAAAATAAATTAAAAAGAGATTTCTTACTCTTGAAATTTACTAAAATTCTTTACATTATAAATAAACATATTTTTCATTAATATTTAATGGAAATATTTCGTGGTCCATGTATTATTCAAACCCGGGTAATAACCACGTGCTCGGTTCCGGAAAACCTTGAGAACCGAAACGCGGTTCCGAATTTTTAGTCCGATGCTGTAATCCCTACATGCACCGTTGTCTGTTAAAACGTGCGACAAATTTTCATCTTTTATACCACCATATAAATAAAAACAATCAACCGCTACATTTGACTCCGTTACGTTAACAAGTGATGAGTAGCTATTCTGAAGACAGATACAGACGAATATGATGGAATTGCATCTGTGGTATTTTTTTATGTGTTTCGCAGATGTTTTTGCTTTATGACTTACTTTTGAGGCCTCGGAACACAACGTATTGAACAGGAACGTCCCACACACAGAGCTTAAACTCGGTTAACATGCATGCAGTTTGTTTTCATACAAAAATTTCTGATTTCTAATTTAAGGGGGTCCATGATACAAAATTCTTTAAATGTTCGAAAAAAAATATTATTACATATTAAAACAATTTTGACGTTTAAATGGCTTAAAATGACGTTTAATTCATGTTTCTATCTTAATTAGAACAGGAGATATTATTTTGTTTATTTATTATTTATTTATTTATTCATTTTGCAACATTCTAATAGCAGTCAATCTTTGCTTAAACCTTTAATGCGTTTTTCTGCATGATAAGTTTTTTCACCATTTCTCGTCTTTAAATTGTTATAAGTCAAGAACCGTTAAAGATAAACGGTTCAAACTTGGAACATGTCTTTTTCAATTATTTTACTTTAATTTTGATTCAGCAAATTTGAAAACGATATTTACTTTTGAAAATATGATTTTTAAAAATAAGGTAAATAAATTTTTTTAAATTTTTACTCTAAAAATTTTAAATTTTTTTTTTAAATTAATATTTTTTTAAATGTTGAATCAAAATTTAAATTTATATATTTCTGTTTAATTAAATGAAAAAAATTTGAAATTCGACAAATAATATTTCGAGTTATAACGATTTTAAATTACCCCACTTCTTTTAAAAAATTCAAATTTTAACATTTTTTTAAACCTTATGAGAAATTTTATGACGTCATTTTGTTTACAAATTATATGGTTAACCATCACAAAAAAAATTCAAAATTATAACTCAATAATTTTTTTTAATTATAAATTTTCAGCAAGAAAATTTAACACTAAAAACACTTTTTATCAGATTTAAAGTTCAATATATCTTAAATTTTATAACTTTCAACCTTTTGCTCTTTCTGAAACTTAACACTCAAGCAGTTTTCCCTCAACGTAAAGTTTTTTAAATTCTACATCACAATATATGAAAGTCTGTTTTACTTATACAACTTCTAACAAATTTCAACATTTTAAGGCGCTTGAGAGATCGAAATTCACAGGAAATTTAAACAATCTTTCTGTTAGTCAGCTAATTAATCTAAAAGATTTGATTTTCTCAGACTGATGCATTAACTACATGGAACGACAATCATTTTATGTCAAAAGTTCTGTATTGAGATTTTTTTTAAACGATATCATCCCTATGCCCATAGCATATTGTAAGGAGAACACGACCGCAGAGGGGTGAATATATGACAGAAAATACGGGAATTCGATTAAAATGGCTTTTGTATAATTTTCGCATTGTCGATCACATATTTTCACTATTAAAACATCTATTGTCATCATATATTGCATGTAATTTCATAATTTGTTTCTGGATTGCCCTTGAGTCAACCTGTCAACATATACAACCTTCTTGGCGATAAATGGGGAGGAAAACACTGTTTTGAAACTATATAGAGTTAAGCTAAAAATTTATTAAAAGCTAAGAGAATGAATAGAGCTCTACATCTGATGTGAGAGCAATCTGAAGTTGTAACGACAGTCTTTCAAGACATGGAAATGAACTCAATATCAATATTGTGACAAAAGGGGTAATTATATTAGGCCTTCCATTCCAAATATACTAATTGCCACTACTACTTTGGGGATAACGCCAAAGAATGTTGGACTGTATTTATTTTTTCCTATTAACGTAATTATTCTTTTTGTTTAGTTTTATTTTGTTTCATTTTTCAACAATGCTGATTTTTTTTCATCCTCATATGTTTCCATAAGGTCAAAAATCATTGTTTTGGGCAACAATCAGACGCTACTGTAACGACCATCAATTTCACCAAAAACTGAACCCTTATTTCTCAGCCTCCAACAGGCCCTTGTTTTCCATTAGGCCCAGTAGGCCCGGGCCTAGGGGACCCCGAATGTTGGGGAGGGCCCCCAAAAATTTTTATTTTAAAAGAAAAAATTCCCAATTCAAATTTTCTTTTATTTTACCTTTTTTAATAGCATTTTTTTTATATATCCTTTCAAATTCGATTGATAGGTTCATCATATGTATGTTATAGTGTATATAAGGGATTAATAAGTTTTTTTTCTGGTTGCATTGTATTGGTGTTTTAATGACGAAGTTAACATGTTGTATTGCTTTTTGTTATTTGATAATGTTCTAGGCTTCTACGCTTCAAATAGCCAATTCTTGGTAAAATGGTAATTTCACAATGATTCATGATTATTTTTTTTATGTGTCAATTTTGGAAATTTTACGCCCACATCAGTGTTAGGGGGGCCCCATCCCGAGTTGTGCCTATAGTCAAGAATTTTCTAAATCTGGCTCTGGCCTCCAGGGAGGTATACTGAACTGTCCCAGCAATGTGCAGAGCTCTCTCTCCTTTTAAAAAAAATTCCATTCCTTAAAAGTCTAGGATATGAAATTTTTCGCAACCTAAAAAAATCGAAAATAATTTTTATTTTCGGCATAAATTTCAATAAATATGGATTGTCGATTTAAGAAAATTTAGGCCCCTCCCCCATTTGAACGTCTAATGGGACTTTCTTGTGCTGATACTAGGGCTGCCGAAAAATACCATTTGCGATACTGATAATTTATGGAGAATCAAGTAGAGAAAACCACTCGGTATATTGTTATTTCGGCATGACTCAGTTATACGAAATAGTCCGTATGTTAGAACACCGAATAATGATGCAAAGAACCTTATTCGGTATCTTGACGTTAAATAAGCTATTAATCCTGTACCCTGTATCTTTAATTGCCATTCTCTTTACAAGAGTCATAAATTTAACGCGAAGATGTTGACTCATGGTGCTGAAATATGGGGATTCAGCAGAGCAGTACAGTTAATGAGACATTTTCGAGTGCACTATGTTTGCGGAAACCTGAAAGTCCGAGCGTGTGCCCTAGATTCCGACTTAGATACATACGATGCTTGTATATACATAAAAAAACACAAGGAACTCCCATTTTTTCTCGAGTAGCTGGAATAATAAAGGATCTAAAAAGTCACATAAAAAGAATGAATCAAAAAGTAATCGTTGACTTCAGGTTTCATATGTACAAAGGACGTTCCATAAAAACTGAAAGTAAACTCACAAAAAAAATAAGGAAATACAGATACAGCAAAATATATGTTATTCCTATTGAAAATATCTTCCCTCAGACGGTATGCAACGGTTCCATCGTTCAGTTCACTTTTGAAAGAATGTGGCTAAGGCATTTTGTGGATGCTGCCTCTGAAATAACATCGACATCTGCATTGAATGCTCTTTCACAGAGCTTCTCCTTCAACGTCGTTAACAACTGGAAATCGCACTGAGGTCAGGACTGTAAGGAGGTTGTAGCACGGTTATAATATTAAAATTATAAAATTTAATTATTTATTTATCTTTAACAAAACTGTATCGCTCAACGCATTTCATTTCTTAACTCTTAATCACTCACCTCCATTGCTGTTTGCAAAACGTAAACGTTCTTTAAATAACTGTTCTACGACGAGAACAGAATTGTTTGCCACGTTTAAAAACTTCTCCCACAAATTTTTTTAATTCTAATTTTCAGTTTCATTTTTCGCTTTCGCATTGCTGCCAACACGAAAAAAAATACTCCTAAATTTTATGGAACGCCCTTGGTATTAGAATGTAGTTTTTCAGTCACCGAGAAATTTTTATTCCTCCCCTTAACCTACCACTTACCTCCTAACACCTCCCCCCCTTAACAATAAGCTAGGCTTGATTAAAAATTGGATGGATCGAAATTATATAGTATAATTGACGACCTATAAAACAGAATTCCCGAAATTTTCCCATACATGAGTCATTCACAAGCCCAACCGATTAACCCCTTTTTGAAATTTTTTTAAAAATTTTAGTGTCAAAGCACTTGATTGACTTCCAACTTTTTATATTCATAATAAATTTCTGTAATAATAAGGACTAACACCACTAGATTTAAAAATTTTGCTGGTCATTAAATAATAAATAATTTATTTAAGAAGCCAATCTAATTAACTCTATATTCTAATGTAAATTGTTGCAATAATACAATTCAAACGCAGAAGCAAGTACTTGATGATAGCCTTAAATTCTTAAGTGTTGTTTCATCCCAAAAAAGTAAACTAAATTAGTCTAACTGCCGCAGAACTAAGTACTTGGAAATTATTAAACAATTATTTCAATTGTAGGGTCAATTGTTTTTTGGGAAAAAATTATACCGTTATAGCAAGATGGATGAGACATTGTGACATTTTTAAAGAGGAAAGATATGATAGACCTATTGAAATTCATTCCTCCTATTAAAGATAATTACAGAGGCTCTTCACACATTTTTTAGACGATGTATATTGTATTCACAAAACTAAATTACATAAAATTCTTGTGTTTTAAATGTTCTATTTGACATCCCTTATTCTGAACAAATATATATTTGACATCCCTTATTTCGACACCAATTTTCAGGATAATAATGCCTTTTGAAGTGTCAGAAGAGGTATTCTATCCCATTCCTCCTGAACAGCTTTCCAGAGTCCTGTAAGGGTTTTGGGACGACGTTAGGATAATGCAGATTTTAAAAGTCCGAAAGCACAAAAATCCATAGGTGATACATCGGGAGATTTAGTAGGGATATCAGTGAAGGGTATGGCCTTGATACCAGTTTTTTGTTCCATTTCTTTTAGGAAATTTACAGTGGATTTTGATGTGTGACTGCTAGCTTTGTCCTGATAGAGTCTCACAGATTGATGGCACTGTGGGTAAAGCGATGGTATTTCATTCAGAAAAATTGGCGATAAAATATGTTCCTGATAGTATTTGGAGTTAATCTTGACATTTTTTCCCACTCTCTTTATTTTTAACTTGCCATTATAAGAAAAACCAGCAACAATCATGAATCCCTTAGAAAAACTTTCTTTCGATTCTTTGAACCATGTACTTAAATTTTTTTCTCCCCTTTTATGATAATAAATGGCTCTTTTTTTGTTGCAATCATTTAAATACACCCATGATTCATCTATTGTGACAATTGTTTTCCATTTTTCTTTGGATAAGTGTTTCTCATATAGAATTCTGCAGCGTGTCCTGCGTTCAGCGATATGATTTGGAAGAAGACGATGCACATTGCGTTTTTTCGCTTTCTTAAGATTTAAATCAATGTTTATCATTTTGTTTACAGTGGACACCGAGCATTTTAATGATTTTGCAACTGTCCTTTGACTAGGGGGATTTTCTTTTAGCATTAAACAACGTACCTTTGCAATAGTCGAAGATGTCCGTTTTTTCCTTGGATACTTGTTTGGAATTTTTGTCCCACTTGAGGCTCCAATTTGACGTTTTTTTCCTTTCTTGTTGACGATATTACCTATCGACGCTTTAGATATCACAAAACCATGACTCTCACATCGTTTTTGGATAACGGAGTATGCATATTTCTCTTCGGAAAGAGCATAAATGTAGCCTTCGAACCACTGCTTTGTTAAAAACGCCATTTTGAATAAAAGCAAAACTTTCAAGCCGCAGACGATAATTTTGACTTTTAAAAACATAGTACAATTGCAATTATTTCTTTTGCAGCAAACGATTTTTTATTACCGCTTACCAAAATCGTCTAAAAAATGTGCGAACAGCCTCTGTATTATAAAAACTTAAGACCAAATCGACTTGACGGGACATCAAATATAGCTGACGAAGAAGACATCATTTATGTTGCTGATGAATCAATTTAAACAAACTGATAGTAATAATTGTAACAGTAACAGAAGAGTTATTCATTTTTGCGAAAAATCTCTAATAAAAATGTATAATAATGAAGTTTTTCTGTCATAAAAAATCAATATGACAGAATTTTGTGACTAAATTTGATGTTTTTACTTATGTTCACATGCCAAATTAATTAACTCCCTAAGGGCCTGTTCGCATAGGAGTCCGGTAGCGGAAGCGTAAAAGGAAATAACCTGAGAAAGGAATAACCCTGACGCTGAGACGGAAATAAACCAATCATAGGCGTTAAAAATTTCGTTCCTAATCGTTTGGAAGTTTATCATTGGTTAAATATATTTGAATACATTAACGCTTCCGCTACCGGACTCCTATGTGAACAGGCCCTTACGCAAAAATATAATAATAATAGCGATTACTCCAAGGATATTCTAGCTTACACATTTTATAGGTCGTCAGAAAAAAGCAGCATTTGCAATAATACATTCTACAACGTGTTTTTAAATTTATATTTTAAAAAGAATTTTTTTTTAAATGTATATTACTTTGTCACTTTTCCCCACTTTTTGCTTTATGAAGTAAATCGATTTGACATATCAGCGACTCACATAAAGTCTTCCTTTTGAATAGGATAAAATATATCAGACGATGGAAGCAACTCTCATAAACGCGAAAATGGTGAAAGGGAAATTTTTACCACACTAAACTCGTCTATGAAAGTCGAAGAGTTAAGATCAAAATTCAGATACAGTCTCGGCATTGCGCCAGTTGGAAGTCTGGAAATTACTTCTAAAGATTTGGAGGTAACAGTAAGGGTTGGTGTTAAGTTTGCAACAAATTTTTCGCAGATACCCAGTGCTCCATATCATTTCTACAAATAGATGATCGTAACGTATTTCTGAATGAAGTGAGTGGCGCCATTTTCGTTGCCTTACACGCCCTATTCTCAATGTATCGCGTCATGTGAAAGAATAGTTAATATCAAATAATTAGGTGGCCCGTGCGAAAATTTCGCATGCGAATAAAATACGATTAATTTTATAGCGAGGTGGGTGGTTTGTAGTAGGATGAAAGAAGAACCGGTTCATTTGTAGCCATTGTTTATTTGTCAAATAACAAATTCTGAACAGGAACTTATGAATATATACTTCACCCTACAAGGGGAAGGTGGATAGCCCCTCAGATTTAAAAAAAAGACAGGTAAACGAATTGCAAAAAGAAAAACTTCGGGACCCGGTTGGGTTGGATTGAAGTCGGCATGATTAGTTTTATTATTGAAGGGCCGTATAACCTTCGGGTGTGGACGGCGGCGGTATTACTTACTTTGTCAAATAACAATGGTCCGTAAGAATAATACAATACCGATTACAAAACACCTTTGGTCACAATATTAGCTGTGAAGCATAACACAAAACAGGAGACCATGAGATATGAACACGTCAAACCACATTAGTAGACTTGACGGGACCTCAAATATAGCTGACGAAGAAGACATCATTTATGTTGCTGATGAATCAATCAATTTAAACAAACTGATAATAATAATTGTAACAGTAACAGAAGAGTTATTCATTTTTGCGAAAAATCTCTAATAAAAATGTATAATAATGAAGTTTTTCTGTCATAGAAAATAGTTTTGTGACTAAATTTGATGTTTTTACTTATGTTCACATGCCAAATTAATTAACTCCCAAAGGGCCTGTTCACATAGGAGTCCGGTAGCGGAAGCGTAAAAGCAAATATGGCGCTGAGGCGGAAATAAACCAATCATAGGCGTTAAAAATTTCGTTCCTAATCGTTTGGAAGTTTATCATTGGTTAAATATATTAAAAGTTAAGTATGACACAAACTCGTGGAAAATGGGATATTTACATGACAAAACCTCTCTGTACACACTATTTGACCGTGCGGTATCGACGCATCCAGGGAAAGAACTCTGGGGCCTAAAGTCAATTTTTAACTTTGAGTTTAAACAAACAATACAATGTATAATTCTATTAACGATTCGTCCAAAAAGCGAAGATCTTCATCTTTAAAATGGTACCTCATTTATGGATTTTGGTTAAGTATGAAGGGCGAAAAAGGGATCGTCACCAAAAATCCCCTTCTACAAATAATATAAATGATACTTCATTTATAATGCGATGATTTTTTTTATATTTGGTTAAGGTTACTCAGTGTAAAATCGTCGCATTAGACATATCATGAGAGGCGGTAAGAGTACAAGAAAGATATTAACAAGAAAAAAATTGTGATATAAGGTCAAAGAGATATTAACAAATATATACATGCAGTAAAGTAAAATAAGGAAAATAACAAACGAAACCACATGACAAAAGATCTATCAGGAAGACTTTTTTTTCTCCTATTTGCAAATGAATTCTGGAACAAGACATTTTTGCAACAGCGTTAAGAAATGGGACAACGATGGCACCGAAACAATACATTGTTATCAGTAATGTATTTTCGTATTCTGGATGGGAAGTTGCGTTTACACTTTTATTTATTATCTGTTTATATAATTTATTTTAATAACCATATTGTTTTATATATGACACAACTAAACACTTCTTCTAAATCACTATAATTGTAGTTTATGTTCTTTGTTTCGAAATCAGGGAAAGAACCCTACCTCCATCTATTTAAAAAGCGTATACCAATCATAATACTGAAACTTTTGAAGAATATCATTCTTTAGCTTCTAACGCACTGTTTTAAAATAATGAATAGTCCATATATGCTGATATATACTGGCATGATGACAACTCGTAAGAAAAACGTAAATAGCTCTTAAAACAATTGTCTCGCATAAAAATCTTCCGTGTTGTGTGCATATATATATATATATATATATATATATATATATATATATATATATATATATATATATTTATTTATTTATAATACTAAATTCTTCTCAATACCATCAGATAATGGTCTGAGAGCTTTCAACTATTAATAGTTTGATAATAATTAATTGATACCGAAAATAGTTACTAAGTGATAAAATATATGAATTGTGGCATAAGATTTGATTAAGCCAATTCTGTTTTCAATAAAAAATTTCAGCTCTTTTTACTCTTAATACGCGAATATGAATTACTAACAACCAAGTGGTGATATTTCATTTTCCATATTGGCTACTAAAAGAAGCCACTTCGGAGTTAGAGAACGTATATTTAGAATAACATCTGTTCAGGGGCTGTCACTTAATTGAGCTTAAATATAAGTACGAAAATATTCACCAAACAGTTAATACTGTGCTTACAATCTAACATTATTACACTACAATGGCATAAAATAAAATTTCATGTCTAGTGCATATGGAAGTATAATCTGCGTCTAACTATGACATTTGCACTTGTAATTACAAAATTTTTTCTAAAATATATCAAATCAATTAAGCTTTATTTCTACGGATAATTTTATCTAAGCCTTCTCCATTTTATAACCAGATTTATGAACTATTATTGCAAGTAACTTACGGAGAAGAAAAAAACTGTAAATTAGAGCTACGTGAAATCCTAATAGTGAATGACCACTCTCAGAAAAATCAATAAAAAACCAACCCGATGTTAAGTATTAGAAAATTACACGATAAAAATGTATCGAAAAAATTTCAGGCTAACAAAAGTTTAAAATTTACATCGACGGCAGAATTATTTACTTATAACACCCTACAATGAATGTAAATTTCCCCCATTTTATCTTAAATCAATAAAAAACATCATACAGGGATAAAAATCAGAGAAAATATGTATAAAGATGGTGGAAGATGAAACAAGAAAATATTCCTACGCATTTTCAAGGAAAAAGAATAGGATATCAGTCACTTTATCATAAACACCTTTACAAGTAACTTGCGGAGAAGAAAAAAACTGTAAATCAGAGCTACGTGAAATCCTAATAGTGAATGACCACTCTCAGACGTCTGACAGGGTGTCCTTCAGACTGTTAAGCATTAGGTACGATTGTCTCAAAGGACAAATCAAACGGGCTCTAGACTCTAAATGATCAACTGCATTTACAAAATACAGTGATTTCCGCTTATAAGAATCACGTTTGTTATTACTGTTTTTGATTCTTATAAGCGGTTGATTCTTATAACCGAAACTTCCCTTTGGACAGGCACACATACACAAATATATACTTGTACATATATATAAACACACAGGCACATATATACATAATTTACCATTAAATACTCTTTAATTTACGTTATTTATCATTTATTAAAATTATTTTTTATAATTTTGAAAATACTCAATTTCTAAACAAATACTATAACTCAATTTCTAGACCTATAAGTAACAACACATGATTATAAAATCAACAAGAGGCAGCTTCTCTTTGACTACACTTTGGAAGAGCATCATATCTAATTAACAAGTTCTGTTTTTCAGAAAAACTAAGAGTTTTCCTTGTTTTTATCATATTTGAATTCGACTATCAAAAAGTTCTAACACTAACTGGCAATTTTGTTAGAAAACTAAAGTGAATACTAGCGACGTATGCTTATTACAGTCTCAGACGAAGATTCACTTTATAGCTTACGTTTCACGGTTTGATTCTGAATCAAACCGTGAAACGTTTGATTCAGCATCTGGTTCATCTGATTCAGCAAAATGGATCTGTTTACGTTTCACGGTTTGAAGTGCTGAATCCACTGTCCCGTTTGCGTAAGTGATGGTGGACACTTCGCAGAAGATTTATGTGTTTCAGGGTCCAGAAATCCGCAACCAGGAAGTAAGTGGTGGGAAAAATGGAGTGCCTGTCTGGAGAAAAGCGAAATCGGACCCGGGCGGGTTAGATGCCCCTGGGTAAAGCTAATAAGACAGTGTTTAGCAAAAACGTATAAGGAGAAACTCTTATGTTATGTCTAAAGGAATGTATTTTACGACTGTTTTCCACCCCAAAGTTTTATCAATCTTTCTTTTCAAAAACTTAAGAAAGAATTTCGTACCTTTTGAGAGTTCAAGTGGCATTTTTTGGAAAAATGAAAGGAAGGCGAAGATTGCAAACTGATTCTTATAACCGGTGGATTGATTCTTTAAAGCGGAAATTTTAACATGGAAATAATACATTAGTTTTTGTTTTTGCGATATTGATTCTTATAAACGGTTGATTCTTATAACCACTGATCACTATAAGCGGTGGTTACTGTATATATATATTAGTGAAGGCTATGTAATACCATTAAATAGGTTTGTGATATGTGTAGCCAATGCTATTCGCTGTTTACATGGCGGTATGTCACCAGGATAAGTACCTGCGCATTAGAAATAAAACGTTTGCGTCGTAGTTTTAGCGTAGATGAAAAAAATTAACATTTTGACGTTAAAAAACGTCGGTTAGAATAACCAGAAATCAGTTAGTAATAAAACCATACAACGTTCATAATTTAATAATCTACTAGAGATAAGAAAAAAACTGACCCGATGTTAAGTATTAAAAAATTACACAATGATAAAAATGTATCAAAAAAATTTCAGGCTAACAAAAGTTTAAAATTTACATCGACGGTAGAATTATTTACTTTTAACAACCTACAATGAATGTAAATTTCCCCCATTTTATCTTAAATCAATAAAAAACATCATACAGGGATAAAAATCAGAGAAAATATAAAGAGGGTGGAAGAAGAAACAAGAAAATATTCCCACGCATTTTCAAGGAAAAAGAATTGGACATCAGTCACTTTATCATAAACACCTTTAATGATAAGTGTAAACATCGAAATGTTAGCAATTTAAGTGCTTCCGGAATCATGTTAAACCTAACTTTAATGTATATTACTGTTAACGTAAGAAGCATTGTTTTCATTGTTGTATTTCAAGCCGTAATCGACCGTTGCTCATAACATTAATCATACTCGGCGATGGTAAAAGTGTCACAAAAAAATAACTCAAAATCGTCTGTCGCTCCCAGGCAGTTGGACGATCACTTCCTGTTCCAGATAACGCTGTGAATTCGTTTTGTTCGTTTGGTTTTATGTTTATCACGGTAACGAAAAAGAAATGCTCTTTTCTATCTACCTCGGCGGTTGGGACACGTGAATGCGCTCATTCATTTGTAACTTAGCTCCTTTCCACTACTTAGTTGGCTTCACTTTTTTCTTCTTCTTAAAACTACGCTGAGCATTTTGACGCGATTTTAAAATAGCATTGACTCACGAGGAAAAATTTCCAGTGGGTGGATTTATTTATGATAATTTTTTATTTTTATTTTAGAGGAACAAAACTCAAACTGAAATACAGGTAGATTAATGTAACTAAAATTTCGATAAGAAAACAATAAATTAGCCTTTTGTGAAATTTGTAACTGGCTTCATATTTCTATTCTCGGCTGATTTTTGGAGGGATTGCCCCGCATTAGGTTGTGTTTATTTTGAGATCCCAACTTTCAGAAACAATGCTTTGTTTAACGTCAATGTAAATACAGTTGAAAGAGACATGTTATCATTAAACAGTTAAATTGTTACCTTGTTTTGGTTTTCCTATATGTTGTAGCTTTCTGTTTATACTTTTCATTTTATTCTTCTTACATAAGAAAATTCTGCATTCTATGCTTTACTAAGCAAGTATTTGTTATAGTGGTAAATTATTACATATATTAATGATAAAAATCTATAGAAAAAAATTTCAGGCTAACAAAAGTTTAAAATTTACATCGGTGGTAGAGTTATTCACATATTATAACAACCTACAATGAATGTATTTCTCATATTTTGATTACAATGAATGTGATCCCATATTTTGTTCAAAACCGATTCAAGACTACATAAAGTCAATGTTATGGAAGACACCTCTTTTCGATGGCGAGCCCTCAAAACGGCCACATTTTTGATGGGCCATGACTGGCTGCCATAGAGAAGTTTCACTGTATAATTAATATATATATATATATATATATATATATATATATATATATATATATATATATATATATATATATATATATATATATATATACATACAGGGCCGGATTTAGACTTGATAAGGCTCTAAGCTATTTGAAATATGGGGGCCTGTATAAGGGCCCCATATCTCAAATCATATATGGGGCCATTTATAATTTTTTGGGGGTCCCTACTTTCTTGGGGGCTCTAAGCTATAGCTTGTGTAGCTTATACGCAAATCCTGCACTGTATGTATAGTGAAACTTCTCTAATCAGCCACCCCTACAAACGGCCACTTTTTTCGGAACCGTAGAGAGGTTTAACTGCATGTATATTAAATTGAATGAAAGTTCCGACAAGGTAAAACGCACATCATAATTTAAAAGTTAAATCTGGTTTGAAAAGTAATGTTCGCAAAAAAAAGTTAATGCCTTAATATTTAGGGCTTTTCTAGACATCCGGGTTATGAAAAGCTTTATCGACGCCACTGATGGTGACGAGGGGTTTTCCATTATAAGCCAAGAATGGAAATTAATCGGTATATTTACTTCTATTCTTTAGGGTAATTAATCTAAAATCCCTCATTCGTGGCTAGTAAAGTAGAACGACCAAAGAAAGGGAAATCGTGTTGACTCGCTATATTTTGTGTTACTATTTACATTTGTTGCTTTCAAGCGTCTTATCTCCGGTTCTTATTTTACGATAACAAAAGCACGTTTTAGCATTATGGAAAGCTTACAGATTAAAAACTCTTAAATTAAGAAATATAATTATTCAATTAAAGAATTTGAACTCCGCATCTGTCTAAGATCATTCTGGAAAACTCATGTGTTCAGACATCAGTTGTCATTCTAGTTAGGTGTTGTTGCCTAAAGATTGGATCACTAATTAGATGATAGAACCAAAATATTATATTCATCTATGAAGCATTTAGTAATAACGTCGCCGCCCAGAACCGGCTCGAGCAGCTCTCCCGCGCATACGCCTATCCACTAACTCACTAATCATGATTATCAGGAATTGAAGATTCAATATGTTGATTTTCTAAGTGCGAGTTTCAGGGGAATAATCTGGGGCAGTTCTCACATTGTGTATATGTTTTTATTTGATTTGGTTTTTAATATTTTTGTGCCTAACTGAAATGGGTGACGAGCTTTTTATTGTTGACGTTGTTTGATTTTACTGCAGTATTCTCCTCATAGAGTTCTAGAAGAGCTTCCCATCCCACCATTATCAAACATGTTTTTGAACAGTCTAAGTGACGTTATAACATGTCAACAAGAGTCTAGCCACAAATACAGGTTGGTCCATTTGCTGCCCATCATAACACATGTTTAGGGTCATATTAACTTACGCATGGTCTCTAGGACCAATATTTTTTCATTACAGTGGTAATGATAGCTCGTGTGCAAGCAACGGGAGAAAATCTCTGAATTAGAAGGCAACTACCAGGAAATGCAGTGTCCACATCTTTCTTGATTACAGGGCCCGACATAGCAACTAAGGCCTTCCGGGATTAAATCCTGCCGGTGAATATGTTGCCACCACAATTTAAACCGAGAATCCCCTGGGACGACATGTCGGGGAATCGTACCTTCTTCCATCTTCTCCGAGACCATAGGACATTCCGGTTAACATATTTAAAGTGCCGAAATCCAGCCTAGACATGAAGATATTTAATGGCGTCGTCGAGATCCGAACCGAACACTACCAGTACGAAGCCAAACGCGCTAACACTGGGCTACCTCGGGCCCATTTCTTGATTATTCATAGCATCTCATCGGGAGGTTGGCAAAAGAGGCAATGAAAATTGTCACTGGAACGATTTACGGTAATCAGGTATTGTTTGGAAACATTTATGAAGGAGATATCAAATAATAGATTAGTAAGTTTATACTGTTAGAAATTATTTTATGTCACGAATTTTTTTTTCAAATATATGGATCCTTAGAACATTTTTATAAAAGACTAGCTGAATACCCAATACAATGGCCAATGTATGCAATTAATGCCAAAAAAAATTATAAAAAAATCGTAACGGATATTATTATAGACAGATTATTGTAGAAGGAAATATTCAAATTAAATACACCCGCTAAATACATCCGTACATCGGTCAATGTATGTAAATAATTTGTGTGTTTAATACTCATAAAACATACTAATTTGAATTAAATTCTTAAAAAACTTCCATCTCAATTAGTCTAGTGGTTAAATTTTATCTTTACCGTATTTCAATATTTTTTTGTCAATTTATTTCGTTGTTTTGCACGTGACGATAAATTAATTTAAAGTATCACAAAAAGAAAAGAAACCCCGTGATAAGCATTTAATAAATTAAGTACTAAAAATTAATCTTTAAAAATTCACCAAAAATCAGAAAATGGAGGTAAAGATTCGAAAAATTTTTCATTTTAAAGAAAATTTATGATATTTCTCGTGATATAAATTTTATAACCCTCGGATTATTATTTTAAACGAAACTTAAAAAAGGTTACAAAAACAGCTTAAAAATTTAATTTTAAAAAATCTAAGGAGAATTTTTGGAAAAATCTCTCTTAGTGCACCCCTACACTATAAGAAGAATCACCATGCAAAATTTCAGCCCTTTAGGTCCAACGGTTTAGTCTGTGCGTTATCTGTCAGTCAGTCAAACACGGAACTGTTTTATATATATAAATTATGGTAAAGAAATAATACCGGAATTATCAACCGTAGACAACCGATTATCCTCGAGTCCGAAAGCTAAAATTACTCTGCCAATGATGTATATCATACACAAATGCAAATTATGTACGGTTAAGTTAAGGAACCAAAATAAAAACGTTAAGAAATGACTGAGATTTTAGTTCTCCCACCTAACGAAGACCAGTTTGCTACCCTGGCAAGGACGACTACATCTATACTCACCAGGGAGAAAAGCAAATTCGCGGAGATTTTGAAAGTTCTATACTAACTAATGCATGACATAGCTCTCGACTCTATTTTTTAAATAGAGTCATTCTTTCCACCCGCAATAGGATATTTACCGTAATCTTAATTTGTGATTGGTACATTACTACATACAGTTTTCAAGGTGCAATAATAAGAAATAATATTTCACACAAGAAATCAACTAAAATCAAAAATATTTGGATAGAGATAAACGATGTATAAAATAAGGCTAGTAAAAGAATCGCTCTTTAAACACTGATAAAAGTTTCTTGAAATGTATAATTTAAATTCGATTCGAAACCTGCTTAGTGATTATACATACGAACATTCGCGGTAGAAATGCTTGTATAACAATAAAATTATACACAAAATTTCGGCCGAAATCTCCATTTCAGCCCACACATTTTCCTGTGAAATTGCCCAGCATACAATACTGATAGCGTAATTTTTATTTTTTCCTCAAAGCCCTTGCCGCTTTTTAAGAAGGAAATTTTTTGTTACCGCCGTCTATTTTCATCGCGAATCAAAATTTTTCACATCAATGAACAAACACCGCTCTCTCTCTCTCTTTCCTTAAAGCTATGTGATCTGGGAGTTGATATTTTTAACCTATCACTCCGAGCCCGGATTAGATAAATAGAATTATTTTATAGGAAATGCCACACAATTCGGAATACTTTTTACCCTTTTTTTAAGATAAATAACGCCCCTTTGGGATTTTGAGAACACAAAGAGCGGTTAAAAAATATAAAGAACACAAAGAGATTTTAGGGAGTAACACTTTGCGCCGTAAGAAACACGAGAAAATTGCAGGGGAAATGCATTGTTCGTAAGTTTTGTGCAAACTACACTGCTACACGTGAATGCAGTAATGGCTGAGCTACAAAGTGGTTTAAATTAGCGAATAGTTGTTCTCTTTCTCAATACAAAAACGCGCGCACACACACAGACACACACACGCATATATATATATATATATATATATATATATATATATATATATATATTTATATATATATATATATATACTCCTCTGGTTGGCAACCCCTCTAAACGGCCATACTTTGATCAGAACCAATTAAGTACTCCGTACAGCCAATGTTGTAGAATTAACCTCTTTTTCACGGCCACCCCTCAAAACGGACACTTTTTTTCAGAACCGTTACTGGCCTCCATAGAGCAGTTTCACTATGTATATATATATATATATATATGATAATAACGGTCCACCATTATATATCTAAAACGTATTTAAAATTATCCTGTTAATAAAGCACGACCCCTTTTCTAAAATTGCAACCTAAAAGTAAAATAAGATAATTTATATTAGCCCTGCAGATCATTATACAGGCATGTGAAGTAGCTGAACTCAATAACATCCCCTGCCGAGCGCATCACATATATATATATATATATATATATATATATATATATATATATATATATATATATATATATATATATATATATATATATATACAGTTAAACTTCTCCAGCCGGCCACCCCTCTAAACGGCCACATTTTTTCGGAACTATGTCTGGCCACCATAGAAAAATTCCACATATATTATATACAAATATGTTCACATATATTATATCATTTTGTTCCTTCTAATATAAGGTGCAGTGATGAATTCTTACAAATATGAAACATCGAGCGCAGTTTTTGTTGTACAGAAAAGCAAACTCCAAGTGTCATCGTCGTCTAGATCTGCCCCTGTGTGGAAAACAAATTTTAAAATAATTGTCTGATCGGACACTGCAAACTAAAAGGGGTGGAAAAATTTAATATCCTCATAAATGAATATCAGTAATGTGATAAACCTTTAATGCGAGTAGGAGTTTAAAACTCTAAACCAGATTAATGTGTTAAATATTTTGATATATTCCATGCTCAATATAAAATGTAATATACTAAATAGTTTACGCAATACATTAAAACAGATATAAATCTGGGCTTCTTTTACATTGTCTTAAGAGACTGACGTATTAAAATTTTGTTAAAATAAAATGCATTTCTCGACAACATTTGGATTAACATTAGTGTACATTTCGTGCATACTTCATGGTTCACATCGCAAATTGTATACAGATGCCCAAATAAATATCATTACAGTGAATCTGAAAATATTATTTCAGAGTGAAAAGAAAGAGTTATGCATTCTTCACGTATTTTGTTTCTACATACAATTAAGAAGGCTTTTGTCAACATGAAACTAAACTCTCATTGGTGTTATTCACGCTCACTAAAACACGGTGACAGAAGAAAAATGAACTGCGAAAGGTCACCTAACAAGTATAAAGACCTAATGACAAATTCAATAGTAAAAATGAAAATCATAACAATTCCCATGAAAAATTACTTTCAATTAACAGTGAAACAAACACTTGTTAGGCACAAATTAATGTTGTGCATGCGCGCTTTATTTCTAGAAAATTTCGATAATTTCACTCAAACAAGAAAACATATTTTTTTAGAGTAAACACATTGCTGAAGTAACGGTAAGTACTTATAAATACGAGCGAGAAATAGCCTGATAAGTCCGACACGCTTGGAAGATGTCCAGCTTTAAAAAACTGTCGCTTGCACCCATTCATGCAGTCTCATTTGACAAGCGTAATCCTTTAATCCCACGGAAGCATTGACTTTCTTTTCTACGGAATTTCATTTTTAATACATCTGCGTATGGCAACAACAGTTTTATCTCTTTTCCAGAGAAATATGAGTTATACTGGTTGAAAGCGATTTTAAAAAAAAGGAGTAAGTTAGAGGATTACAGAATTCTCACTAAAAAATGGAAACATACTTTCCACTTTCATAAACAGTGTCAGTAATCTACTAAACTAGAAGGTCATCATGAGACCCTTTTTCGTGTGCTTATTTTTGCATGTTCTTTAATGCATGAAGGTTGCGCATATGAGTGTATTGTGCGTTTGAGTTTAAAATTCACCATTCTTTAACATGAATATTTTATAAGATCAGTATTTTTTTTAATAGATTAGATTAAATTTTGTCAGATATAATTCAGATAAAAAAGGAGGAGAATGAACCATGTGCGCAATATATATATAAAATTAGAAAAAAAATTAATTCTAGAAAAACGAGAAGACTTCATAACGTTAAAAAGTGGAAACAGGACTGATAAAATTGTAATGAAAACAGCGTCGATTTATCTTACAGAACAGGTCTAAGTAAACTGTCCGGTAATGTAACTTGAAAAGAACAAAAATCAATATCCTGTTTGTGAATTATGTACATACAAATGTGCTATTAATGAAAGAATTTTTTTTTAAACTTCAGTCGTGAAAAGCTAGAGTCGTAAATAAACTTTAACACTAGCCATCTCAAAAACATTAATACTTTATAAACAGTTTCTAGAGAATAGAATTTTTCACATCGAGATAATGTAATGGTAGAAAACTGTTCTCGATATCAAGAGATCCGGGTTCGATCCCGGTGTTGCACATTGTAGCGTCACGTAGAACCTCGTGGAACAACCCCTAGCAACAGAGAAATTCAAGAAACACCTGTTGGGATTAAAAAACGATCAGTACGTTCCCCATCGAATTTTAACATTCCATGGTCTGGGTCTTAAACCGCACGTATCGTCTTTCTCGAAAGCTTGGGAAGATATATGTGCAGGGCCCGACTTAGCCTAATTGGGGCCCGGGGCAAAAACTTATTTGGGGACCCCCCTCTGCTTCACTACTTCAGTAATGAAGAACCGAACTTTATGGAGGTATTTAAATTTTTCACCTCATTATAGATATATAACAAGAAAATTGACTAGAACCTAAAATAGCTATAAAGGCTCCCCCTCATCCAATGGTCAGACGAAATATCGTTCTGTCCATTTTATTGATTTTCTGACAATTCTATGTCTCTCATTAAAAGGGATATAGTAGATCTGAAGAGCCAAAATTTGACAAAAATGCTATTTAAATTTATTCGGTATATTTCCGTGATTTTTCATTCTCAACAATGTGCAATTGATCCTGGCTTGTTATACCAACTTCAATAAATATTATTCCGTTTCTTTTTTTATTGTGAATAACAATATCAGGCAAATTCATAATCTTGCCGACATTAGGGCGAAATTCAGCTAAATTCCGCCCTAGAAAGCCATGGATTTACGAAATATAGATTTTTTGTGTTCATACGATAGATTAATGAAGAAGCTAACATAAAACTGACGGATTTTACACTGTACTGATTTTTTTTTTTTTAAGTTCATTAAAGAAGGAAACCTAAAATAAACTTTCTATTCGATTTGGGGACCCCCCTCTGATGTGGGGGCCCGGGGCAACTGCCCCGTATGCCCCTGCCTTAGTCAGGCTCTGTATATGTGGTAAAAATCATCAGCCACCCTCGTGCCATCAAAAAGCTGTCCTTTCGAGACTATTATTCAGAGCCTGTGACACTATAGAAGCAATAAGTTTTCACGTAACGACTCATCAGATCGAGCCCTGTCATCGTGAGTTAATCCCTTGCTCCTATCTCGAATACGGGGTTCTTGTGATAAGACCAGGGCCGGATTTTCCTATAGGCTAACTAGGCCTACGGCCTCAAGATCAAGAGGGGCCGACATTCAAATTGTTAGCAAAATTGCATCGAAAATGGTCTAACATCGTCATTCTAGCATTATATCTTAGCATAGCATAACCATTCTAGCATCGAAAAAAGGCTAACTAGACTTCAGCCTACGGCCTCAAGATCAAGAGGGGCCTACATTCAAATTGTTAGCAAAATTGCATCGAAAATGGTCTAACATCGTCATTCTAGCATTATATCTTAGCATAGCATAACCATTCTAGCATCGAAAATAGGCTAACCAGACTTCAGCCTACGGCCTCAAGATCAAGAGGGGCCTACATTCAAATTGTTAGCAAAATTGCATCGAAAATGGTCTAACATCGTCATTCTAGCATTATATCTTAGCATAGCATAACCATTCTAGCATCGAAAATAGGCTAACTAGACTTCAGCCTACGGCCTCAAGATCAAGAGGGGCCTACATTCAAATTGTTAGCAAAATTGCATCGAAAATGGTCTAACATCGTCATTCTAGCATTATATCTTAGCATAGCATAACCATTCTAGCATCGAAAATAGGCTAACTAGACTTCAGCCTACGGCCTCAAGATCAAGAGGGGCCTACATTCAAATTGTTAGCAAAATTGCATCGAAAATGAGACCTTCAGAAAAATAGATTTTGATGAACTTATAGAAGAATTCTGTGTGAAAAAGTTTAGAAAGAAATTCTTCTAATCTACTATTTCGTTTTAAATGTATACATGGATTGAATCAGTTCTTAAATAATATAACTATTAACATAAAATTTAATATGATATACAATTTGATATTTTCTTTTTTGTGATCTGGATTTTGTTTGAATAAAGTTCCATTTTTGGTTTAGTTTAAGACTTAAAATTCATAATAATTCATACTTAAACTTTAAATGCGAATTATTATGAAATAAATCTATCTGAATTAAATTTGGTTTAATCTTCAATGTATTGAATATATATAGGTTAGTACCAATAACAACATGTTTCATTTAATATATTGATATATATCACAGTAATGATGTATTTTATTATCTCTCATGTAATTTACAAATTTAAAAATGAGAGGTGAAAGGGCCTCATAAGTGGAATAGCCTAGGGCCTCTTTTCATCTAAATCCGGCCCTGGATAAGACCCCCTACGTCGCAACTGAGAAATTTTCAAAAGACTATATATTCGAGACTGCTTGTTTCGACAGAGTCCCATTTAAAATCTGGACCAGGAACGGCTGTTCGCAAACTTTGCCTCCCGGAAAAAACTAAACTAGTTGGGGAGAGAAGCCGCTGTTAAAATACTTTGTACCAGACGTCTCGCCCCACTGTAAACGATTTAATTCAACATTTAACCTGCTTTGTTCATATTGAATTTGTTAAGTGTTATTTAAATTCCGTCCTGTTTGTTTTAATCATCAGAACCACTCGTACATTGTTTATTATTTGCTGCACAAATCCTTCACAACGCTTCAGACGCGCTACCAGGGTGTTGCAATATGTTCGTCACAGTGGCACCTGGTCGTTGGAGAGAAGGATAACGGGCCGCTAGAGACCATATAATTTAAAGGAGGGTTGGAATCGACGAAAAAAATATATAATAAAATAACAAATGGATAAAAAGTATGTACAAACCAACATCAACTCTCATTGATATAAAAAAAAAAGGGAGGGGTGTAGTTCAAAGTGCCGGCGTCATGACAAAAAAGAGCTGGGTTCAATCTCGGTTCTGAAGGGCAGTCATTACAAGCTCTATAATGACCTATATAATATGTACGTAGAACTGAAACTATGAATTTGAACAAAAACATATTTACGTCGGAAATCTGAGCACTTTATTGGGTACTATTTCTGAAAATGGTGTCACGTTAAATAAAATGTTCATAAATTTTACTTTGTTTCGTGTTACTTTAAAACAACAGGGACGTGCTCGGATTTTCTACTTTCGGCACAGGTGTGCAGACCATTTTTCCATCACACCATGCCATGATCTTTCTTAATAAATATCATACACGTCATGTTTAAATATGGAACATAGAGATAAATATATATCTAATAATATATATTCAAGCCAACTTAAAGACCACGATTCCTAGAAGCGCATTTTTAGTTTTAATCCATAACATTAAGATGAATGTGCATTCAACATTCCTCATTGAGGTGAGGAATGTTGACATGGGGCTAATATTTCTGAAAGTGTTAATTACGTTATTTACAAAAGAAAAGGAACTTAAAACATTGCTAAGGACTTACAAAAATCCAGAAATAGAAATTCGTAATCTGACTGATATATACCTCGTAAAAAAATTATATCCGCCTCGGAAAGTTCGGTACATTTTTAAGAAAGCATCAAATTAATAAATCATTTTACCACTTTCATCTCACGTAACTTAGATAGCTAATGAGTTTATATTATTGACTGGAGGTGGTTGGAAATTGTTAATAACCAGATTTATTAACTCAAAGAACAAATAATGTTAAAACTGAACTTCTTAAACTTTTTAATTCACTGCGGATTTCAGAAATTACTTTCACCTTAATAATTCTTGTATCAGATACTTAAAGCACAACACTAATTTATACACATACCGTCTGCAAAATAAATTAATTTTATCAACGCAGTTTATAACCCCAACTCCCTTCAAAAAAATGTCAACTTAATTTATTTCTTTAAAATCTTAACTGATGCATTTATTATGCACATCTTTAAGTGCACTTTGCTCAACTTTAAAAGTCGTGCAAAGTGCAATTTATCATTGCTCTTTGCATGACTTTTAAAGTTAAAAAATTTCATTCATTAATAGAACATTTGTATGTACTAATTTCACAAATATGATATTAATTTTCACACTGGTTTGAAATTAGATAAAATAAAAAACTAATTCATCCATTAATATATTTAACCATAATCTATTATCCATCATTTATTTAACTTTATGGTTGGATATATGACGGATACAATTCCCACGAGTCTTAGAACGAATATTTCGTCTAGTTGTACTCCTAGACAGATTTAACCTTCATTCAAGAGAAATATGGATACATATCTTTGCGGTAAAATGCATGCTAAAAAAAAAGAAGAGTGTTTTAAAGTGACAGCAAACTTTCAAATCGTGTAACTAAACAGTGCGAAGAGGATAGTGATAGATAAGATGTTTATAGCTAAGAGAAAAATATTTATAAATGTTTCCAAGAAGAAAAAAAATGTTATGTGTTAAATCCTTTATTGGTTTATAAATTATATACTTAAACTTATTTATAAGTATGAAATTGCATGTTCTCAATTTTAAAATTTCCTTTACTTTGTATGTTTGCAACATTCCATGCGCATTTCTAAATATCATATCCGAATAGAATCAACACGTTTTGCTGTATAAACAACATTAAATAAATACTAGCAAATTTAATTCCAATATATAACTGTAACGTCGTTTATATTTTTACTTGTAGTTGTTGGGCTGTTGGTACTTTGAATAGAAGGGGCTATTTCAGAGAAAAAGCAATTTTTTTTACTATAAATTCAGTGAATATTTACAAATAATGCCAAGTTTGATTCTAACATTTAGAAAATATCATACCAGTAAGAATTTCGCGATATAATGGCAAAGATACGTGCATGGATTTCCTTAAATAGAAATAATGCTAAGTTATTATAAAATATTAAAACTTTAATAACTGGAAATATTTTTAAAAAATTAACATTAAATTTTGACCATCGTTATTTTATTTCATTATTGATAACATAACCAAATTTCTAAAGAATCCATAGATAATTAAAAAACACAGTTTTGAAAGTCCACTGACCCCCCCCCCCCTCCCCCTCTATGTCTCTCTTGGCAACTTCTGAATATATTACATTATTCAGGCCAAAAAAAGGATAAATTGCATTACATAGGCCAAAAAAGTGTCCAATGGTTTAAAAATATTAAATAAACATTAACGGTAACTGCCATTACTGCAACAAATGTTTGTGATATTCAAAGTGGATACAATATGTAGGATTCTTCAGGAATAATACATATATATATGTATTATTATGGAAATCAAAGCATAAAATATTTAATATTCACATAAAATTTTCATCAAAGCATAAATTTAATATTTACTTACCAAGGGCATGAACAAGAATTGGCAGACAAATCCAATCGCTGGTCCAATCGGCTTTTTCAATACCTTTCCAATGGAATGCAAATCCAGTTGGACACCCATATTAATGTAGTTAAAAGCTACCAGAGCAGCCATAACTCCTGTCACCACATCTGCTAAAAGCGAAGGGGACCTTATGACACTCACTGATAGATCAAAAGTACGAGATTTTGCTGCAGCGACACCATGCCCTCTTCCATATCCTGAATATTTGCAACCTTTTGGTGCTGCAGTCAAATTGACTGTAACTTTTGAGTAACCTAAAAATATGCCTTTTACAACAAAGGTAAAATTCTTCGGTTCCTCTTTCGATTGAATACATTCGGGGTAGGAAGAATTCACAATTTCCAAAATCGCGTTATTCTCGGATGTAACAGACACGAAGAAATCTCCCTCGAAATTTTTTACGGAATTCAGACTGTCTGAATCTGTCAAGTTTTCCCAGGTAATTCCGAATGATACATGCCTTAGTTCTCGCTCTACGACTGACTTCAGTTCTTGAGGATAAAAGTCAATCCTTGGGACTAGATGCACGGGTTTCTGAAAGTTCGATATCACTTCAGCTGAAGCTAAAATTTTGAGAGGTAAAGCAAGTATAACAAATAAACAAAAGGAAAAAACGGTAGCTTGATACCTCATGGTTAAAACACTAAAAGTTCAGGAATAATAAAAATAAAATTAGAGATAATTCAAACCAGCAATAACTAAATCATCACTTAAGTTCCTAATCCATTAAATTTTCTTCCATTAAATTTTCTTCCTATTTTTTTCTTTTCCTCTCTGTCAGAATAGCTGAGGAACTGTCAGAAAAATGAGCATCACGCCGCTCAGCTGTTCAGCGAAATGGAGTAATATGGCCACCTGTGAATGAACATAGCACTAAATAGAAAGCGGCAATTCCATTATTTCAAAGAAAAATCTGTGAACTGTGGAGAGGTAGCTATTGCCGTCCAGCTTGTCAAAGGAGTGGCCATTATCTCAACCCTGGAAGACTGCTTATCGTTTTCATGTGAGGTTGCATAACTCAAAAAGCGAGATGCGTATCAAGTTCGAAGGCCACTTTAAAACAGATTACGCTGGGGTAATTTTTTTGTTAACTCCTAAACAAAAGACAGCCTGTATAATCCAGATAACATTCACTAATCTCGTATTTCTGTGAAACCAGAAGCATCAGGAAAACGTATTTTTAATTTTCTCAATAAATTCCATTGCATCCGAGTGTTACAATTTTTTTTTCCTCTGCAAACCAGTAAACAAAGTATGGGTGCAAAAGTTTTGTGTTAGAAATCACTTCCTCTGTCAGCCAACAGCAGTTTCTTAGGGCAGTAACAGTCAACTTCTGCAGATACCAACACCACAGATTAATCCAGTTTCCAAATAAACATTAACAAAGCTGGACATTCAATTCTTTACACAATGGGTTGAAGCCATCTTTATTTACTACTTCAGTTACAATCTTCTCTCAGTCAACATTAAAACGTTCATCTCCTCACCGGCTATGCTTTTTAACCTTCCCGCACAGCTTACTTCCTTTGATTTGATAAGTAGCAAGCTCTGTAGGTGAAAAATTGTTCGCCGCATCACGTGTTGCACGACTTATTATTTTTTTTTTTCACTTTCAAAGAGGGGAAGGAATATCGGTCGTTGTACTACATTTGGCGCCGAATCTCGCTTTGGCAGCTGAATGGCTTCAATTATGTAATCCAAATAAAATCAAAACTAGAAGCACGTTTCTTTTTTTCATTTTGTTTTGTTTAGTTTTTTTCTGTAGTGTTGTCATTTATCTGACAGCCTCAAAATTATTAGCAAAGAAAAAAATCATGTCGTCAAAATATTGAAATTGTTAAAAATAATTTAACTGATGCAACATAACAGAATCACTGTATTATAGAAAAAATAATAATTACGTTGAGCTTAATTTATATTTCTTATGAGTAATTTCTATACCAATATCATAAGTTC
Organism: Dolomedes plantarius; assembly: GCA_907164885.2. NCBI lineage: Eukaryota > Metazoa > Arthropoda > Arachnida > Araneae > Dolomedidae > Dolomedes > Dolomedes plantarius. The sequence goes on from OU015498.1 coordinate 84,114,767, forward strand.
CTGAAAACAGAAAATTTATCTAAGTATTTTTAGGTCCATAAAGTTTCAAATTTTACAATTTCGCTCATTAAATATATTTTTTAATTAGGTTCCGAGCCGTAAAAACCAGAAAAGAAAAGTGAAAATTTTCATAAAAAATTCTCTGTTCTTTTTCTCTTACCCTATTAAAGTTGACATATTTTTTAAATTTCTTAATCATAAGAAATTATTTTATCTCCAAAGATTACTTTTAAGTTATATTTAGTTTAATAGTTGGTAACATATTTCCGTATTTATCCCTTAGTTCTATAATTACAGTTGAAGAATTTTCACTAATGAGCCACAACGTATCTGTCATTCATAAATTCTACATGCAGTTATAAGGGACTCAGAATACTGCTTTTCTTACGCACATTTTGTAATGATATTTCCCTTAAATGGATATCTAAATAAAACCAATTATGCATATAACAATTCTCCAACAATTTAAAATTTTGTTTGAAATATTAAAATTAAAATATGTTTAGTTTTTCCTATATCTAACAAACCAATCACGCTATCTACATAATTTTTTTTTACTTTTGTCCATAGAAAAGGTTTCAAAAAAATTTGTCGTCAGGATTTACAAAAATTTATAAATAAATTTTTTATCACTTTAACCCTTCAGCAAGCGCGCCAAGTTTTGGAACACCAGCAGGCGCGCGTGGCACTAAGTGCAACGTCTCTTTCAACCTTGATTATTCCTTTTGTAATATGCTTTTTTTTTTTTATTGAAAATAATGATTCTGCGTTTTATGACATATAAAATGTTTATAATACTGAGATATATTTATAATTAAAGGCAAAAGAATGCAGGTACAATCGCTTTATTTCAAAACTGTCCGGTTTATTGGATCTAAGGACATCTTGCGAATAGATTCCTATATTATGTCCAAAAACCTAAAAAACAATGAGATTGTCCATCTTCGTGATATGCGGGATACCATGTAATAGCTGCACATTTTATCGAGTACGTCAGCTCCTGCTTTTATCGCATTGTAATCCACTATAATCGTTGATTTCTACGGTTAAATCACGACTACCAATGAATGGAAAGGAATACAAGGGTCAGAAAATCTGACCTGCATTAGAAAGGGTGTATCTATAAATACAAACTGATTAGAACATTCAAACCTTAACATGTAAAAACAAACCATTCAAAATTACTAAAATGTTGCACTTAGTACACAAGCGCCCCCGCTGAAGGGTTAAAGAACAACGAAAAATTCTGGGGATTTTTTTTACTGTAGAGAAAATATTAATTTATTGGTTTTTTTAGTTTAAAATGAAATCCCGAAATTAACATGATGGAGCGCTGTACAAAGTTTCATACATATGTCTCGGAAAGAATTTGTGTTAAATCCTTTGAAATATGGCACAAATCGAGAAAAAATCTGTCTCGACATGGGCACGAAGTACAGGTGAACAGAAAAATACGCAAACACGTATAAAAGTTGTATCTGGCTCTGAAATCAGTTCATATTTGCCTTGTTTAGTTCTAATAGCTTTATCTTACGTAGTAACGCAAGAAAATGATAATTTTTTTACATGTTTTTATTAACTCGCTTTCTTGTTTGTTTGTGTATTTGTGTGTTTGTCCAGTTCAAATCCTGCAATCGATTTTTAACTAACTTCCCGACTAGCTAGACATTTGAAACTTTTATAATAGCTCAGAACACGATGACAATGCATTATTTTAATACTTTTAGCCATCTTTAAGCAGAATTGAATGCATTTTCAGTTAATTGTGTTCTGTAGACTGGTGCAGCCATCTATCGACCGGGACGGGAACGAAAAGTTAAACGCAAGTTAACTTCCAATTAACTTCATTTTCTTTCAAGCGGATGGGATAATTCATCAAAAAAATTTTTGAAAAGTATTTATTAATACATAGAATTGTCAAGTTTATATGATTCAACAGAAAATTTAAAAACATGGTACATAAAAAGTTCTTTTTATCTTGAAATTATTTTTAAAGAATTCTGTGTCACGCCCTCTTAAGTAATCATACAATTATTTAGACTGAAAGACAGGTAATTGAAATTTTCTCTGAAAATTTGAACTGGAGTACTAAGATCCCTTAAGACACTACTTAAGGGAGAACTAAGATTTCTTTCCTTAAGTAGTGAGTAATCCCTCTCTTTTTTTTAACTTTTTAGAATCTTTAATTTCGTATTCGTAACCATTCTGATGCAAATAAATATCGAAATTGAAGGTCATATTTTTTTTAACTTTACATACACGTACATATTTACACAGCTACAAAATTTCAGTGCAGTTTTATTATGTTTCGTATTACAATTATTTTTCCTTAATGTGTTGTCGAGATGCCTCATTTAACCGTATCATGTATAACCTTTGATCACGATACACAAAAATGACACATAGCTCTGTTTAAAACCTGTTTGCGTATCTTTCCACGGTCATATTGTTTACCCCGGTGACACACCAACTCAAGATCCATATCTCCTTTCGTTATACTACGGGAGCTGTCCAGCTTGATGAATCATATCTCATACATGTCTTCGATGTTTCAGCGAAAGAACGACTCCGAGTGAATCATGATCGTGTTGTAATTGATACGCTAAAATTATAGAATATACAGCCCCACTTCTCCAATCATGATACTAAAACGATATCGATACGCCCAATGGTGGGATTCAAATAAATTAACAACCGGTCCTATGTCCTAATGACCATTTTAAGTATACCAAATGATAAACTGAAAGTAGTTTAATAATTCATGCATTAATTACTCAAGTATAAACAATAAAAGAGGTACACAAAACTTATGTTTTAAGAAAGAGTTTTAAAAGATTAAATGCCTTTCAAACTATTATTGAAGATATTTCCATATTGCTGTTTGATTGGCGTCCTCACGTGCAATTTTCTTTGCTTTTATCATAGGCTACGTGATTTATTCTTAACGATCTTTTTCACTGTAGGAATAGGATTCCATTCCTTTCCTATTAGTCTGGATCGGCCGCCCGGTGTAGGGTAGGTTTATTTTTTTTAAATATTTGTCCTGTGAACGATGCAGCTGGCGCTCATTAGCAAACAGTTCGCAGAACCGATACCTACATTTGATATCGGTTCTACAGAACCGGTGAAAACCGGCTGAATCCCACCACTGGATACGCTTAAATGATACAACTGTGGACAAATCTATACTATAGCTAAAAATCTCAAAATTAAGGTCTTTTGGTTTTTGGTCAGTTTCAATTAGGCTAACCAAAACCTCCCCCCCCCCCCTTCCATGAGGACGTGCTCCATGCAAGCCCTCAATTGGGGGAGCCGAGTGATGCACAGTGAAGCTTCTCTAAGGCGGCCAGTAAGAGTTCCGAAAACAAAGTGGCCATATTGAAGGGTGGCCGTCGAATAGGGGTCGATTTCTCTTTGGCGACCAGTAATGGTTCCGAAAAAAAGTGGCTGTTTTGCGGGGTGGTCGTCGAATAGGGGAGAGAAGTTTACCTGTATCCATTCGGCTCCGGAGCAGCCTTGGGTATGGGTTTTGTCCTTGTTATGGGTTCTTCAGCAAGGCAAAGTCGATGAGTGAACGATATTCGGTGAGTGAACGATATGAGGGAACGATTTCGGAGCGAAAAGCATTCCGAATGCGGAATTTCTCTAAATTTTTACTTGTGACTAACATCATATATGAAACAGCCTATACAGGTAGCCCTGCTACAGCACGGCATCTTACAACACGGTTTCGCTCTAACACGATAGGATAAATTGCGGGAACCCTCGTATAACACTGCAACCTGTAACACGGTTTCGCTCAAGCACGATAAAAAAATTACGAAAACCTTTTTACAACACTGTACTTCTGATTAACATTATTTTTGTTTAACACATTTAAAAACTAAATTACCTTAAAATAATGACGGGAAGGAATAATGAACTATAGTGGCTTTACATGAAAATGAATAAAAAAATTATAATTTATTCATTTATAACTCTATAAAATTGCAAGAAGGCCTAAGCTTAGCTGAAAATCTTGAATCATTTTTCTTGAATGCTGACCCTTCCGCTGAAAGAAGCCGAAAATTCAAAAGGGAGCTGTAAAATTATCTATCTCCATACCGTGAATCCACAATCACCTTGTAAGAACCAGCAAATAAACCAAAATTACAAATTTTTAAAGAGGATAGAAGGTGCAAAAAATCTAAATGAAGAAAAAGGTTCTGAAAGCGAAGGGGATATCGTTCAATCGAAAAAACGTTCTCGTTTGATTGTACTGAGCAGTTATGAGGATGAAATTTATTAAATTAAGGTCCCATTAAATGAAAATAATATTTTTCTGTTTCTTTTCGTTTTGTGTTATGCATACATTTATATTTTTAACAAAAATTAAGTAGCTTATATGGAATTTCAAAAAAAAAATGTTTGTTTTTAATTAGTCTTCGGAACGTAACCCCTTTTTTGAATTGTCTCTGGGTCTCATATAACACGGTTTCACACAACACGGCATTTTCTAGGAACCTATCTACCGTGTTATAGGAGGGTTACCTGTATTATTTTAACACGACAATGAATTAGTAGCAAAAGTTAGCTATTCATACTTTTACTTGGCTTATTTCTTCCGTACAATATTTATACAATACATTTGTCATCGTTATCTACACTAATGTAAGGCCATCTGCTGTTCTCGTGATTGCTGAATCTTTACTTTTAAATTTCATCATGTGTTTAATACTGATTACTCTATTACATCGACGTCTTTCTAGTGTACGTCTTTCTGTAGATCTTTATCTATATATATAAAACAGTTCCGTGACTGACTGACTTGACTGACTTGACTGACAGATAACGCACAGACCAAACCGCGGGACTTAAAGGGCTGAAATTTTGCATGGCGATTCTTGTTATAGTGTAGGGGTGCACTAAGAGAGATTTAAAAAAAAATTCTTCTTAGATTTTTTAAATTAAATTTTTAAGCTGTTTTTGTAACTTTTTAAAGTTTGCCTTTAAAATAATAATCTGAGGGGCATAAAATTTATATTACGAGAAAGATCATAAAAATTACTTTAAAATGTAATCTTTTTTTAATCTTTACCTCTATTTTCTGATTTTTGGGGAATTTTTAAAGATTAATTTTTAATTTAATTTATTAAATGCTGATCACGCGATTTCTTTTCTTTTTGTGATACTTCAAATTAATTTTGCGTCACGTACATAACGACGAAATGAAGTGACCAAAAAAAATTAAATTGCAGTAAAACATAAAATTTAACCACTAGGCTAATTGAGATGGAAGTTTTTTTTAAGAATTTAATTCAAATTAGTATGTTTTATGGATATTAAATTAAACCTATGTATAAAACTGCAATTTCCCCTCAAAGTATGCTTCGCCATGACGTTTAATAAGTCTCAAGGCCAAACTTTAAAATACGCTGGCGTAGATGTAACAGAAAATTGTTTCTCCCCCGGTCAGTTTTACGTAGCTTGCTCACGCGTAAGTTTGCGGACAAGCCTGATAATATTATTTCCGCCCAATAAAGGAACAAAAAAAATGTTTATAAGGAAATCCTCTGAAAAGTAATTTCATTATTTTTTGCATTGTAATTATCCTAAAATTTCTCCGTAGCGAAGCACGGGTATTCAGCTTGTTATATATATATATATATATATATATATACAGTGGAATCTCGATCTATAGTTTTTCAAGGGACCGATTGAAATGAACGATAAATGCGGGAAAACGATAGATGCGGAAGCATAACAAAGCAATATGATCGTTGGGACTGGATAAAATGCACGACACATACGGAAAAACGATGGATCCGAAAACGAACGATCGAGATTCCACTGTATATATATATATATATATATATATATATATATATATATATCATCTGAATGCCTCTTACGCGAACGAATGCCTCCACCAAACGATTTAAAGAAGTTTCGAAACTTCTTTAAGACGTTGATAATGTAATGAACATGGACATTACTAACGTAATAGCACTCATTACCTAGAACAGTGAAGATTTTTTGGGGATAAACAAAAGAATATTAGTTCTTAATAACGTAGTATCTAACATTTGTTCTCTAAGCACCAATTGTTAGTTTCACATTAATAAAACAAAACTATTCTTAGTGATTTCCATTGAAGTCCTCTAGTGTAATACAACACTGAATCCCATGGTTTATTCTTGAAACATTTTTTATATATTCTATTCTGGTGTTTGTTAGTTATATCTTTCAATAAATAAATAAAATCAGCAATGGAGTAAATATTTATTTGAACTTAAAATTGACATGTTCCCTATATAAATTCCGCTTGGATTAAATATTTAAAAATTTGAAAAAAGGAAAATTCTAACTTGCAAAGTTTCTAATCCCATTCCCAAGGGTAACGCAAACTTAAAAAGGTTGAGAATTCCTGGCCTAGAATGTCCCTAAAATACAGCAATAAACCCCTTAACATTTTCTACATCTTTCTTTTTCGCGCCAGATATTGTATTTAATTCATTTTCTGGTGTCAGAAGCTTACTAATCCGAGAAATAGCACTGCCTAGAACTTCCCTAATATATAGCGCGAAACCCCTGACCCCGAGAATAAACATTCGCGAAAGAGGAGCGAAGAGTAGGGGGAAACAGTGATTTATGGGTCCCATCGCCGATAACCACACTATTCTTCTCGCCACTCGGGCGCTCACTTCGGAAGACGGTTTTCTGACGAATGATCAAAGGGACGAGGGACCTGCGTCCCACGTTGTGGGGAGTCCCCGAATCGCGCTTTTCGAAAACGGATGATAGGCGAGGGGATCAAAGGTCAAAGGGGTAATGACGTCGGGGAGTTGCGAGCGGTGGGAGAGTGAGAACGGTCGGTCGGGTCGATTAGTTACGCTCCTGGAGCGTGACTAATGTGTCGCGAGGTGACGGTGGGAGCTTATTCGCTTGTGTGTACATGCGACTTTAAAACGTTTCTACAGCTTTCTTTCTTTTTTTTAAACAGACATTGCATTTAGTTCGATATCCGCATGTTAGAAGCGAGTCAAAATTCTCAAATTCGCATGCTCATTATTTATGTTACAAAAAACAGTATCTCGATTTACTATGAACAGTATCCAAACAAAGCATAAATAAATGTTGAGGTTCAAAGCGCCTCTTACTTTACGTTCCAAGCATAACTCTGTAACAACCCCATCTCTCACACCAGGCTCACTTTCACTTTTTTTTTCCCTCACTGACAACGAAAATGGCCGAGTTGGGAAACGAACGTATCATCTTCGATACCCCTATCTAATTACTTCGTTATATTCCAACTTATTAAATTAGTAAATAACTGTACTCTAAGTAGTTATATTCTCACTACTTAATCATAATTGCCTATAAGATAGTAACCTCGAATCTAAAACTATAAACTTTACTTAAAATATTATTGTTTTTTTCCGGTTCACTTCGTCAGTCAGTTAAAAGCAGCGTAGAAAGCATGTTTTAGTAGTGCAATGCTAATTCAATGCCGATTAGCATTGAATTTTAAATGAAAGTTGTTTATTCACCAATTAAAGGTTTTTTACAGCTTTGTTGTTGTTCCTAATGCCCCCTGGCCAGAAGTTCCAAACCAGGTCCATATAGGCTTCAGACTGAGTAATGCTGTACCGGTTTATAATAGCACAACAAGGGTCGGAGTCCGACTTGGCTAGGTGCCATTACAATTTTGACCGAGCAACCCCAGGGGTGACATCTGGGGGGGGGGATCGTACCTTCCCCACCCACTGACCTCATAGAAGGACTTTCCGGTTTACGAATTTAATGTGCCTATATCCAGCCTAGACACGATCTACAGCATTGTTACATCAGGAAGTGTATATCATAGGGGCTGTTTTTAATTTTGTCGCTCAGTTCAAGTGACAATGGGCGACAGTGGGTGTTATGGAAAAAGTGTAATTACCAGAAGGAGCTGGGAAGGTCGAAGGTGTAAACTTCCGTCTGGAAACCGAAAGATTCCGGTTCGATTCTTAACCCTCAAATGATACAGTGGTTTGAGACGAAATAAATGGTACGGTCGGGTAGGATCAGACCCGATCTTTTTTTTGATGATGTTTTTGGTAGAAATATGTACACAATAAGCATTTTTATTGCATAATAACATTTATTGATAATATTTTACATGAAATACAACCCTTTTTGTAGGAAATATGTCCAGCGAATTGTAATTTTGCTAAACAAAGAAAATCTCTTTGGTATTTACATAGAATGTTGTATATATTTGTATATAGCTGGGGATTTTCTGGAAGCATGTAGCATTTTCGAGGAAAACTTAAGAAAAAACGATTTCCCTAAAAATTTCGGCAATTTAAAAGTTTTAAAAAAATGGCATTTAGACTCAGGAATTTTTAAAGTTGTTTAGATTAGTATTTGTGTTTTCATTTGGTTAAGCTGTAATGGGGGGTGGCGCTATAGTAATGTTACAATGACGTAACTTTTAGGATAGAATTGGCTGCAGTTTCGCCATAACCGTCACTTACGGAATTAGGGTGTGTACGCATTTTTTACTTTGCATTAGGATTATTTGTGTGCTTGCATGTAAGGTGCGTTGAGCCCATACTGTAAGTTGTGTTTGTCTTTTCATTTTCTCTTTCACTTATTGCTTCCTTGGGGGACTCGGGGCCTTGGGATGTCTTTTGGGCTTACCTGCATCCTATTCAGAAAGTTCCCCTTGAGGTAACTGATATGGTTAGGCCCCCTGATGACGAGACCTGTCGGTTACCTCTGTTGTTTTATGGTTCAGTTCCGGCACTTATACAGAATCTTGCCGTTGGTGCGTGGGTGCCCAGAGTGCTTGATTTCTGTTTGTTTCTTGTCTTTATTCGTATTTTTTTATCTATCTCTGTTGGATTATTTAATTTTTCATCAAAGACACTCTTATTTACTTATTCCTATATCTAGTAGGATGGTCTAGTAGGTCTATATAGTAGGGTTCCTTGTCAATTCGATCTCTTGCAATGAGAGGGGAGACTACGGTGAGGGAGGTGGGAGACACGCCCTTTGGTCGGATCCGACAACCATTGTTGAGGGTTAAACCAACCAAGTTATTTTAAGATGAAAGATTGAATCTGAGAGAAAGCACGGGATAAATATTCATTTGATAAAATGGTGATCGTAATAATGGTTACTAGAGAAAAGAAAGTCTAGAGCAGTTACCCAAAGTAAGTTCCACGGAAACCTGGGATTCCGTCAAAAAATTTAGGGATTCTGCGAGACAGTCCGACGGTCGAAACATAATTTGTATTAACCTCATAATTTTGTTTTGTTTTTATAATCACTATTATTTGTTATTATGAAGTATTGTTTAATGATGCTTTGTTTAATTCGATAAAATCTAAGCATTAAAACAATATTTATTTCGTTCAATGCCACTATAAATTAGGAGAGGAAGGGGTCTATTGATAACAAAATGAAGAGGGTTCCGTGAACCTTGAAAACGGTTGTGAGGGTTCCGCGATCAAAAAATATTTGGGAAACACTGCTCTAGATGTTTCGACCGAGATCAAAAGAGAATACACTGCTGGCCACTGTAAATGCAACACCCTGAAGGAAACATGCAAATAACATGAAATTTACAACATGCATTAGCGGAGGTGAGATATGCAAATGATTAGAATTTCAGCGCAGACGCACATCACGCGCGCCTGTGGCGCCACTTCAAAGCGCTATTTAAGGCTTGGAGATTTCGACGATTTCAAGTTCGGCAATTGTGTTTTTCTTGTGGGATTTTTCAAAAAAACGATCAATTATGCCTCGTCGAAAACAGCGATCATCTTTTGATCAAGTATCCGAATTCGACAGAGGAAGGATAGTGGCCTACCGAGATTGTGGATTATCTTTCAGGGAAATCGGTAGTCGTGTTGGACGAAACCAAACAAATGTAATGCGGATATGTGATCGTTGGATGCAGGAGGGTACGACGGACCGGCGTGTTCGATCGCATCCACCTCAGCGCACCACTTCACGTGATGACAGGCAAATTGTGCGCATGGCAGTGACGGATCGCTCAGTCACATCACGAACCATAGCACAGCACATGCAGTCTGTAACGCATCATCCAGTGTCTGCGCGTACCATTCGACGCCGTTTACAGCAGAGTGGTCTGTCCGCAAGACGTCCATTGCTTTGTCTACCATAGACACAGAACCACAGACGTCTCTGCCACCAATGATGCGATGACAAAAGGATGTGGACGGCAGAATGGAATGAAATTGTCTTTACTGACGAGTCACGCTTCTGTCTGCAACACCACGATGGTCGCATTCGAGTCTGGAGACACCGGGAAGAGAGGATGCTGAACAGCTGCGTTATGCACCGCCACACTGGTCCTGCACCGGGTATTATGGTATGGGGCGGTATTGGATATCACTCTCGCACACCTCTAGTACGCATTGCCGGTACTTTAAACAGCCAGCGCTACATCTCCGAGGTGTTGGAGCCAGTTATCCTTCCTTACCTTCAGGGCTTGCCCACAGCCATATTTCAACAGGATAATGCGCGACCACACGTGGCACGCATTGTCCAACGGTTCTTCGTCAATCGCCAGATTGAATTGCTTCCCTGGCCGCCTCGCTCTCCGGATCTTTCGCCGATAGAAAACATGTGGTCCATGGTTGCTCTACGATTGACCCAGATTCCATCCCCAGCTGCCACAGCAGATCAACTTTGGCAACGTGTGGAAGCTGCTTGGTCTGCTGTACCCCAAGAACTCATCCAAAGTCTCTTTGAATCAATGCCGAGGCGTGTGGCAGCGGTGATCTCCAACAATGGCGGCTACTCTGGCTACTGATTTTGGGAGGAACCACACTTCACAGAAGTCTATAAATTTAATCATTTGATACTTGGTCAACATGTTATCTACAAAATAAATATTGTTGTGATATCTCTTGTCTTTCTTGGTGTTGCAATTTGGGTGGCCAGCAGTGTAATTACAAGATAAGAAGAACTTATTATGTACCACGTTTTTCACTTTCTTTTATTTAAGTTTAATCACTTTTTAGTCTTTTCCACTATCCACAGACTTTATAAACTGCTAACTTTTATAATTTTTTAAAAAAATTTTTGCACAATATTTTTGTAAACAAACTAAATTCACATGTATTCTGTTTTAAAAATCGTCAAACGCCGTTACGCAAAAGTGCAAGCATTGAATTCGATCGAAGCGCTACTTGCTAATTTTTTTTCCGAACTAACTTTTCATGCAAAACAAAATTAACTGAAAATGAATTCAATGCTGCTTACATATGGCTAAAAGCATGAAAAGAATGCATTGCCATCGTGTTCTGAGCTATTCTAAAAGTTTCAAATTTCTAGCTAGTCGGGAAGTTAGTTAAAAATCGATTGCAAGATTTGTATCGGACAAACAAGAAAGCGAGTTAATCAAAACATGGTAAAAATAGTACACTGATGGACAAAAAATTAGCGCACCAAGAAGGATTCGTCAAAATGAAACGAAATTTTACATACGTAATGACTACTTTGATATAAGTAAATGATAAGAAAATCAAAGAAAAAGGATAATTTATTTCAGAGAAAAAGGCAAAAGAACGGAGGAGTTAATACTCCGTTGGACCCCCTCTAGCGCGAATGCACGATGCGATACGATCGGGCATTGAGTCATACAAGTTCTGTATGATGTCTTGAGACATTTCGTTCCATATTTGCTGTAACCTTGCCTCTAGTTCGTTCAAACTCGTGGGATGCCCAACTCGTCGTCCCAAATGATCCCAGATATGCTTGATTGGAGACAAATCTGGGGATCGGGCAGGCCAAGGAAGGGTAGTAACAGTGCGGAGACAGTCTTGTGACACCCTTGCCGTATGAGGCCGAGCATTGTCTTGTTGAAAAATGGCTCCTGGGAGCCGTTGCATGAGTGGCAACACATGTGGTTGCAGGATTTCATGAACATACCGCTGGGCTGTCATGGTGCCACGGAACAATACTAGGGGTGACCGTGTATTGTAGGCAACGGCACCCCATACCATCACACCAGCTGTGGGAGCGATGTGTCGCTGTACAGCAAAGGCAGGATTGAAGCGTTCACCACGGGCTCTCCACACACGAACACGATTGTCATCACTGCGGAGATTGAATCTGGATTCGTCGCTAAAGACGACCTGGTTCCATTTCGCTGCAGTCCAGTTTCCTCGTGCGCGGCAAAACTCCAAACGGAGGCGTCGATGGGTGGGCGTCAAGGGCAGCACACGTAATGGGCGCCGCGATACCAACTGTCCTTCAGCCAGGCGCCTTCGTATGGTTCGAGAAGACACAGAGGCCCCTAGTGAAGGTACTACCTGTGCCTGGATGGCGGCCGATGAAGCAGTTGGCTGTACGCGTGCATTTCTTACGATGTGGCGGTCTTCTCGACGACTGGTCTGTCGAGGGCGTCCTGAGCCTGGTCTTCGTGTACATGACATCTCTCGGGTCCACTGGTCCCAACACCTCCTCACAACACAATCAGAGCGGCCTAATTGACGAGCTACTCGCCTAGCTGACCACCCAGCTTCCATCATCCCGACGATTCTCCCCCTCTCAAACTGCGACAACTGCTTATATTGTCTTCGAACACGGCGCAATGGCATGTCTATCTCAGCTCTTCCTTTGTAAATGATTCAGCACACTCAAACAATCTTTGGTTACCCGTTTTATACTCCACAGAGTACGATGTTCAACGCCCTCTACTGGCTATACGTAATGCGCAATCACGCTGCATTTCTAATCATTTGCATATCTCCCCGACATGTACCTTCATTGCAAGTTTCGTTACTATCCCGCAATTATTTCTTGGTGCGCTAATTTTTTTGTCCATGAGTGTAATTTCGAATTAAAAAACCGTGGGTAAGGCTCCTCCGGTCTTCCTCCGAGAGAGAACAGGAGGTTTATTTGAAAGGAATATGACATGACTTATAGTACGGGCTCGTATTTTTATGAATGAATTCGTCTAAAAGCGTAATATCCCGGGTTCCATTGCTGAACCTGCCAAGTCATTTTGAGATAAAGTGACCAGGTGACGTTGATCTCCTTGGGGCACGGGACACGGGCCCAGGGTTATGACTGTTCCTTTCCAAAATTGACCAGATATAGTCGAACCCCGTTATAGCGAACCCGGTATATAACGAACTCACGGATATGACGAACGAAAATGTTGGTCCCGCCGTTTTTCTATTGAACGTAATTTAATTAGTATTGTGCCAGTTCAGTATTGTGTCAGTTTAATATAATCAATTTAGTCGATTTAATTCATTAATGATCATTTTTAATAGATTTTATCATGTTTTAATACATCATTATTGAATACACATTGCAACTAATGAGTTATACATTTTGTGAACTCGGGCATTTTTCTTAACGGTTCGGATATAGCGAACCATCGTATAAAGCCAACAAAACCTTTGGTCCCTTGAAGTTCGTTATAACGGGGTTCGACTGTACCAGTTTAGGCTTCGTTTGGGTTCCCAGATAGTTCGCTATACCTAAAATTGACGCCAAATTTAAGACTCTTCGTTTTTGGTCTCACGTTTTCGCGCCACCCCCGCTAATTGTGTGTCGTCGGTCCTCTATCTTCCTGTCTCTCGAGCATCCATTTATTGGCCCAGAACTCCAAACCCCCCCCCCCCCCTCTGCCAAATTCTACTAGTTCTGCTGTCTCGATCGGCTCTCGCCCACTCTATCTAGGCTTTCCTGTGGGCCTGGGGTGGGGATGTCTGGCTGCTGGCCTCGGCTAATGCACAAATGGCCTGGGCTAGTGCACGGTGAATTAGCTCCCAACTGCTGCATGTTCCCCACCGACTGGGATCTCAACCCAGAAGGCCTCAGTAGCTATGTTGGGCCCAGTCCGGTGCAAAGGAGATAAAGTGACCAGATGTTTTATGTCGAAGTGCGATACGAGTCAAAAGAAAAAAAAATAATGATAAATAATACCCGCTTCGTGCGGACACCATTTTCTTGGTTATTTATGCGTCATTAAAATGTCTTGGTCCTATGTTTAATGCGTTTATTCATATAAAAATTACAAAAAACTTACTTCTGTTGCAATAATAATAAAAAATAAAAACACTCTTCTTTTCACATCAAAATAATTAACTACACAGAAAATAACTCTCAGTACAAATAATTACAAGATAAAAAGAAATTTATAGAAACCATGTTTTTAAATTTTCTGTTGAATCATATAAACTTGACAATTCTATGTATTAATAAATACTTTTTTAAAATTTTTGATGAATTATCCCATCAACTTGAAAGAAAATTAAGTTAATTGGAAGTTAACTTGCGTTTAACTTTTCTCTCCCGTCCTGGCTGATAGATGGCTGCACCAGTCTACAAAACAAAATTAACTGAAAATGCATTCAATTATGCTTAAATATGGCTAAAAATATCAAAAGAATGCATTGTCATCGTGTTCTGAGCTATTCTAAAAGTTTCAAATGTTTAGCTAGTCGGGAAGTTAGTTAAAAATGGATTGCAAGATTTGTACTGGACAAACACACAAACACGCAAACAAACGAGAAAGCGAGTTAACGAAAACATGTAAAAAAAGACTATGTACATCAATATCAAAAGTCTCTATATATAAAACACTTCAGTGACTGACTGACTGACAGATAACGCACAGACCAAACCGCTGGACTTAAAGGGCTGAAATTTTGCATGGCGATTTTTCTTATAATAGTGTAGGAGTGCACTAAGAAAGATTTTTGAAAAATTCTTCTTAGATTTTTTTACATTAAATTTTTAAGCTGTTTTTGTAACTTGTTTAAGTTTGCATTTAAAATAATAATCTGAGGGTTATAAAATTTATATCACAAGAAAGATCATAAAAATTCTTTTAAAATGAAATCTTTTTCGAATCTTTTCCCCCCTTTACTGATTTTTTGTGAATTTTTAAAGATTAATTTTTAAATTTAATTTATTAAATGCCGATCACGTGGTTTCTTTTCTTTTTGTGATATTTTGAATTAATTTTACGTCATCCGCATAACAATGAAATAAATTGACAAAAAAAATATTAAAATATGGTAAAAGATAAAATTTAACCACTAGACTAATTGAGATGGAAGTTTTTTAAGAATTTAATTCAAATTAGTATGTTTTATGGATTTTAAACGTACAAATTAATTGCATACATTGACCATTGTACTTAATTTGAATATTTTCTTCTACATTCTTTTGTCTATAAAAATATCCGTTTTGATTTTTTTATAAATATATATATATATATATATATATATATATATATATATATATATATATATTGCCATTAATTGCATACATTGACCGTTGTATTTAATTTGAATGCAATCCGTAGCGAAGCACGGGTATTCAGCTAGTAACTATATACACTGCTGGTCACCCAAATTGCAACACCAAGAAAGAGAAGAGATATCACAACAAAATTTATTTTGTAGATAACATGTTGACCAAGTATCGAATGATTAAATTTATAGACTTCTGTGAAGTGTGGTTCCTGCCAAAATCAGTAGCCAGAGTAGCCGCCATTGTTGGAGATCACTGCTGCCACACGCCTCGGCATTGATTCAAAGAGACTTTGGATGAGTTCTTGGGGTACAGTAGACCAAGCAGCTTCCACACGCTGCCAAAGTTGATCTGCTGTGGCAGCTGAGGATGGAATCTGGGTCAATCGTAGAGCAACCATGGACCACATGTTTTCTATCGGCGAAAGATCCGGAGAGCGAGGCGGCCAGGGAAGCAATTCAATCTGGCGATTGACGAAGAACCGTTGGACAATGCGTGCCACGTGTGGTCGCGCATTATCCTGTTGAAATATGGCTGTGGGCAAGCCCTGAAGGTAAGGAAGGATAACTGGCTCCAACACCTCGGAGATGTAGCGCTGGCTGTTTAAAGTACCGGCAATGCGTACTAGAGGTGTGCGAAAGTGATATCCAATACCGCCCCATGCCATAATACCCGGTGCAGGACCAGTGTGGCGGTGCATAACGCAGCTGTTCAGCATCCTCTCTTCACGGTGTCTCCAGACTCGAATGCGACCATCGTGGTGTAGCAGACAGAAGCGTGACTCGTCAGTAAAGACAATTTCATTCCATTCTGCCGTCCACATCCTTCTGTCATCGCATCATTGGTGGCAGAGACGTCTGTGGTTCTGCGTCTATGGTAGACAAAGCAGTGGACGTCTTGCGGACAGACCACTCTGCTGTAAACGGCGTCGAATGGTACGCGCAGACACTGGATGATGCGTTACAGACTGCATGTGCTGTGCTATGGTTCGTGATGTGACTGAGCGATCCGTCACTGCCATGCGCACAATTTGCCTGTCATCACGTGAAGTGGTGCGCTGAGGTGGATGCGATCGAACACGCCGGTCCGTCGTACCCTCCTGCATCCAACGATCACATATCCGCATTACAGTTGTTTGGTTTCGTCCAACACGACTACCGATTTCCCTGAAAGATAATCCACAATCTCGGTAGGCCACTATCCTTCCTCTGTCGAACTCGGATACTTGATCAAAAGATGATCGCTGTTTTCGACGAGGCATAATTGATCGTTTTTTTGAAAAAAACCACAAGAAAAACACAATTGCCAAACTTGAAATCGTCGAAATCTCCAAGCCTTAAATAGCGCTTTGAAGTGGCGCCACAGGCGCGCGTGATGTGCGTCTGCGCTGAAATTCTAATCATTTGCATATCTCACCTCCGCTAATGCATGTTGTAAATTTCATGTTATTTGCATGTTTCCTTCAGGGTGTTGCATTTACAGTGGCCAGCAGTGTAAATATAACCCTCAACACAAAAAATAATATTAAATGAGTGATTACATTATTCATACATATTTTTCCATAGAGTGATTTTTTTTAATAAATCTTCAATATTTTGAAATATTCTTATAAAATTCGTCATGGCAATTAGAAAAATTACACTGCTTGTAATATTGCTTTCAACTTTTCTACTCTCGGCTGAGTTTTTTCTGAGGTCCAAAACTTATTCACCCCTGGAAAGCTCTTTCAGTTGCACCTAGTTACTGGCAGACATAATGCAAATAAATAGCTAAATAAAAAATTATAATAAATGGGAAAATAATATAAATATATAAGAAATTTATATGAAAATACTACACAATATTGAATAATGAAAACATCCCTATTTTAAAGGACGCTTTAAAAATCACTCTCATTACAATATCTAAAACAAAAAAAAGTTAATTTTTATCAGAAGTGTCTGCTTTAAATATCTAATGGCTTAGAGATTATATCAACTACCCTTTGTTTTGCAGTACCGTAATAATGAAAAATTAGTGAAATTTTTCATTAATACGGTTTTTATTAGTGAAATTTTTCATTGCACGAAACTTAACTATAAGAAGATATGGCATGAAAAAGGTTACAAATCAGTAAGTAGTAAATCCACCTCTGGCAGCTATACAAGCGGAAACACGGCGTGGCATCGAATCAGTGAGGTCACCTATGACTTCCTGCGGAAGATCATGCCATAATCTTTGCAACTGGGCAGTTAATTCACCAGTATTCGGGACGGCTGCAGTTGCCTTAC
Organism: Dolomedes plantarius; assembly: GCA_907164885.2. Classification (NCBI taxonomy): domain Eukaryota; kingdom Metazoa; phylum Arthropoda; class Arachnida; order Araneae; family Dolomedidae; genus Dolomedes; species Dolomedes plantarius. The sequence goes on from OU015498.1 coordinate 84,132,310, forward strand.
AAACACGTCCCACACGTGCTCTATTGGCGAGAGGTCTGGTGACCTGGCAGGCCATGGGAGTACGTCATATCCTTGTTGGGAGAGTCACGCAGTATGTGGACGAGCGTTGTCTTGCTGATAAATAGCACCTGGGCGAATTGATAGCATAGGCAGTACAACTGGCGTTAAAATCTCGTCCACATAACTACGGGCCGTCAAAGTCCGTTGAAGGATGACTAGAGGCGATCGTGTGTCCCAACAAATAGCTGCCCACACTGTCACACCTTGTGTAATCGCCGTATGCCTCTGGACAACAAATGCAGGATCGGACCGTTAGCCTGGCCGTCTCCACACGCGTTTGCGCTGGTCATCAGCATTGAAACTGAACCGGGATTCATCGCTGAAGATCACACACCTCCAGTCGGTCACACTCCAGCTTGCCCGAAGTCGACAAAAATCCGATCGACACTGCCTATGATGTGGGCAGAGCCTGACTAAGGCAGGGGCATACGGGGCAGTTGCCCCGGGCCCCCACATCAGAGGGGGGCCCCCAAATCGAATAGAAAGTTTAGTATTAAGTATTAAGTTCTTCATTACTGAAGTAGTGAAGCAGAGAGGGGGCCCCAAAGAAGTTTTTTGCCCCGGGCCCCAAATAGGCTAAGTCGGGCCCTGGATGTGGGGTCAGTAGTAGGCGTCTTAATGGACGTCGGTTCCTTATACCTGCGTCGGCAAGTCGTCTCCGAATGGTTTTCCTTGATACCACCGGATGTCTGGAAGGTGTTAAATGACGTCGAACCGATTCTAGCAACGTTGTTGGTGCAGACGTGGCCGCTGTTATGATTGCTGGATCCTCACGCCCATTTGTGTTCCTGGGACCCCCTGACCCTCTGCGACGGTAGGCTATCCCCTGATCCGTTGTTGCCAACACCGAGCAACTACCATATCACTCCGACCAAGGTGGCGGCCAATACGCCTGTTCGACCAACCTGCTTCTCTGAGGCCTACTATACGCTCCCACTCAAAGTCTGACAATTGTTCGTACTGTCGCCGGTTACGTCTCAGAGGCATCTCTAGTCACAATACCGTCCATCAGAATCGACAGATTTGTTTGAATAACCCTATGACACGAGCAATCCTGCTTTTAAACTCTCCCAGCTGCGCATCTCATAAGAGCATAGCGCGCTTCCCTTGTCTCATTGGCCTCGAAATTTTAATCATTTGCATATCTCTTACCAGACTACATTCCTGCCAAGTTTCGTGATAGTAGCTCGATTTCTTCTGGGTGCATATATTATTTTGTGACAGAGTGTATTTCACCAAATATTAAACAAATATTATCCGAGGTCCAGACTTACCCTTCTGATAATTTTTTTTCTGTTTTACTTTTATATAAATAAGTGAAGTTTATAATCCAGTGTTTAGATATGAAGCTTATAGTTTTGAAATCGGGCTCCTTTTTAATTTTAATTCTTCTTAATTTTCCCTTATATGAAATACAAATACTCGTAGATATTAGTATTCAAATATAAAGTTTTTGTCCCACGAGATTTGCTCACTCATGCAACTTTTTTTCTATTGCAACATCTTTTTCTATTGTTATTACACACAGTAAATATATACCCCAAAACTACAGTTCATTGATTTTTAAAATAATTTGTCAATTTTACTTTTTTTCCCCTTCGTAAACATTTTTCTAATTTAAAAAAAAATTCTACTATCAAAAAACTTTCATTGGGGTCGAGTGATTCGATATTAAAGGAAATTGGATCGCAATCGAAAACTGTTCTAAGATATAAATTTTTCGTGTACACTGTTCGGCGCCCTTGGCAATTGCCTCGATGCCAAAGCGTTGGTACGCTACTGGATAGTGAGTGGAGTCAGCTGGAGTTCGCCGCTAATGTCATGTGATGGTATGTAACTCTGGCCATAGCGTGGATATGAAGTTCATGAAGGTCAGAATGAAAGCCCCTTGCCTGTGAAAAAGATACTATTCCAACCGACAGAGTCTTAATTTCATGCATAAAAGTTACTGAAAACTTTGTCTTTTGAATGCAGTTTCTGATGACAAGTTATATCTCTCACTCTGAAGATTTTATTAAGTAGATAAGAGTAGATACGAGTGATGAAAACAAGGCATTACGGGCCTAGTAAAAAGAGCAGTAAAAAATGTAGTAAATTATTATTAATCTCGGTTTGTGAATAGTAGTGAGGGGAGGGCAAAGGTACGTGTCCCGTAGTATAAGCTGAAATCATTCAAGAGAGCATTCAGGGCATACTTTGAAAATAAATTTTTTTTAAAAAGTGAAATAAAAGAAAGGATGCAACAACAAGTAGAGAATACATTTTTATAAGAGAAACACTCTACTTGAAAAAAAAATTACTTACACACACACACACACACACACATATATATATATATATATATATATATATATATATATATATATATATATATACTTTATATACACCGAGTGGCCAAATTATTATGACCACCCCCTCAATACAATGTTGGACCACATTTTGCCCTAAATACTACATGAGTTCTTCTTAGCATGGATTCTATGAGATGTTGGTAGGTATGAGGAATTTGAGACCATATCCGATGAACTGCACTGCTCAATTCCTTCAGATTTGATGGTACTGGATCCAGCTGCATGATGCCCAGCTCGATCTCATCCCGCAAATTCTCAATTCGATTGAAATCTAGCGATTTTTCAGGCCAACGAAGCAAGGTAAATTCTCCGTCATGCTCTTCGAACCATCTGAGGACAATGCCAGCTTTATGACAAGGAACATTGTCCTGCTGGACGTATCCATACCCGCAAGAGTACACCATTAACAAAACAGGATGTACTTGATCAGTGATAACACTTAAATACCCTTCGGCATGCAGACGTTGTTTCACTGTAATCAAAGGACCCATACAATGCCAAGAAAGCATTCCCCAAACCATAATATTGCCTCCACCAGCTTGAAGTGTTGTGGCAATGCAGTTGGAGTCCATGCTTTCGTGCTGTTTTCTCCATATTCGCACAACTGCCATCTGCATGGTGTAAATGAAAACGCGATTCATCGAACCACGTGATCCTTTTCCAGTCATCTACTGTCCAATCCTTGTGCTCCTCTGCGAACTGGAGACTTCTGCTCTTGTTCAAGGTAGACAGTAGAGGCTTTGGAACCGGTCGTCGGCTTCCATAGCCTATACGGTGTAGTGTGCGATGTACAGTTCTTTCAGAGACGTTCGAAGTTGCTCCTTGATTAAGATTCCCCGCTATTTGGCGGGCTGTTGCTCTTCTGTTGGACCAGAAAACTTTGGCAAGTCTCCTTTCAGATCAGGCATTCAGTAGCCTGTGACGACCACAAGCCTGACATTGAGACCCGGTTTTCTGCTTGGTAGTCCACTCTCTGTAAACAATGATAACTGCTGCTCTCACAAGTGCAACACTTCACAAGTGCAGCCGTATTGCCGATAATGGTTTCGAGGCTTCGAGAGCCTACAATCATCCCGCATTCAAACTTAGTTAAATCAAGTTTTTTGCCCATATCTTCGCAAGCAACACAGTGCAATTGATGGTTCACTTGTCCTGCATTCCCTATTTATAGCTATCTTGCCCTCTAGCGGCAACACTGTGACGCTATAGCTCATTTGCATAAAACTGTCAGGTGGTCATAATAAAGTGGACGCTCAGTGTATATATATATATATATATATATATATATATATATATATATATATATATATATATATCGTCGGTGTTCTGTAAAAAGGGCGAATATGTATGTATATCTCTAAGTGTATTCGCCCTTTTTACAGAACACGGACGATATATATATATATATATATATATATATATATATATATATATATATGCGTGTGTGAGTTTTGAAATTTTCTCGTGCTGCAAATGTAATTAATTACTATTAATAATGGAGAAAGTTAATACCAGAGCTGTTTCCAATTTTTTGGTTTATTCAGTAGGTAATGCTTTTTAGAAAATTGCAATTTTTCTAAAATCCCCCCCCCCTTAAAAAGAAAAAAAAAAGGCCTCTGTACTGATACTCTCAAAAAGACCATAACACGTACGAAACGTTCAGGCTTCTGGATAAACAAGGCAAATACGCATATCCACGAGAGTGTGTTTTTGCCCGTTCTAAGTGTTTACTAGAGGTCAAGTGATCATCACTGATACAGAAAATGCAATTTCTCTGGCTTGAGTTCGAAATTGCGACTGTTGAAACTTTACTATGCTTTCAGATCAGGTAGTAAAATTTCCTCTCTAAAACTGTTCGTTAAAAGTAGCAAATCTGATTCTTGCTGTACTTGAATCCTTTCTCATGCGTAGTACTGTAAAAATCATTTTTTGATTTAAAAAAAAATTGGGACAGTCTCACATTATAAGCATGTTTTGATAAGAATCACGAAATACTTTTGAGATAGAGGTTTTTACTTTAATTTTTGGAGAGGAAAAATAATAGAAACATGCAAAGCTAAACAAGCGCGTCACTAACGTCACTTATCGTAGAGAAGTGACCTGATTGTGGGAAATTTTTAACGTCGGTAATGCATCTCCCATGTCTTTGAATTTTCCCATACTTCCTTAAAGCATTCTAACTCCTCCTACCGTAATGGGTCCATTGGCACCATTGACCACTAATCAGTTTAAGTATTATGTAACGTGACTGCATAGACCGATTCCAAAGCCATTTCTAATTTTTCTTTTTGTCATACAAAAAGTACCCATAACATTTGACCACTCTCTTTATGTTTTTCGTGTAAACAACACACATGCATCAAAGCTTTTTAAGCAGTGAATGAAAAACTGTTAATGGAACTGTAACTGGAAATGTTACAGTTTAGTAACATTTCCAGTACAGGTAATCCTCGAATTACGACCGCTCGACTTGCGACCACTCGCACTTATGACCGAAATTTTTAAATTAAAAAAATTTTTTTTTTGAAAAATACTGTTCCTCGAATGTACAGTACATACCTATATGTATTACACAATTATTAAAAAAATATGACGCAATATTGTGCAATACTGCAAAAATTTAAGACGCAATAATCTATATGTATATAAAACAGTTCCGTAACTGACTTGACTCACTGACTGACATACAACGCACAGACCCAACCGCTGAACCTAAGGGCTGAAATTTTGCATGGCGATTCTTCTTATAGTGTAGGGGTGCACTAAGAAAGATTTTTGAAAAGTTCTTAGATTTTTTTAAAATTAAATTTTTAAGCTGTTTTAGTAACTTTTTTAAGTTTGCATTTAAAATAATAATTTGAGGGTTATGAAATTCATATCACGAGAAAGACCATAAAAATTCCTTTAAAATGAAATCTTTTTCGAATCTTTACCTCCATTTTCTGATTTTTGGTGAATTTTTAAAGATTAAATTTTAGAATTTAACTTATTAAATGCTGATCACGTGATTTTTTTCTGGCACTTTAAATAAATTTATCGTCACGTCCATAACAATGAAATAGACAAAAAATATTTTTTCCCTTGCCCCAATGCGGCAGACGATTGGACATTATCCAAAAAAATATTAAAATACAGTAAAAGATATGTTCCTCAAACTGTACTATATTAACTGTACTATATTCTCTAGTATGTCCTATTAGATTTAATTTGAATATTTTCTTCTACATTATTTTGTCCATAAAAATATCTCTTACGATTTTTTTTATAAATATATATATATACTAGCTGAATACCTGTGCTTCGCTACGGGATACATTTTAGGATAATTACAATAAAATAGTAATGAAATTGCTTTTTAGAGGATTTTCTTATAAACAATATATTTTGTTTCTTCATTGGGCGGAACTAATATTACCAGGCTCGTCCGCGAACTTACGCGTGAGCCAGCTACGTAAAACTGACCGTGAGAGAAACAATTTTCTGGTAAATGTAAGCCATCATATTTTAAAGTTTGGCCTTGGGACTTATTTATCGTCATGGCGAAGCATATTTTGAGAGGAAATTACAGTTTTATATATAGATTTGATTTAATATCCATAAAACTTACTAATTTGAACTAAATTTTTAAAAATTTCCATCTCAATTAGTCTAGTGGTTAAATTTTATCTTTTACTGTATTTTAATATTTTCTTTGTCAATTAATTTCGTTGTTATGCAGATGACGCAAAATTAATTTAAAGTATCACAAAAAGAAAAGAAACCACGTGATCAGCATTTAATAAATTAAATTCAAAACTTTCCTAACAATTACTGTTTTGGAAGCTAATGTTCTGCTAATTTCCAGTAAAAGTTAAAATCATTTGAAAACCACACACCAGTGTTCCACTCACACGCAGCACTATAAAACTGAATTACAGTACTCTACGTTTATATGGGCATTGAAAATTGTGGTTAGTAGAGGGCAATAGGGACAATCCACGCATTGTCTATAGACACTTGCTATCTTTGGCTATTATTTGATCCGTAATATCTGCCTCATATGCCGTATGTTTCTAAACGCCATTCCAGAATGAAGAAATCGTGTAGAGGAGGCTTCTGCAACATGTGGACAGAGACAGTTGTTTTGTGACAACTGACTGAAGTGGTGTCATCTTTGGCTATTATTTGATCTGTAATATCTGCCTCATATGCCGTATGTTTCTAAACGCCATTCCCATATGAACCACAGCCTAATTCCTGTAAAATGGAACAAAATGAGTAACTCCAGTTAACCATGTAATCCACTACTGCTACAGGGGCATCAAAATGTGAGAAAACAGAGTTTAAATCAGCCAAAACTGCAATTATGGTGTACATATGACACCTAACTTCTCCAAAAATCTTTGCCTTTGTGATGAGACTCATAAGTGATTTTATTTTTGATGAAACACTCTTGCTAACAAATCATGACGATCCTGTGGTTTTTGTCCAACTATTCTTTGCTGTTGTTGTCTGATTTCTTCCAGTCTCGCTTCTCTTTCCGGGGTAAAGATTCGGAAAATCATTCGGAAAAACCTGAAAGGTAAACAATACCAAATCAATTTAAAAACTAAATACAGTATAAATAACGTACAAAAAATAACAGTATAAATAACACAGTATGGATAAAAAGTACAGGCTGCGGCCAGATATGCTCCGGCCAATAATACAAAAAAAGAATTTTAAAATCGTAGTAGGCAATGAAAAACATTTTACACACTTCAATAATAGCAAAACAAAACATGATGATAAAATAGACAGGAAAGTTAAAACAGAAGTAAGAAGTTAAATTCTAAAAATATAAATGAGGTATAAATCAGCTATCGATTCTAATCTATGATTCATTTATCAGGACATGAAAAATTTACTACATGTAAAAAAAATTAACCTTACCTCCATTAATTTCAACACTTCTTGACCTGTGGCTTGTCCAATCATGTGAAATATAATTCTTGACAATAAATCTTGTTAACCTAAACTGTTATTTGTGTTTTTTTAATTTAAAAAAGTTATGTTCTCAAAATATGACAATTAAGAAAAAGATATCATCGAGAAAAAATAAATCATGCTACTTAAGAAAGTCATACCAAAAATTTCTATAAAATTAATCTGCAACTATATTTGACATACAAAATAATGCATATGTAATACATTGCTAACATGTTTTAACATCAAAAATTTCCACAATCAAAAGCTAAAATTAGTTTAAAACATTAGCTTTAGGATTTTGTGCAGAATGATAGGTGTTTTAGCTAAATTTCATTAAAAATTACTTCAAATTGATCAATTTATAAAAAAGGTATGCTATTTACAGTTAAGTTTTTGTTTCTTTTTTTGATTTTTAAGTGCTATTTTAGCATAAAAGACCAAAAAAACCTTTACAAAATTATTTTTTTCTCAAAGCTAACCACAAACATAATCAAAGCTAAACACAAATATAAGTATCAGTTGTTTTAAAACACCCCTTTTAAACATTGTTAAGTTTCGAAGTATTATAATAATAATTAAAAATATTCCAGAGTTTCAGACAGAAGTATAAAAAGAAAGAATACGCAAAAAAGTAACTAAATTAAACAAAAATTGACAGAATACAGAAAAAGTGAACACCGGCAAAAGTAAATAAAACGTTTCCTTGTGCGCATGCGCAGTTCTTATGAATGATTGATTCCAACGCTTAGAGCACCGCGTTGGAAGAACCACATAAAATTTGTGTTGAAGTATCGTTCTTCAAAATTCAATTAAAAAAATCGAAATTTTAAGATAGAGACTTGAAATGAGGTTTATATGAATGAGAAAGCGTTCGGCTTCCAGATGATGTAAATATTTTCTTTGTAAGATAAAAACTCGAAGAGCATCGACCGTAGATCCTCCAAATTTGCGTAAATTTCTCTAAAAACTGGTTTTAATATTTTGATGAAAATATTAGTCTGTTTTAAATTATTTTTAAACAAATGAGGTCTTGTTTGAAGGAGAAATGTCTGAAGTCTTAGATTGTAAAAAGATCAAAATTCTACGATCATTTTTTGCCGAGATATCGTAATCTGAAGTTTAAAAAACATAAAAATCCCACAAAACATAATTCAATGACTCAATCGCTTACAATCCAAAGGGAGAAAATTCTGTCATTCAAATCCGCGCTTGAAGAACCAAGCAGGAAATTTGTGTTTGAGTATCGTTCTTTAAAATTCAATTAAAAATCGAAATTTTAAGATAGAGACTTGAAATGAGGTTGATATGAATGAGAAAGCTTTCAGCTTCCAGATGATGTAAATATTTTCTTTGTAAGATAAAAACTCGAAGAGCATCGACCGTAGATCCTCAAAAGTGCATAAATTTCTCTTAAAAGTGGTTTTAATATTTTGATGAAAATATTAGTCTGTTTTAAATTATTTTTAAACAAATGAGGTCTTGTTTGAAGGAGAAATGTCTGTAGTCTTAGATTGTAAAAAGATCAAAATTCTACGATCAATTTTTGCCGAGATATCGTAATCTGAAGTTAAAAAAACATAAAATATCGCACAAAACATAAAATGAAAAATTTTCTAGAATAAAATTTAAAATTCGGGCTTCGAGGTGCACCTTCCCATAGTCTGCACTACCCGTGTGCCAAATTTGACGTCTGTAAGTTTCACAGATTCGCCTGGGGGTCACACACACACACACACACACAAACACTCTCTTTTATTAATAAGATTTGACGCCTGTAAGTTTCACAGATTTGCCTGGGGATCGCACACACACACACACACACACGCAAACACTCTCTTTTATTAATAAGATATATATATATATATATATATATATATATATATATATATATATATATATTACATCAATTGTATACATTGATCGTCGTATTTATTATTCATATATATATATATATATATATATATATATATATATATATATTTGGCATTAATTGCATACATTGACCGTTGTATTTAATTTGAATGTACTCCGTAGCGAAGTGCGGGTTTTCAGCTAGTTAAAATATATGATGCAATAGTTTCGATATCCACACGATAAATCAAATAAACCTTCATGGGCTTCAGAAATGGCTTCAGTTCTTCATTATAATAATGAAGGACTACAACAATTAGAAACAGTGGATCCAAATGAAGAAAGATTCACAAGTGTAGATCGTCGTATTTGGGAAAGTCTAGCTTTCTACCAGACAATATGCAACCAAAAGAAGACGCAAACTGTTCAAACTACCTTGGATAACATTGTTAAAAAACTTGCAACGTATCTTCTGTCGCAAATTCTGAACCAATGGATTGTACTAAGATAATAAGTAGTGATGACAAAGAATTATTTATGTGTTCTAAATACAATGTATTTTAAATTACGTATGTATATAAGAAAGTAAAACATATATGTATGTACATATACAAAAAAAAATTGTTTGAAACTCGACTTAGACCAACTCAATTTACGACCAATGTCTCGGTCCCTATCTCGGTCGGAAGTCGAGGAATATCTGTAGTGTTTTTCCCTTGCAATTAAAAGAAGGGAATGGAAAAAAGACTGAATTTAACTTGCGGCCTATGACACTATCCACCCCAACAGATAGGGCAACAACTAATAGTTATGACATTCTAACACAAACGGCAATACGGAAGTGAATGGAATACGGACTTCTGTGAAAATATTCCAATCATTTCATCAATTTTGCATTAAACTCACATTAGCCTTCACCCTTCGTTTACACATTTCTGCTCATCTTCCGCATCCACCCTTTGAAGCAGCTTTTCAGCTAAAGTAGGCCCTGTCGACATCACGTGTATTCTGTACGTCCTCCTTTCCGAATTGACCCAGACTTCACTTTCGATAACGACTGGTTCCCCAAGTTTTCACTTCTTGCATTCATTACTTATTGAGATCTGTAGCGGCTTACCTGGTTAAAAGAACAGGGTTACTAGGAAAAGCCGGCTCGCCAAGAGGTTTTTTCATGCATTTTTATATTTGTTTATTTTATAAAGAGAGAACTGAATTTTACTTCCGGTTGCCTGAACGTGGTATTCCGTAGGCAATGTGCCCTTTGCACACTTTTCGCTATGAGGATGCAAGATAACTATTATCAAATTTATCGACTTTGAAATCACAAATTAATGACTGTGAAATGAGACAACTGCAACAGGGTTGTTTTTTAATGAGTGAAAAACAGACAACAGCAAAATTTTAAAATCTAGCAAAAGCAATGACGAGTATATTAGCCTGAGAAGCGAGAAGCAATGCAACTAGAGTTTCAGATGAGACTTATTTTGAAATTTATCAGACGGCAAAACCTCTAAACTGCATTTAGCAATAGTCCATCATGTAGTGGTGATGAAAATTTCAGCCTGTGATATCCAAAGACCTTCGAATTTACGTGATCTGCAAAGTTCAAAAATCACAGAAAGTCGGTATTTTCTTCTAATTAATAAATGGTGGTTAGATTTTCATTAAGAAAGCTGTTCAACATAAGCAATATAAAACACCTAAACGTCAAAAATTTATTTATTTATATATGCAGAAACAAGCATGTACCTGCATAAGAGATTTTTCTAGGTTAAAGTTTTCTAGGGAAGAATATCAATAACTTTTAACCAGATATAAAGGAGGCTCTGGATCATAGATTTTTAAACTGTGGTCCGCGGACCCCTGGGGGTCCGTTTAGAAATTACCGGGGGTCCGCGAAACAATTTTGACATGAATAATCTATACTTGAACAAGATATTCTCGTGAAATTATCATGCGATACGTCTTTGAAACTACAATTCAACAAAAATGAACTCACAAACTTTTGGTTATTTCTCAGATCTGATTACCCTGCACTTGCAAATGAAGCCCTCCAACATTTGATTCCGTTCTGCACAACATATTTATGTGTACAGGCATTTTCGGTACTGTTATATATATGAAATCAAAGTATAGAAACAAACTCAATGTAGAAGCGGACCTCAGAATAAAACTTTCCAACATAGAGCCTGACATTGCGGTTCTGGTTTCAAGAGAACCACTGCACCCATCTCATTAAAAGTAAAAATCATTTACAGAAAACATATTATAATAAGATAGATCTATTTTGACCAATATTTGATCAAGAAATGTTTGTATGAGTTTAATGTATTATGCTTTGTAACTTTTAAAATTCTTTTTACTACTGTTTTTATTCATTTTATGTTTTTTATTCTATGTCCTAATAAAAATTCGTCTCTTTAAATACGCAAGACCATTTATTAAAATAACCAGCGATACATTTTTACCAATATTTATTATAACGTAGTGCCTATGAGATTATTGAGCTAGAAATTAAGTCTCAAAATCGACTTAAAATACCTAGAGTTGGGATGGGGTCCGCAGAAAGAAATGTTGTTCAAGAGGGGGTCCTCGGACTACATAAGTTTAAGAACCCCTGCAGATGATTTTAGACTCAAAATTTAAGATATTTTTGGGACATTTCAAAGGCTATTTCCAGTTTTTTAAAGATTGCACAGCTTAGGACGTTATTCCGAACAAAATAAGAGCTTTACGGATTTTATTAAAGTCAGTAGTAATACATACCGAACTGACATCGACTTAGACTTCGCTTCATTGATCACCCAGGAGCTCACAACGAAAACAAGAAGAGAAACAATTTTAGATCTACGTGTTACTCGATTTTTAAACTTTAGATGATCCTTTTTAATTCCATCAGAGACATTTACTGGCATCACTAATCAATCAAAAGTTTAGCTGATGGGAATTTATTTTTTCCCTTTCATGTCAAACTGTGTGTGTTTGTGTATATATATATATATATATATATATATATATATATATATACAGGTAACCCTCCTATAACACGGTAGATAGAAAATGCCGTGTTGTGTGAAACCGTGTTATATAAGACCCAGAGCGAGTACAAAAAGGGGGGTTACGTTCCTAAAACTTATTGAGAACAAAATTTTTTTTATAAATTCCATTTAAGTAACTTAATTTTTATTAAAAAATATAAATGTTTGTTTAATATAAAACGAAAAGAAACAAAAAATAATTTCATTTAATGCGACCTTAATTTAATAAATTTCTTCATCACTGCTCAGTACAATCAAACGAGAACGTTTTTTCGGTTGAACGATGTCTCCTTCACTTTCAGAACGTTTTTCTTCATTTAGATTTTATGCACCTTCTATCCTCTTTAAAAAATCTGTAATTTTGGTTTGTTTGCTGGTTCCTACAAGGTCTTTGTAGATTTCACGGTATGGAGATAGATAATTTTGGAGCTCCCTTTTGAATTTTCGGCTTCTTTCAGCGGAAGGGTCTGCATTCAAGAAAAATGATTCAAGATTTTCAGCTAAGCTTAGGCCTTCTTGCAATTTTATAGAGTTATAAATGAATAAATTATAATTTGTTTATACATATTCACGTAAAGCCACTATAGTTTATTGTTCCTTCCCGTCATTATTTTAACGTAATTTAGTTTTTAAATGTGTTAAACAAAAATCATGATATCTAGTACTGTAGAAATACAGTGTTGTACAAAGGTTTTCGCAATTTTTTTATCGTGTTAGAGCGAAACCGTATTATAGGGTGCAGTGTTATACGAGGGTTCCCGCAATTTATCTTAGCGTGTTAGAGCGAAACCGTGTTGTAAGATGCCGTGCTGTAGGAGGGCTACCTGTATATATATATGTGTGTGTGTGTGTGTGTAAGTAAGTAAGTAAGTAATATGAACAGATCCTTTTTTTTTTTTGGGGGGGGGGGGGGGGAGAGGATGGTTTAAAGATCTATTCCTGATGGTGGTAGGAATATTACTTCACAAGTTGAAATATTGTGAAATCTGAATAAAATGCTATGTGCAGGTGATTCACGACAAGGTTACCGAAATTACTAAACTGATTGATAATTTTAAATTAGAGTAATTCTTGCAACGCAAAATACAGTGCTCGTTTACATTTAATTTATATACGTTACGATGTAACATTTTTGTAGGTTTACCCCAAATGAAGTAACTGCAGTTCATTTCTGCATGCAGAAAAGATTTAGTGAGCAAAGATTCGGGAGCGAACATGTTTGCTCCCGAAGGAAAGCATTGGTCGACAGTGTGAAGTGAAACTCTCCACTGAAAAATTGCGGTGTCAAATGTGAAGTATTGCAAAACCCAGCATAGAGTGACAGGACCGTTATTCAATATGCCATTCAGTATGCTTTATTATACAACTAGTAATCATTTTAAGACTTACAACCGATGTAAGGACTGATTCAATGAAGAGGCGCGTAACCCTTTCTTTACAAACTCCCTTGTATGATAACCCATCTTATTCCAACATACCTAACAGCCACGTGCCGAAAAACTCTTTCTGTCAACACAGCTTCGAGCACTTGCACATCAAGTTTTTAAAATCTATAAAAATTTAGTTGCGAGTTGAGAGAGTTTAGGAATAAGATCTGTTCCTTATATGGTCTATTTACCCATTAAATTTTAACGTAAGATTACGTTCCTCCATAACGGAAAGCAAAATTTCTGATGCTAAAACCGTCTGTCCATCCGTTCTCGCGAGTTACAATTTTGGCAGCGTGCCAAACCCAGTCTGTATCGCTTCGACAAGCAGTAAACAGTTAAACAGAAAAGTACCAAAATGTGTTAAAATTTTGACCTACATATATGTATATATATATATAGATATATGTACGCATATATATACACATTACATATATGTGTATATATATATACATACGTACATATACATGTATATAGATACATGTATATAGATACATATATACATATACAAAAGAGGTAAGCAACGATAAGTAATCTTACGTTAATAACCCGCGGTAGTTTCGTTAGAAGAGACTACCCGAATTTTTTTTTTTTAAGGTACGCTTTTTACCACTGAATCACAACCAAAATGGAAAATTTAGTTTAATAACAAAATAACCCAAATTTTTTGTTTTTATTCAAAAATCCAAGAGAGGGGCTACCCTAGCGTAATTGCCTAAAACAGGCTTGCTCAACTTGAAATGTGATGAGGGCCATGTTACTTTTGAAAATGTAAAGTACCGATTATTTTGAAATTTTAATATTAACATTCATTGCTTATACATTCCTTTCGGATTATCTATATACTATATAAAACAGTTCCGTAACTGACTGACTCACTGACATACTGTTGTGATGATAATTAATAGTTTTAGAAATCATTAACGTTTATTTTAATATCGGGTATTGAGATAATTAAATTAGTAAAGTAAGTAAGTAAGTAGGTAAATTTTAGTAACGGTTATGCTTTGTATAAATAAATTTATTAAGCCTCTGCTAAACATATGTGAGGGTTAAACTTGTGGTGATCAAATATTAATTAATTTGATTAATGTCATCGCATTTGGAGAAGTGTGCGCAAATTTCTCTAAATGTTTTAACATTGAGAAGAATTAAGTTGAAATAGATCATCACATGTTACACCTTATTGTTAAAATATTGATACATTAATAAGTCTTAGTTATAAACATTGTGAGTTGGCTGGTACGGTTTTTGGCTGGCAGAATTTTTATTCAAAGGTTGAAGAAATTTTTGTTAAATGGTATAAGTTTTAGAAATATTTATTGTTTTCCTTCTTTCCCTAAAAATGACCCTGTGCCTAGCAACAAGTTCTCATAGCCACCTCCGCTATCTGTAACCCGATACTTCCACTGCGCGCCTTTTTCGAACGGGAAGAAATCTCAGACTAACAGGAGATGGAAGGCGCGCAAGGATACATCGTCAGGTGGATGACCAGGGCGCCGTGAAATTAAACTAACCAACAAGAACGAGATGAGGGGTGAAAAAGTAAATTGTATAACGATTTGCAGAGTGCAAGAATGCTACCTGTAGCCTTCCCCCTCATTTCGACCATCAGAATTCACGGCGCGCCGAGGAACTACTTGGAATGGAAGATGATTTTACGGACTGATGCAAGTAGTGACAAGGAGCTGTCTCGGGAGCGCGGGGGTTTGAAAACAGATTGAGGGGATCCTGAACTGGTGGCGAGGAGAGCGTGAGACCCAAGCTGGGGGCCTCCCGGCCCAAGGGACGATGGCCACGGGTGAATTTCCTTTTTCTTTTCCTTTCTTTTCTTTAAATTCTATCCTTAAACTCTCTCCTTTTTGAATGCTGCAGCAGAATCATTAAGATTCAATTTAAATTAAAAATTTAGTTAATGTTTTGCATTTACACATAGAGCAATTGGGGTTTTTTATTCGCCAGCCACTTCATTTTTGAGATATTGGAATTTTCAGTGTATTTATTTGATTGTGTTGTGAAGATATAAATTTTAGTTTTACAGCAATTGTATTTTTGATAATTTAATATTGGTATGTCGAAAATGTGTTGATTAGAATTGATGACCAGATTGATGGTTATAATGTTAGTGAAATTGTCAATAAATTGTGATTATTAGGTTGTAAAGTGGGGTCATGTCGGTCCTTGCTTTTTTAGTAAATTTTCTGTTTTTCAGCTTTAGGTTTTATTTTTATTTCAGCAGATTTGAAGCTATTTCTTTTAGGTGAAGTAATTTTATTTCTAGGTGTTCTCCAAGATTAGATAAGTAAATTTATTAGATTTAATTTTTCCTTCTCTTTTGGCTCATTAATCACCACAGTGATGCATTCAGTATAGAACCAGTGTTAATTATAATATTAATTATTATGGGTTATTGCAATAAAAAAAACACAACGCAACCTTACCATCTAGTCTTATAATGTGCTAACCACTAATGGCTATTGGGCATATATTGAAGTAAATTTAACTGAAACCTACCTTAATTAGTAAGTTTTATTCCTACCTTTAATTCATTAATTAGTAATTAACTTGATTAATATATAATTATTAAGGTTTTAAAATAACCCTATATAACTACAATTGCGTCGTAACAATACAACTCACAGACGAAACCGCTGGACCTAAAGGGCTGAAATTTTCCATGGCGATTCTTCTTATAGTGTAGGGGTGCACTAAGAAAGATTTTTGAAAAATTCTTCTTAGATTTTTTAAAATTAAATTTTTAAGCTGTTTTAGTAACTTTAAGTTTGCATTTAAAATAATAATTTGAGGGTTATAAAATTTATATCACGAGAAAGATCATAAAAATTCCTTTAAAATGAAATCTTTTTCGAATCTTTACCTCCATTTTCTGATTTTTGGGGAATTTTTAAAGATTAAATTTTAGAATTTAATTTATTAAATGCTGATCACGTGATTTTTTTCTGGTACTTTAAATTTATCGTCACGTCCATAACAATGAAATAGACAAAAAAATATTTTTTCCTTTGCTAATGCGGCAGACGATTGGACATTATCCAAAAAAATATTAAAATACAATAAAAGATATTATGTTCCTCAAACTGTACTATATTCTTTAGTATGTCCTATTACATTTAATTTGAATATTTTCTTCTACATTATTTTGTCTATAAAAATATCCCTGACGATTTTTTTATAAATATATTCTTTTGTTTATTTTTTACGTCAATTGTATACATTGATCGTCATATTTATTATAAATATATATAATATATATATTTTGCATTAATTGCATACATTGACCGTTGTATTTAATTTGAATGTACTCCGTAGCGAAAGTGCGGGTTTTCAGCTAGTTAAAATATAAAAATAATATTCCGTATTTTTTAGATTTATATTAAGCGTCTTCACTATTTATTGTGTATTAATGTCTTCTCGGGCCGCGGTGTCAGTGTTGGTGGAGGGCCGTATATTGTGCACGCTTTGCCTAAAGCATCACATCTCCTTGAATTGGTCCCGACTGCGTCGAGTAAAAAAAGTACTGTATCTACATTAATACACAAATTCTTAGCATTTTTTGTAAATAGGGACTTAACTCTCAAAGAATATATTTTATTAAACATTTCCAAATCTCTTTTATAAGAAACAAAATCGCAAAGTTATTTAAAACAAGTAAAATTCTGATGCACACACAGCGACTAATAGCCTCGGGAGAGAAAGAACATTGCTGCACATCACTCCTAAGATGTTCATTGATTTCCGGTAGTTTACGTCCCAAAGCACTCATCCTAAAGAAGCACTTGATTTATCTAACTACCGAACTTCATAGCGGATCTAGAAAACTTTTACGCTAACCTTTACTGATATCCAAACCTTATGTTAAGATATGGGAAATTATTTTAAAAGTTCTGTGGTGGTATATCAGCACGCACGCATCTTTAATCTTTTTTTATCGCACTGAAAGCAGATGTTTATAGCTAAATGTAATTATTAACAAGTGTGTGTATATATACAGTGGTGCCTTGACGTACGAGTTTAATTTGTTCCGTGGCGAAGCTCGTAACTCGAATTACTCATATATCGAATCAATTTTCCACATTGAAATGAATTGAAATGCCATTAATCCGTTCCGGGTCCCTTCAAAACACTGCAATTCTTTGTTACATTTTTTAAATAAGAAAAATGTATTTATAAATAACATATATTGTATAAAAACACAATACAATAGACTGTACTGCAAGAAACTGGTTTTATTTTAAGTATAATGTACAACATTTACTGTGGAGATCAGACGTCTTGAAGATGTTCACGGAGGTATTCGAGAAAGGATGAACTGAAAAATTGAATCTTATTCGCTGATTTTTGCCACGCTTTCCTCACTTTCATCTGCAGGAGTTTTCGATAAAAAATTGTCCAATGAGGTCTGTTTCATCCCCCCTTTCAGAATGTTTTTTAAATGAGAGGTTAGATACCATTCGGTTTCGCAAGGCGACTCGAGTGTGGATATAGCAAGCTGCCCCGTATAGCTGTTGAGAAATAATCTCTCGGTTTAAAACTGGAAAGTAATCTTAGAATAATACGTATATAATTGTATAACAATTGCACATAAAGGTTGTAAATATTATATGTTTCTCGTGTGCTCATTTGACGAGGACGTTACATGGCGTTCGTTCCTCACACTATCGGTGGGGTATCTGAAGCTGGCTCGAAACCCGAATTTTAGCTCGCCGAATGTTACCATGTCAGTGATAAGATAAGATACTCGTAGTAAGCTACGTTTTGAGATCCTTAATCAAAGGATATTTTTAACTGACAATGGCTGCCTTTCAGTAAAAGTTCTGATGGTCTAAAAACGGGCTACCCCACATTTAGACCATTTTCCCACCTATCATATACCCTTAATAATTTTTTGGCTTTTTATTCTATATCCAAAGTATTTTTAAAAAATTATATACCTTTTAAAATTATCTTTGGGTATTGATATTTTATTGTCTGTAATTATTTCAATTCCGGACTTGCGACCACTCGAGGTCGCAAGTCCTCAATGGCATGTCTTGTGACGGGCACACCTCCCAATCGGAGCGAGTTGACTCGGTCCTTGTGCAAATTAGCACTAAACAAAATAAAGAAGAAGCTGATTCTAGGTTCTGTAAGTGTAGAAGCCGTTAGAAAAAAAAAAAAAAAGTAACCTAAAAATGGGCAAACTAAAAGTGGCGCAAAGAGGGCTTCCAACCAACAACCAGCCTTCCGACTTCGAGAAAGAACACAGTGAACCCAAGTTTGATGATAGTGACAGCGACCTGGATTCTCCACCAGGAGATTACCCTGAAGACAGCGATGCAACCTGCATCTTTAGTAACGGACACAACAGGAGAAACGTGGGTGCAATGTTTTCAGTGTGAAATGTAGGCACACACAGAATGTGCGGGGGCAGAAAAGGGTTATATGTGTGCAACTTCTACAAATAAAATTAAAAGGTAGCATTTTCCCGATTTTTGATTGCTTTTATTTATTTTTTACACAAATGTTATAGGTGGCCTATATTTAGACCACCATTTCAAAAACTACTGATTTCACAACTTTTTCAATTAAATTTATTTTAAAATAAACAATGTTGTAAGCATTTTTTACCTTCCTACCTTGATCCTTACATGTTTTAGGTTATATTAACATCAAGAAAATAATGAACATATAGCTGGCCTGTCCTCAAAATGAAACATATATCCCATATTTAGACCTTTTCCCATCTCTATATGGGTGTGTGTGCGTGTCTTTAAAAAAGGGAGAAACGGAAAAAAGAGAATGTTGCAAATTGAAAAGAGATATATTGTTTTGGCGTACTGGTAGCGCCACCTGGCTGCTTGTGCGAAGCGTGTATTATGTAGTGTAAGTTACTCTAGAACGAATTAAAGTATGACGCTCGAAGCCCGATTCTTGAATTCTTGGTTATAACACATTTTGATTTTCTTCAGGATTCCTGAAGTTGATAAAAAATAAACAGATATTACCAGCAATATACCCGTAGCTCTTTATCTTGCAATATCAGTGGCAAAAGCTATGAAATAGCGGATTTGCCAACCCGTTGTAGTAACTTTCTCTAAACCAGTGGTTCTTAACCGGGAGTGCGAGAAGATTCTAAATTTTTAATGAAAATTACCGCCTAACCGCTTATGAGAAACATGCCTTATTCTCTTCTCCCCCACTCCTACGGCAGAAAATCAAACAACGCTTCTTCTCCTTTTTATATACTTTGATGCATTGGCGTACATGAGAATGCATAAAAAGGCTAGATGAAATTAGATAAATATTTTATTCGGAGATCGGCATGATACGTATTTGCTAGATGACAACAACGTTACTACATAATAAAATTCAGTTAGAAGAACAATTACAGTTAAGGTTACTTCGATTACAATTAAATATAAAGTATCAAGTTATGTTAAGATCAGAATACATGGTACATAACACTCTTTACCGTGTTGTAAGACAGAAATATTTGTACTTTTAATCGCATAACTAATTAATTTGTACTATTAATATCGGGCCTCCATAATAAAACGGGCAGTAAAATTGCGGCGTGGTATAGGCGAATGTTTGACAAGTGCCTCCGCATTTGGGGGAGAAAAAACTTTTAATCGCATGCATCAGTGTACTTGAGCGTGTATAATGTGCTACTGCGTGAATTATTTGATGGATACTATTCGACGGGAGATATAAGCAAAATTAATACATGGATACTCAATCCATTTTTGGTCTGACCTAAATTCAATGGACGACAATGTTTATTAAAAGACGATCTTATCGCAATACGAGCTAATGCACGTGTTGAAATGGAATTTGGAAAACTGGATTTTAAAACAGTTTTGGTGTACGCAGTTAGAACTTATCCAGAATTGGCAAAAGCAGCATTAAAGACTTTCACCATTTGCCACCACTTACCTTTGTGAAATGAGTTTTTCATCTCTTTTGCACATCAAAACAAAAGCCAGAAATTGCTTAAAGGCATCTGATGACTTAAGTGTGGCTCTTTAAAATAAAGAGCCTCGTTTTAAAAGGATAATTATGAACAAACCACTACATAGCCCTTTAAAATGTATATTGTTTTATATGGAATAATTCGTATGTATTGTAAATGTATTACTTTTTTATGCAATAAATGACTTTTCCTAAATAAAAAAACAAACATTTTTCAAGGGGGTGTGAGAGTTTATTTTCAGATTTAAGGGATTGTTGACTATTAAAAAAGTTAGGAACCACTGCTCTAAAATGATAAAATTGCGACAGGTGTTATCTCCTTAGACAGAGTTGTTAATGTGTTTGGATATATTCTTTTAATGCCCGGTTGTCTCTTCCATTCAGTTGACTTGCTTCTCTGCATGTTGTCATAACTTGCAATGCTGTAGCTTTTAGAACCCGATTTATAAAGATAACTCTTGCCCACCAATTTGATACATGTACAAATCTTACTGTTATTGCCCTCTAAATCTCTACAAAGGGTACTAAATTTTTTTTCTTGATTAGGGGGGGGGGGGGGGGGGAAGATTGTTCTGGAAAAAAATGTGGTAGTTGAGACAAATAAATTGGTTGCTTTTCAATCATGGTTCCATTATTCTGAGGTAATAATGGCAGGTCATAGAACTTTTAATGGAAGAAAGCTACTTTTGCTTGTTAATTACACCAACTTGAGGCTATTGGGGGGGGGGGGGGGGGGGAGACTGGTAATAACATTGAGTAAACAACTTTTAACACCTACCTTAAGATCTGGAGTATTGTAGAAAATCACCCCCTCATTTTAAAACCTTTTTACATGAATTATGAAATGCTGCGACTATATGAATTATGAAATTCCATGATTTACCAAGTTATTCTGGACCTATAAGAGCCTAATGACAAACATGCAATTTTTAGCAACTGTGATGTCCTAACTTCAAAATAAATCTGGTATATCAGAGGTATGAGATGTCAACCTTCCTTACATCGAAAGGGGACAGAAACACTCCCAACATGTTAAGAGTAAAAATTTAAATTGGGGAGCTCCAAAAACATGCTTCTTAATACAGAATTTCACTGATTAAAATTTAGAAGACAAAATGATTTTTACAGCAACTTTTATTAATGGACATGAATTAATCAACAAACATAACACACATTACATCAATTACATGGGAATTCATAAACTCTAACAGGACTCTCATGAATGCATTAAATGCTAGAATGCTTTGTATTTACATATATCAAATGTTGGCTTTAAAAACTGGTTACAAAAAAATGCCTTAATGATTAACTGCTGTAGTGTGAAAGGGTGAATATGGTGATACTTTAAAATACATCCATTTCTGAAGAATAAAATTATGATTTTATAAAATTTTAAATATACATTCATGGATGCATATGAATTATCTATGTATGAAAAATATTAAATAAATGAAAAAAGATATGAGAAATGGAAATAAAGCTCATTAAAATTATTCACTGAATCCCAACAGATTTTAAAACCAAAAATAAGTGATTAAAAATGCATTTTGTTCTAAGAACTATTTTTCATGCAAAGTAAATTGAAAGGACAGTTAAGTTTATGTTAAAATAGTATATAACAAACTTCCTTAAAATTCCTTTTGTAGATCAAGTACTTTAAAAAACATGCACAGTAAAGATATTGGGTACATCAAGAAAGCTAACTTTAGAGAATAAAAGCCAGCCAAAAAACCAGAATTGACATATAAATTACTATCATATTTGCATATAACATCAGATTTACATTAAAATTTGAAATGTCTATTACATACTTTACTGGTCTAATTTAATCAACAAGGAAAGAAGAGAGATATTTCCAGAATGGAAACATCCCTTTCCAATTTAACAAAATATTTCCCTCGTAATTCACAATCATCTGGAAGTTGAGCAATTTTTTGGACATTTTATTATTTAAAATATAACATTTAACAACGATACTATAGAATATTTTTAAAATATTTCTTATCCCATAACGCAATGACATTGTAGAAATCGAGATATTTTGCAGAATAATTAATACAGACTGAAGTTACAAAAAACTTTTAAAAATTAAGACGGGATAAATAATTATTTGCAACACTGATTAAATTACAAGCATCGAAAAACTAAAAATGAAACCAAACAAATTTCATTCCAATGGAAAGCTTATTTTACAGATATTAATAGGAAATCAAACAATCAACAGAGAAATATAAGAATGATAAAATAAAAGGCTCAGTTCATGCCATTTGAAATTGTTCACACACTACGATGAAGAATTCCTTTTAAAACCCAAATATATTATGAATCTCCACAAAAAAAAAATAACGAACTGTACAAAATATTTTACAAAACTATACACACAAATTTTAACACATAAAACTATAAATATATTACACATTAAGAGGGGGAAGTATAGCTATAATACAATTTATATCTACATATGAATACCTGCAAATTATGTAAATACATACATATGTAGTAAGTCCCTTTACTCCCTGGAAGATTTATATACACAAAATTGATATAGGGGAAATACAAAGGAAAAATTTTTTTGTAACACATAAAGCCTCTACAGAACTTAGCGTACTTTAAAATATCACATATTGCACAAATATAACTCTCTCACATAATTTTCCCCTGAACACAATATGCATACATTTCAAGAATGAAGATGTTGAACTGAAAAATGATTGATTTCTTTCCTTAACACTGAACATCCCAAATTCCACTCACTAAAACTACATACTACATTGCAAGAAAATACTCTATAATTATGACACTGGATGCAAAGAATTACCTCCCTCAGAACTGGAAGATGTATACATATGTATGTAGATACAGAAAATAATCGTCAATCCACAACAAAACCAACAACACTGAAGTTCATAAACAACATAAAAGTTATGATTGAAAAAAATGCAATAGAAGATTATGTCAACATTGAACTGTATAAAATATTTCAGTAACAAAGTTTCAATGAATGTTTAAATCAGAGGTGTTAAATTTTCTTCTGAACTCTACAATATATTTCAATAACAGAGTTTTAATCAATGTTTAAATCTGAAGAGTTCAATTTTCTGCTAAGAGCAGCATGATTCATAAATATCACTTCCCACATTCACAAACACATGCTTATTATATTTACTAGCCATTAAAAATAGAAGATGATGATCATAGTTTTCATCTAAAATCATAGGAAAATTAAATCTTTCACATATCACAGTGAAGTTACACAAGCCTGGATAAGTCTCCCAATCACTTTTCTACAAGAAAAATTGTCTCCCCTAGTAAACAACAGGCAAGTTAAATATATATTTTAAAGTTGATTTAAAAATCTGCTGTCAAAATTAAAACGTAGCTTTTGCAAGAAACATTCTCAAGATTATCTGCAACTAAAATTCTAGAATAAATTTATTCAGATGTATTAATAAGCTTCTTCCACAGACATCCTTCGCATCCGTTACATATGCTTAAATCTAGTATGAGTTCAGGAATCAAGGCGTTTTCCTTAATTAAAAATTCTGATACTTTGAAAAGGATTTAAAAGAAATTTTACAGTGATCCAAAGGACAAACATTTCACAATCTTGCCTGAATTATGTCTCGTACTATTATTCTGCATCATTTCCACAGCAAGCACATTTCATCATATTGATTTGTACTAATTTGCAATGCATAAAGCCTTCTCTGTTATAAGAGAGCCATTATAGATATTAAGAAACAAAACCACAAACATCTCTAGAGCGCTGAGAATATCTATATATATAAAACAATTCCGTGACTGACTGACTAACTAACAGATAACGCACAGACCAAACTGCTGGACCTAAAGGCTTGAAAATTTTGCATGGCGATTCTTCTCGTAGTGTAGGGGTGCACTAAGAAAGATTTTTGAAAAATTCTTAATTTTTTAAAAATTAAATTTTTATGCTTTTTTTGTAACATTCTTTAAAGTTTGCATTAAAAATAATAATCCAAGGGTTATAAAATTTACATCACAAGAAAGATCATAAAAAATTCCTTTAAAATGAAATCTTTTTCGAATCTTTACCTCCATTTTCTGATTTTTGGTGAATTTTTAAAGATAAATTTTTAGAATTTAATTTATTAAATGTTGATCATGTGGTTTCTTTTCTTTTTGTGATACTTTAAATTAATTTTACATCATGTGCATAACAACGAAATAAATTGACAAAAAATGTTTTTCTTTCTAATGTGGCAGACAATTGAACATTATCCAAAGAAAAATATTAAAATACAGTAAAAGAAATGTTTCTCAAACTGTACTATATTAACTGTACTTTATTCTTTAAGTATGTTCTATTAGATTTAATTTCAATATTTTCTTCTACATTATTTTTGTCTATAAAAATATCCGTTACAATTTTTTTATAAATATACCTTTTGGCATTAATTACCATATATTAACCATTGTATTTGTTAAAATTTTTTTCTTTTTGGCATTAACAACATACATTGACCGTTGTATTTAATTTGAATGTACTCTGTAGAGAAGCATGGGTATTCAGCTAGTATGTATGTATGTGTGTATATATATATATATATATATATATATATATATATATATATATATATATATATATATATATATATATATATATATATATATATATATATATATATATATATATATATATATATATATATATATGTGATTTCTACAACTTACTTTACTTATTGCAGCACTCAATAGGACTCTGTGAAAAGTAATGTAAGAAAACATTTGACTACATGAAATTCTGCATGCCTCCTTACTTTCCTTCAAAATGTAATTTCTCTTTCCTTTTTTCTTCAAATACAAACTTTTTGAATCAGCAGCGAATTTCTTACATTTGATAAAGCATTTAACTGAATTCTACCTTTCTTGGAGCTTATAATTAAAAACTAAAATTATGCAGTTTTAATAAAAAGGTTTTTAAAAAAAAAAAAAAAAAAAAAAAATCAGTTAAAACTTCTTAAAAACATAAAAAAGAGCATTAATATTAAAAGCCTGAAACTTGCCTTTATTCTCTTTATTCAACTTAACTCCAGGAAAAAGATAGCTAATACACAAAATCATTTAACACCTGAGATTTAAAACTGTAGTCTATCTATCAAATATGCTTTACACATAAAAAAATAATTAAAATACAAGATGATACTTTATAATGTACCGAAAACTTCAATTACAACTGACTTGCAGTACACATTGCTGTATGAAAGCACATGTTTACGGTTAAACACACATAATATACAGTAAAAATCAGAATGTGAAAAATATTTGAATGAGATCATTATGAGATCTTCTGATGATAATTTTAGAATTTGAATGATTAAATACTGTACACTAATGAGAAAAACAGCCAAAGATACATAGTTAAAACTATTTGAATTTCAATTACACTATGCATAATTTATGAAAGACGTCAGCATTATGCATTTCAAGCAACCTCTTTTCAGGATTACAAAAAGTCAAGAAATTTCATTAGACAAAACTAAAAGTATCCTTATTTAAGTCAACATAGTTTCGCATAATCACACAGTAATATTATTTACAAGCATGAAACACAACATTATTAGAGCGAAAAAGAATTTTTCACTTGTCTGTCTACATAATTGAAGTGAACCAAATTAAGTATAGTCAACATCTACAATTATAAGAACCTTACAGAATTGGAACTATAAGAACCTAATGAATTCTAGGCTGTGACTGGGAGACTACCATAAAGGAACTTTCTTTTAAATAAAATATAATTTAAAAAAAAAAAGAAAAAAAACCCATTCATACTCTTAAATAAATGACCACACACAACTATTGAAACTTAGGAGAAATTTTGATCGAGGTTTCATTCCTCCTTTTATATCAAATTTTTAATAATTGACTTCAGGGGGAGAACATATTTAAACAGAAAATTTAGCTCATTTTTATCATTCTATTCCTATGCATACAAAGCTTTGTCTCGGATCTAATTGAGATAAATTTTTTTTACCCGTAACTTTAAAATGAACCAATATTTAAAACAGTACAACAAGAAAACATTTCTTTTGTACTGTGCATTAAAATTATGATGCAAATATATTTAATATATATACATTGGCTTAATTTCAAATCCATATGTATAAAGCTTTACTATTTTGGCTAAAATCTATCTCTATTCTCCTAGATAGTCTTATTTGATAATGCATCAATATTTTGAGATCCTACAAAGGCAAAAAACATATGCAAGACCTTTTATAGCTAGAAAAAGAGCAATTAGATTTCTTTGAAAGATAAGACTTCATTTACTCAACAAAAGAGAAGTTAAATGTCAGCAATAAACCTGAAAACAAGCTAATGATAAAGCAAAATCAGTTCAGTTCATAGGAAATTCAGCAAAAGGAAAACCAACTTAAAAAGTTTCCACTAAATTCCCCCAAATCTATACACATTTATACATATAAGTACTCCCAAAATTTTTGTGTTTAAATCAAATATTTCATTCCAATTTCACAACAAATTCCAGCATTATTAACTAGGTAATTGTAAACCAGGCTGAAACCCATCTATGCTAACTGGGCTGTTGCTAATTTTAGAATTGGGAAAGTCTCATAAACAGAAGATTAATGCAGCATCTCTTTAGTAGTAATATTTAAAATTTGATGTACAGTTCACAGATTTCAATACCTAAAAAGGCAAGGAATTGCCTCAAGCACCCTTTCAATTATAATATATAAAGTCTTTTGTAAAACATACATTAACCTCCACAGGCCAGAATGGCATTCAGATTCTCAAAGCAGACTTTATCTCCCATTCTCCCTCTCTATGCCTAACAAACTTAGGTATAAAAACTTAGTTTGATGACTTCATTGGACTTAGGTTAAAAAAAAATTAATTAAAAAAATAAATAAACATAAAAAACTATAATTTCCTTTTCTTCAAAATTACACTTCAGTTACAATTGCTTAAAACTACAGAAAAATCCTATTAACAATCCAGATGACAAATTAGTAACACAATACAGAAAAGATCCCCTTTAATTCTGATGATAGTATAATCTGAGACTTTTACTGTTAATTTAGAGAGACTCTATGTAGCAAACTAGTTTAGCTAATTAACATGATAAGAACTTTATTTAATACAGCCTTATCAGAAAAAGGTTGCTCACCATGCGCAATAGCTTGATGAAATAAAATGCCTTACATAATGTGGTATAAATATGTGCTTTTCAGTAGGTGAGATGAGTTTTTACAATATGAATGTTTTATAATGAGTTTTAAAAGCTATAATACATTAAAATGAGTGTAAGAAAAGAAAAATAAAATTAAACTCTACTATACATCAATCACTACTTAACTACAGATAAAATTCTAAAATTTGAAATAAATTCTAAATACATGAGTTTTAAGCATTTGGTAACAAGACAATATATTTGCATATTTACAATGTAAGTTGTACAGTCAAATCATGAAAATATTAGTGACAAAATAGAAAAACATTTTAAAATTGAAATCTAAGTTTAAAATTTTAAATATCATGGCACACATTTAAAAAACCTAAATGATAAACCAAAGATTTGATTGACACATATCGGTACCATATTACTAAACCATAAAAACTGAAGAATACAGCTACTTAAGGGAAGTAGTTATTTTTTGTAATTATAAATCAGAAAAATTATTCACTGAATATTTAATGTTTGCACTAAATATAAATTTAATTCTTCATTTCTACATGGTTATATTGAATTAAAATTATTCCTAATTTCAATTATAAAAAATTGCTAAGTTCGAACTAGCAAAAATAATAAAAAGATGTTTAAAACACTCTTACAATTAAATTCGTAACTCACTGCTTAACAGTACCCCATGACATCTCAATATTGGCATAAATTAAAAAAATAAATGCACTAAATAGCAAAGGATGAAAATTCAGAGCTTTAAATACACTACGATTTTATGAAGTAATACATTACCTACTCTTCACCAGAAATTAAGTGAAATAGGGAAAGATAAGATGGTCTCATTACCTGAAGAAAATATTTATATACTGATAAAGTAGATATTTCTGCAACAGCAAAAAATCTACTATCTCTCTCTCTCTCTCCCTCCACAGTCTTTCCAATAATTAGAAATAATTTTTTTTTTAAAATCACAACCACTTTTTAAATAT
This sequence comes from Dolomedes plantarius, assembly GCA_907164885.2. Taxonomy (NCBI): domain Eukaryota; kingdom Metazoa; phylum Arthropoda; class Arachnida; order Araneae; family Dolomedidae; genus Dolomedes; species Dolomedes plantarius. Next base: position 84,161,125 of record OU015498.1, read on the forward strand.
TCTGAAAACAAGATAAAGAATCTGGAATACTACTGTTTTCAGAATTATCAAAATACTGAAGAAAAGAATATCAGCATTTACACTTTAATCCACTATTTTATTGTTGAATGGCACACAAAACATACCTGCCAACTTTTTAACAAAATTCATATCTTCCCGTAAAAATAAAATATCTATGATTTAACCAAAGCAAGACGGGAAAATTAACCAGAAATTTTAAGCTGCAAATAATTCACATTAAAATGCAACAATAATTCAATTTGTACAAAGAAATGTGTCAAACTGGTACATTCTTATTACTTCAATATTTCAAGGAGTGGAGAAAGTATATCTCAATGCAAGATTTTTATTGAAAATTTCACAACTTTCTACCTCTACCACTCTTCTCTCCAATTTTAGACAATGATTTAGTTCCAAATATTTTTCATTAAAAGCCTACAATAATTTTATTAAAAATGTACATCACCAATATTGATAATTTGCAGAAATTAGCAGGTACATATTTTCTTTTCTTAATTCTGTTCATTGTGGAGAAAAGTATACAGTAAAAATGAGTGCCTACATTAATACATCCTTAACATGAATTTTAAAATTAAATATTTTCAACAATGGACTTATTTATACATATATAAATGTGCGTGTTAAGGTAGGACATTAATTAAACATACTTTTACAATTTTCAAAACATATTTTACAAGGTAAGAAAAAAACAAATAATAAACTATCAAATTAACAAAACAGCATTACAATGCTTTAAATGCTGCTAAAAACAAAATGAACAATAAAACGTAATAAGCCAAGTATGGCCACTTGACTGTGTACAATATTTTGGTACTTAATATGTTTCAATGCTTATCATACATGAGTTCTAAGAAAAACTAAAAACAACAGGCATTTTACACTTTATGAATATATGTGCTTTATGTTTCAAGAATTGCTTTATCCTCATAAAATCCAAATTTAACTATGTACAATTTGTGATTTATTTTTAAAGGACCAGATGCCCTGTATAAAATGAAAATGCCTGCTTCTGCTATACATCTTTACTGTTAAAAAGTGGCATTAAAACAAAGTATAAAGAAAATACTATACATGCAAGAATAAAATAAATCAAAAAGAATCCTAAAACTTACGTCGCCTTCATTTACAAGCAAAAAAGCAGTGTCAAAATAGATTCGTGCATTAAGTTAGGGAAGCAATTTAATTTGCTTTTACACTAGTGTATGGTTGAGATTACTCCCAGAGTCGGAACTGTTTTTAGATGAATTAGGAGCAGTCTTATTTGTTGAGTTTGATTGTCCCTGATCAGGGTTTTGTGCTACCGATGTGGAGGATGCTCCTTGTGAGGCGTTTAAATTTTGTTCACGATCCTTGTCTTTACCCAATTTGAAAGCCTCCAAGAGGGCTTCAATTCTCTCAGGAGTTGGTCCCCATCGAGCATAGCCAGAGTCATTTTGTAAGAAAAATATCTGTGTACCGTGAACTGAACGCTGACAGATTTCAGACCTAAATAAAATCAAAAACACATCAGACACAAAGTCAATATTACTGCAAAGAAAAAATTTTTATAACTTTATGGAACATGGAAATGATTTTCTCATTTCTTGTTGTACAGAAGGTCGTTCGCACTTTATGGAAAGATTTTGATAGTTAAGTTTTTATCTTTAAATACCGTATTTTTTGTGGCGATTCCCTTCTATCTGATAGCCACGGTTCTTGACAATAGATCTAGCTCAAATTTTCCATGAAAGTAAACTTTTTCTTAGTACTGTCATGTCAATTTTACCCCATTCCTCTTGGACCGTTTTCCAAACTCCGTTCAGTGTTCTTGGATGCAGTTTTCCTAAGGCTCGTTTTAATAAACCGAAAGCACAAAAGTCCATTTTGAGAAGCGTCAGGTGATTTTACAGGTATTTCTTTAAATGGGATACACTTTATTCATGTTTGAGATTCTTTCTTTGCTAAATAAGCAGCAGTTGATTTAGACGTGTGACTAGAGGCTTTGTCCATATGAAACTCAACTTTATTAATGTCCTTTCCATATAAGGTTGGAATTTTTCCATCAAAAATTGGTTTTAAAAATTCTGATAGTAGAGTGAATTAATTTTGGCTTTACTTGACACTTTTTTTATTTTTAATTTGCCGTTGTAACAAAATCCTGCAACTATCATGAATCCATCTGAGAACTTTTCTCTACACTGACGAAGCCATTTTGTCATACCCGTCTGTTGAGCAATAGAAAATTGATCTTTTTTTTATTATTACAGTCACTTAAATACACCTATGCCTCATCGAGTGTTACCACAAATTTCCATTTTTCAGCAGCTAGGTGTTTTTCATATAATTTTCTACAATTTGTTTTTCTTTCAGCAATATGCTTTGGCGAAAGCAGATGAACTTAAGGTTTAAACATCATTTTAACTTCAACTCTTTATGAATGATTTTACTTACAGTGCCAGAAGACATTTGTAGATTCGATGCAATGGATCTTTGAGTTGGCGTATTTTCTTTTAGGATAAGAGACTTCATTTTCTTGATATTTACCTGCATTCGAACAGTCTTAGGATGAGATATCGCAGTCATGTTTTCATTTTTGCATTCAGTTAGGCGTTTTTTCCCTTTCAAATTTAATATATTATAAATACCTTTTTTTGAAATGCCATAACCGCATTATTTATTGATACGAACATTTCTCCTCGGAAAGCGCAGTTACGTAACCTTCGAGCCATCTATCAATTTTAGGACCATTTTCAAAATAAATCTTTTATTTTACATTCTAATCAAAATAAAACATTAGCAGATCATTATTCCGAAGTTGCCAAATTTTTTATCTCAAAATACAAACGATAAAAATAAATTGCAAAATTGTTTCCATAAAGTGCGAACGACCTTCTGTATAACTGGAAATAATTGATGCAATACATTTTAAGGTTTGAAACTATATTCTATACCAGTTAGGGTTATTATATTACAAAAATACATTCATGAAAATTTTCTCCTTTTCCTTGTCTCAAGGTACAAGTTATTTAAAAAAAAAAAAAAAAAAAAAAAAGTTAATTTGAAATACAGAATTTCTAAAAGGAAATTAGAGTTTTTTCTCCATCTCTCTATTTATGAGTTTAGTTCATAGACACTAAAAGAAGTAGAAAGTACAAAGCATTTTTTTTTCACCATAAAAAGGCAACTCAATTACTTATATTAAGAGTTCTCTTTTACAATGAAGAATGCAAGTATAAAGTTTAAAGAGAACTTACAGTACTTTAACACTCAGGATTTATAGTAGAAAGCACATAAATAGCAAATAAATAACACATGGAAAAATTACTAGATATTTATCTTAATTACTCTAAGATCACAACATCATATCCACAGGAAATAGCTTTTTAAATATTAGATGAGTATGCAGCTATGAATGCAACAATTAGTAGAAATTTAAAAAAGATTTTATTTAACAGTAAGGCATGATGGTTTTAACGTACATAATATAAATAAATAAGAAGTACATTAAAAAATAATTTTTTTTCTAACATGGCAGGCACATTGTCTTTCGACATTTGCCCAAGAAGTGCCCGAAAAGAACATTGGTTGAAGTGAGCTAGGAGTAGTAGTTTTACTTCATTAAAATACCATCTTGAATTCATCTCGTTTTACTCTCATTCAAATTATGATTTAATTGATTTCTTCAGGATATGAAAATCATGTTGCCACATATTAATATAATTGTAGTTTAGTTGTACATGGTACACGCATTCAGTAAACGAGACACAATCAATTTGATCAACCTTATTAAAAACGTTTTAGACAACCATCTCATACATTTGAAAAAAAGTAATTGGGTTATAAAGGTAATTTCACAAGAACATAATTCAAAAACACATAAAATTCCATTATTCTTCAAAATCTGTAGAAAAACTTGGTTGATCGAGAGTTTTTTCAGGGGGAGGGGGCTACACAAGACCGGAACCTACTGCTTAAAGCTGCTTCCGATTCTCTTAATATAAGTAATTTAGTTGCCTTTTTATCGTGAAAAAAAAAATTGCTTTGTACTTTCTACTTCTTTTAGTGTCTATGAACTAAACTCATAAATAGAGAGATGGAGAAAAAAACTGTAACAGCTACACACATCCATGTCTGCAGAGGGATCAAACCCACAGACTCTGCACCCTGACCATTCGGCCATCACCCAGCATAGAAAACTTAAAACATGTCTGTTCAAAAAATCTATTTCTGCTGCACTGTGACAGCCATGATTGCCTGGTGACCCTGATCCCTTCCTCTAAAATAAATCCCTACAAACCAATTTTAGCATCTTTTTCAGTGAGCTGACTCATTATTAAATGGTTTATAATCCATAAAAGGAAATCCTTAGATTATAATTTTTGTTTTAATAGGTAGATAATGCCATAGGAGAACAAGTCAGATTTTCAGTATATTTTCAGAAACTTACATTTAAAATCAAATATGCATACATAAATTTTAAAAATACTATTTCCTCAATTCTGCAACCTGGAGAGTTTCTGTTTTGATATCTAACACAGGCCAATTTCCACTTATCTTTCCTTCCCAATTTTAAGGACATCTAGATGCTGGATGGATCTATTCTTTATAAGTTCAAATAATAGAAGAAAAAAAATTATCACAAATGACTACAGTGGGTAATGATTCTTATTCTTTTACTAAGATTTTAAAATTGGCAATTGTCATCCAAAGATTTAACATAAAGACTGGGGACTTAATTGCCCCACCCTTGTTAATGATCTGGTTTGGGTTAACAACTTACTTTGGGATAATATGCTGAAAACCATGACGATATTCATGATCATATGCTGGAATTAAAAGCTGCTTTCTTTTAAATCTGCAAAATAAAAATAAAAAATTTAATTAGAAATATAATTAAAACAAATTTAATACAAGTTTATTCATCTCGTTTTACTCTCATCCAAATTATGATTTAATTGATTTCTTCAGAATATGAAAATCATGTTGCCACATATTAATATAATTGTAGTTTAGTTGTACATGGTACACACATTCAGTAAACGAGACACAATCAATTTGATCAACCTTATTAAAAACGTTTTAGACAACCATCTCACACATTTGAAAAAAAAGGAGTGTAATGAGGAGTCAAATGAGGTAAAAATAAAGTTTAAGAGTACCCAATTGGAATCCCCTCTTTAATGCATGATAAATATCATTGTGCACAGACAGTACCTTTTCTACGCAAAACTAAATAACAGCTATATGCTACTGCACATAATAAAGACCGACACTTTATTAAAAGTATTTTCTAGATTTCTGTACTTATACGCATCCCTAACAGAATGAAATAAATAAAAAATAAATAAAATCAGGTAGTCTCTTCTAACAAAACAACCGCGGGTTATTAATGTAGGATTACTTATCGTTGCTTACCTCTTTTGTATGTGTACATGTATGTATTATTTATACATGTATGTATATATAGATACATATATGTATGTCAAAATTTCAATGCATTTTGGTACTTTTCTGTTTAACTGTTTACTGCTTATCAAAGTGATAGACTGGGTTTGGCACGCTGCCAAAATTATAACTTGCGAGGATGGACGGACGGTTTTAGCACCTGAAATTTTGCTCTCCGATGGACCATTATGGAGGAACATAATCCTACGTTAAAATTCAGCTAACAAAAATATGTCTTAACTGTTTAAAAGAATCATTTTCATGGGCATATTCTTTCCTCGGGCTAATTAAAAGCTACCACTGAAAATTGTTAGAAAAATAGCTAGAATGTATTTTTCCTTCATATCCAGCCTTAAGTATTTACTTTGTGAGCCACCATTATCGTATTAACGCTTCCGATAATCCCTTGACGCCATCTCAGCAAGCCGAAGCAATTATGGAAGGAGTACACATAATAACGACGTCATTTTGTTGACAAGATGTGACACTCACTTCAAATGTTTAATTTATGACGTCATTCGAACCGCTGTATTTAGAGGTGCAATAAATTTGCATATTCCGGAGATATCATTCGTACTGCCTGGGAGCACCGCACTCGGCTATCGTATAAAAGCCATGTGGCGAACTTCCTAGTATGAGGTTCTTCCGCGGTGAAATTAACATACCTGTGTGCAGTTGTTTTCTTTTCTGCAACGTTCCGTGCCAACTGATGGAAGATAAGCAATCGACCTTCAAGTATATCTGCTAAAAGCCGCCCTCCGTTTTTTGCATTGTGAATCCACAGCTAAATATCCAAAGAATGATGGGCGACAACAGTACATGTATGTTCCTTTTAAGTTTTTTTTTTCAAGAAAAACCCATTCTGTTACAATAAGTGAACTCTGTTTAATAGAACTATTTTTTTAAAGCAAACTTTATTTTCGAACTGTTGAACCTGTGTAAGGTTCTTTACATTATTTTTACAAGAAGTGCTTATTTGTTGAATGATTTTTTATAGCATTGTGTTTTTAATTGAATTCAATTCTTTGTTTGTTAATGAATAAACTTGAGTTATATTTTAAAACTAGCTATATGTTTATGTTTCACTCCAAGCTTGCAGACCACACTTTGAGAATAATTTTATCAAGGTTAATTTTCAGTTACATTTTTCTTATTTATTGAGGTGATAGTCCACCTTCCCTACTAACCATATCGCCTCTGCACCTAAAAGCTAAAACTTTATTTTACTTGTACATTATCTATTTAAGGTTATGGGCATTTCTGCCCCCAAACCCTAACAAATATTTACACACACACACACACACACAACTTAGCACCTTAGTTAGTTGAACTTACTCATACTCATATCTCTTTACCACATACATACTTTAAAAATTTTTACATCATTTTAAAAAGTGCTTATTTAGTTATTAATCCTAACAAAACAACATTAATACCCTGTTGATTAAGATAATCAAAATCAGCAAATAGAGCGGAATATGAATTTCTGAGGTAGAAAACATTTTGCCCTAGACCAAAAATTAACTTATTTAACAGGTTTAATTACAACTATTACTGTTGTTGCTAAGCCCCCTGGACTAGAAAATGCAAAACTAGGTCCAACGATTATTACTGTTTCCAAATTCAAAAATTAAGATTAAGGGATTTTAACTTGCTAAACTTGAAATACCAACTGCAGTTTTTATTTTGAAGGAATTCAGTTTTACCTCAAAAGTACTACTGCATTTGTGCTTATTCCAATACAATATAACACTGTAAATTCATCCAAAATCTTAAAATATTTCATTTTCGAAAAAAAATCAAATTATCATTCTTATGCATTAATTGAATTAGTATTTACAAAAAGCAAAATTATGTAGAAAAATTAAAAAAATTTTAGACATTTAACTTCAATGCAGATATATTTATCTTTTACAGTATGTGCAAAATGTATTTGCACCTACAGTTTTACTCTTTTATCCTGTTGAAATGGTAAATATTTAAGATCATGTTCAGTTACAACTCTTATATTCAGCAAATTAAGTAAGCTAAGGAGTTCAAAATTTAAAAATTGGAAGAATTATTGGTTGAAAATGCAAATTTTAGAATGTATAAAGCTTTGCATACTTATAATTGTTTAAAACAGAAAAGAAAAAAAAAAAAAAAAAAAAAAAAAAAAGGCAGCTTATTTATGGATTCTGATAAATCAGAAATTTAGACGTCTTAGTCTAATGACTTCAACAAAAATCTATAAAAGTAATGATGATAATGTATGATCTCCTAAAGTGAGTTATCTATCCAATTCTATATGAGAGCATATTATTTCCCTTCATTTTGAGGGTAAAAGTTATTGTGACATCAACAAATTTATCGAGAAACACTTTTCTGTTAGATACATAATCAAGAAGCATGATGCCCATGGAATTACAACCAATAATACACCCTGATCAAATCATTCCAAAGGGTTAAAAAGAAGAAAGAGATTGTCGAAGCATTGTTGCATAACAGAAAAACTCCATGTAGAGTGCTAAATCATGTGCTGAAATCATTGCTAATTGACGAGAATTGCTCTTTTACTATAATGCACATAGATGATACTGCTGATTTTTGGGAAAAATGTAATATTTACTGGGGAGAGCAAATTCAACCTTTTTGGCTCAGATGACCATAACACAATTTGGCATCACTCTAATAAGGAAATGAAACCAAAGAACATTTCATCTATAGTTAAATATGATGGAGGTTGTGCAATTCTGAAGGGGGTGCATTTCATATTTTGGAGTTGGTAACTTACACTTTATTAATGGAAATATGAATGCAAGCCAGTATATTGACAATTTGCATTATAATTTACGGCATAGTACCCTAAAGTCAGGTATTGAAATCATTTATTTCCTACAGCATTGGTCACCAAATGGTGGACCACGGTCCGACCGCTGGCAAGTTTTGTACGGACCGTGATGAAATTGTGTATTTTCAGAAAATAATGTTTCATTCTACAACCCTCTTACACTTCCCCCACCAACACAGCTATCACTTTGACCTTGAGCTATGAAAAACACCTGCTCTCTCCTCTCTCTTACTCATTTAGTCTGGTCTTGCACTTGTCATCAGTGCACACATAGTGTTTATTTTTATTAATTTCATTCTTATTCAGAGCTCTTGTTAACGTTCAATTTGTTTGTTGCAATGATTTGATTCACATTACGATGGAAAAGAAGAAAAGTTGGGTCGGAAAACAGACAGTTTCTACCAGAATGGACTGACTTATATTGCTTCATGCTGCCAAACTGAGTTTGAGCAGTACCTGTTTGTATTCTATGTCAGCCAACTGTAGCTATAATTAAAAGTTTCAATATTAAATGTCCTTATGAGACTAAACACAAAACAATTGGTAAAAAATACCCGATTGGAAGTATCCTCAAGAAAAGTAAAATTCAGAGTTTATGTTCTAATTACTTAACATTAGTAAAAATCATGAACTGATCTATGACTGAACAAGAAAAATGAAGCTTCTTTAAGTATTTCTTGGACTCTAGCCAAACATATGAAGCCATATACTGATGCACATATCGTAAAAGAGTGCATGTTGGATGCTGGAAATGCATTATTTGAGAATAAAAAGGATATTGTTGACACTATTTGACATATTCCAATATCTGCTTCTTCAACCACAAGGAATACACAAGTTTTGGCAGAAGAAAACTACAAACTTTGAAACAAACTTTAATTGCCACTGACTGCTATGCTTTGGATGAATCTTGCGCCATTACAGACACAGCACAGCTGATTATTTTTGTGTACTACCCCGACAGAACCTGTGAACAGTTTTTTGAAGAACTAATGACTATTTTGCCTTTGTCAGGAACCACTACAGGAGAGGATTTGTACAAGGCTGTTACAGAATACTTTAAAATAATTTTCTTGTATTCTAAATATAATAAAAAACTTGATTTGATATTTATGCACTTCATTTCACTGGTATCCATTGAGTTTTGCACATAAGATAACAACCGATACCAAACAAAAGTTTTACTAAGCAGAGAAAGTAGCCTAGGTAAACAGTTAGTTGGTAACATGGTGGAAGGGGTGATAGAAGGAGTTGGGGGGGGGGGGATAGCTAAAGTTTTTTGAACAGCGAAAGTTTGACAATGTTTTGAAACGAACCTACAGGAAAAATAATTGGTGACCACTGTTCTACAGGATAATGATCGTAAGCATACTGTTCATATACTCAAGAATGACTGCTGATCAATGATAAAAGAAGATCAATACCTTTTCAGTCTCCTGATATTAATATTATCAAATATTTATGACACATTCTTAATGTATCTAGTTATTTAATAAAGAGAAGGCACTAAGAAGCTATTACTGATGTCAATAGATTACATACAAAATAGTAATAATTTGTGTAAGCAACTGAAAACTATAAGTGTGCAAATACTCATTGTTCTTACTAATTAAATAAAGTTAAAAAATTATTACTAATTCTGATATTAGTAAAATATTTCACAGTTTTTCTTTAGTAAATGTTTTTATGAAGATTAAAAAATCTTTTTTGTTGTTTAATTTTTCCACGCATTTTATTTCCTTGCAAGAACATTGGAAATTCATTATGTGCAAACACTTTTCACACTCACTGCATCATTTAATATAATTTTATAAAATTTATGTAAAAAGGACATGGACATTTGAGTATGACATTTAATAAATACAGGTGAATATATTTAATTAAATGCAGTATTAATATGAAAAAAAAAGTTTGGTTGAGAACATTATGGTCACTTTTTTGTTACATGAGGGCTAATTAGACCGGGACCTACAGCAAAAAGCTTATTCCAAATGGCTTCAAGCATCTATGCCAATAGAGGGAATCCAATTTTAAAAAAAAGTATAGCATGATTTATTTCACATCTCTATAATAATAATAATAAACAGTAAGAGCTATTTGAAAAATTTTATATATTTAGCAATTACAATAAATAAATAAATATTCAGTAATTTTATTATATATAAATATATATAAATATATATAAAATAGGTTTATTGGAAAGTCTAATGAAGGAAATTTAGTGGGAAAATAAATACTTGGTAACAGGATGGAAAAGGATTGCACATTTCATAACTAGAGTGTCTAATATGTGCATGACCTCCAATTGAGAAATTTTCTGAAATAGTGGAAATAATATCCCCAAGGAGGAAGCTTAGCAGAGAAACTAGAGAGCAACAATTGCTTAGTAAAAATTTTCTCTATATTTTTGTAACAATCAGATGCAAGATGGTTTTTTAAATAGTGTAACTACAGATTTTCTTTGGTTGTGTGGCTCCCCTTTCAATTGGCGACACCAGTCTAATTCTGCACATCATATTACATGTCTCACCAGTGCAGTCATATGACAAAGGAGTTAGCCTGAGGGTGAGTTCCTCCCTTTTCTCTAAGCTATGCATAAATTTGAAATGAAGATACAAACTTGTTTTAAAGTGCTAGCCTTCAATTCTGCTTAAATATTTGAGAAAGGAAATGTGAGCTCATATGCTATTATTTTATTTTTTCTGGATCATTTCAACGCATGAAATGACAAACATGGTTTTACATATTATATTATCCAGAGTTATATGCACACTACACATGGTTGACAACTAAAGACTAAACTGCAAATCTACAAAGCCTGGGCAGGTGCAAGAGATGTGCTTTGCTGCCTACTGCATATAGCATTCACTAACCATCCTCTAGATCTTTTAAACCAAAATACGAGTTTTTAACACTCTAGATGAGACTTGAACTAATGTAACAAAATATCTTACAGCAATTTAGCCTAAACTAACATATCAGAGTCAATGCATCAGGAATGTCCTTTAAGAATATAAAAAGGTTCAGAGAATAAATAGCCTTTAATATTCCTATGTCTACAATAACAAAGAATTACATGCTACTTCAGCAGAGAGAAAAGTGAAGCAACAGAAAATGTCATTGAAATTAGAACCATTAAGCACGTAATTTTTTTAACCTAGACATATAACTTCAATTTTATCAGGCTTATTTGTAAAGATGCAAAATAATAAAAATATTCCATTAATCAATCAATATAGCTTTGTTTTATAATCAATTTTACATATTAAGGTAAATTCAGTTTCCGCTCCCCCCTCCCCCCCCATGATTCAAATACTTGCACTCTCAAACAAAATATTAAAACCAAGAATCGCAAAAATTTACATCTGATTACATTCTTAAATATAGCTTTTGTCATGTGGATGGAAACCTTTTGTCAACTGAGTATTGTAATTTGTATTATCTCAATTAGGGTGTACATGTGATGTTCAACGTGTTTCATACAAATATGAAAACATTTAAAATAAAAAGAAACATATTTCTTTACACAATTTAGTTTAAATCATGGAATACAAACTAAATCAAAGTTTTAAAAATCTATTGAACTGTCCCAAGCAAGTTACACTTCCGTAACACACAAACAATCAGCAAATTTCTTCACACATATCAAGACATGTATTAAGAAGGGGAAAAATAAATAATTTAAAATTAGACGAGGAAAAATTATGCCAAAAAATAAAAGAAACTTGTAATTTGCAAAATTAGTTTAAAGCAATCACCTGCTTCCTTCAAATTTAGAAAGAAATAATGGCACAGGATCACGACACTCTGGGATGAAAACAATGAATGAGAGTGGCTCAGGAGAAGTCGAAAGCAATCTCTAAAAATAAAAAATAAAGAATTTAGCACATTTCATTCAAAATTTCAATGATATAAAATAACAGTAGACAGAGAGCATTACCTCAAATTGATTTATGGTGTTATCTAACAGCTCCTCACAATATGGAGGGTTAGCTTCAAAGGATCCACTAACAGGATAGAAATTCATAAAGGGTCTGTGGAATAGTAAATATAAAACCATTAAGTAATAATAATTGTGAAGTACAATCTATCTCTAATCTTACAACAATAATCATATAACCTTTAGCTATGGGGCCATTTTTCCAATTCCCTCTTTAGAACGAGAAATTTCATACCCCCTTTGTAAGAACGGCCATTAAGGGGAGGGGAGTTATATGTGTGTGTGTATATATATATATATATATATATATATATATATATATATATATACATATACATATACACACACACACACATATATATACATATATATTCATTCTTGGGATACATGCATCCCACCCCATAAGGAAAAGGTTAATAGGAGATGAACACAAAAATAAAAGTAATATTAAAATTATAACCATGAACATAGCATGTAGTTTAAACATTTCAGATTTTGCACAGGCATAGATTGAATACAAAATTATTTGATTAAACTACCAATGAAATTCAACTTGAAAAATATTCTGTAAAGTCTTGATAAAATACCTCGATTATTTATTTTATTAAATCTTTGTTTCACAAACTTTTAATATAAAAAAAAGAGATATAAAAAGGGGCAATGGTCACATTTATTTTGGGAAAGAAGAGCACTTTTGTGCATTTTTTAAGCACATCTACAGTCAAAATTAAGTGCATACACATACATACATGACGGTATGTGAATATGCAAATATAATCATTTATATTTTCTAATAAAGAGTTAACAACATTATAACATTATAGTGGAATGTTATGTTTTACTGCATAATTGATTGGTAAAATTCTGTAAAAAAACGAACATCTGATTAATTTTTATCAAGCAAACTATTTAGATAACCAACCTAGAAAAAAGGCAAAAAAGTAATGTTAATATATACAATGTAACTTCTGTATGGCGACCAGTAATAGTTCTGAGAGGGGGGGGGGGGGGGCTGTTTTGAGGGGTAGCTGTTAAAAAGAGGTTTCTTCCATAACATTGGAGCCTTGAATTGGTTCTGAAAAAAATATGGCTGTTTAGACGGGGTGGCCAGCTAGAGGAGTTTCACTGTGTGTGTGTGTATGTACAGTGTGTAACAAAATTATAAGACCACCCAAAATATCACTCATTTTAATATTACACTGCATAAAATGAATAATTTTAAAATTTGAAGCAAATGAAAAAAGTTATATTTTCTCAAATAAATCACTTAAAGGAAAAAAAATTGAGTTAATTTCACACAGCTAATGATTTTTTGAAATCTCGGTGTAACAGAAATATAAGACCACTTATTTTTATATTTAAAATCGTTTGCGTTTTTAAAACTACTTTATTTTTTCTTTCAAAGTCGTAGATAAACTGTAACTTTACATCACAAAAAAAGTCCAAAAGATAATATTGTAAAAGAAAATAGAATTTAATTTGTTTGTTTTTATGAGTAAATTCACAATGCCGCGTGGAAGAGAATTATCTGAACTAGAAGTTCGAAAAATTTGGTTTTATAAGGGCTCTGGAAAATCGGAACGTGAAATAAGTAAGATACTTAAACGTTCTAAAACTGCTATTCATAACGTTTTAAGTAAAAGAGATTTTTATGGAAAATATAAAAGATCTGGCAGAAAGAGTAAATTATCAGCTTGCGATAATAGACGAATTTTCAAGCTTGCAACGAAACAGAACTTGTCTACTCGTAAAATCACACAGCAGACAAGTAAAACTATTTCACATATGACAGTCTGGCGCACTTTAAGATTCAAATGTTGCTGCTCTTCGGAAATTAAAAAGAAAACCAAGACTGTTAAAGCATCATAAAGAAGGAAGCCTGCAGTGGGCAAAGGAAGTCATGACCTGAGATGCTGCTTGGAAAAATATTATTTTTTCCGACGAAAAAAAAATTTAATTTGGATGGCCCGGGCGGTAATATTTCCAACTGACATGATTTACGAACAGAACCTCGGGTTTTCTTCAGTAGACAGATGGGTGGTGGTTCTGTGATGGTGTGGGGAGCTTTTGCATATGATGGGAAATGTGATCTGCAGCGAGTTCTTGGAAAAATGGACTCCATTTGTTATCAACAACTGCTTTACCAACACCTTATACCTTTTGGCCCATTTTTAGGAGGATCAAACTGGAAATTTCAACTGGAAATTCAAGACAATGTGCCATGCCATGTGCCTAAATCAACTAAAAACTGGTTTCAAAAAGAAAAAATCGAGGTCTTAAACTGGCTAAACCTTAGTCCAGACCTGAATCCCACAGAAAATTTGTGGGGTCATTTGGCTCGTCAAGTGTATGCAAATAACCGTCAGTATGATTCTGTGTATGAATTGGAACTAGCTATCATGGATGAATGGGACAAAATTCCCAAATATTTGCTCGAAAACCTAATTAATTCAATGAAAAATCGAGTATTTGAAGTTACTCAGAAAAATGGTGGATCAACATCATATTAGTTTTATTTAAAAAATTTGTTTTAACTAGTGGTCTTATAATTTTGTTACAGATATTTGATTGGAAAAATTTGATATTGTTGATAAAATAATTAGTGTATTTAAATATCTCTTAAAAATAATATACATATATTTTATATTTCATTTATTAACATCAAACTAATTTAATTTAAAAAAAATTATACTATTTACAGTAAAAATCACAAAATCCACAGTGGTCTTATAATTTTGTTACACACTGTATGTATGTATGTATAATATACAGTGGTACCTCGACTTACAAGTTTAATTCGTTCCATGACTTAGCTCGTAACTCGAATCAATTTTCCACATTGAAATGAATGGAAATGCCATTAATTCGTTCCGGGCTCCCCCTAAACACCGCAATTTTTTTTGTTACATGTTTTTAAATAAGAAAAACGTGCTTATAAACGACGAACATTGTATAAAAATGCAATACAATAGAATGTACTGCAATAAATTTGTTTTATTAAGTGTAATGTACAACATTTACCTTGGAGATCAGACTTGAAGATGCTGATGGAAGAGGAGGAGAAAGGTTGAACTGAAAAATTAAATCTTATTCATTGATTTTTGACCCCACTTTCCTGACTTTCGCTTTTATGACCGGCTGCTCTCTTAAAGTGAACATGTGACACACGGAAGCTGGGCGATTGTTGCATTGTTCACTGTGGCTGTAATGTCCAGATTCTTCTTTCTGAGAATCCAAAGAATGTTTTCTCAGAATCCAATCTTTCGGTTTAAGACTGGATAGTAGTCTCAGAATAATATTATACAATTGTATAATAATTGTTCATAAAGTTGTAATTATTATATGCTTCTTGTGTTCATTACGTGCTCATTTGATGAGCACGTAACATGGCGTTCGCTGATCAAACTAGCGGTGGGATATCTGAAGCTTGCTCGTAACCCGAATTTTAGCTCGTAACTCGAGGCAAAAAATCTACCGAGAGAATGCTTGTATCTCGAAAAACTCGTAAGTCGAGGTACCACTGTATATATATATATATATATATATATATATATATATATATATATATATATATATAATGTCTTAAAAATGGAAAATTATTTTTTAATCATACTAAATAATCATACTTGAAACAAACCAATACATCAAAATATTTAATTGATATTTTACTTGTCATATTCTATTTATTAATCCTAGCAGAAAACAGTAAAACATCTTTTGATATGAGCATTAAACCAACAATTCATTAATCTATACAGATTCCCACTCATAGCAGACCAAAACAAGTATTTTTAAAGTGACCATTTTTCAAAACATAAAATCACTTTATAAGTTTTATATAGAATTTGAAAATTAAAAAATCATTGTTTAAAAAGTTCTTTTATTAAATATTTAAATAAAGTTTCTAGTTATGTTTACTCGCATAATATATACAGTATAAAGTACTACTAATGGGGAAAAAAAAAAATCCACATTCAGGATGAAAAAAGAAACAAAATTTTAAAAATTGCTGCTTAGGTTTGAATATTCTTATTTTACTGAAATATCCCTAAAATCTTATTTTTAATAAAGGGTAAAATAAAGGAAAGCTGTTTTAAAGGTGAGAATGAGTATTTTTTTCCACTACTTGGATATCAATGAAACAATACAATTAACCAAACCAATTTCTAAATTATTGTCATAATTCATTAGGTGATAAAGGCATATGAGCAAGGACAACACACTTAGCTCTGAAGGAGCATTGGCTGAAACAGAATAAAAATATTATTATCCAAGTGTTTTACTTGCACCAATTCATCGATTATGCATTTATCCTACATTACATTTGCCTTTAATTGAAAAAACCCTGTTCATGAAATATTTTTTTTTTCATTCATTACAAGAGAGCATTCAATTATAGTTTTGACTTAATGACATGCCAAACTGATGTACTATACAAGAAAACATTTTCTGGGAAAAATTTCAAGACAAAACTTTAGTTTGAGTACAAGGAATCAAAGAGAAAATATTACATTTTGTGGCCTACAGTATTTTACTTTAAAATGGCAACATGTTGAGTTTTTAAAAATTTACAGATATTCATTGGAAAAAAAAAAAAAAAAAAAACACCTAGATGGATTTACCACTGCAATCTTTAAAGAATTATTTTCTTTAAGGTAAAATTTTTATATTATGCCATCTTAATTTTAGAGGAAAGATGACAAAATTTAGTCCATTGCAAAATAAGTATAATAAATGAAATTTCTAGGTACCATTAAAATCTTAATTTAAAATTAATAAACACATCAAAGCATCAGACTTCATACAATGTTTAAATATTCATGGAATTTGTAATAAGGCAAAATACATAAGATAAATTAAGACAAATATCTTACCCACGAGAGCCAAAATAACTGTCTGTATCAGGAAATGCTGAACAATACTGCCTGAAGTAGCAGTTTAAAGGTGATGCAAAACATTCATAAGTTACACCAAACTGTTTATGAAGACAATCAAAGACAGCAACTGGTAATGAACCTTGAATACCATGACCTTCATTATGATTGATGCCAGAAAATGCCTATAAAATCAAATGCATTAGTGTAGTAACACTATCAGAAATTGAGTTAAAATCTAGCACATAAATAAAAGACAAATACCTGATAACGTTTTAGCATACACCAGACTCGAGAGAGAAAATTCTCAAATTTTCGGTCATCAGAACAATTCAAACGATATAAATGTTCCTGTGGTAGGAAAAAAATTCATTATTTAGCATTTAAAGAACAATAAATTTAAGAAAATGACTTGATTTAGACAAGATTTAAAAATCTAAAATATGTTTCAGATAGATATTTTTCTAGAAAAAGAAAAATAAGATTCCATTTGCTATAATTACCTGTTTGACACAGTGGTGGTGGTGGGGAAACTTTACGGGGAAAATCATGTGAAAAATGGTTAAATTAGTTTCTTACAATGTGAATTGTTGTTTATGACTCAATGAAGTTTTATGAAGGAGTAAATAAATATCCAATGCAATTTGCTGTCTTTCATAATTCTCCATTCATAAATACATTTCTCTAAAACATGAATAACTTTCCTGGAATTATGCACAATCACATCAAATGGATGCAGACAGATACAAACATCTGTAAAACATGCATTGCTTGTAACATCTCAATATACTCAGGCTGAGAGGGAGAATCTCTGTCAGAAAAAGTATAGTAAAACCGTGTTTATCTGGACTAACTGGGACCTTAGGCAATCCGGACAATCGAAAATCCGGATAATATGGGTAATAAGCAAGACAAAATCTTTAATTAAGCAGACTTACCATTTATCATGACAAAAAAACTATATTTTGTAACAAAATTACATAGTATTATTTACAAGACATTGAAAAATATAATAACTTTTCACATCATTTATTAACAAAGAATTGGTAGTCTAGTAAAGCTTTCTTAAACTAAACAAAAAACATTTTATTACTATAATTTATTGTACAATCTATGCAGGAACTACTAAATTGAATCAAACTAAAAATGAATATTTGGCGTACTTGTAGTTACATTCTTACTAATATAGTTAAAAATTATTTAATGTTCACATTAGATAATAATTTCACATTAGAATATAATGTCTACAAATCTGATCTGGATTATCCAGATCAATGAGGGCCGGATAAACAAGGTTTTACTGTAATCAATGCATTGTCAAAGATGCCTATGGTAAAGAAATTCACAAAACAAATTTTTAAAAAGGAGCAGAATGTAGCAAGTGGTTAAGGAGAAAAAAGGGTATTTTAAACTATGTAGCAACATTAAGGCAATCTGCTTTGGCTGTATGAAACCAATTTAATACAAACAATGACTCTGATCTGTCACATCTGGACCCTATTCAATCTTTAGCACGTCTGTGTAGCTTTTTTCAAAAGATGCAATTTGGTACAGATCTACAACCCTCACATTTTCATACTTTTAACAAAGTTCTGGAAGGAAAAAGTACTGTGCAGACCCAATACACCATCGGAGTGAGGCGGCCATCTTGGAGACCTTTGGAAAGCAAAACTAAGAAACCCTATGGAGATTAACACGGCCACTATTTTGCGGAGACTTTTATTCGAAATCTATTCATACTTGGCGGAATCCCTACTATGTAAACCTTTAAATATTGAAGATCTATGATTTTTGAAAAGATTACGCCCGGAAATGCTGTTTCTAACGAGAAAAACAATAAATATTATTCAGTTTCAAATGCTGCTATGCCAAAATCTGCCAAGAGGACGATATCCGTATTCAAATAGAATATTATGATAACCCTTGTATGATAACCTTGTATATCAAAACTGTACGAAAAAGATGCCAAATCATTTTGGGATTGTTAGAAAAGTAAGTTTTCTTGTGAGAGCGACGAGCTGTGTGTCTACATAAGATATTGGTACTTTTTTTGTGCAAAAATTTCAACTTAATCAAACGAGAGGATTGAGATGCTCTTAAGCCTTCTCAATTACATACGTTCTATTACGACTTGTCTGGATTAATAAAAGCTTGTGTTCATGCGTCAATGAAAAATTAAAACTTACCATATTGTGTTTAATTTTGTTGCTGATTCTTTTTTCTCAAATCTTAGTTTGCATTTTTAAAAACTCAACATGCTCTGCTAGATATCAGTAAGTATTTAGCGATATTTATAAATTTGACTTTTTTGATTTGAAGCATTTTAAATTCTCCCACTCACGATAACTTTCGAAGAACTTTCCTGAAGGTATTCGAAATCAATAAATAATCATTTAATTAAGTGTGAAATGTGACATTTATATACTATAGGTCATAATTTAAAAAATAATTAAAATGCTTTAATGCATAAAATGTAAATGTTTGTTTTTATTAACTGCTTATGTAATTTGTCTCTCATACCTAGCTAGCTGGTGTTACAATTTTCAAATAGATTGAATTACATCTGTTTTTAAGTGTTACGTCTTGCTGGCTGATGAATTAAAAATGTATCTATATATATAAAACAGTTCCGTAACTGACTCACTGACTGACATACAACGCACACACCAAACCGCTGGACCTAAGGGGCTGAAATTTTGCATGGCGATTCTTCTTATGGTGCAGGGGTGCACTAAGAGAGATTTTTGAAAAATTCTTCTTAGATTTTTTTAAATTAAATTTTTAAGCTGTTTTAGTAACTTTTTTTAAGTTTGCATTTAAAATAATAATTCAAGGGTTATAAAATTTATATCACAAGAAAGAGCGTAAAAATTTCTTTAAAATGAAATCTTTTTCGAATCTTTACCTCCATTTTCTGATTTTAGGTGAATTTTTAAAGATTAATTTTTAGAATTTAATTTATTAAAGGCCGATCACGTGATTTCTTTTATCGTACTTTAAATTTGCGCATAACAACTAAATAGACAAAAAAATGTGTTTTTTTTCTTGCTAATGCGGCAGACGATTGGACATTACTTTGTCTATAAAAATATCCCTTACGATTTATATATATATATTTTTTCTTTCTACATCAATTGTATACATTGATTGTCGCATTTATTATAAATATATATATATATATATATATAGGCATTAATTGCATACATTGACCGTTGTATTTAATTTGTATGTACTCCGTAGCGAAGTGCGGGTTTTCAGCTAGTATATATATATATATATATTGAGATAATCCACAGGATTCTTGAAATCTAACTATCAAGATATAAATGCATTGTTTATATTATTTTTGTATTTGCTATCATGAAAATTCTTTAATTGTAAAATTTTAATATTTCTTCAGTTTAATACTGGATAATTTCATGTGGGATATTTTATCAATAAAACACTCTTTATACAGAAGTAATTTATTCAGTTTTTACCCCTAGATACTATTTCCTGTAGTAGTTAGATGAGGTTATAAATTGTTAATGATAAAATTTCACCCATGACTCACCCAGTTACTCTCGTCTACAAAGAATTACAATAAATTTATAAATTAATTATGAACACAAAACAGAATTACTTAGACGTCTTACAATATGATGTGTACTAATACACAGGATTAAGTATCAAATTTATTACTGATCATCGAAAAATAAATTTTAATTTTTACAAATTTATATTGGAGGTCTGAAATAAGTGAGATGGAATTTGAGAGGAATAAAATGATAGCAAATAATCTGTTAATACCAATGATTAAAATTGTAAAAATTATAAGTTTTAAATAATATAAATTTAATGGTTAATTTTAAAATATATTTTATTCATGTAGTCGTCAGAAATATATGACACTGACTGAAAATTATTTTTTATAAACATAGATTTTCAAAGGTAATTGCAGTATGTTAAAAATCCAGAACTGTTTAGAAAATTTAAAGCATTTTGATGAAGTTCTTGACTTTTTAGATATCAGTTGGAAGTCAATTCAAACTTTTGAAAATTGGATAATTATCGATATAAAACTTAAAAAGTTAATTTTATACACAACACAGAATTACCAGAAAATAGTAAAGAAATATTGATTCAGTTCAGCCCACTTTTTTCTTTACAATAAAACATTCAATGAGAAATGGAAAAAATAGTTGCTATGCTTTTACTAATTCTGATGACTGCAGTCAACAGCAAAACAGAGCTTGTTTAAATAAAGTGAGAGGTAACAAATTCAGTTTTGTAGCGAACGTAAACTAGTTTTACAATAAATTGTATTTAGTTTTTGTGGAAATATAAAATACTTTTGAAACAAATACTTTGGTTGTACGATAATACTTCTAGATACATGTTGCATAAAAAAATGATAAATACATTATTAAAATGAAATACTTTCAATAATCGTGACGGGAGAATTCTAATCCAGAAACACAAATAACCTATGAAAATTATAGCTTCCGCCCGTTCATTGCCTAGCGATATATTGATTGTCAAAACAGAGACAAATTTGAGATGTATAAAAGCATTCGCACTTGGCGACAAACAGCCAACTTTGTGCCAAATGTTTGCGCACAAAGCGTAAAACAGCCGATTTCCAAAGAAACCTTTAAATTTTCTTTAAATATTGTGTTTAGAACAAAGTTAATTGTATTTTTAAAATTAAGTTGATGTTCTTCGGTATACATTTCAAGAGGTTTCACGAGTTTAAAAATATTGGCTTTGAAGCAAAAAAACCGTCGAAACTTTCCTATGGACGTTAACACGGGAACAGTTAGTTCTGCTCTCCAAAGCTGAAAATGGCGTTGCACTCTGATGGTGTATTTGAGGATAGTATTCAATTCCATTAAGAGAGATTATATGCTTGGGTTTTCAGATAAGTAAAATGGACCATTGGGCAGCCTAAATAAATTGTTGGTTAACGAATAAAAGATTTTCCCCAGAGCCAATAGTTGGCTGAAATAATTAACAGTGTTTTGAGTAATATTGTTATCACAGGGTGCCAACAAGATCAGAGTAAAAAAATAAATAAATAAATAAAATAAAAATTTAAAAACTACAGTAATATTAATACAAAATTAAATACCTAGAATATCGGCAGCATAAATTGAAGAGGAAAATTTTCAAAAGCATTTACTACAATTTAATAAAAGCTAAGATAAAAATTTATGTAATCTACATGGCAGTTTTCATAATTGCTAATTAATTTTTTTAAATGTAAGAAATTAAAGTAAGCCAAAGAAAGAGAGATTTAAAAAGGTGAAAACGGGCAAAATAAAAAAATGCATAACTCCGAGTTCGTGCAAGTCGAGGTATTACTCTATATTGAAACTGACTGCTGCTGCTCACTTTAAAATCGCTATAATTTCCTTTCAAATGACCTTACAGAAAAAAATAAAAAATAAAAACAAATTCAGATACAGAAATTTACATTCTTTAAGAAACAGTTGGGAGTTTAAATCAAAATCAATGTAGTTGGATACCTTAAAAACTATTTCTTCAAAAAAGGGGAAAAAAATACTTACTAGTTTCTGGAAAAATATATTGTTGATTCTCACAACATCACTTTTGAATCGCAACTGCGTATGTTCTTTGTCAGAATGAAGTTGGATTGCAGGAAGGTGAGGTGATGAAACAGCGAATTGCACAGGATAACAAAATACTTTCTTATGAATGCTAACTTGCAATGGACTGGTAATTTCTAGGTAAGAGAACATATATGAACTGAGTACTAGAGCAAAAGGAACCAATGATTACTATAAAAATGCTTATTTAGGTAAAAAAAATGCATGAACGAACACACACACACACACATGCAAGGGTTCCCTATTGGGCTATTCAAGTATTACATAGGACATTTTGGTCACTTTAGATCCTCTCCCTCTTCTTGTAAATAAAAATAAGCAGATGTCCAACATCAACCCAACCCCCCTTATTTGCTTACATAAGACTTCATAAAACTTTTGTCACTATTTTGCAGGCCAAATGAATTTTTTCAATCATTAAATGTATTATATATTTCTA
Organism: Dolomedes plantarius; assembly: GCA_907164885.2. Classification (NCBI taxonomy): domain Eukaryota; kingdom Metazoa; phylum Arthropoda; class Arachnida; order Araneae; family Dolomedidae; genus Dolomedes; species Dolomedes plantarius. The sequence continues at coordinate 84,184,262 of OU015498.1, forward strand.
AGTAAAAGACTCTAGATATTTAATCATTAGTCATAAATACGTTGAAAAATAAATGAAAACAGTCAAAATTATATCAACATTTTAAAGGTTTAAATTCTTTGAAAGTAAATAGTATAATACAAAAGTAAGTAAATATATAAGTATTGCTGCAATACTGTGAAAGAATCTACCATTTACTTTTTTAACTCCTTAACTGCCACGGGCATATATATATATATGCTTTGTGCAGTTGATGAGTCAACTGCCCCTGGCATATATATACGTTTTTACAAAATACTTGTCACTGTAATTTGAGGATAGCTGTATAACTATACACACTGTTTTGGAATGTGATAATCGACTTAAAACAGTTGTTTGCATGGGACTAGTAAATTTCTTACGAACATGCCAGAGGTACATTTCTGAAAGGGCGAAAGTTGAAAGTGGCTGTTCATCTGAAAGCATTTTTGCATGTCATGCTTTTTTTTTGTTCTTTTGCTCTGTTTTCATACAGTGTTGTGTGATTAAGTCAAGATATTCTCAACATCTTGTATGGATATGTCTGACAGTGAGTTAGATGACTACTTTCCATTATCTTGATCAGATTGATTGGAATACGATATTACATTAGATGAAAAGGCCGATCAGGCACTAGTTTGTTACCCAACAATCCGAAAAAGGCATAAGTATTATAAAACTATTTGTAGTCACATTCTAGACAGGCCAATTCGGAATGCATTTATATTACAAAAGAAACTATTCTAAAATATTGACAATTACGATTTCCACATGAATTTGGTGGAACGAATTATTAAGAAAATTCATGTTACTTGTGTGCCACAACCCACCAGAAGACAGAAATTAGAAGATGACAATCCTTTACAACTTACTGCTAGACACTTCTCAGACATAGTGCTACCAACTTCTATAAATTTATTTTTAAAAAATGACCATCAAGGAAATGTGTAGTTTGCTCCAAGAAGGAAGTTTATTGTGATTCCCACTATCATTGTATTGAATGTGATGTTGGTGTATGTATTCAACCTTGTCCCAAGATATATCACACAACCACTAAGTACTAATTCTTACTTTTTACTATAGTCTGTAATTTAAATTTTGTATTTTTTCATTGTAACAATAAATATTATTTAGATTGAAAACTGTACCTCTGCTTTTCTTCAAATGCACTGTATCGCTAAGCACCTGTGCAGAAACCACTGGGGAGTAAATCACGTAAGATTTCATCAGCAGTTAAGGGGTTAAACTGTCAACCGAGTCTTTCTAACTCATGCTTCAAAATCATCAATTAGATTTGTACTGGGTTGGCTTCCCCCACGCCATCTATTTCTTCTTCATTAAGCCATTCATCATCACCCTAAGCTTGAAGAATACACATTAGCTCATTGGAACTTAGTGCACCTATACGAACTGGACACACTCATGGCTCATTCTTGAAACCTTCAAAAAGTTTGATGTAATATTGATCCGTTGATGTTAGATTGAATTTTCTGCTGTACAAAATGCAAAATAAAACAATGCATGACTCTACTGAAGAAAGTGAATAAAACACAGCATGCTCTCTTACAATTATTGCAAACAGAACTAATTTTTTCTACTGGATGATAGGGGAGTTGGTGTAGTCAGGATGAGCACATTGCAGCACACTCTTGAGTGCATGTTTTCAGGCTTGCATGAGCATGCTCACATACCCCCTTCCCCCTTGTTAGCAAGAATACAAACATGGCTTGAACCTCCCCTCTTCCTGAATGCTTACATATTGCTTGAATGGTATCCCATGCAAATATAAACAAAGCTGCTGCGTAGGCTGGAGGTGTATATATTTGCTTAAATAGGTAATCCACACATATTATATTAGCATCAATGTTTAAATTTCAATTTAGTACCTTAAATCAAAACAAAAAAAATTTAATATCATATGCAATTTAATCTAGAAAAACCAATAGATGTTTCAGAAGAGAATTTTCACTGATACGATTCAGAACTCTTTCAGCGAACCAGTCACCTGAAAATATTGTGAAGTAAATGATGCAGTTTGCGCATCCTTTTGCTGTATCAAATATTTATCATAGAGAGTTTGCATGGTAACATAAAAAAGACAATGACTTTGTAAAAATAAGGGGCACACTGATTATATAAGTATCCATTAATAAAAATTTTATACCTCTAGCACAACAATTCAGAGTGGCGAAAAACTGGAAATAACAATGAAGTAACATGGAACACTCCAAATGAATAAACAAGCAATCTAAAAAATTTTGAGGCGGGTAAAATGGAATGGTAACTGAAAATTTATAAATATAATCTAAAGCAAAGTTTTGGTCAAATTGTACATTCTTTACTTTCTGAGCGTAACGGACAGAAATTAGATTTACCTGAATGGCCGAATGCGAGCAAATTAATGCACATTCTAAATCAATAACATCCTTGTCAGCATACTTTCATACGGCATGTGAAAAACTGTCGATTTGTTAAACAGTTAATTTAACAAAACCGCACTAACAAAACATACTATAGGAAAACCTGCATGAGTAAATAAATCAAGATGAAAGAAAAGCATCAATACATAAACAAATATTTATATGTAAAGCTTAAACTATAAAATTTTAAATACCTTCAATTCCATGTTGTCTCAATATAGCCCAATGCTTATCATGAATTTTTTTAGCATAATCACAAGATAAGTGATATATCTTTGCACATATTGCTTCAACAGATTCCTTAGCAGCTTCAACAAGATGGGGTTGACATTGTTGCTTTAAGTGGGCTAACCTTTCCTAGAAAAGAAAAAAAATTAAGCACTTTTCTCGATATTAAAATAAATCAATGCTACAAATAATAAAAATTTTAGGACACTAAGATAAAACATGAGTTTAAAAAGAGCACCAAGTTCAATTTTAATGATTATAAGAAACATACAGGAGAACAAACTTCAATAAATAAAAGAAAATATCAATGGATATACAAAATTATAAATGGTGGAAGTACACAATAAATTCAGAAGCTCTGGATTTAAAGAGTTAAATATCTACAAAATATTATACTTATGAAATGTGACTGTGAGGCATATTTAATTTTAATTCATACGTTTACATTTCTCAAGCCTGTCAGTTTCATTCATATATATGATATATGCAGTTCACAACTGATTTCACCAATTACTAAAAACATTGCAAACCAAAGATATGTTTAGTATTTTTGGTTTCTAGTGAAATTTAAGTCTCAATTTCTTCTGCATGAAGTGATGGAAAAATCTTAAAACCTTTGCTTCTTCAATCAATACATAAACTATTTAAATTTAATGCTTTAACACACCAGCTTTAGTACATAAATTAAACCACCAGATAAAACTCATAAGAAATATGTTCAGAGTACCTAAACCTTAAAAGCAAAAAGTATAAGTATCAGTAACTTTATAAACGAATGGACTTCAGATATAAATTTTTTAAATATATAATTTTAGCCTCCCTACTTGAGATTAGCTATGCAACCTTGATCATGCTAATTATTTTTTTTAAAAAGTGAACCCATATATTTTATATTTTGAAGATGTGAATGCATCAATTTTACAATATTTATGTAAATCAATACCAAGTAATCATCAAATGTAGCGTTTAGAGTTTTCCTTATCCACTGGAAAGCATCCTCCGCATTCCACTTCACAATTTTTCTACTTTCAGGTGAAATATTCCTACAAAATAATAATAATAATAATAATAATAATAATAATAATAAATATATATATATATATATATATATATATATATATAGATAGATAGAGAGTGTGTTAGTTAAAATATTTAGATTTTATCATATAAAAACATAATACAATACCAAATGCAAAGGTAAAATTTGATGACTTAAAAAATGCACAGGTATATTTGAACCTAAAGACATATCAACGAATTTGAAGTAACTATTTTTAAAAAAAATACTACCTAAGCTTTAGTGTTTTGCTCAGGAATTAACTAGGTAAGTTGTTCATTTCTTATTAATTAAGCCCACTTAAAAGAACCTTTTTAAAAATTATTTTCAATCTTTGCTTCAAATTCAAAGGCAGATATGTTTACCTCATGTAAGAAATAAAAAGAGTTCCTCAATTTTTGCAGTGTTAAGGTTTCTTAAAAAGGTAAGTTTCCATTATTTTCTCTTAGTGAAGAGTCAAAATGTGAGAATAACTTTTGTCTGTATTCTTTAATGTTATCTCAGTTAGAGAAGCAGCAACTTACTTTAAAAGTTAAACTTTGCTGTAAGCAGCATATATGTCAACACAGCATTTACAGGGGAAATTAGCTAGCTTCCTGAACTCTGGTATCATGACTGAAGTATTTTAATTTTAATGTTTTAAAACAGTTTTCCAGAGGTCCAACATCCCGAGCAGCAGCTATAGGATTTTAGTAGGTTGGTTGATTGTTTTGGACAGTGGTAATATTTTTAACATAGGGGCTAGACTGGATCCAACAGCTTAAACTACATGATTTGAAAAACAGTTGGTGCATCACACACAATTTCTTCACACACACACACACAAAAACAAAAAATAAATAAATAAATAAATATCCCCTCCCTTTAGTACTAGTTTTACTATTTCTTCCACCAGTTACAAAATGACCTAATTTAATTAATGATAGAATATTTGGAAAAAAAAATTCATTAGATATGCAATGCAATTTTTGAAAGTACGTTTATCAGCAAAAAATCCCACAAGCAACAACTCATAAGCAAAGTCACATTCTTGCTCTAGCCAAAAATTATACAGGAACTAACCTTTAATAATAATAATAATTAAAAAAAAAAACAGACACTTATCTTGAGGACATTCATCTATAAACACATGATTTGTCAACATCATAACGGGAACATTCAAAGGGTGAATCATAGTTACTCCCTAGGAGTGTATAGGACAGGATCATTCCTGCCTTGGCTGGGATTCCAAACCAGCCCTATGAGGCGTCAGTTTGCATCATTAACCACTAAATATTAGTGGTACAAAATCAAAATGAGAGTAGAAAAAGATCGCCAGAAATTAAATGATTTTTAGAAAAAGAGGATAAATTATAATCTATAGCAGCGGTTCTCAACCTGGGGGGCACGCCCCCCTGGGGAGGCGTAGAAGAATTTCAAGGGAGGTGTGAGTTTAAAAATAAAATAAAAAGTAAAGCTAACTGTAATTTATTGTACTCAATTTTGCGGTCACAATGTAACCGTAGTGTATTTTCGACATATGAACACGAACACAATAATTGCCGCACACGATAGTTGTCGTAGCTACAATGTCAGAAAAACAAAGGACTGTATATCAGGGCATTTGGTAGCATTGCAAAATGAAATTGCAGATTATTTTCCAGATATTACTAGTTCAGAGAACTGGGAGTTAAACTTGACAAGAGATCCTTTTAAAATCAACGTGGATATACTTCCTGATCATATTCAGGAACAGACAATCGACCTAAAATGTGAATCTCAAGCAAACGCAGAATTCGAAAACATGGATGTTGAAAATTTTTGGTTATTCTATTTTCTTGTTTACCCAGAAGTTGCTTTGGAAGCTTTGAGGTTGTTAGTGCAGTTTTCATCCACATATCTCTGTGAATCTGGATTTTCAGCATTAGCATACGTAAAGTCAAAATATAGAGCAAACCTGGACGTTGAAAGTGACCTGAGGTGTGCTTAGTCACAGTTACAACCTAATACACTGCTGGCCACTGTAAATGCAACACCCTGAAGGAAACATGCAAATAACATGAAATTTACAACATGCATTAGCGGAGGTGAGATATGCAAATGATTAGAATTTCAGCGCAGACGCACATCACGCGCGCCTGTGGCGCCACTTCAAAGCGCTATTTAAGACTTGGAGATTTCGACGATTTCAAGTTCGGCAATTGTGTTTTTTTTGTGGTTTTTTCAAAAAAAAAAGATCAATTATACCTCGTCGTAAACAGCGATTATCTTTTGATCAAGTATCCGAGTTCGACAGAGGAAGGATAGTGGCCTACCGAGATTGTGGATTATCTTTCAGGGAAATCGGTAGTCGTGTTGGACGAAACCAAACAACTGTAGTGCGGATATGTGATCGTTGGATGCAGGAGGGTACGACGGACCGGCGTGTTCGATCGCATCCACCTCAGCGCACCACTTCACGTGATGACAGGCAAATTGTGCGCATGGCAGTGACGGATCGCTCAGTCACATTACGAACCATAGCACAGCACATGCAGTCTGTAACGCATCATCCAGTGCCTGCGCGTACCATTCGACGCCGTTTACAGCAGAGTGGTCTGTCCGCAAGACGTCCATTGCTTTGTCTACCCTTGACGCAGAACCACAGACGTCTCCGCCGCCAATGGTGCGATGACAGAAGGATGTGGACGGCAGAATGGAATGAAATTGTCTTTACTGACGAGTCACGCTTCTGTCTGCAACACCACGATGGTCGCATTCGAGTCTGGAGACACCGTGAAGAGAGGATGCTGAACAGCTGCGTTATGCACCGCCACACTGGTCATGCACCGGGTATTATGGTATGGGGCGGTATTGGATATCACTCTCGCACACCTCTAGTACGCATTGCCGGTACTTTAAACAGCCAGCGTTACATCTCCGAGGTGTTGGAGCCAGTTGTCCTTCCTTACCTTCAGGGCTTGCCCACAGCCATATTTCAACAGGATAATGCGCGATCACACGTGGAACGCATTGTCCAACGGTTCTTCGTCAATCGTCAGATTGAATTGCTTCCCTGGCCGCCTCGCTTTCCGGATCTTTCGTCGATAGAAAACATGTGGTCCATGGTTGCTCTACGATTGACCCAGATTCCCTTCCCAGCTGCCACACCAGATCAACTTTGGCAACGTGTGGAAGCTGCTTGTTGTGCTATACCCCAAGAACTCATCCAAAGTCTCTTTGAATCAATGCCGAGGCGTGTGGCAGCGGTGATCTCTAACAATGGAGGCTACTCTGGCTACTGATTTTGGCAGGAACCACACTTCACAGAAGTCTATAAATTTAATCATTTGATACTTGGTCAACATGTTATCTACAAAATAAATTTTGTTGTTATATCTCTTGTCTTTCTTGGTGTTGCAATTTGGGTGGCCAGCAGTGTATTAAAAAACTTGTCAAGGACAAACAGTGCCATCCCTCTCATTAATGTTTTGAAAGTGACTGGTATTACATGCCAACCTCACTTGGATCCTTGAGTGCCTCAAATATATTTGATCTGTATTTAATTCTTTGATTTCATATGTTCTAATAATAATGTGTTCCAAATTAAGATATGAGTAGTAATATTAAATTTTGTGTATGAAATTATCTATTCTATATTTTCATGTAATAACCACATTCAGTTTCAAATTCCGATTGTACTACTTGCATTGGCCACATATGGTGGTGGTGGGGAGGCGTGACCTCACATCAGTGGTCAAAGGGAGGCATAGAGCCTGAAAGGTTGAGAACCCCTGATCTATAGAACACCTATGTAATCCAGTACCATTTACAGCACCTGTTTAAAATAATACGGACATTATATGTTCCCATTCAAAAATTAAGGACTTAGAACTATAAAAAGGTCTCTTTCTCAGGTAACAAACAAAAAAAAGTTCTTTAGGAATTTTACAGATCTTCTGAACCTTAAATTATTTGAATTAAATAGCAATACAACAGAAGAACACAAAAAAAAAAAATAAATAAAGGTGGGAGTATGTACCAAAATGCTAATAAAATAAAATCATACAGCAAAAACTTAACGTTTTAAGACAATACATGTGCAAGAACACATGTTTACACATCTCTTTTAATGCTATTAAAACATGAAGTGAAAAGAAGAAATTTCAAAAATTTCAAGGGCAGCATAGAGTATTATTTTTTTCCTCTTATGGAATTATTCATAGTTATGAGAAAGACACCTTGTAGCTCACAAGTTTTGTTTTTATGAGAGATTAACAATGAATTGCTAGAATGCAGTAATTCCATCTTAACTCTTAGTAAAAGGCATAAAGCAGTTCAATATTTCTTGAAGAAAAGGAGATTCTAAGATTTTTAGATAGTAAGGCTATCTGTTGAACTGGTAGTTAATTTTATTATTTGAAAAAAAAAAGGCACAGTTATTCAGATTTGAACCAAACAGCTTATATATGATCTGGACAATATCTTTATATATATATATTTCTTCTGTCCGTGTGTATGTCACTGAACTCCTCCTAAACGGCTGGACTGATTTTAATGAAATTTTGTGTGTGCGATTAAGTTGATTCGAGAATAATTTAGATTCACAATTTGATCCGATAGAAATTTTTTTTAATTAAATTTACTTATTTATGTGTTGTTGTTGATCTTTGGTTAGTTTAGGCACACAATTGGATCCGGTAGGCAGCGCTGCAATCACGTTTCAGAAATTTTTTTTTCCATGTATTTTAATGATGCATACATATGCATTCAATAATTGGATCCGGCAGGCAGCGCTGCAATCGCATTTCAGAATTTTTTTTTATTTTCATGAATTTTAATACGTGTACTGAATAACAATTACTAGTGTATACACGTGTATTGAATAACAATTAACTTAACCTACAAATTTAAATTGTCAATTTTCATTTGATTCTATGCAACTTATGAAGTATTGAACAGCTCATTGATTAGTCATACTAATAGCCATTTTAATGAAATTTCGTCCACATTCTTGCTAATTTTAAGATAGGTCGAGTTGTGATAACTGTATGCGTGGTGGTGTAAGGTTTTTAAAAAACAATTTTTTAAACACATGTTTTCATCAAAACGGTCCAAACAATTTATAGTTTATTAAAATAATTTTATGATTTTTGGATTTACAACGTTTGAACAGCACAACGTCTGTCGGGTACGCTAGTATGACAATAAAATTCTAACCAAAAAAGTAACCCCACCAAACCTTCCAAGAAAATATGGAAAAATACACCTTTGATGTTTTTATAATTTGTAATAAAAAAAGTTATGACAACTTGCAGAAATGCTTTTGCATCCTGAAAATAGCCTGAGATGGAAATTAGAGGAAAAAAAATATCCAAACATATTAAGATTTCATACAGAGGATAACAAATGGCTTTTATCTGGAAGCGACCATATTTTTTTCAAGACCAATCTCTAATTTTGTGATATTTTCAGGACTTTTAGGATCTATTTTCCAATTTTGGGACATTCACCACTGTTAAACACCCTGCACAAACAAGGGTTCCAGAACAGGTAGTTGCAGAGACTAATATTTCCATCACAAGCAACCAATTAGAAAGGCACACTAGTATCTATACAGAAGAACATAAAGCAATCACTTTTTTAAAGTTTTAATGGATAACATTTCTTCATCCATGCAGAATTTATTAACAAATGAAAGAGAACAAGGAACTCTAATATATCCATCTTCCCATAAAGGCACATCCATATCTATATAGAAAAACATACAGCAATTACTTTTTAAAGTTTTAATGGATAAAATCCCTTCCATGCAGAGTTTATTTGACAAATGAAAGAGAAAAGTTAATATATCCACTTATCTTCTTCTATTTAAACTATAATATTCATTTAATACTTCCTTCCTAGTTTTATGATTCTTTCTCTAATAGGTTAACCCTTCAGCGGGCACGCCAATTTTTGGAACACCAGCAGGCACAAAGTGCAACGTCTCTTTCAACCTTGATTATTCCTTTTTTATTTAAATTGAAAATAATAATTCTGTGTTTTATGACAATATATAAAATGTTGATAATATTCAGATGCATTTATAATTAAAGGCCAAAGAATGCAGATACAATTGCCTTATTTCAAAACTGTCCGGTTTATTGGATCTAAGGACAACTTGCGACTGGATTCCTATTATGTTCAAAAACCTAAAAAACAATGAGATTGTCCATCTTCGTGATATGCCGGATACCGTGTAATAGCTGCACATTGGATCGACTACAACTCCTGCTTTAGTCATATTATAATCCAGTATAATCGTTGGTTTACGATGGTTAAATCATGACTACCAGTGAATGGAAAGGAATACAAGGGTCAGAAAATCAGACCTGCATTAAAAAGGGTGTAGCTATAAGAAGAAACTGCTTAGTACATTCAAATCTTACATGTAAAAACAAACCATTCAAAATTACGAAAATGTTGCACTTTGTACACAGGCGTGTCCACTGAAGGGTTAATATAAATTTATTTTTGCCCTTTCCATCAATAATCAACTGCACAAACCCTTTCCTAATATTAATCCCTTATACCAGCATTTCTCTACCTGGGGGCTACAAACACCCCCCCCCCCCCCAGGAGGTTTGCTATAGAAAGTATAGAGGGTTGCAAAATAACTCATAAATAGTTTGAACTAGTCACTCAGGCAGTTATTTATTAAGTTTTGGTCTGAGAAGTCATGGGGCTTAAAAGATTTAGAGATACTACCTTATACTAATCGTTCAAACTATCTGTGAGAAAGTGGAAAAATGAAGTTCTCTCAACAAGGATAAATGATTGCTCTTGGTAATTTTCTTTAAATTACTGAGATATAAAATAATTAAATGTAATGGTATTGGATTTTAACATTTCAGCTTTATAATGATAAGGAGATAACAAGTAATTGAGGTTGAAACTAGTACATATGATAATGTTACCAATTCAGTTGTTTGAAAATGTTATTTTAACATTACAAACATTCATAAAAATGGTGGCATCTACAAACGGCCTCTGGAAACAATTAATTGAAACAGACTACACAAACATACTTTTATAACATATTTACATACTGATATTCAAAGCACTGAAAAGCTTAACAACAGTATAATTAAAGCAATTAATACCTTGATTCAATCATTTTCTTGGCAGCCTCAGCATACTTAGACAGCTGTTTACGAGCATCACCAGAAAACTTAGGCCTCACAAGTTTGATAGGAATATCATTCATAATTTCTCGAAACATTGACTGGGAAATTTCAGGATAACAATTTGATGGTAGCAAAGGATCACAACCCTTGTCAATTAATTTCCTTTCCATGAACCATCTGTTAAGAGATTCTTTGGGTGCATCTATACCTAATAAAAAATAAATAAACCCTAGCATAACTATTAAAAAAAAATTTTTTTAAGCACAATAAATAATGGATGCAGTAGCTTTCCTTAGAAACATGGTATCATATATTGCATATACTGTGGAACATCTTGTTTGTCAATATTTGGGAATGATGACACCAGATGTCAGTGACACAAACTTATTTGCTCTTTTAGACTTAAACAAGTGACAAATATTGCAAACAGTCATTTAGGACTACATCGAAGTTCACCAGACTTCGCATTTGGCAAAATACTTAGTGGCATAATAACAGGCCTAGCATTTTTCAGGTGCAACTGGACTGAAACAAAGAAATGAATGAATCTCTATTTAAAGCAGCCAAGATGAACATCATTATATTATACATGGCTACATTCTCAATTGTTCTAGAAATGAAAACTTCCAGAATCTGACAACCTTGCCACCTAGGTGAAATCTAATTGTTCTCTGGACACCTAAAAATGTCACCAAAACTTGCCAAATTTGTCAAAATCCTCAAAAATATTGCCTAAAGCTCATATATTGAAATATTAAGCTCAATAACAATAAAAACTATATAACAAAATAAGCCAAAACAAAGAATATTTACAAACGTTTACAAGTATTTACAGCTATTTACATTTCCCCCTCCTTAACCTTTTAACTGTCAAGTCATTTTGATGATTTTGGTAAGGAAAATGTCAAACTTTTTTATTGCAAAAGTCAAATTTAGTACAAAATAAAGTACATAAACTGCCATCTACTGAATAAAGCAAAAATTCACCTCCTGAGATATGGTATAGACCAGCGGTTCCCAACCGGTGGGTCGTGAAAGGGTTACAGGTGGGTCGCGACTCGATCCTAAAACTATCAAAAACCATCGAATAAACCATCAGAAAAGATAAGAAAAATCGAAACTTACTTAAAAACAGCAATTTTACATATTGATAGATTGTGATAACAATTTTCTTAACTGTAATTATATCAAAGCTGTATGAATTTTTTTGCCAGAAAAATTAAAATGGTCTTTGTGTACTTTTATAATTGTAGTTTTTATCTTCACCTAGGAACACTTGTTAGTGAGTATGAAACCACTTGTTGCATATATTGCAAACATATATCTATTATTAAATAAATAACTGTTTTGCTACAAAGTGCTTATATTTTGTCAACCATTTTCAAATCAGAACACAAACTGTTTATCAATAATCAATCTGTATCTTCAAAAAAGCACATTATATATATATATAGGCAATATTTGATGGTAAATTATATATATACACTAGTTGAAAACCAACACTTCACTACGGAGTACATTCAAAGTAAATACAACGGTCAATGTATGCAATTAATGCCAAAAGAAATAAAAATATATTTTTAAAATAATCGTAAGGGATATTTTTATAGACAAAATAATGTCCAATTGTCTGCCGCATTAGAGAGAAAAAATTTTTTTTTCATCTATTTAGTTGTTATGCACGTGACGATAAATTTATTTAATGTACCAGAAAAAGAAATCACGTGATCGGCATTTAATAAATTAAATTCTAAAAATTAATCTTTAAAAATTCACCAAAAATCAGAAAATGGAGATAAAGATTTGAAAAAGATCTCATTTTAAAGGAATTTATAGGATCTTTCTCGTGATATAAATTTTATAACCCTCAAATTATTATTTTAAATGCAAACTTAAAGTTACTAAAACAGCTTAAAAATTTAATTTAAAATATCTAAGAAGAATTTTTCAAAAATCTCTCTTAGTGCACCCCTACACCATAAGAAGAATCGCCATGCAAAATGTCAGCCCTTTAGGTCCAGCGGTTTGGCCTGTGCGTTGTATGTCAGTCAGTCAGTCAGTCAATTACGGAACTATTTTATATATATAGATAAGGAAGGGATACAATACAAATAAGGTTTTTTACTCCACCATGGACCGATGGACCATGGAGGTATTCCAATAAAGAAAGGTGGGTCGCCAGCTGAAAAAGGTTGGGAACCACTGGTATAGACTACTGGTGCTGCCATCTATTGAATAAAGCCCAAATCAACATGTCCCGATAGATTCGGGTTTGACAATAAGATGCAAGGAAAAAAAAATCTACCCCAAATGGGACTCAGCCAGCACATTTTAGAATGCAAGTGCTGTGTCCAAGACTATCTTGGGCACCACAGTTAAAAGGTTAAGGACTGTGCATCCCAGTCAGTGCAATACCCAGAAAGACAGGGAATAGTCAATTAAGTGTTACCTTCTCCATGATTCGTAGCAAGGTGATCATAGTACACTATCTTATGTTCTGAGAACGGTGTCTTTTGGATCCAAACTACGTCTTTTGATGACTGCATATGGTCATTTCCACGATGTCTGCAGCTTGAAGGAGAGTTCATGACAAAGTTTTAGATTCCAAAGCTATACCATGTTGCTTTCCTTGAATACATTAGTGACTGCTTTATGTTGTAATGGGTCTTCATCTTCTCGGATGCTACACTGATCCATTCTCTGGCAGACTGGTGAATGTTTTCTAAACATGCCTGACAATTCTGTAGATACTGTTCAGGTGAAGATGGTACATATAGAGATCTGCCAAAGATTTAGTTTCAGGGCAGATGACGATTTCATCGAAACATCAGTTGTGAAGGTGTAAATCAGTATTCTCATGAATTGCACTTCAGTAAAAAAGTAAGAACAATGACAGCTTTTCATTCCAGTTTTGTTGATTATGTGAGTTGAACAGCAAGAGGGTATTTAGAATGGTGCGGTTGAACCTCTCATCCATGCCATCAGACTGAGGATGTAATGTAGTCTGGGTTTTCTCCATTCCAAGAAGCTATCCCTTGAACACTGCAGAGGTGAAATTCCTCCCTTAATCAGAGGAGGAACTCTAAAGCAATGGGCACAATTCTATAATTACACTTCTGATACTGTGAAAGCATCTTGACTAGAGATGGGATACACTTATAGACATTTGCTAAAATAGTTCATTACAATGAGGATTACTTGTAGCTGGTAACAGTCGGTGGTAAAAGGCAAGGATGTCCAATGCAATTCACTCAAAGGATACTCCCCTGTGTCGCTGCAACATCCCCAGAGTGTGGTCTTCCAGCCTTTTTGCACAGCACGTGTTGCAGGACTTGTACCACTTTTCAATGCTGGTCTTGGACTCACAGATTTGTTCTTGCACCTCCATGCTGAAGTGACTATCAGAAGGACTACTAGGAAGTTGCAGTAGAACTTCTGGGACTTTTGATTGTGGCAAAAGCAGCTGTCGCCTAAAGCTCTTTCCATCTTTATATTCCCATTTCCAGTAGAGGAATCCATTCTGTAATTCAAGAAAGTCCCATATGGCCCAATATCTCTTAGTCGCTGTGTCATACTGCGAGATGTTCTGCTAGCTGGGTCAGCAACCGGCGGCTCCCATGATTTTAACTGGCTTTATATACAGATCTTCCACTGAGACCCTAAACAGCTATTTACAACAATTTTAATAAGAATTTTCAAATACTATTTAAACATCGCAAAAAATATTACCTTCTCTTGAATGGCACATCTCTTGGTACTGCTGCCTTAGTTTTATCCCTAAATGTGCCCTGTATTGTTCAACTTCTGGATGTGGTGGAGGTAAAAGAGAAGGAGAACGTTCCCAAATGACAACATTTGTAGGTACTTCAAGGTCCCAAAAGCCACTGAAAAGATAATAAAATTACGATATCAAATTGACAAGTCAAAATAAATAGCTGAGTGCCAGAAATGATGAATTTCTTTAAACATTATAATAATCCATCTATAATCCTGAGAATGAAGGACAGTCATTTAACAGCACATTTTAAACTCTACTGAATCCTCAGGCTGTATATCTCAGAAATGAATAGGGTTTGATATGCTGATAATTACTGTAGCATGAGGTAAAAGAGTTATGAATAGACTACTATACACATACAGAACAGCTTTGCTTATTGATAAGCATTACAGACATTCCATAATACATCTTGTCAGAGATCTAACAAACAATTAAGTTTACCCCCATTTTAATTTTTACCTTGAACATGTTTTTGTTACAAAAACATTTTAATAGTTAAAATTTCTCCTCCTTCAACACCAAAGTAAAACATTTTTTTAAAAAGTTTAGTGCACTTTTGAGAAACAAATTATACTTAATGTGACTGAAATTTGTAACCAATTTTTTAAGTAGACGTTTTAATTTATAGAGTGTTTATTCAACGGCAGAATTCTATCAAAATGACAATCTTTTTATACTGACATAATTTGTTATAACAAATCTATACTCAAGATGGAAAAAGCACAAGTGGAAAGTACAACAGATAGATTCAGATTAATTTCTCAAATCAATAATAAGACATGCTTTTTATAACTGCACAAACACAACTTTCTGATTTTCACATACCTTAAAGAAAATTTCTTAGCCGGTAGTAAACCATCATCTGATGCCCTTCTTTTATCCCCTACTCGTACAAATGTAGGATTTCCAACTGGTGTCACAGGTGTATGAGGTTCTCCTGCTGTAGGAGACATCTGAATACCCAAGGGATCAGTAGAAGGATCATACTAGGAAAATTATTTTGGAGTTAATGTTTTCAGAAATGCATGCATAAAAAGTAAAACAATACACAGTGCCAGTTAGGCATGTAGAAAATATTCTAAAAAATTTTGCTACACAATAACAGTTATATTTCTGAAATATCAGAAATTTTTTCCAAACAATTTCAATGCATTATTAGCAATTAAATTAAGTTAATGATTATTTGTGTGTTCTTTTTGTGTACATTTAAAATAAATGTGTTTAAACCATGAGTCTCTCCAAGCTAATAAAAACTGAAACATACCCCCCCCCCTACGATAATAGGGTAAACGATAATAGGGTACGACGATAATAGGGTAAAAGTTTTTTTTAAATTATTATTCTTTGGGGGGGGGGGGGGGGGGGCTGGCTGTAGATTTTTAACTATACATTTCCCATATAGCATAAGACACATATTAGCAATAAACCGAAGGAATAATTGAAATTCACAAATACAAATTTTTGTAGAATTTTAAGTAAAAATCATCTAGTATACATTTAAAATCATTTCCCTAAACATTCTCAGTTTTCCTGAACTATATGAATCCAGAATGTAAAATTATAAAACAAAAACTTTTTTCTAGATTCAATAGGTCATTCAATTTTTACAAAACCATATGAACACAGTAATTTTTTTTTAAACTACAGTTTTATAAAAGTCACAAAAAATTGTTGGATTTACAAAAGGGCCAGGGAGTTTGCTAAAGGATAAATTATACAGACAAGCACTTGCAAAAAGATGCATGACCCATGCCCTACAAGAGCCTAGTCAAAACACTATATTTAATATTTCAGAGGTATGTCTTTTTAAAGTCATTTGATTATAACTCTTTGAAAAGACTTAACTCCCCTTAATTGTCTTTTAAATAAGACCACTTCCTAAATGAATAATTGGATTTTACTTGTCCCCTTTTTTTACAATTTATCATATTAGAGCATTATGCTTCCTCAGTACCTCATAAACTATTAACATATTTAACAATAAATTCCAGAAAAACTTAATTCTCTAACAGTTTGGGGAGGGGCAGGGATACAACCTCTAAAGTCATAAATCATTCTAATTTTTAATTTAGAACTACTATTGCTATTAGAAACTACAGAAAAAGAGAAGTAAATGCAATTACATGTCCAAGCCTTGGCATTTCCCAAAGAGATTCATTAGTAACCTTGTTGAAAAAATAAGGTCTGTTCTCTCGTCTACTCCAAAATTTACGCCATCCAGCTTGGAGCAATTCAGGAGGTAAATCATGAACAGGGTCATTAGAGCCATACTGATTTGGAGACATGAGTACACCTTGAGCGCTCTGAGGTGAAGGCACAGAGTTAACATGAGATACGCCTGGCATTTCTGATGGAGCAGAGTTGTGACGGCGAAGGACTGGAGATGGTATTCCTAAAATATTTTAAAGATTAGACATCAAAACAAGAATTCTAAATTTCAAATGAAAAACAATGCAATATTTTTTGCTACACAACTGCTAAATATATCTTTAAAATGTTAACAATACCCATCAATTTCAGACATTCCATATTTCACTTAAAAAATTATGACTGGTATAAAAATTCATTCTTTTTTTAGGAAGAGAAAAAATAAATAGCAAGACCTAAAGCACTGATGAAAATAAGTTAAAAAGTCAAAATGTTACTTAACACACAGTACAGGGAGATGATTAGATAACATTTCAAACATTAAATGTACATGCTTTACATAACTGATTATGCAGAAATCAAATTTTCCATGCTCTTTTGGCTGACCTATACAGGAATGATAAAATAATAGGAGTTTGCATTTAACTTAATTTTAAAATTAAACTATAAACTAAAGAAGTTGCAAATCATTGGAAAAAGAAAAAGTATTATAACACGAGGAAGACAAAACTGAAATTTAGAGAAGATTGACTTTTTAAAAAAATATTTGAAAGAGCATTAGAGAGGTTGAAAATTTTCTAATATTTTTGAGGGTGCTAACAAACATTTTTCTAAGAATTCTTGCAATATATTAAATGAGCTGGCATTTATATGCTTATCAAGGCAAATGAAAATTAAAAAATAACCATAGGGTCGTTTGATAGGCCCATGCAAAAATTTATGAATACAACATTTTTTAAAGTCTTTATTAACTCCTTACCAGTGGCGTCAAAACCCAGTTCAGGCAACCACAATGGGCAATATTTGTAATGCCTGAGAACAGTTTGAGCAGGGGGAGGGGGGGAGTGACTCTTTTCTGTAAAGCCCAAACTGAGTTTGTTTTCCTTTTGAATAGACATTTAATGTGAAAATTTACTATTTTCTCTATAGATGGCAAAATTTGTCCTTCAATTATTTCATTGTTGAGAAAAGTGGGTGTGTTCAGTTATAAAGGTGCAAATTGAGAATGAGTCTTTCACATAATTAGTTCGAATTTGTAATAATTTCTCATTGTGATTTTTAGCAAATTTTATACCATAAAGTTTGTTTTGCAGAGTTTGATTCAGTCTCCAATGAATAGTACCTTTTAGGTTCTTCAGGCTCAGATACCAACATTTCTACTGAAGAATATGAATATATGGAAAGGCATGTAATTCCTTCACAATATATAAATTGACAGGAGGTGGGGAAATAATATGAACTACAGAATTTAAATTGTAGAAAAAATCGTTAATATGGAATATTGAATGGATTGTTGAAATGAACAAATGTTGACGTTCAGTTACCAGGGCCAGGGCATCCTAGTATAAACTTGCTGCGACTTACAGGTTGTCACTTTCCTTAACACATTCCACCAATGGAGGAAAAGACTATCAAACCAGACAGTGTTTTGTGTGCTGCTCTAAAAAAGATGAAAAAGGAAAGAAAATACAACGCGAGACACAAGTTTGTTGTAAAGAGTGTGATGTGGTCTTGTGTGCAGTGCCATGTTGTATATATCATACTGTAAAGGATTGGTGAAATTCGCATATTCAAAAAATCATGTTGTATTGTTTAATATTAGTTTATAATATTTAGCTTTAGTTTGATGCATTTTACTGAAATATATGCCACAGTTAAGGGGGTAAAATAATTCTACATAATCTCCAAAGGTCAATGCACTTGGTCTAATGATTTTCAAGTTTTTCCATCCCTCCATAAAGTAAGAATTAAAATTGTCTAACAATGCAAAACAAATTTTTGTTACACTAATCACTTTGGAATTTCATGCAAATTTCTGTCCAGCAAGAATTTTTTCCATATTTGGGAACATGTACTGGTCCTAGGAGGCCAAATCTAGAGAATACAGAGGATCAAGAACAATTTTGTAGCAAAATTCTAACAGTTTCTCACTGCAATTGCAGATGAATAACCTGAAGCATTGTCATGATAGGATATGTTACTTTTATTTATTTATTTATTTTTTATTTATTTTTTTTTTTGGGGGGGGGGGGGGGGGGGGCTAACAATAACTGTTTTGTCTTAATTATGCTATTTAAGTGATCCTGTAAGTAAACTGATGGAAGAGCAACTTTTGGACTCTAAATTGGAATAACAGATTAAAAATTTAAAAAGAAATCATGGAGTTTAACCCTTAGACCGTTACGAACGCACTCAGCGCGTTCATCAGAGTCTTTCCCCCAGCGTTACGAACGTGCTGGATGCGTCCATCTGGATATTCCAATTTTTGCGTGTTACAAATGCATTTAACGTATTCTAAATCGATTTTTTCATTCATCAATAGGTGACAGCATTTTAAAGGCATTCGAATACCATTACTCCTGATAAGAAGTAAAATTTTAGGTGATTATTTTTAGAATACATGCAGTATAAACTGGCGGGAATTTTTGGCTTTCGAAAGGAACTGACATTTCAAGTGATTCCGAGAGTGATATTCAGATTTATTCAATGACAAAAGTGATGAAAAGACAATAGTGGACTAAGTAATGAATAGACTATATGGTATAAAGACAGTGAAGTGAGTTTATGCATATCACCTTGCTTTATAATATATACCATAATTTAAGAAATTTATAAAACAAAAAATCTGTACATTATATAATTATATATATGTATTCTTAACAATCTTATGTTTCACTTACTTTGTACTATTTATTTCGATTTAAATAAATTAACTGTATAGAACTCGCGTTTTTTATTGTCCCTTCAAAACGAGCTGCCAAAAAAATAACCCAACGCTGGGGGAAGAACCAGAAGGCGAAAACTCAATGGTCTAAGGGTTAATAAATATTTTAGGTAAATTTGACAACCTTTAAAATTAGCACTTTAGATTGTTTAACCTTTTCCTGTAAATAGCAAGATCAACACATCTTTCTAACAACAATGGAAAGGCACTCATTCTGAAATAAAATATCAAGCTATTTACTTGTAAAACAGATTTTATAGTTAAATTTACCTTGCTTTATATCAGATGATGAAGATTCAATCCAATCAGTAGAACCCACTTCAGAGAATTTGTGTTCACCCAAGTCTAGTACTCTAGGTGTACCATGATTACGCAACTCCTCTTCATCCAGTGAGTGATTGCGAGTTACAGGGACAGTTGTCATTTTTTAGAGTACATCTGAAAAATTTAAATATTGAATGAGTTTTGTACAATTTAAATAATGCTTCAGCAAAATATTAAGCTGAAGATAACTCCTATGAATAACTGATACTACAAATACAGCAAATTCCAGTTATACTTCAAATTCTGATACAATGAGAATGTAAGCATGTCTGCTTATTTTTTCTGTTGCCTCATTATCCATTTCTTCTTCCAAGTGACTACAAAAAGAAACTTCAAACAGAAATAGGAGAATAAAATCAAAGATTGTGATACCCACAAGATATTAAATACTTTGTATTCCCTTGTAAATCTTGAATTTCTGTTCCTTAAACTTTGACTACACTGAAAAGTTCATCCATTATAAATATTAAGGGGACACATACCTTTTAAAGTCAAAGAGACTCAACAAACATAACCCAATATTCAATCATCAGTAGTTACTAAAGTAATGTATTCAGAAGCATGAAAATTTTACTGTGAGTTAAACACTTTTCCTTCTTTATAAATATGGCTCAATTTTTTCTACATAGAAGATAAATATTTTAATTTTTAAAAATTTAAACCAGTTTTTTTCATTGTTATGGCAATGCGCCATAACAATGACTTGTGTCCGTATATTAATGAATACACATATTTTTTTAGTTTTAAAATAATGTTGTATAATATACCTCTAAAAGGAACTACTTTGAAATTAAAATTCTTAGTTCTTCATGGAAAAAAAGGGTTTTTGAAAAAAAAAATTTGATAAATTTTACTGCAATTAAAATTTTAATGGCAGGAATCACATAATAGTAGGTCACTTTAATGATACTGTTTATATTGCCAGTGTATAAAATTTCATGGTATTCTAGCCAACTGTTCAAGTAATATCCTTTACGAAATGAAATAATGAAAAAAACAAAGGTTAAAATCTTAAATAATTAAAAGAATTCTCTTCAAGACAGAAAAAAAAAGAGAGCCATATTTATAAAGAAGAGTGTTTAACTCACAGTAAAATTTTCATATTTCTGAATGAATTATTTAAGTAACTACTGATGACTGAAAATAGGGATACGTTTGTCGAGTCTCTTGGCCTTTGAAAGGCATGTGTCCCCTTAATGGACTTAAAAAGGGGGAATAAAAAGCCTTTTTAAAAAATGTCTAACCTTCAGGATTTTATGGCAAATAAAGTACTTTTTAAGGATTTTATTAAATGGAAAAATTAAACACTTAATCACGCTTTTCTAAGCCTTTGTCACTGATTTTAAAAGTAAAACGCCAAAAAATCCTTAACGACAATCTTGCAATGAGTACTAAAAATTAAGACTAGAGAAGAAACTATCCTTCCTCACGTTTATCATAGTTTTAATAAAGACTATTTAACAGACAAAGGTAAAAGAGTTTTACAGCAGCACATACATTGCTATGATATAATTTATTTGTAACCTGCCACAGTGTATATGAAGGCAAAGCTGCTAACCATTGCAAAATGGATAAAAGCTACTGACTAAACATTCACCAGAATACTCATGACAACAAAGGAGTAATACAGAAATATTGAAAAAATGTATGCAAAGAAAGATTGAATCCAAAAACTATCATACAGAAAAAGCTGTCTAAGTATAATGTATCCTCCTGAACAAACAAAAAAAAAGTTTGATTTAAGGATACTGTACCTAAATAATAAAAAAAGACCCTTTCACAGTCTGTCATAATTAAAATGCTTGGGTCATTATACTTAGACATGATTTTATTACAATTATTTAGTTTTATTCATACTTAAAATATAAAACTAGAATCTAATAAAAAAATTTTAAAAACTAAATTCAATTTCATATATAAAATTGGCATAAAAAGGTTCAGACAGCAAAATTCTCTACCAAAATAGAATCAATTTAAAAATTAGAGTAGATTCTTCAACTTAAAAAGGACAGGATGCATTTAATATATTTATATATACAGTGGAATCTCAATCGTTTTTCAAGGGACCAACTGAACTCAACGATAAATACGGGAACAAAACAAAGCAATATGACCATCGGGACTGGGTGAAATAAAGGACACATATGGGAAAACTATGATTCGGAGAATGATCAAGATTCTACTGCCTAAGAGACTAGTGCTGCACCCCCTTGAAAATGCCCATGGAAAATAATCTATCATTCTTAATGCTTTTGTAAGTGTCATAAAAATTTAAGTGCTACATCATTGCATAAAAATTTAAATGCTACATCATTGCATAAAAAAAAATTTGAACACATATCTAGAATAACTTTAATTAAATAAGAGTACTATTGAAAAAAACTTATGTAGAAACCACCCTGACAAAATCATAAGCCAGCCTTTATTCACCTCTGCTGTGGCTGACAACCAACCTACGATGCCAATAACCTTTTAACTCAGAATAACTTTCCTTGCTCACAAGAATTAGTTTTCATAGATATAAAGAGAGAAAAGAGAATATTGGAGGAACTGACAATTTCAAATGTTTAGTCTACTTTGGAACTGAAAAAGTGGTGTAAACATAAACACTGATAACAGTAGAGGTTTGGTTTGGAGCGCTACGGTCAACTGTTTGCTACACGAAGGCTACTTAGACTGGGACCTACAGTTTAAAGCCGATTCCAAACGGCTACAAATATCCATGCCAACAGTTAGACTGGAACCCACAGGATTTAAATCGAATGCCAGCACCTGGCAATAGCAGTAGAGGAATGACATGCTATGTTTTAAAAAATATAACTGCAGTATAAGACTTCCATAAGTTAAGAAAGCTATATAAACTGAAATATTAAAGAACATGATTTTTTTTGTAAATTTAATGTTTCCATAACCAACTTTTCCGATTCTTAAAACTATGAAAAAATTAAATTGTGTGTGTGTATATATATATACACACACATATATATATATATATATATATATATATATACACACACACATACCTACATATAACAATAAAAATCTTCAAATGTCAGTATAAAACTTACCTTTAAGTTGCATCATGATTAGAACCATAGCTGAACAAGATCCCATGACACAAAATACTGTTTAATGTAGTCAGTTTAAACAAAACCTACAAAATTGGGATTTAACATCAGATTATTACAAAAAAATTGCACATGAAAGTTTTATTCATTTAAATGTATTGATGATTAAATGGATAACTATAACTGAAAACATAAATGCAAAAAAATAAGGGCTGAGACATGGTATTCCTACTACTCTAAGACACCTTTTTGTAATTATCAACCTTCAAACCAAACCCCTGACAACTTTATTTCAATTTAGCATAAAACTGACCATGTCAATCTCAAATCCATATCAAGTGTAGAGGTATGCTCAGTAGTTATACACATTATTAAGATATAACAAATAACTTGGCATGATTACAACTACTATAAACAAAATTTTGTACGAATTATTTGATGATGCTTGATGAGTTTCTAGTCAGTTTTAAATTTGTCTGGATATTTTGTATCTATAATTTTTTATTTTAAAAAGGTATACAAACAAGCAATCATTTCCCTCTAGGAATCAAGTTACCTGGTAAGAGAGATGGCACATATCTTATAATAGATACCACACTAGCATTACTCTAGTGGTTTAAAGCATGTATTTATGCCCAGAAGGGTACATTAAATATCATATTCATGCAAAAAAGTTTAAAATTAAGGTTAATAGGGAAGAGGATAGGATATGCAATTTTGATGACTGAAAATTTCCCTTAACAATTTATTATAAATTATCTCTAGAAATACTCATTTTTTATTAAAACCAGTTTTTAATTATATTACTATAAATTCTGTAAATAATTGAACTTAAAATTCATAAAAAAGTAAATATAGTTTCATGGTATAATTATTTGACTCGAAAATTCAGCAATTCACAAAATTTAGAATCGCTGTCAAATAAGTTTAGTATGGTAGCATAACGGAATTTAGAATATATTAATATTTGAAAAATTAGCATGCAAGAATTCAAAGGTACATTACATGGGTTCAGTATGAATATGTTTTGCACAGAAATCCCATAACTCATAAACAGTTAAATATAACGCGATGTTAATTTCACATGTTAGATAAGTATTAAAATCCAACATACACAGCAAGAAAAAACCGTAGAGTACACAATTTAAAATTTTGGACATTGTGTTGGATATATGTCTAAACTGCTAGCTGAACATTAGCAATATTAATTTTTTTAGCAGCATCAGTAAATTATGCTCATTAATAGTTTATATAACTCACTTTAAAATTCAAATTAACATCTACACAGTGCAGCTAACGACATTCGAAAACGACATCATTTTCATTTAAATACATCATGAAAGAGACAAATTTGGTGCAATAAACTATAAGAAAATCCACCAACAATAGAAATGCAAAGATATAATTTGATACATACCATTCAATACATGATAAACTTATAACACAATTTTGACAGCTCTCAGGATGCTTCAGATCTACAGAGGTAAAGTGCTTACTTATTTAAAATTATAATATAAATTGATCTTCAAAGCACATAATGTTCATAGTCAAACATTTTTAAAAGACTAGATTGGAAGAATAAGGTTGTTTTAGTCATCTAAAATGAACACACTAAGAGCTGAACGAGAATGTATACAAATGCACGTGCGATGCCGACAGTTATTTTGACGTTTCAGACTTTTATCGGGGCTATTAAAACTTTCGCACCTTCCTACGTGATCTGTAAAAGCACATACAATGCTTACAACAATTTCTGGACTTTAAAAACATCAGTTGTGAAAATTTCATTCATGAAATCGAAGGCTCAAACTGGATTAGACCTCCTTCTAGATGCGCCATTTGCCTCGTTAAACAATGGTTACATCACGTGACCACTAGCTATTCCGATTACTGAATTCAACCACATTAGGATATTCAAATCATGATATCTCCCCCCCCCCCTCCATCATTTTGTAAATCTTTTAATGAACTTCAGACTGTTTTCGGCGTCAATAAATCTCTTTAATTTAAGATGTCATTCCATTTTATTTTCTGTTAGATAACAAATATAATATTAGTCAGTGATTTTTTAATGTTCCTTTAGGAAATAAAAAAAGAAATTGAGTTTTTTTATTGATATAAATTAAAATACTTTTTCCCATTTTTAAATACTTTTTAAATTATATATTAATTTTTTAATACATCGTTATTTATGATTATACTAAATAAAATTTCTATATACAATATTTTTCTGCTGAACTGTTGTTTTGTGCGTCTGTTTCCTTCGCAATATCAACAAATTTTACGTCTTCGTAGGAGATTGTGAGAATGGATGTGTTGAGTATTGAGTTCTGAGCTTCGTGTGAATTTACTTTCATAGTGTTGGTTTTTTTATTTCATAACTTGTATGGGAGCGGATATTTTCCGTGATCGAAGTATGAATGACAGCTATGAAGCACCGAATAATACCTTGGACAGAGATTCTGACAGTGATGCTGATCGGGATATTGCTACAATTCTTCAATTTTTAATTAGAAGGTTAGGCGTGATTTCATTGCATATTTCTTCACTGTGTGATTCCTCGGTGTGTTGAAGTCAACGCATGTAGATTTATCTTTTGTTGTCTCATTTGTAGTCATATTCTTTCCTTTTAAATGTCACTTTTAATTTTATCCGAGAATAGATTCGGTAAATATAGAATTGTGATTGTTGTGAAAACCAATAGTTCATTTTCAAAAAGCGTATTTAGTAATCAAGTTAGCCTGCCGTATGATTCATATTTTAAATAATGGTTAATAAAACCGTCATATTGAAACAACTCTTTTTGTATTTCTCAGTGTTTTTTTCCAGTAAAAAAAGTTTTTGTTTTGCTTTTCCGAATTAAATCTTGTAATATATACCTTAATATTACTGTACTGTAATTGTTAACATTTCCCATAATTAAATAGACAGTCCTTGAAGTGAGTAAGTTATTGAGGACTAATTGGTTATAGGGTAGAGGATGATTATGTAATGTGTGTACCTATCATGAAGGATTACATAGATCTTAGTTTTCTTTTTGAATTAATAATTCATTGAGGTTTCTGCTATTACCTGGAAATGAATAGTGTGGTTATCATAGATTTCCTCTGCTTTCCAGCATTAATTGAAGAAATGGACTTAAAATAATTGTACAAGTAATGAATTCTCTGAGTTTCTCTCCTCTTACGGTACAAGAAGGTGAGGTAGTGCCACTCGTGAAAGGTATCTTTTTGTATAACAAGAGCATGTTTGGACAGTTCATGGTAAATATATTTATGTATGATAGTTATAATAGAGTTTGCTTTTGACCTGAAAAACTGAGAGTCAAATTGACTCCTTAGCCCTAAAACTGGGTGCCAAATTTTCAAAAACAACTATTTACACAACAAATGCTTATCAAGTGTGTTCTGTGTATAAGTATTATCAAATATGACAGCAAATTCAGGAATCTTTATTTGTTTTTTAATCAAAGAAATCTGCTATTTATTTTTCATCTTATTGATATTTAGGGCACGTAACATGCGGAGGGTTCTCATGTGCCTGAAATATTGAAAGTTTTTTTCCTTATTTATTTAATATATAAATATTTTAATTGTTGATAGACTTAATTATGTATTAATTTGTGAAATATGTACTACTGTGATAGTGAGGGGATTTTTTTTAGCCTTTATTCATTGTTTAACGTCTTAAGTGTATGTTTATTAATTTATGAAGAAAAATGTAATTTTAATAAAAATTAATCAGCAGAGGTATTAGATTTGTTTGGCATTATTAAAATTTGTGTTACATATCTGTTTGAAACATAAAAATATTCTATATTAAGTCAGACTGTACACCAGAGGGAAATTTTAACCTATTGACAACAAGATTTTTTAATTAAAATGTAATTGAATATGATTTTATAAATCATAATACCATTCAGTTTATTCTTTAAAATATCTTAAGAGTTGTCACCATAAGGACCTTTAAATTTATTTTTAATCGGGTGAAGCAGATCAAAATGTTTTATATTCTGTCAGCTAAAAGTTATTTCAGTTTAAAGAACACAATTTTGGGACATGCAAATCTAGAAACATCTGTCCCATATTCACTGTCTGATGTCTGGGTGTTTGTAATCAATATGCATTTTAATTTTTGTTGTTGTTTTGTTCTTATATTTGTGAATATGGAATAACTAAGTTACCTCTGAAAAATGCAAAGATGAAGGTAGTAAGGCATTTATATGCTGTTAAATGGTTGCTGAAATGCTCTTGCCTTCTGTTTAGAAATGTTTTAAATCTAGTGATTATTTTATGAACTGAGATATTTATTAGGGAAATGATTCTTCGTTCAAAAACAGAAGATATTGAACATAACTATAAGAATGGGCTAGGAGTTCTGGTCTGCGTTTGTTGTTAGCTTTTTTAAACTAGCATTAATAGATCTTTATACAAAGAGGTAAATACATTATTTTTGATTTTGTATAAATATGTAAAAAGTAAAGGCAGGTATTTAGGGGGAAAAACATTTATGTATATATAAAAAAAACAGTTTACCTTAATTCTTTGAATGTTTAAGTATTTAACTTCATTTAAATATTTAGATAAGTTTGAATTTTTCTTTCAATTAATTTTGGAAAGTAAAAATTTGCATGTTATAAAATGACGATCTATTTGCTTATTCCCTTGCCCTTCAAACATATAAAACAAGCAGAAATTGTTCTCAGTTTCTGCTTGTTCGGCATTTGAAAGACATGCAAAAGATGCAGAAATATTAGTATTGAAGAAAATGTTGGAAAATGATCTTGATATGAAATAAAATCAAACACTATTACTGATTAGAGTGCTTGGATGGGAAAAGCAGTGACATGCATGATCTGTTTTGGAATGGTTCAAGGCAATTTTTTAGCACCTCAAACAGTGCACATTCTCCTGTTACATAAATTGACTTTATAATGTGTTGCTCATAAAAAGGATTATATTTACAAGACCCAAGACATTTAATTTCTTTATGTGCTTTACATATTTTTTTAAACGGTTTGAACAAGTATTGCATGCAAGTTTTAAGTGTAAAACATATTTTTACTATAAGCAATATTTTGAAGATTTTTTACATTTTGAATTAATATGACCAGAATCTATTCTTTGAAGATTATAACTTAAATATTTTCTTCTACCTTTTAAGAAAGATTCTCTTAAAGTTTATTATAGTTTAATATAAGCGTATGAAATACGGTTTGAATTGGTTTGTGCAATGTTACTGATGAATGTTATTTACAAACATTTCATTGCTTTAGATTACTGTTTTTATTTAAGAATTTATTTTTATATTAGCAGTGAAATATAATAAAGCATTTTTTAGTCGAATTAATATATCCTTGTAAATGAAGTACCTCATACTAGAGTCTGTAGTGACTTTGAAGTATTAATTAAAAGTAAAACACTATATTATAATATTATCCTGTATCAGTAGTTTAAATACTTTGATGTATAACTAGTTCCTTCCAGTGCCTCTGAAAGATGCACTGGTATAGAATTTTTCAAAATATTGCCAAGCATGAATGTCTAATTTTGCATTAGCGGTTGGAATACTAAACAGTAGGATTAAAATTTTGTTTTATATTATTAAAGTAAGAAACATAAGAAAAATGAAGATTGCTCATGGTATTGGTAAGTCTTAACTCAAAACACGGTTTGTTAAGCTAAAATAGTTTTTCATATTCTTTATAATTTTATTTAAAAAGATAAATTTTGTGTCATTATTATAATGCTAGTATGTAATTTTTATCAGATTTATGTCACAAATACTAATTTAATCACAATTTTTATTATTTACATGATCTATTCAATATTTTTATAACTTTTTTATCTTTAAATTTCTTTAAGATTCAGTTATTTCAGTATCTACTTTTTATATTAGAACAATTTTAAACTATGATTGAAATTTGCTTTAAAATGCAATACCCTTGAAAAATGCTGTAATCACTCATAAATTAAAAGGAAGTGGTAATTGTTTTTTGAGGTATTCTTATACTTCTTATTGTTTACAGTGACATTTGTACTGTAAAATAATCTGTTTATTGGTTCTGGTAAGAGTTTAAACATAGACACTTGTATTAATCAATAATTGAAATATTGTAAAAGGCCAGTATGATAATATATTTTGGAAGAAAAAAAATTTCCAGGCGGGCATCATCACCTAGAGCAATTAAAATGCAATATTTATAAATCTGGTAAAACCATGGCTACTGCCATGTATGCTATAGTATTTTAGCTTAAATGTTGCCCCTCTTTGTATAAAGGCACTTAATTCTAACTAACCTATTGTGGCTAGGTTTACAATTTTGTTGATTTACAAAAAGGAGAAAAATATTTTAAGGAACAGCTTTTCTTAATTTCAAGCTTTTGAGTTTGTGGAGAAATAAATAAGATGATTTCTGAGACTGATTGTTCAGTTTCAAACTAATGCAGGCCTGTTTCAAAGGGTTTTGTTTTTTAAAGTAGTATTAAGTGAAGCCAGAGCATTTTACCTATTGGGTTTAATTGACTGAAGTCAAAGGTCAGATATGTCGAACCCCGCATAACTATGTCAGGTATGTGCCCAATTACTGCGTCTTTCCTCAAATGGGAGACATAAACATTTTCCTTTCCTTTTTTTCTCTTCTTTCTTTTTGTCATGAATAAAAGAATTTTTGGTTCTCCCCCCCCCCCAATTCATTGCACTAAAGCAGGGTAGTGTATTTTTGGTACTTTTCCGTTAGCCGGGCGCAAGTTATATATCACCAACTATGGCTCTTAAGTCACATTTTGTTTAATTAACTCCCATGATATGTGTATGTGAAAGAACAAAATATATAAGAAAGCATTCACTTTGTTCTTTAAGGAAATAATTAGTTGGGATGCCAAAAATCTTTAATCTCCTTCAAGATGTATTGAAAACCTCTTTTCGTCGTCACCTAAGAAATTCAGCTAGTACGATTGCAAATGGTGGCGTGCCGTTCCACAGTGTTTATTCGTTTCGCCAAACGGTGCTTCAGCGCAACTGCTGAATCTTTTGGGTGATTCTGAAGAAAGCTAATAAAGTTTGTGGTTAATTTGTTTCTGATTTTTATTCATGTGAATTTCGGGGTTATATAGCTGGGTCTCTGAACTTAATCGTGTTCTTTCACATGATTCATACCCGTTAATCTATCATTTTCTTCCAACGTTTCGTGTGTGACGATGCTTCTTCAAAATTTAGTCAATCTATTAACTATTAAACTGATTTCCTAGGAGTGTTATGTTGGCGACTTTTCATACTCGCCAATGGTGAAACTTAATAAGACGAACGTCAAATGCACCCGGCTAACGAAAAAGTACCGTATTTTTTTTCAGATCTCTAAAAGTAAACATATTAAGCTTGCAAAAATTAGGTATGGCAATTGCAGGAAGCTCAGTCGCACTGATTTGACGTTAGTGGTTTTTTCCCATAGGCAAAAGTGATGTTTATATCCATATATATATATATATATTTAACTTAGTGGTGATTTTCATATTTTTTTTTACCTATTATCTGTATTTATATATTTTATCTCTATATCTTAAGTTTTTTTTTTAAACTCCTTAGTTAGCAATTACATTTCTCATACAAGTAAACCAAACCATAGCATATACATACATGCATGCATTTCTAAGCCAGATTAGTAAACCATCACATTTCTTTGATAGATGAGCAAACACATTTCTTTGATAGATGAGCAAACAGTTGTATCCTTTTGCACTGCCAGCATACACTCAGGAGTAGAGAAATGGTTGAGAAATAGAAAACAAGACCAGATGATTTTAAAAAGTGGGGTCTTTTTTTTTTTTTTTCAGAAAACATGGTAAAATTTATGTTCAGTGCTGTGATATGATACCTGTAAGTGTTATTTGTTAGCAAATTGCTCAAAGCACTGATACATAATATAATTCGACTTCAACATGTTTATTAGCAAATTTGCCATCTATAATAATTTTTTTTTTCAGCTTCCCTTTGTTGTGCTAAAATGCAGTACGTGTGCAACTGGTTAAATAAGTTTAGTTTAATTTTAATTATATGTTTGTTTAAATAGTTTTACTTTTATCTAAATACCTTGTTTTGAATTTTATACTTGGAGTTCACTGTATTATTTCTCAATCTCTTATTATATTAATGCAAACTGGTTCTGCCATTTTAAATTTTATAACTTCTTGCATTACAGTACAATTTATTGTTATACTTTTTACTGCTTCCTCTGTTGGTATGCGTTAAATATGGTCAACTATATTGTAAGTTTAGGGGCTGAAGAATATTAGTTTTCTCAGCGCTAACTCTGAAGAATGTGGTATGCTAGCTTTGATATTTGTATTAAAGAAAAATTTATGTGTATATATGTTTGTCCTACATATTTGAGTAGACTAGTGATTTTTTACTTTCATTTTTTGTATGTTGATGCATTAATTTTTTAATATCTTTGTGTATGTTCTAGAGATATTAGGAATTAACCAATGCAGTTTCTTTTTTTGGTACATCTCAAACACATCATTAAAATTTTTAAAAAAAGGACAAAAAATTATTTTACTAACATTGGAAATCTAATAAATGTTTGTAATTTTTTATGCATTTTTTACCAGTTCTGGTGCAAATATGTATTAATTTTATAAAATTTGAAGGAGTTGCCAAAAATATGGAATTGTACAATTAAAATCTTAAAGTTTCCAGAATAGTTTTTACGTATAAAGAAAACAGATAAATTAAGTAGAATAAACTCTTAGTTTACTCCCAGTGGTCTTCAAACTTTGGTCAATTTAAGGAACCCTAATGAGTATAAATTATTTGGCAGAAACCATGGTCATAAACAGTAGAATATTCACAATCTAGGTAGTACATTTAAAGAAAAAGTTTTAATTATCTTTTATTATATTATAATAAAATTTAAAATATGCTCCTGAATTATGTCTTTAACAATCTTTATTCAAATTTATTCCATTTTCGATTAGAAAATCACTTAGGTTTTTAAAACAATGTGGTATTAATTATTTTTCACATTCAAATGCTTTAATTTAAAATTAGATGTCCCACAAATCTAATTTTAAAGTTAAATTATTGATTTTTATCGTTTACTTTAATAGTATTAACTATAAGGCCTTGAAGAGATTTATTAAATTCATTTAAAGTTATAAAAACATCTGTCAAATATGCTTATAGCTGAACCATATTCCATCCTTTAATTTGAAAAAATCAATTTAAGATTTACACACATTGTACTTCCACATGTAACAACAAGGGTTAATGTGTGCTAGATAGTTCTTCGCATAATAAACTAATATCTTGAATTAATGTTTTTTTTTAAAATATAAAATTATAATCTGTAGCTGCGATTCATCCAAAATGTTCTATAATGTTTTTTGACATTCTTTTTACTAGTAACTCATAACAATGAAGACAACAATGAGATGTCAATATGTGGAGCTATTGCGTATTTGGTGATAAGCTAGGGGTAAGGTCTGGGAAAGCCTACTGTGTAATCCGTCCAAATGATCTCCCTAGACAGATCTTTTACGGCCAACATTAGAATTTTAAATGGACATCTCCACCAAAATTGGTGTGAAGACATCCCCGTACTGCCCTCTGTATTCCACTGGAGGGACTACTAATTTTAGCACATAAAAAAATTGTGATATAGCTCTTTTTTCTTGGCTTAATAAAGATTTTGCACCATCAGTGCAAATATGTGACCATAAATCCCAGCTTAGTTCTTGTTGTTATGTATGTATTAATAAGCTTTTCTCCAGTAGTTCTTCTTACAAGTGGTTTATAAAAAAAGCATATCTTCCTTAGATTGAAGAATTAAAAATTTAATGAACAATACAATCAAAATAGCTAAGCGCAGCAACATCTGTAGATTCCATCTAATTACAACATAAAACGATGCGAAGAAGATTTTAATTGAACACTAAGGTTCATGTTTCACAGCATTGTGTCATTTCTTTTATTCGCCTTGCCACTGTAATATCAGAAAGTGGTATGCTATTAATGGTCTTTAATGAAATTATCTCCAAGTTCGCAAGAAATTACAACCATAAAGACAAGGTTTTGTTAATTTTTCAGCAATATATATGCGTTGCCTTCCCTAGTGATTCAATAACTTATTCGAAAAGAAACCTTAAGAGATGCTTCGCTGTCGGAAAACATATATTTTAAAACATATTCTTTTTGCTTATTAGATCTTCATGTTTGTGTTGAAAGTATTCGATAGTTTTATTATGTATATATGGTTGAGACACACAGTTTCAAGACCACTGGTTTACATAATGGTACAGTTGTATTGCTTCTATTAAAAATTATTTAATTATTAATTATTCTGCTAAATAGTCATTTTTTTATTTGTATTCCAGTTCAAAATTGTTACCGTATTACATGTAAATGATAAAAATACAGATACTTTTTAAAGAATGTTTATGAAAAACAATAAATTAAATTTTTCTAAAAGTAAACTGATTTTTTTTAATTAAAGTTTTAATTGCTTTGAAACTTAAATTAAAATCACTTTTAAATACTATGCTTTTTTTTTCCAAACCCTGTTTATAAAACCTAAACTTTATACAACACACGGTTAAATAAATAAATAGGTTTTTATTATTCAGACTGTCTGCATAGTACACACCAAAAAACTATTTACTGTTCTTTATTAATTTTAGTATTTGAGACTGTAGTAAGACGAAATCATATGCAGTTATTTAACTGTAATAAATTCATCTCACAGGCTGTATTAAAAAAAGGCTTGTATAGAAACTTGGGAACTTACCCTTATTTTAATGCAACAAATGATTAGGGAGCAGACAAACCTTAATATTTCACTATTATTAACAGTAAAAAAACAGTCATAATCCTAGTTGATACTAATAAAAATATTATGACTATTCTGTTCTGTGGTAGATTTCACTAGTTGCGATACAAATTTCTTAAAATAATTATTCCAATAACAAAAATTATTATGCCTCTTGATGGAAATTAGAGAAATATAGCAATTTTAATTTTATTTTATTGGAAAATGTATGTTTTCATGTTTATAGCTTTCTAAATAGTATGATTAGTTCTGATGTTTTAAGAATTTCATTTGTCTCTGTTTAGTGGGCAAGGTGCGAATAATTGCTGCAACTTCTCCTTATATGTATGAAGAAGACTCTGATGATCAGATATGTGCATCTCGGTCCCGCCCCAAAAGTAATTTATTTATTAGTTGAAATTCAAAATTGCATGACAATTTATAGTTCATCTTTTATTATGCATGTGAGTTAAACTGATAATCACACATACTGACGCATGTAAATGAGAAGGATCATGTATTCTGTTTGTCAATTTTAATGTATATGTAAATTTTTTAAGCACAGGGTTATTGGAAAGTAATGCAACTCAAATTCTCTATGAGTAAATGTTGGTCCAAACTTGTTTTCATTATTTATTATGCCATTGCCTATCTCTATCAGACAGGGGCGGCTCCAGTCCAGAGTTTTTTTTTTTTGGGGGGGGGGGGCAATCATCTCTTAGGGTTATATATATATATATATATATATACAGTAACCACCGCTTATAGTGATCAGTGGTTAAGAATCAACCGTTTATAAATCAATATCGCGAAAACAAAAACAAATGTATTATTTCCATGTTAAAATTTTTGCTTTAAAGAATCAATCCACCGGTTTTAAGAATCAGTTTACACTCTTCGCTTTCCTTTCATTTTTCCAAAAAAGCCCCTTAAACCCTCAAAATGCACGAAGTTCTTTCTTCTTTTTTTAAAGAAGATTGATAAGATGGGATGGAATATATGTCGTAAAATTCATCCTTTCTTTGTAGACATAACATAATAGTTTTCCCCTTAACGCTTTAGCACAACACTGTCCTATTAGCTTGACCCGGGCATCTTTACCCGTCCGGGGCCAATTCCACTTTTCTCCACGGACAAACAAAAATATGGACTCTTTTTTTTTCCCACCTCCCACATCCTAGTTTGCGGCTTCCTGGACCCTGAAACACCATAAATCTTCGGGCGAAGTGGTCCACTATCACTTAGGCAAACGTGACTTAGTTGTATTCAGCACGTTATCAAACCGCGAAACGTAAGCTAGAAGGTGCATCTTCGTCTGAGACTATTAGTATTGAAAGAGGTATAAACTACCTCCTGAAAACTACCATTGAAAACTTTTTCTTGCTCACTTCCTGTAGTTGAAATGTTAAAACTGTTAAGCAGGTATGTGGTAACAAATATTGGATTTTTTTCTTCTCTTACTATAATCATGTGTATCTACTTATAGGTCTAGAAATTAAGTTGTATTTTTAAAATTATAAAAAATAATTTTAATAAAAGATAATTAACGTAAATTAAAGAGTATTTTATGGTAAATTATCTAATATATGTATATATAGGTGTGTGTGTGCCTGTGCAAAAACCTAAATTTCGGCTATAAGAATCAACCGCTTATAAGAATCAAAAACAGTAATAACAAACGTGATTCTTATAAGCGGAAATCACTGTACTTATAAAAGCAAGTGTCCGTGTGTGTGCGGGCTACAGAGGAATCTATAAAACTTACAACTGTGAAATTTAGCACATGGGTAGTGAAGAGTCTGAACATGTGCACCTCGAAGCCCGAATTTTAAATTTTATTACCGTTAATTTTTAATTAATAAAAAACCAACAATTTTTAAAGGTGAGACCAGAATGGAAGAGCCCTCTCAGCCATCTTTCCGCCATATTTGAAAAATTGTTTTTTTTTTTTCCCTTCATGAAGTACCATAAAGTTACATATTGGAAAGAGCTTTAAAAACTGATAATTTTTTCTCTGCGTACACTTAATATGTTAACTTCAATAGTCTTTAGAGTTATTAGGATTCTAATCTTGAGATCTTCAGGGGAGGGTTTAGGCCGTGGCACCATCTTGCGGTTCTGATTACAATTGAGTGCTTTATTAAGAAAAATTAATGAAACTAATAAAGCAATTGTAAAGAACGACTTTCCTCTGTTTCATTTTATTAGATAACTATTTAACTAGGTTCTAGAAGTTAATACTGAACACAGTAGGTTTTTTTTTAATACTGAACTGCTATTGAAATAATCACAGAATTGTTTAATAAAAATTAAAATGTTAAATGCATATAAGAATTATATGGAAGAAATATAATTCTACAAGGGATTGTTTTCCTAGATACATAGAAAAGACAAGCAAGACTAGGTCATGCAATAAAAGACAAGAAATAAAAGATCCTAAGCGTGATTCTTTCACAGCATGATTATGCAATTGAAAACACCGAAAAAAACATTTCTATTATAAAAGAAATAGATTTTATTAAAATCTTATTACTTCTCTTAATAATATTAAGATGGTTTAAAAACATTATACACACTTCAAATTAATTGATTCAATTTTTTATGCAATATTTGATTCTATTTGCGCTCAGGTCCTCTAGATGGCGCCACGAGACTGATACAGTATGCGCTGTATTGAGTGTGACACATATTTATTGTTGCACCACAAAATTTAAATACCTTTATTCGTTGTTTTTTAGTGTATATATATATTTATATATATAGAAATGTAAGACATAAACATTGTCTCATTTAAAATTTAAACTCATTTAGTATTAGGTCTATGATTATATAATTTTAGGCTATAAAAAAAAAATATGCTGTGGTTTTTTTGGGGGGGGGAATTGCTCCCATTGTTACCCCCTCCCCTGGAGCCACCATTGCTATCAGAGTAGTATGAACTATCATACAGGCTAAGCTCACTGTGATCTGTACTGGTTATTCCCTGTTAGGCAAGGGTGATCACCAGTGATGTCAGTCCCTGTGAAGATTAAAGTACTCAGTTCTTACCAATAAAGCAGTAGGTGATCAGAAAAGAGATGGAGAAGAATAGAAATGTTGACAGCAGATTTCGGATTTAAAAAGATCTCAAGAGTCCAAGAGTTTTATTGAAAACTTTCGACAATGGAATAAACTGCTATGAGAAAGAATAAATAGGGTTCTAGAGGGAAGTTCATGGACCGTACAATATTTACCCAGTCATAGAAAAGATTTTATGCATGTTTTTTACCATAAGAAAGTTCAATATTTTTTTTCTTTTTTATTCAATAAAAAATTTGAAAATGAAGTGACAGGGGGCCAATACTTCTATTATGGACCTATTGCTATCATTACGATCAACATAGCTATAAATTGCTAGACTATTATAGCCTCCCATGTAAGGTTTTGATCTAACGTGGTTCAAGAATTAAGGGAATTAAATCCCCTTACAACACAGCATGTGATGAGAATTTTTACATGTAAGCATCTGTCAGTGTCTTTAACCCTTCAGCAGGCGCACTAATTTTTTTTACACAGCAGGTATGTGCGGCACAAGTGCACATCTCTTTTAACCTTGATTATTCTTTCTGTAATTAACTATGTTAGATATTTGGCAGGAAAAGCCAAATCCCTAGCTGTGCATAACGGCACGAAATAAAATGCCGATAGCTCTGCACACTGGTATAAGGGTGCAAAGTCATTTTTGATGACTAGTGGGAGTCAGCCAGAAACATAAACTTGTGTGTGAGGTAGGAATTTAGTAAAGACTAAGTTTAAAGGTAACAAACATAAACAATGCACATTTATTCACAGTAAACAAAAAACAACTCATGTATAACAACAGAAAAACAAGTACAGTATGTAGAGACTAATCAATTCCTGCCTTGAATAGTTAAAAGCAGTTCTGGATAGAGGTGAGAGAATGAAAAAAAAATAACTAAACGATTTTACCGGTTTCACACAGCGAAAAAATGTACTGGTACCGCTAATGGCTGAAGTTGAACTTGCTGTGAGAGTCCTTGTTATGGAAAAGTGCAAACAAACTCAGAATAACTGGAACACAGATGTCGACGTTTCTCATTAACAAAACAAAACTCCGGGCACTTAAACACACGGCTTGGCTGAAGAAAAAGTAACCTTCATTAGGTAGGTCCGCTGGCAATGTCGATACAGAAACGCCGGTAGGCTTACTGCATCCTAACCCGTGCTACACCTTCACCATCATCGACAACCGCCGATCACCAAACTCCAAACTAAGAAAACTCAAAAATAACCACAATACAACCCTAGCCACACACCTAGCTTATATATATCCATGAAAAATAGCTTATGGGCACGGTTACGACTTTCACTACCACGTGGACAGGTAATGACGTCATCCTACCTGCTCTTGCCAGCAATGACATCAAAACTCTCTTTGACGTAATAAGCAAAGCATGAATGCTGATGACATCGTTGGACAGCTCGCTAAGTAAAACATGGCTGTGGGGAAAAAAACCTTTTTTCCTAACAAACTAGTTTTTTTTTTTTTTTCAAATTTAGTAAATTCTGCTTTTTATGAAAGATATAAAATGTTGATAATATTGAGATATATTTATAATTAAAGGCCAAGGAATGCAGATACTATCACTTTGTTTCAAAACCGTCTGGTTTATTGGATCTAAGGACAACTTGCAAATTGATTCCTATTATGGTCCAAAAACCTAAAAAACAATGAGATTTGTCCATCTTTGTGATATGCGAGATACCATGTAATAGTTGCACATTTGATAGACTACATCAAACTCCTTCCGCTTTTTCGGGATATAATCTAGTATAATAGATGGTTTACCATGGTTAAATCATGACTAACAATGAAGGGAAGGAATACAAGGGTAAGAGAGGTCCATACCTGCATTAGAAAGGGTGTA
This sequence comes from Dolomedes plantarius, assembly GCA_907164885.2. NCBI lineage: Eukaryota > Metazoa > Arthropoda > Arachnida > Araneae > Dolomedidae > Dolomedes > Dolomedes plantarius. The sequence continues at coordinate 84,223,085 of OU015498.1, forward strand.
GCTTGTGTTAGTCCTGGACGGTCCGCCGGTCTAGTACGTTCTGATACTGTAAAGTTAGCAGAGTAAAGGCGCAGCAGAGCATGTAGCACATGTGGAGTTGAAGATATTAGTGAAGCAATGATGACAAGTTCGTTTCAACAAATTAATTATTAAAAAGGCATATCGATAAAAGTAAATAAAATACAAGTATTCAGCACAAAAGCCGTTACATGCTTAAAAATAAATTAGATGCAAAATTCATTTCAAACTTATAAATAATAAAAGGTTTCACATTTCTAGTAATACATATAGCCATGTTGCTAACTACAAGCGATACTACTTATCACCCTAAAAAAAAAACCTAGACGGATGAGGAAGATACGAGCTACTTAACTATCGGCTCAGCTGCACGCACGGCAAAAGCCAGACTACCCGCACTCAATTGAGCTCAACTTCCGAGCTTAGCTCCGATTTGTACCTCTTATACTTCTCTCGGTGAAAATCTGCATTCTTCTTCTTCTAATAGGTGCTTGCTGATTGGTTTGACCAACAAACGTCACGGCTGCGTATTTGCATACGAAGTATGCCGAATACACCGCCTTCCGGCAAAATGCGTGAAACTTCTATTCCTAACTACGGATGAAAACTACGTCACAGTCTCACGTCCGCTATGCCTTGCGGTTCGAGAAGCTGATGCAAAAACAAAACAAAAAAATTTCGGTTGAGTGACGAAGGCGTCTATTTTACTAACATAGCTCTAAATAGAACTGCTTAGAACATTCAACCCTTACATGTAAAAACAAACCATTCAAAATTACGAAAATGTTGCACTCTATACACGGGCGCAATCGCTGAAGGATTAAAGGAGATAACAGGAGACAGTCAAAATGGCAATGAAAAATTTAATAAACTTTTGAAAATCAAGAAAACTTTCATTGAAAAGTGAAATTAATTTACTAAACACATACAAGAATTTTTTTTGCGTAGTAATTTTGCTATGCATTAATTTGTTTTAATTCTCTTCTCTGTTCAGACTAGGAGAACTTTTCATTTTTAATAAGTCCTTTGTGAATATGTTTTAGTGATAAAAAACAACTTGAATGTCTCTGAATTCTATTTCAAAATTAATAAGTCAGTATTCAACAGAGGTGTTTTTTCTGTTAAGAGTAAACTTAAAGTGTTAAATCATTCTACACACATTTTCTTATAAGCTTTATATGAAAACTATTATAAACTTTTTTGCCCTCAGAAACTGGTCCTACTGTACACCAATATTATTAAGCATAAAGCTTTAAAAACCTAAAATTATTGTAGAAAAACTGGAGAACCTTTTATTAAACCTGACTTTGTTGCTTGCAAAGGTTGGTTTAACTGTTTTAACAAATACATTTTGTTACATAACATAAAAATACAAGGGTAAAGTGCATCAGCTGATAATTAAGCTACCAAAACATATTCTAAAGAATTGCAAAAAAAAACTCCAGCTGGATGGATATACAACTCCTCGGATTTTTAATGTTGAGATAGACCATTGGAGAGATAAATGCCCAAGAAAAGATTTATTTTAAAAAAAGAAAAAGTTGCACTAGTTCTTAAGATAGTAATATCATATGCCGGTTAAGTACCTTGTAACATTACATATGCACTGTAACACTTCAGATGATCACATGGTAAAACCTTTCTAATTAGATCCCTCAATCCATGATTGTTGGAAAATTCAAATAAGGGTGCTTTACTGTTATATTGAATTTTAAATTAGACATCCTGAGTAACATCTGATTCATTTAAAAATTATCTGAACTCTTTCCTACCAATAGTAGAAAACTATTTAACCCTTCAGCGGGCGCGCCAATTTTTATAACACCACCAGGCGCATGTTGCATAAAGTGCAACGTCTCTTTAAACCTTGATTATTCCTTTTGTAATTAACTTTTTTTTTCAAATTGGGAATAATAATTCTGCATTTATGACAAGATATAAAATGTTATAACATTGAGATTATTATAATTAAAGGCCAAAAATGAATAAAAAGAAATTTTCCTAAAAAATTAAAATTTATTTTTAAAGCACAAAAAATTTGTTCAATTCTCTTCAGTTTTCTTCAATTTCTTCACATCGCAATCATATAGTATCGATTTTGCAATGTGCCTTGCATGAAAAACTATTACATTTATCACTATCGTTGTAGTTACATTATTTAGCCATCTGCATATATATTACACTTTCCTCTTCTTTTTGCTGACACCTCTGGTTCTGCTTCTCAGGAAGTTTCCAATTTATATTTTAGTAAGAATCCATTTATGCCAGGAGGAAGAGATAGAATATTTGCCCGGGTCTTTAAGTGGCATTCAAGAAGTTTTAAAACCAAAGAATGCAGATACTGTCGCCTTCTTTCAAAACAGTTCGCTTTATTGGATCTAAGGACAACTTACAAATTGATTCCTATTATGTCCAAAAACCTAAAAACAATGAGAGTCCTCTTCGGAGTATGCGAATACCGTGTAATAGCTGCACATTTGAGCCACCACCATCACTCCTGCTTTTGTCGTATTGTAATCCAGTATAATCGCTGGTTTACCAGAATCATCATACACTGTTGCATCATCATGCATTGTCGACAAAAGTATGACTCCCTTATTTTTTCGTAGCAGTAGGAACACTATGTTCCTATGCTACGAAAAGTAAAATTTCTTTTAACATCGGGAACAAATTATTAATAACTATTTAGTATTTAAAACTTCATCAGGACATTTATTTGATTAGCCTTTTAAATTTATAATCATAGAAAGGCAACTTGTAAATGCTTAGAATTATTTGGCGAAATAACCAAAAATAAAATAAGGAATATTTCTTACATGATCAGGCGTGCTGTGCACAGAGTGCACCAATAGAAGTATCCTCTGTTGAAATCATGATTAAAAATGAATGGAAAAGAATACGAAGGTCAGAAAATCAGACTGCATTAGAAAAGGGTGTAGCTATAAAGAGACACTGCTTAGAACATCCAAATCTTACATGTAAAAACAAACCATTCAAAAATTATGAAAATGTTGCACTTTATACACGTGTGTGCTCGCTGAAGGGTTAAAACAGGAAAATTTAGTTCTTAAAATTTAACTGATATTGAATAGTGCACTAAGCTACTCAAAAGATTTAGATACCTAAATGTCTGAATAATCTTGCTGAATACTTCATACTAGTAATTTATCAGGGAATTATAGCTATATTTAAAATTCATACATCACACAAGCTTTGCAGTAGGTTTTTGAGTAAAATCATTGACAATTCTATCAAAGCATGGAGGCATAGAAATTCTTCTTAATTTTGAATTGCATTAATTTCATATCTTCATTCATCAACAAACTGAACTGGCCAGTATTAAATGCCTGTTGGAAAACTATATGGCCAGAGTCAATTCAAACTGGAAATATAATCAAACGCAGCAGAAAACAGAATCTGTGTGATAACTAAATCTCTAGGGCAGGGATTCCTAACTTTTTATGTTTGCAGTACCCTTAGGAATGAGATATGAGAAACTTGAGGCACCCTTGTTAGAATTTTTATTTTTTAAATATTAAATTAAATGGAACACATTTCAGGAACATGTTAAATTTAAGTTTAAATAAATACTGACTCTATTTCTGATTTTTTTTCCATTTATTGAAGAGATTAAAAGTAACAAACTCAAGAATAGGATATACTAACAGTTTAAAAATAATCATGGGATTCAGTATAGTATTACACTAGAGGACTACAATAGAAATTGCTAAAAAGAATTTGTTTTATCAATGTTAGACTTGTAATTCATACTTAGAGCATTGCTCACTCCTTTCACAACGTCATATCTCAAAAAACAAGATTTTTCAGGAGAGTGATTTGAAAGTTTAAAAACTACATTGAAATGTATTGAAAATAAATTTTAATTCTGCTCTCTAGCAGCTAAATATTGAGTGGTGGGATATAACAATCTTGCAGGATATATTACTCTTTCAGGGCGATTCTGAAAACAAGCATAACTAAAATCGCTGATTTTTAGATATGACATTGTTCAAAGAAGTGAGTGAAAATGTTTGATATCAAGGCTAATAGTTATGGGCATGAGGGTAGCTAATTCATACACAGGTATGAGTGCATCAATTTATGCACCAATCTGTTTGGGTGTGAGAGTTAGTAATTCAACTTATTATTTATTTTAAGTGGGGCCAACTAACATATTTTTTGTTTAACCCAAAAAAAAAATCTGGGGGCACCCCTGGCTAATCTCATGTCACCCTAAAGTACCACAGCATACTTATTTGAAATCACTGCTCTTGGGCTATGATTCCAAACGGAGGTGGTACCGCCCCCCTGGTAGGGCACTGAGAAGATCCAGAGGAGCATTGTTGGTTCAAGACATAATAGAGGGGTGTTGAGGACTGGTCACTGCCCCCCCCCCCTTCTGGGCTATACTCGTAAGAACATGCCTAAAAGTCTTATTAATCAACATGAACTCATGTTTGAAATCAACATATACGTACTTCTTAGCTCAACATGTTGTATTAGCCTGTATGTATAGATACATTTTACAAGTTTGAGCAAGTCATGCATTTTAGGATTGTGGCAAGTCTAACAAGGTTATAACATATGCAGAGCACCAATCTGTTTCACGTTTTAATGGGTTCATTGAACATTATTATAATTGAAAATGAGTGAAATTTTAAAACAATACCAGTTTGTTTTGGTGCTCCTTCAGAGAAATTGTAACACTAAAGTTCAGTGCAGTTTTATTCATACAGAGATCAGAATAAAAGGATAACTTAAGTCGAGTACTTTATATTATTTTCAGAAATAATTTTAGCCAAATAGGTAAGTACCTATTTGTTTGTTTTTTATTTAACGTTATATATTTTAAATTTTGTAAAAGATTGTTGTGTATTACATTGTAAAAGGTAGTTATATACATAAACCATGGGTTGCCAGACATCCCAGTTTTCTGGGATTGTTCTGGCTTTTAAGAACCAGCTTCGGTGTCCCAAAAGCATATTTCGGACACTATAGTATTCTGGTTTACGGTGATGGAAATTTTCATTAAACTAAAGCCTACAAACAGTTTTAAAAGCATTGTACATTTTTTTAGAAACTGAAATAAACACATACTGACATTTTTAATCATCCCCCCCCCCCACCACCCTAACAACAAAAAGTAGTTTTCCAATATCTGGGAGGATGCTCATTGGATTACTATTTTAAAAAGTGGACCAAAAAGAGGTTGTAAACCTCTGCATTATGGGGAGGTTTTCATGATATGAATCATGAAGATATTCAAGAATTACTGGAAGAGGCAGATGAAGCAAATTTACTGGAAATGGCATCTTAGACCAAATTCATTCAGAGATGATAGCACTGATGGAATTGCTGAAGTCCAAAATTTATCCTAAAAAAGCATGTGGAAGTGTAAACTCAGCTGAACAATTAGTAGGTCCATTTCTAAATGCAAAATCCTTCCACTGATATAATTTCAAAAAGTTAAGAGAGCACTTAACTAATCCATATAAGATTACTCCATAAATTGCAACAAAAGAAAAAAATAGAAATCAAGATCCTATCAGTGAAAGCTCAGACGATGTGGATATTTTGCTGGAGAGGAAATGCCTTTGTTTAATAGTGTTTAGTAGTGATGAAGAAAACATATGTATTATTAATATGTGATGTCTTTTGATCAATTATTGTTTCATTAAACAGTTCTTTAGTTTTTAAAAAAAAAAAGTTATTTTGTTTCATATAATATGAATTCACATAACATAACAATTTTCAAGAATGTAATATCATGTAATACAGGAGTAACTGGACTTAAATCTTTGTGAAGACCATTGAAGATATGGCTAAGTGTTATGAAATTTCATCCTTGTGGAGTACCTTACTACATTATCAGTTTATGTAATACTTAATTCCATGTTACCATGAGCTTATTAATTTCAGTTTTGTTGTACAAGGAGGCAGGGCCGTCCACAAGGGGGGGGGGGCAACTGGGGCACTTTGCCCCAGGCCCCCAACTGCCGGAGCGGCCCCAAAAAATTGTTTTTATTTATTTATAGATTTCCTCCGAAAGAAAATTCTGAAATTTGTACTGTACTTCAGAATTCAAAATATCTCCTGAAAAAAGCCCCCCCCCCCCCCCCGCAAAAAAAAAAACAAAACAAAAACAAACGAATAATCATATTTCTTGGGGTGCCCAACAGAAGTTTGCCCCAGGCTCCGTAAGTCTGGGCGGGCCCTGCAAGGAGGTTGATTACACTGTTGTATTCAGTGACCAAGTAAAATGTATTTTTCCAAGTCTCACCATGTTGATCAGAGTATTTAATTCCATTTATGTTCTGTATAGTAGGGTCTAATTAATACACTGGGGATAATAGTTAGCAGGAATCAGATGGAGCTTTTCATGCCATTTTCATTCATTCCTGGCAATATAACAAAGGGATTATCCAGCTGAAATCAGTTCATGCCATTCACATAGTCAGTGATCATGAGAGGATTTATCTGTCTTTCTGATTGTACATTATGGTGTTATCTTGGAGAATGTTCCCTCTAATTAATTTTTAAATGTTTAGCTCAACAGTATTCTGACATCTTAATACTGCTTCATGAATTCTTTTGGAAAGAACTTGTCTCTCTCCTTCATTGACTCTGCATTTACAATGCTAGAAATTCTGTTCATTGAAAAAATGTAACTTTCAAATCATTGTAGTTTAATTATCTAAGTTATTTAAAATTACTGCCACGCTTATTTCTAATTGGTTTTATTAAAACTGATTACTGTTATTGAATCACTATTACTTTAGATCTGGTCATAAATGTTTACTGTTCTTATATTGTAAGCCATATTTCTTTTATTTAAGACACTGCAACTTTTTCAGCTGTCATCTGATGAGATGATGCACATTACAGATTATGGCTGGTTGAAGGTCTTTATATGACCTACTCGTTATACTAAAGTCCTTTTTTTTTCCCCTGTAGTTGACCGTCATCCTGACACATCACGGCTTAAGGTATGTTTGAAAATCATTTGTATTTTTTTAGAATTATCTTATTCATTAGCTTAAAAATGGCTGTCCATATCTTTGAGTCATTAATTTTAAGTACTTTACATTTTAGGGCAGTGAGCTTGAGTAAAGTCATTAAACTTAACTCTGGAGGCCTTGAAGATAGGCCTCCCAATGCTTCATCATCTGCCATGAATCCTTTACCGTCCATGATAAGATCTGTAAGTGCCCCAGTATCTTCAACAATATTATTTATATATTTCACATTGAACTCTGAGAGCAAGAGTTTTTACTTAATTATTTTTGCTTAAAATAATACATTAAGTTTGTTTAGCGTAATTCATTATATTTAGTAATTCTGAGATAAATTCATTAAGCATGTCATTAAAATTGTAGATAGCACCAAGTATTTAATTAGTTAACAATTAGGTATGCAGTCAAAACTTTTTGGAATGCATGTGTTGAAATGTGTTTAAGAATTGTTCCATGTGTAATATAATAGGTAGTTTTCCATTAGTAATATCTGTTCATTGCTATTATAATTATAATTATTTCCTCAAAATGAAGGAATAATTTCTAACTGCATGCCTTTTTGCTTTTTTGGTTGTTTTTTTTTCTGCTTATTGAAGTATGTTTTAAACTCTAATTTTACTATATCAGGGTTTTAAATCTGAACATAACAGTATATCATGGGTATACAACTTTAAGTTACTTGTAAAAAACTAACTACTAATAATTTATGCTATTTTTTTATTTTATTTTTTTAACTAGCTGAAAACCTGCACTTCGCTACAGAGGACATTCAAAGTTAAATATAACGGTCAATGTATGCAATTATAGTGCCCAGAATAATATATTATATATATTATATAAAATAATACATGACGACGATCAATGTATAACAATTGATGCAATATATATACAGTACAACCTCCCAAATCCGGAATGCTTTAATAAATGGCCAATTTTTACTTTTCTGTTTCACCGATAGATGTCGCTCCAAAATGACGCAGTAAAAAAAGTGTGCTTCCTCTCAAGGAAGTGAACAGCAGCTGATTTTGGAGGGTTTCAAGTTGTCTGGGAACGAAGCTGAAATAGCAGAATTAGTGGAAGTTGCGAATAAAGTAACATTAACATGGATAAATTGATCATACAGGAAGATTTAGACATCGACGAAAATGTGCCGATCGTTTGTTCTCTTACCCCCGAATTTAACACAATCGCGATAGGCGGCGAATCGAATCGTGGGGTACGAAATGTGGCGCCGGAGTCAATGTTAGGGAATTTGGCAGGAATGCCGAATCCGCTACTAGTGTAATATGGCTAAAAGTGCCAATAGCTTTACACATGTAGCTTGGGGTTCAGAGTCGTAAGGGGTTCCGCAGTGGAAGGTGGATGATAACCTGATGAGTTTTCTTAAAAGTGCTATATTAGCCGAAATAGTGTGTAGTGTGCAAAACATACAAGAATAACAAGAAAAGTTTAAAAAGTAAGCTAACGTTTATTCAGTAGCGGATACTCAAAATAAAAACAAACACATAAAAAAAATATAAAAGTCTTGATATTACATAAGGTAAAGCTCCTTGACTTCAAAAGTTTGGTTTAAAAGTAAAATTAAACGGAGGTGCAGAAACAAAGTTAAAAAGTTTTGTACACCTGATTGATGTTTATGTACTTTATCACTGCGCGGGTAACATACGAAGATACCAAGCTCCGATACTAGTTGCCTGGAAACGGCCCCTCAAGGTTCTGGTAAAAAACTGCTGGAGCTCAGCTGGGGATCCGTCTGTGCCAGAATATCTTTCCATATCTTTCGTCTTGCTATGTGAGAGAACTTGGTGACTTCTGGAGGTACCTGGACGAGATCTGACGGCAGGGCGTAGTTCACCAAGCTCACTAAACTAACTAACTACAAACGACCCAACCAACAACACCAAAAACCATCACACCACTGCCTAGCTGCTGCGGCTTTTATACACGACTGGTGTGTGTGTCGCCGTCTTGTGGCGCGCTCGGCTGTGGAAATATGCAAATATTTTCAAGAGGTTGAAGTTTCGGTTACAGTGTCAACCATTACGAAGGTGTACGTCACTGGGTTGGTGATTGCGTCATAGCTATGGATGAATGACGTAATCGACGGTAATGGTGACGTCAAACATACGGCTCACTTAGTAAAAATAGCTTGGGGGAAAAACGGCTTTTTCTAACAGTCAAAGGGGAAAATGGCGACGGGAAGTCTTGTTCACAGCAAGAGGCGGGAAATTGAGAACGGTCACTCGTGTCGATGCAGGTTCGTGACTAATATCTCGCGAATGTCTTGTGCCGCATTAACACATTCACGATCGAGCCACCCGTAAGGCATTCGCGAGACATTAGTCACGTTCTTGCATGGACGCGAGTGACCGTTCTCACATTCCCGCCTCTTGCTGTGAACAAGATTTCCCGTCGCCATTCTCACCTTTGACCCCCCGGCGCCATTAGCCTCTTTGACTCGTGCCAGAAAACCGCTCTCGAAGCAAGCGCCACGATAGGCGAGGAGAAACGGCGAGAACACCGTTTACACATTCGTCCCCCTCAATTCGACTCGCCGCTATTGCGACTGTGTAAATGCGATGTTACGGGTGGTGCGATCGCAAATGTGTAAATGCGGCATGAGCGATTCTGAAATTATTGATAGTGTGGTAAATAACAAAGGTTATGATGACAGCGATCGCGAAATTGATTCAGAATGCCCCGAAAACAAAGATGTCAACGGAATACCTGATAAAAGCATTAGATAAACAATATTAGGCTTAGACCACCGGAATTTTATCTCGAATATGAAATTATGTCAATATATAGGATTCGAGTAAAAATTTCTAATAAGCTGAAACTAAAGCAACAGATATTATTGACTGAAATGTTTAAAGTATAATGTAATTATATGTTCTGTATTTAGGTTTATTTAATAATTAAACCATTTTACTTTTTTTTAGTGTGTTTATTTTTTTCTCCTAAAACTTTGTAGTGTTATTTAAAAACCTCTCAAATCCGGAATTGTCCTGAACGATTCCGGATTTGGGAGGTTGTACTGTATTTATATATATATATATATATAGTTTTAAAAAATCGTAAGAGATGTTTTTATAGACAAATTAATGTCGAAGAAAATATTCAAATTAAATCTAATAGGACATACTAAAGAATGTAGTATAGTTCGAGAAACATATCTTTTGCTGTATTTTAATATTTTTTTGGATAAGGTCCATCGTCTGCCGCATTAGCAAGGGGCAAAAAATTTTCTCTATTTCATTGTTATGGACGTGACGATAAATTTATTTAATGTACTAGAAAAAGAAATCATGTGATCAGCATTTAATGAATTAAATTCTAAAAAATTAATCTTTTAAAAATTCACCAAAAATCAGAAAATGGAGGTAAAGATTCGAAAAAGATTTCATTTTAAAGGGATTTTTATGATCTTTCTCGTGATATAAATTTTGTAACCCTCAATTATTATTTTAAAATGCAAACTTTAAAAAGTTACTAAAACAGCTTAAAAATTTAATTTCAAAGAATCTAAGAAGAATTTTTCAAAAATCTTTCTTAGTGCACCTCTACACTATAAGAAGAATCACCATGCAAAATTTCAGCCCTAGGTTCAGCGGTTGGGTCTGTGCGTTGTATGTCAGTCAGTCAATCAGTCAGTTACGGAACTGTTTTATATATATATAGATAATCTGTGCTCTCTATTTAAAGTTTTCCTTCATATGCAGAAAATGGAATTCAAACTTATTCATTCCTAATCGTTTATTAGGAAATATTGAGAGAAATATTCCCTAATCTTAACATGAGGATTGAAGATCTGCAATTACAACAGAACCACCCCTACCTATATAGGACTTGTAAATGTTAATAAGATGTGAAATTTATCTCATTATTTTCAAGTGTGTCAATTTGTCTTGGAATCTGAATTTTTCTTAAAAGGTTCATAGAGAAAATGTAAAATGATTTTCATCTTAATTGATGTGCATAATAGCAGAATGTAACAAAAGTAGTACATGGTATAATTTATATTGTAGTTAAGATTATTCTTCTCCAAAATGAAGGAATAATTTTTAACAGTACATATAGTGTTTGCTTTTTTACTGTTTAGTGGCAATTACTTGAGGCTTCTATGTAGTAACCATATTTGATTTGCTCAGCTCAATGATAGATTATGGAGAAATTTTTCCTCTAATTGTTGCCTTGGATTTCAATTTATTATTTATTTATTTATACCCTTAATAAAGAAGGAAATTTGTTGCACTGCTATCATATTCATTTTTTAAATTTAATCCACTAAAGGAAATAATTTGTATTTAAAACACAGTCAACCACATTTTCCTCCTGAATAATTCAAATTAAAAAATATTTGCATTTCTTTTAAGGCTGCTGTGTACTATTCTTATTAAGATTCGCTCACCTCAATGTTAATCTTTGGAGGAAATTTGTCTTCTATTTATAGCTATATAAATGCTGATAATCAAATAAAAATAGTATTTTCAAATAGCCTGAACTTTTCTGCACATTACAACAGAATTCATTTTATAAATTTCATTCACCAAAGGAATTTGTGAGCATTTAAAACACACACTATCAGATTTTTCCCCAAAAATAATTTAAATTTTAGAATATTATTTGCATTATTTAAAAAAAAAAAAATGCCCCAATGTGTAAAATTTCTCTCTCTATTATGGAGTACAATTTAAAATCCTAGCCTGCAATCCTTGGACAAATTTTCTCTGCAGGTTAACATTAAGGTGAGAAAATTCAATAGGGTTAATATACAACAGCCGTAAGAATGAAAAAGATACCAAATAAAAAATTTCTTTTTCTATAATGGAGTATAATTAACCCTTCAGCGAGCATGCCAATTTTTGGAATACCAGCAGGCACACGTGGCACAAAGTGCAACGTCTCTTTCAACCTTGATTATTCCTTTTGTAATAAAAAAATTTTTTTTTCAGATTGAAAATAATAATTCTGTGTTTTATGACAAGATATAAAATATTCATAATGCTGAGATATATTTATAACTAAAGGCAGTGGTGCACCCAGGATTTTATCTTGGAGGGGGCCGAGTTTAACGGATAAAAACATTTTTTATGCAAATTCAATATTTATAATGCAATTTATATTTCTTTTCGGGGGGGGCCATGGCCCCTTGGCCCACCTCCTGGGTGTGCCACTAACTAAAGGCCAAATAATGCAGATGCAATTGCCTTATTTCAAAACTGGCTGGTTTATTAGATCTAAGGACAACTTGTGAATTGATTCCTATTATGTCCAAGAATCTAAAAAAACAATGAGATTGACCATCTTCATGAAATGCAGGATACCGTGTAATAGCTGCACATTGATCTACTACATCAACTCCTGCTTTTGTTGTGTAAATCCTGTATAATCACTGGTTTACCACGGTTAAATCACGACTAACAATAAATGGAAATGAATACAAGGGTTAGAAAATCATACCTACATTAGAAAGGATGTAGCTATAAATAGAAACTGCTTAGAACATTCAAACCTTACGTGTAAAAACTAACCCTTCAAAATTAGGAATTGTTGCACTTTGTACACGGGCACGCCCACTGAAGGGTTAAAGAAAAAAACTTTAATCCTGGTCAACAATCATTTGAAAAGAGCAAATATAACCTGGTTACTACCCAGCAGCCTGGATAAAGTTATTAAATTTAACTTTGGAACCCTGAATGATAGGTATCACAATACTTCATCTTCTGCCATGAATCCTTTACCATCCATGTTAAGAATTTACTGCATTTGAAATTAAAGGGCTGTGAGGGTTATAAACTGGCTTTAAATACGATAGGTTTTACATCATGCATTTTAACTGCAAGCTGTATAGTAATAATTGTCTTTGTCATTCTCTGAAAATGTATTTGTCATATACATTTTTAATGCATTATAATCTTCAAATATGAATTAAAAAGTATATGTTTATGATTTTAAATTTATATACCTGTAGACAGATCAAAATTGATTTGTATTGAAGGTGTTTTTAGTTTTAACACACTATACTTGAGAACTAGCCGCTGCGCGACCAGCATGGTCACTTTTGCAAAACAACTCAACTGAAAATAACATATGTAGGGAATGTTACTGATACTATTGGATCATGGAGGGTTAACGAAATCCATTTGGCTCTATTAAAGTGAGGCAGTTTGATAAAGTGAGACAAGAATATGAAACGAACATAAATTTATTAAAAACATAAGAATTTAAATTAACTATACAACCTGTGATAACAGTTGTCAATGCTGTACTGGCGGTAGGTATACGATGACACTTATATTAACTCTCAATGAGATGCAAGAAATAATATACAACAATTAAATAGACAGTTACTAAATAACGTAAAACTGACGTTACTAAATAAATGCGTAATACATGCAATTGTGACGACAGTGGTTAGTTTGGTTAAGTACATTTCAGATTGAATTGAATGACAAATCATTGGAGTTAACTCCGGCGGTCTAGCCTAAATCTAACAGTTACCATTACCTATCACCATAAATATACGTTGTTAAGGGGTATTCTTCATAAGGCTGATTCTGAAACATTGTGATTTAAAAAATATGAATTTCCGTTACTTCAGATCAGAGTTAAAGATCTGAAGTAACTGAGAAACCCAACACCAATGATTTTAAAAATTACATCCCTCTCTGTATGTACAATTTATCAAAATTAATATATCTACACTTTATCATTACATCAAATAAGAAATTGTTGGGGAAAATTTTTTTTTTACTTTAAAAATAGAGTAAGAATTCAGGAAGTACTAAAATATAGTGTGGATTACATCACTCTCTGTATGTACTATTGTTCACAATTCAGATATCTACACTTAATCATATCAAATAATAAATTGTTGGGAAAATTTCTTCACATATAAAATGGAGTAAAAATTCAGCAAGTACTGAAAAAAGTGTAGCAAATTAACTATTACTGGCTATAGGTTGCTATGCCGGCGACGGTTAAGCCTAACCTCGCTATCATTTATGCTCTCTCTTAATGAATTATTTCTTTTTTGAGACTGTCCCCAATTTTCACTTATCGTGCAGCTCGCTTTCGAGCATACCTGATTTCAGTACATAAATCCATGTTGACACGCGGTTGTAAATTGAGGACAGCCGCTAATGTTTACATCTGGTAGTTGCAGCTGTTGTCATTTGGAGTGTAGAAATATCGTCAATTTTTGTGCCGCATACCTACCCTTTTTATATATATAGATTATCTCCCAATAATCTCCTTTCAAGAATTTGCATGTAACTTACAAATATCAGTCATGTAACACGTGAATGAGTTCTGTTGCTAAGCAATTTCTTAATTCAAAACTAGTTATACTCTTATTTAAATATTGAATTTTATAACCTGTAAACAATTTTTCTTGTTCTATAATCTGTGTTAGTTGCATATCTATTTCTGTTTGTATGATTGACTGACTGTGCAAATAATTGGACAAATTAATCATATATTTCAAAGGTGGTTATAAATTTCATTTACCTGCATAACATTAACTTTAATTTTCTATTGTTTTTTTTTATGACAGAGAGAACTGGGTATGAATGGAAGGCAAAGATTTTCACAGGGAGACAAATGCCAAATTATTCAAAGGTACTTAAAAATACTTGTTTTGCAGATAACATATTGTTAAAAAGAATAGTTTTGGAAATAAATGTACATCAAAAATCAAATGCATTTAGTAATTTAAAACTTTTCTTCCTATTATTTAGAGTTCTTCCAAATAAAATGAATGAATTGGATAGGTATCAGGGCAAAGTGTTTTGTGGTACTTTTGCCAAAGATGGTGATGTATTTATGTCAGCTGCTCAAGGTATAATACTTGTTTTTCTTCCTTTCATTGGCCTTATTGCAAGCAGTTTATAAATTTATTTCTGTTTATCATTAAAATGCTTAATATTTCCCTCCAAAATCAAATGTTTTCCCTGTTATTTCTCTTGTGTTAAATTATTTATTTTTAGTGATGAATTTTATGTCATTTTGCTTGTACCTCATATTGGGAATGAGTAAATGAACCTTTTTGTGGTTATAGATTTGCTTATAATAAGTTTACCTGTGCCAAATACTCTCTTTTTCAGATTATTTTATACGATTGTATGATACAAGCAATGGGCGCTTCAAATTGACAAAATTGGTTGAAGCTAGAGATGTTGGGTGGAGCATTTTAGACACAGTTGTAAGGTAATATTCTTTTAAAATTGGCCCTTTGCGTAACACATAATATAAGTGAAGATTATGCTCCAGAGTCATTGCTTACTTGAAATTTTTTTTCCTTAAGTCATTCATATTTTTAATATTTTATAAGGATTTACAGTCTCATGTGCTACTTTGCTGATGATTTTTTTAAATTTTATTTTTTTAAAATCATTTTTAATTACTGTTGAAGTTTCAGCTTTTAACTGTAATTTTTGTTAAAATTGCAGTGAGTGGGGAGGTTCCCCCTAACAATGTTTTTTTTTCTTCAACTATCAGGATTCATGTATGGTAATTTACATAATTTTTGTTTGTTGTAGCTTTTATAAGCTCAAAAATTTTACTTATCATTTGTGGCATATACACAAGCATTTGTACTGAAAATCGTATCTCCTTGCACATCATTATTTTTAAACTGTTTTAAAATGTGGCTTCCTAGAGGTACACTATGAAACATGCTGATTTGGCAAAAATTTGGTAAGGTTACAATGGAATTTCGCACAAATTATTTCTGTCAATTTTTCAGGTGTTTTATTGTCATTGGTGTATATATACTATACAGTTTATTATCCTAAAATTATGGTTATTTTTTTCTCCCTTATTTACAATTCTGAATTTTTTTTTAACTATAAAATCTTAAATATACTCATTTCCTTTATTTTATTCATATTATGTAATGTTTTGAAAATTGCGACATTTTTACTCTTAATGTAAGCATTTAAAGATTTCATGAGACTGTCAAAAAATTGACAAAACTGTAAGAATTTAAAAATATATTTTTTATTAGCATAATTACTGAAGAGTTTTGCTACGTTGATGATTTTTTTAATGTATGTTCTGTGTACCATAAATTCATTCTTGTTAATAAATTTTTCTCATCTGTATCTTTATAGTCCTGACGGGCGCAATTTTGTTTACTGCAGTTGGTCAGAGTGTAGTAAGTTGAAATTTTTTTGATTTAATAAACTTTACCCCATTTCTTACCATTCTGAACTAAGTTTTACACTGCTTTATATCAATTTAGTTCACATTTGCAATATCTTTGGTGATCAGGAAGTTCATGAAGCCCTTCCTCTTTATCCTGAAGAGCGTAGGTTTTGTGTCTTTGCCCTGCGATTTTCACAAGATGGTCGGGAAATTCTTGGAGGGTATGTTATTTAATTTTACTTGTTAATTAAGTTTCATGTATGGAAAAAAAGCATAGTTTTTTTTTCCAGTTGTTTGGTAAAAAAAAACTATGTTTTGGTTTAGGTGTTCATACCTTTGCCATTGCTAACAAGTCTTTTCTACTGAGAATACTGCATAATTTGCATTATTTCCCTTAATTATCGTTCATGGATAGCGAAATATCTGGGTTTTTTTTTTTCTTTTTCTTAATGATTCGGCTGTTTAATGATTCCATATGTTTTTGTTATTTCATAATTTTGTATAATCATGAGTTCAAAGCTTTATAAAATCATTGAAGATATTTTTATTATAGAAATAAAACAGAAAAAAGGGTATGGATAACAGGTCTGTTTAAATTGAATCCTTTTTAAACTATTTATATATCTAAGCTTAAGTTCAATTTTCTTACTTATTTAAGTTTACTCCATATGCAGCTTATGAATTCAGTTTGTTGAGGAGGTTGTTGGTTTTAAGGATTTATACTTTATCTTGGTACTTTTCCGTTAGTCGGGCACATTTGGCGTTTGCTCTAAAAAGTATCGCCATTGCAGAGAATAAAAAGTCGCCAACCTAACAACCGTAGGAAAACATTCTATTAGGTAATAGTATGCTAAATTTTAAAGAAGCCCTGCATGAAACGTTGGAAGAAGATGGCGGATTAGAGGGTATCTATCATGTGAGAGAACATAAGTTCAGAGATCCACCTAAATAACCCCGAAATTCACATGAATGAAAATTGGAAACTAATTAACCACAAACTGTACTTGTTTTCTTCACAATCGAACAAAATATTGAGCATTTGTGATGACGCACCAAATGGTGATATAGAAAACATTGAGGAACTGCACACCACCATTTGCAATCATATTAGCTTAATTTCTGTCTCGATGACAAAAAAGGGTCCTTATAAAGACATATTGATGAACATTAAAGATTTTTGGTTTCCTAACTATATATTAATGAATAAAATTCATATTTACTTAGATATTTTGTTCATTCACATACATATATCATGCGAGTTATAGTTAAACAAAACAGCCGAAAATACAATTTAAAAACCATATTTCGTGATACATCACTTGTGCCCGGCGAATGGCCTTTATCTGTTTAGTACCTTTATCTATTTATGTGTAAGTTCTATTGCTGTCTCATGATGGAGTTATCATCATTTTTGTCATTACTTATGCCTCCAGTCAGTAGTATCTAGACCAGGTCCATATAGGCATGTGGTCTGAGGGGTGCAGCTCAGGTTTACAATGGCACCACAAGGGTTGGAGTCCAATTTAACGAGGGGCCACCTCAATTTTCACTGTGCACCCCCATGAGCAACATCTGGTGGGATCGTATCTTCTCCCACCCTCTCTGACTTCATCGGCAATTCTGGTATATGGATTTGATGTGCCTATATCCAGCCCAGACATGTAGGTATTTAATGGTATTCATCGGGATTCGAACAGAGCACCCTCAATTCCAAGTCCATTGCACTATCACTATGTTACCTTGGGTATTATCATAATTAAACTTGGGAAGTCCTAGCTGTTAAAATTATTCATTCAGACTTATATTTTTCATTACTGATGATATGTTTATGATTTTTTCTTTGATTAGGATAATTTCATCCACTAATTTTAAATTAGATGAAGTCTTATTTTATTTCAGCTGTTTATTAAAATTGCTGTTCTAGGAAAATGTTATAGAAAATTTTAATCTGTAATTTACCTATCTCTGTAAATTTCTTTTTCATTAACATATTTCTCTTTTATAGGGCCAATGACGAATGTTTATATGTATATAATAGAGAAGAAAATAAAAGAACTTTAAAAGTAAGATTACTGCTTTTGTTAAATTTATATTGCTTATTTTACACAAACATTTTGCCTAATTCTAGTCGTTTTGCTGTGTGATAAGCATCATGTGAGTTGCAATAAAAGTTTTACTTTTGACTTTAGATACGGGCACATGAGGATGATGTAAATACAGTTGCCTTTGCAGATAACACTTCTCAAATTCTTTTTAGTGGTGGTGATGATGGTATCTGTAAGGTAAAACATTTATTTCTGATTATATTTTTATATAACTGTACCAACCGGGAATTTGGTAAAAATTTAAAAAGTTTATAATAGTGAAATCTTGTTGGAACTGGAAAAATAAATTGGTTAATAGTTACTATAATTTTTGTTTTTTTGTTTCTTTCTTTAAGATTATTTTTTCAATATCTTCTTTTTTTAGATAGAATTTATTTTTTGACCATTTTCAATGCTGTCGAACCCTGTTATAACAAACTTCAAGGGACCAAAGGTTTTGTTTGTTTTATCCAGTGGTTCGCTATAGTCGAACCGTTAAGAAAAATGTTAGAGTTCACAAAATGTATAACTCATATGTTGCAATGTGTATTCAATAATGATGTATTTTAAAAAATGATAAAATCTTTATTAAATGATCATTAATGAATTAAATCGGTCACATTAAACTGACACAATACTAATTAATTTACGTACAATAGGAACACGGTGGGTCCAAAATTTTCATTTGTTATTTCTGTGAGTTTTTATATACCGGGTTCTCTATAACAGGGTTTGACTATATTTAATTTTGTCAGGGTTTTTTTTTTTCTAAACTTGTTGAGGATTACAAGAATTTGATTTACTGGGATCTGTGTGTGCAAGCTGCATTGAATGATAAATTTTGCATAGTTCCGGCTTAAACTAATAAAGAATTGATGCATGTTAATCTGTTTATGTTGAATTTTATATTCAAAAATACGTTTACATGAACAGAACTCGGTGAATAGTTCTGTAATATGCTTTATGGTACCAAGGTTTAGATATGCTTATTACTAGTTTGCTATACAATACAGTCACGTTGATATCAAACTCTCATGAATTCTGGTTTCATTTCCTCCTATAGGTTTGGGATAGAAGAACATTATGTGAATCACAAGCAAAGCCTGTAGGAATTCTCGTTGGTCATGAAGATGGTATAACATATGTTGACTCTAAAGTAAGATTGTATTTAAAATCATCAAATCTAATTATGAATTTATTAAAGAACTGCTATAGAGTTTTACAAAACTTTCCCTGATTGATATCAAAATTTTATTGGATTAGTTTATTCTTCTTAATCTCCATTTCAAAAGTAGAAGAAAAAAATTCAGAAGGGTGAGCCTGGACCTTGAATAATTTATTTGTTCAATATTTGTTGGCTACTCTTGCGTCATCTTCTAGGTTAAATCTAAACCATACCGTCATTGTATGGTTTTTATAGCAACTAATTTTGAAAAGCCATTCTCACACAGATAGTAGATAGAAGTGAATTTAAGCATTATAAGTATAGCATTGCAAGACTGTTTGACACCTTATATAACAATTTCATGTCATGTATTTTTGTATTACAATATTATACCATGTAAAAATATATAAATAAAAATATTTGAAATGTTATAGAAAATTTAAAGCATATTTTTTAGTTAAATAATTTAATGATATAAATTTACTTCAAACTATCTGCTACCCTTCCAACTTTTTTCACAACCTATAGTTTGTGCACCAGTGATTTAGAGTATACTCCATATGGTTACTGCTGATTTGTAAGTCAAATAAATTAGTTCTGGTTAATTGGACATTTACTGTATAGAATTGACTTGTACTCGACATTTTACTGAATCATTCTAATGTTGAAGAATTGTAAATCTTTCTCCTTTTGTACAATTTTCTCATGCTTGCATTTTTTTTTTTTCTCTAATAGAACGATGGTCGTCACCTCATTACTAATAGTAAAGATCAAACTATAAAACTCTGGGACATGAGAGCATTTTCTCCAGCATCTAGTATAGAGGTATGTATTTGGATAGCAGATATTGCCAATATTTTATTCATTATTAATTTATTTCTGTTTATTCCAAACTTGCTCTTTAAAAGTCAGTAAAGTTCTGTTACTTGTACAATCATGTCCCTGTATCTGCTAATTCAGTATGTGTGATTTCAGTTATCTGCTTTCAAAATTTTATCAAGCATGAGTAGGTCATACCAAAGTTAAATCCAAGTACCCAAATTAACTCGAACTGTATTTAGAATCGTCCACACACACCTGCCATAAATATCACTGTTATTGTGCTTGTACTAACTTAACAAGCCCAATTTCTAAATAGGGGTGAAATTAGGTGGGATGTTTGCAATTTATGGGCCAAATTTCTATAATTGCTTCAAAGCATAAGTGAAGTGATGTTTGTTGCACTTTTGTGCACTCTGTGCAGTGGAATGTACAGTTTAGTGTATAATTACTGTATTTAATAGTAGTAAGGTCTTATTGTGTGTAATTTATCAGTTAAATCTGTTTATGTAAGTCACACATATATCACATAAGTAATGTCCAGTATTATTCACACTAGGTCTTTGAACATATTATCCATAGATATGAAAACACTAATAAATGTGAACACAGGTGTTAGCAATGCAAATTCAAACAAATTAGATAAAATGATCTTTCCTAACTTATTTTGTCGTTTAAGCAAAATCTGCTGTTGTATTTTATTCAGGATCATATTCAAAATAATTATTACAAAATGCTACAGACTTATTAAATACTTTTAGTCTGTTAGATTTTATGAAAAGCCCCCAAAATTATATAGTTATAGCAAAATTTATATAGTTTTATTGGGTTATCCCATAAATGCAGTATTTTGGATTTGTCTAAAAGGAATGACGTCATTGTGGCAGATAGGTGAGAGGCATGTTTACTGCTGTACGGTCTATTGTTTTCTTTGAATCGGAGTAAGATAGTATTGATTTCTCAGCATCGGAAGAAGTAATGAATAATAATGGTAAATATATTTCAGATTAAAATAAAATGGTCCATTTTTTTTTTCATTTCTAAAGTACTGCATTATTTATGGGTTGACCCAATATATCAGTGTTTTTTGTAATTTGTTTAGTAAATGATAACTACTTGCTATAGATGATATGTATATAATGTATTTTGTGCCAATACATAGTTCTAATAATTTTCAAAAGAAAGAAGTTAATTTCCTGAAGTGCTTTAAAGAAGATTTTTATAATTATTGGGGTGTAACAGTTATATTCAAATATAACTGTCTGAATTTAAATGTAATTAACAGTAAATTATGTGTTTATGATTTTATCTAGGTTACTACAATCAATATATATATATATATATATATATAGATAGATAGATAGATAGATATATCTATATATCTATTCTATCTATCTATCTATCTCCTGAACAGTGGATTTTTTACACATATTTATGGTGTGCATGGAAAGCACATGTAATCCATGAATGGCCTTGTATACCATAATATATAAACTTTTTAAAGATTTTAATATAACATATAGCGGATAAATAGGACAAAAAGTAATAAAAGGTGCATTTTCAGTTTTACTCTTGGAAAAGTCTAATATATTCCTTTGTTTATAATCCATGTAAATATTCTAAGAATTAAGTTTGTTTTAGTTTTGTTTTTTCGTGCTTTAATGTATGGATGATTAATAGTTATGTTTTCATTTGTTAAATTCATTAAATGTGTCTGCTTGTGATGCATAGTTGTTGACTTAGTTTAGTTTTTTTACTTTAATTCATATGTCTTGTTTTAAATTTGTTTCTGCATCTGTGACAATATATTTACCACTTTGGAATTTATTTCTGTTGCAATTTTTTAGCCAGACATTTATGTACCTTAAAATATATTACTTTTCTTTCATAGGTGTCTCGTAGGGCAGTTGCATCACATAACTGGGATTATAGGTGGCAAAGAGTTCCTTCTAGTTGTAAGTGTTTGTCTTTAAAGTTTTTTTTTTTTTCCCCTTAATCAAGTCATAAGCTAGTGGTAGGTTTTATAACTTAACTGCTAAGATCAGTAAGTTTTATATGCAGCTTTGAAAAGAAAATTTTAAGAGGATTTTCCTTAGGTATAGATGATAAATGGAGAAATATTTTGGGATGTTGTCCTTTTAAAATATGTTTTTGTCTGTTCACTAAGCACTACAGACTGACTAAAATTAGTGTCAGCTGCTGTAGTAGTTCAAAAGTTCCTCACAAAAATATGTATAAAGTTCAAATCCTGCTCAAATAGCAGTTCAATCTGGAATTTATATGCAAAAATCAAGATAATAATTCTTTCTCTAAGCAAGGTTAACTCTGTGCCATTAACGCTTCAAAAGTTGATACCTTGCTTCCCTAGATGTTTTTCCCAAACATACATTTTGTAATTTATATCCTATCACAAAATCCCTTCTTCTCCCCCCCCCCCCCAAAAAAAAAAAAAAAAAATGAAGTAATAGTTAGGCATGTTGTTATAGCATAATTTTACATCACCTCTAGATGTAAACAATATATTTTAAGTTAATACAGGGTGTTTCAAAAAGAATCACTCGATTTGAAATGAGTATATTAGGAAAAATATTGAACATATAAACTTTAAATTCATTTTATATCACATGGCTAATCATAAAGTTTTTTTACAAACCAAATTAAAGGTGCTCAATATGCCCACCTTTAGGTGCACAACATATGTCTCTACGATAAGCAAATTCGTCCGAAACTTTTGCAAGTATGTCTGCATACACTGCTTCCACGGCTGTTGTGCATACATAGACAACCCATGTCTTGTAATTGTTTATACCATTGCCTAATACTCTGAGATGTAGGAACTTCAATTTACCAGTGTTTTGTCGATGAAAATCATGCTGAACAGTTGTTACGGACTCACACTTCACAAAGCATAGAACACAAAATGATTTCTATTGTGCAGTCACCATCTTTACAAACACTGAAGTGACAGGCGAAGGATGAGCATTAGTGCTACTTGTCGGCAACTGTGTGAAACTCGAGATTTCCCTCTTTCTGCCTAAACATTATTCGATCAAATCAGATTATAAGATGAATAGTTATGATTTTTTTAAAAATCAGATGGTTCTTTTTGAAACACCCTGTATTTATGCATTTTAGTATTATATATTTATGCATATCTTCATTGAAATCTGTGTATTGGCTTAATTGGATGTTGTTAATGCTGATAATGTGCATTATCATAAATTTAGAGTTGACCTGTAGATGGAGTACCCTTCTGCAAAAAACTTAATTACTACAGACATTTTTTTAAATCAAAATGATTTTTAATGATTAAAGATAAATTTTACTGTTAATTTTTCTTGATTAGGATAATTTGTTCAAAACTTAATGTTTCAAAAAGTTCCCTGTATTTTCTATTGAAATACATTTTTAAGCTGAAGCTAAATCAAATTTCATGTCTTTTTATTATTCACATAGAATATTGGAATATTGTTCCTTATCAGACTTGTAAGAAGTTTTAAAAAATTCCTAGATGTAATAATTTTGCAGTTTTAAAAGATATTGCTGATTATATATGCATTTCTTTTCTCTCTGGGATTGTTGTAGAAAATCAAATTTCTTTGTATTCATTGTCCTATACTATAATAAATGAGAAAATTATATAAATTTAGTTTATATTAATTTTGGAGCAAAATTAAAATAAAATAAAACACGAAAGGAATATATTAGTAAAAGCGGTAAAAACAAATACTGAAATAATATCAAAAAATCAGAATTTTTTAATTAATACATCTTAAATTTCTATTGAAGTGATCTCTAGTTTGTCTGCATGTTCTATTACCTGTGCTGAACAGCTAGCTGCCTTAAGGTTTCTTACATCATATTTTCTATGTGGTGGAAGAAAGTTTTAGTTTACATTTAACTTCTGCAATTTATAAACTGCCTTTTACAGATTCATGAAACTTTAGCTATTAATTATATAACATACGTATTACTTGTGCATACCAAGATTGCATTTAAATGTAGGTATAAAAATTGTCAAATATTTATTTTGACCAAAATCACATTTATGTGTATTACAAAGTATATTTTAAATAAAGTATTTAATGTGTAATATTGGTGATTTATCTTTCAGTAAATAAACAAAAACGGAAGCTAAATGGGGATACATCACTGATGACTTATCGTGGGCACAGTGTGTTACAGACACTTATACGGTGCCACTTTTCACCAGAAGTTACTACCGGTCAAAGTTACATATATACTGGTTGTGCCCAAGGTCGAGTCATTAGTAAGTATTCAGTTATATAATACTCATCTTATATATAAAGCAGAAACAGGAAATGGGTCATGTCTGTATGTGTGAGTCACAAAAACTCAAGAACCATGAGCCCTACCTTGATGAAATTTACACAGTTTAATGTTCTTGGAAAATCAGGATGAATGTGACTATTTTCATCCCGCTATGATGTTCCATTCTCGAATTATGTTAGAACAAGTTTGAACAGTATCAACAGATATTTTTGTTCAAAGCCATTGTAACATTTCATTGTTGCCAATTAAATTATAACATTTGCGTAAAAATAAATAGACATGAATTAAAAACGTGATTTATTCATATATTGGCGCATGCAAGAATAAATTATATATATTATTTTCATATCCGTGGCAACACAGGAATATTTCTTTTTAAAAATGAATATATAAAGATGGAAAGTCATTCATTTTCAATGAATGTGTTATCAATCCATTTCATGCATTAAAACTATCCCAAGCTACCTGTTCAAACTCAAATATACTGAAGGATACGTTCACTTAGCTAGATACACGTTCGTTTAGCCTTGACGCGATGATTTATATAACTGAAGTGACATTGAAACATAGCAGACGATTTAGTTTTGAGAAAGAATTACAATCATGAAATACATGTATATTCTAATTAAGAAAGTCTGAAAGTGGCATTGAAACGTAGCAGACGATTTAGTTTTGAGAAAGAATTTCGAGCATGAAATATGTGTGTATACTTTTTCTATAATAATTATGAGATTTGCTGTGTTTTAATATTGAATGTGTTCTCAGTACCTTCAAACATTATTGACTAGCTGTTAATTAATGCTTTAAAGTGCCGAAAAAGAAGAGAACACAGAAGAAAGTTTTTCGCATGGTCAGCTATATGTGGGAGTGTCTAGAGTAAGGAATCAATCAGAATTGTACATTGTTGCAGATCATAAAAAAGAAACAAAAAATGTTGTGTATTGGAAAGTATTAAAATAACAACAAATTAGTTAAATTAACTTTTTACTACTGAAAAAATGAAATTAATTTGTTTAAGAATTGTTATAACTTTAGAACATCATAACATGAGGCTAATCATTGAAAAAAATAACAGAAACTGAATCCCGAGCAAAGCCGGGTAATAAATCTAGTCTCAACATAAAATTAAAATACTAATGAAAATATATACTGGTTATCATGCTGAAAAGCATGCAGTGTTTTCCCATTTAAAAAAAAAAACCTCAATTCGTATTATCATTGAAGGTTTATTATTGATGATTCGAACAAGTTTAGTTATTTATTAATAGGCTTATTGTTTCAAGGTTCAGCTCTTGGCATACGCTGATGATATCGATATAGTTGCTAGGAGTATACCAGCCTTGAGAGAAGCATTCTCCTCTTTAGAGATGGCTGCAAATCGTATGGGATTGATAGTAAATGATTCTAAAACCAAATATATGCCTGTACAGAAAACACCATCTGGTGATACAACCAATCATTTGAAAATTTGTCTTCGTGAATTTGAAACTGTTCCTGGTTTTAATTACCTTGGACCTTTTGTTAATGCAAAAAACGATATCATTTCTGAAGTTTAAAATCGTATCTCATTGGCCAACAAAACCTTCTTTGGACTTCGCCCTTTATTGAAGTCTCAGTTTCTTTCCAGAAAAACCATTTTTTTCCAGAAAGCTTCTTATCTATAAAATTATCATTT
Source organism: Dolomedes plantarius (assembly GCA_907164885.2). Classification (NCBI taxonomy): domain Eukaryota; kingdom Metazoa; phylum Arthropoda; class Arachnida; order Araneae; family Dolomedidae; genus Dolomedes; species Dolomedes plantarius. The sequence continues at coordinate 84,249,302 of OU015498.1, forward strand.
GGCCGGTCCTAATGTATGGTTCCGAAACTTGGTCTCAAAGAAAGAATGGAGAATACAAAATTGCAGTCTTCGAGAGAAGGGTTCTCAGAAGCATCCTTGGTGGTGTCAAAGAAAATTATGACCTATGGCGGAGATGTTTAATTCAGAAATCTATATGTTTTTTAAAGAGCTTGATATTATTAAAAGTTTTAAAATTAAAAGAATGAACTGGACCTCTCGTATTGCTATATTGGATGAAAAAGACAGTAAAGAAGATTTTTGTTGCACGGCCCTTTACTAATCAGAAAAGAGGAAGGCCAAAACTAAGATGGCTCGACTCTGTTGAATCTGATTCTAGAGTGATTGGAGTGAGGAACTGGTAGACCAGGTCCAGATATAGGTTGTCCTGGAGGAATCTTCAACAGAAGGTCCTGGCCCACCCTGGGCTGTGGTGCCAAATATGATGATGATGATTGTTTCAAGACTTCTTCCAAAGTATTATTGTATCATTGTTTAAAACTCTCTCCTTACTGTTTCAGCTAATGATTAAAACAGGTATCCTTTGTTTTAATGTAAAATGTCTAAAACTGAATGTTGTCTCTTAAGGCACCTATTAGAATTATAGGTGATTAAAATTTCTGTCTTTAAAGTGTCCCTAGGAGAAACAATATCTCGTTTGCTTGAAATTTTTTAATATTAATGAAAGAATTACCTGGGCATCCCACTGGATTTTAATTTTGTAATTTAAAATATTGCTGAAAATGCAAAATAGGAAAGTAAAATTTTCTTTGTACAGAACTCTCAAAAATAGCTTGAAACTTGTTCATTTTAGTAACAAAAGTGCTGCACTACAGAAAATTTTTAAAACAAATTAAAAAGTGGAAATAACTGACAGTTTTTGGAGAAAATCATAAAATTATGTTTTTCCTCAAAACTTATGGCTCATTTCTGCTTACGTTGTTAGGAAGAAAATAATGTTTATAGTCATTAAAATATAGCAACAGAAAAAAACATCATTATAAGAATTCATATTTTATTCTGGTAAAATTTTTTTTACAACTTTGAAAAAATTTATACTTCAAACTAAATCAGAGCGTAATTTCAAAGAAGGTTCCTCAATATTGTTTTTAAAAAATCATGATAGCATAACAAAATAGTTCCACTTTTCTGCAGAAAACATTTTTAGACTTCTCTCCCATAAATAAATAAATAACCCTCTGTGGCTGTGAAGTTCTGGTTTTGTCATGAGATTTTTTTCTCCTTGTATAAAGTTTTTTGTTATCCATTCCAATTTTTTTAATTTAGTACTCTTTTTAATGAATAAATATTTTATTTTATTTATTTATTTATTTTATTTTATTTTATGTTTTTTCAGTTTATGATGTGCTAAGCGGTAAAATAAAGGCAATTTTGAGAGGTCATAAGGGTTGTGTTCGTGATGTGTCTTGGCATCCGTACTTGAATGAAATCATGAGCAGCTCTGTAAGTATATAATCTTAAGTTTTTCACTAAACCCTTTTTTCTTTTTATCTTATTCATAATCTGTCTACAATTTTTAACTCCTTTTCTAAGGTACTAGGTATGTGTTCATACAGACTTACTTACAAGTAGTGATTTTACAGGGTGTCTACTAACATGAAAAGTCACGAAATGGGAAAACGGTCACGAAAAGTCATGAAAAGTAACGAAATTGAAAGAAAAGGTCACGAATTTTTTCAATTTAAAAATTTTTTAATCGATATAATGTACATTAGAAAACCTAAGATGCTCCTAACTGGTACAAAAACACTAAGATCAATTTTTGCCTACTTTGTGACGCCGCATCGGAAGAGAGATAACAGAGTTCCCGCGGGAAAATGCATTGTATTCTTCCCCACTGCGGGAACGAACGCTCTTTCTCCCCTTCACAGAAAGGAGAATATACGTCGTCATGTGGGGCTACTCCTCGGGCGACGAAAATACGAGGAGATAAGAAACACACAGCGGAAGTAGACATATGGTAAAGCATTAAAATTAACACGAACAAGTGGTGCACAATGCTAACAAGAGAGAGAAGTTGGACAGCGGAAAAACACATTTTTTTAAAAAAAATAAGAATAGAGCTTCAATTTTTACGTCGATCTTGAATAGAGAAGTGTAGTTCAGATCGGTTTTTCTCTCAGTGAACTCGAGTATTACCGTTTAGATTTTGGCTTCTTGTCATTATTTGCGCTCGAGGTATTCTCTCTCCCCACGTAACAGACTATGTGCGATATATGCAGATTTCCCGCCGAGTATACGTTATGTAACGGGCGAAGGCGAAGCTTTCTCCCGCCAATGACGTAACGGGCGATGCATTCAATTATGAAGCTCTCTTCCACCGGAGATATTAGCGCCCTTTACACATACGTTCTTTCGCGAGTGCTTGGAGCTAATAGAGTCTCGATATAGATGATCGAAAAACCCAATCAAGCAGAATTAATTGCGCTGTGGTGCTGAGCACGGTAATGGCTCAGAAATTGAACTTATCTTTTTAACATCAAAACAATTAAAGTTGAGCCAAAGAAAATTTAAGATAAAAAATTAAAGTAGTTTATTTAAATTAAAAACTTAAAAAAGAAATACATCAACCGGTTACATGTCCGGTAAAAAAGAAACAAGTAATAAAATACGATACAATACTAATATGTCAAGTATCACAAAAAATAATTTAATGCAACAGCGATACACCACCGCTAAACTACAGTCAGACTCGTTATATATAGTGCTTAAACAAGGTTAACAAGCTGCAGTTACATTTCTGGCAGCCAATCACAAAACAATGAAAAAAATTTGAATACTGACAAAAAATTTGCATTTAGCGAATCAAAATGCAATGAAAGTTTATCTTTCGCCGGAAAATGACGATGACGTCATTTTCCAACATGGCGTTGTTTACGAATAAAAGTTCGAAACTCCCGCACTCCGCGGCAAAGCGAACATGAGAGGACACATAAATTAAAAGGAAATAATAGGTGTTTTTATATGTTTAGGTGCCTTTATTTGCGCATAGTTGCCGGGATATAATCAAAGTTAGGGATAGCGATCTTTATAAGTAAAATATGCCGATAAATGGCGCTTACTCCTAACAGGAGCGTATGGGATTGCGCTCACGCTCCAAGCACTCGCAAAAGAGCGTACGTTTAGCGCCCTTTACACGTACGCTCTTGGAATGCTTGGAGCGTACGGGATTGCGCGCGGGAAAATTTTGAGTATGCTCCAAAGTAGCTTTCCCTTCCTCTCCGACACCTTCACACGTGCACTCAATCGCGCGGAATCGTGGTTTCACGCGGAAAAGAACATACGTGTAAAGGGCGCTATTCCTCCGCCCAGGACCGTAGCCTTGGGGGGGGGAAGCTCAACAAGCAGGATCCCCCCCCCCCGAAATTCTGGAGTTTACTGTATTGCATTTTAACATTGAAATAAAAGTACATTTTTAAATGTAAAATTTTTTAAAACTGCATACTTATTCAAAATTTCATTTTTGAATAAAAATTCAAATTTTTTAAATTTTTATTTACTGTCTTAATTTCAATTTTTTTGCTCCGAATTGTTTTATAAATTTACTGAAATGCATTACACAAGATTGTGCATGGACTTTTAGATTATATAATATTAAATTTTATAATTTCTTAATATTATTATTAAATATTATGTAATTTTAGTAATTTTTATATTATTTTTAGTTAAAAAATAGTGAAATATCGGGGAGGCTCAGTCCAGTTTGAGTTGTTCTTCATCTTGATGTTTTCAGAGCAATTTAGGAAAGTTCCTCAATTTAAGCAAAAATTAACTCAAATTAAACATTGATACAGCTATTTTACAATTGTATCAGTGTAGAATTAATGAAAAATTGTTATTTAAATATTATTTACTTTAATGGGGTTTCTGTAGTAACTGTAACAAGTATGAGAATGATTAATTTTTGCATCATTCACTTTCAAGGTGTTTTACATTGCATCAATAAATTCCATGGGTGTTTGAGTCACAATCATATCTGGAATTTTTATAACAGTAATAAGACTAGTAGGTATTGCATGGTTGTAATCCCAACTTTTTAAAAAATAAGGTTTTCCTGATAAGAACTTAAATAATAAGGTGAATATTGTTTAAAGACGAGCCGGGGGGGGGAGACTAATTTCGTTTAAACTAGTATGTACTTCAATGGTCATGAAATTTTATTTTTAAGGTCATGAAAAGTCATGAAATTGACTTGCTCAAAAGTAGTAGATACCCTGTTTTAATATGATTTGGGGTTTGCATGTTTTCTCATGGTTGCGAATCCAAAATATGTGTATGCCCTTAATAAAATTTGTATTAGTTCAATGTGACATACAATATAATCTAGGATTTAGTAACTTAATTTTGGCAGTTTTAAACATGGCAACACTTTGCAAGTTGGTCTTTGTGCTGTCTGTGTTGATTATAATATGTTGGTAGTCATTTCCAAATAAGAAATAAGCAATAACAGATGACTGTATTTTAATACAATGAAACTGAACTTGTTGCCCTATTCCTTTTAATTATTTTCAGTGTAGAAAAAAAGTTAAGAATTTTCGGAAGTTTTGAAGCTGTATTCATTCCTATTATGAAAATACAAAATTAGTATGACTAAAACTATTGTTGCTTATGAGAAAGAAAAAAAATTATGAAGTCATATATTTGAAAGGAAGTGATTTTTATTACAATTAATGAAATCTGTTAGTACTGTTTCTGCTTATTGTAACTGCCCTTATGTGAGACCTACAATGTTTTCCCCTGGCCTCTCAGTTATCTCTATCTTATTGTAGACTTCAACACTAATATCAATTAATTCACTAAAGCTACACCTTTCAATTAATTTTTTATGATAATTTTAGAAGTAAAAGTTTTTAATAGTCTTTCCACTTTGAGTATTTTTCTGTATCAGAGATCTCACAATAATGTTGAAATCATCATTTCAAATCTTTGGTCAAGAATGTTTAGCTAACTCCCTATCGGGTTTTTTTTTTTTTTTTTTTTTTTTTTTTTTTTTTTTAATACGAGGGATGGAACTTTAATAGTGGCAACACTGTTGTAGAGCCCCCCACAAAGCAGAACCCAGGAAAGCAGTTTACACCACACATACGTCACATACCTGCCTTACCTCAGAGCGAATGTGCTCTCCCCACAAACATCACATGCCTGCACAGTGAAAGGATGAACACAGCCATTTTTAGTTATGGATCTCTTGTACGAAATAATTTGTTGTATCATACTGGTTTAAAGAAAATGCTTGTGCTCTTACTGTGGCTGATGTGTTTGCTCATTGGGGCTGGGAAGTGCTCTACCATTCCCCCATATTCCCCATACTTAAGTCCCTGTGACTTTGATGTCTTCCCCAAGATGAAGGAACCACTCTGTGGATTCCACCAGAGATTCTGCAAGCTGTAGACCGCTCCATTCAAAGGATCAACAGATCAGGTGCTGCCAATGGCATCCTGCAGCTTCCAAAACGTTATGTGCTAAATAATGCTGGTTACTACTTTGAAGGGCTATAAAAGTTTCACCCCTGTATCTCTTCTGTATACTTTGTACATACTTAGTTGCCACTATTAATGTTCCATCCTATGTAAATGTTAATGATTGTGGTACAGGCCACAAACTGAATCAATTTTCTGGTTTTTATATGGATGTTAAATCGGCCTTTTATATTTTTCCTTGGAGTATAGGATTTATTACATTATAGTTATCAAACAAAATCTTCAGAACTTGATGTGAATACTGAAGTAATGAGTTTGATTTGTGCAGAACAAAATGATTTAACTTTTATTTAATTTCGCAACACAACATGCTAGCTGTGTTGACACGCAAGTTGCGGGTTCGGCCCCTGATGGTGTTGTCTGTATTTAAAATTATAAAAAATAAAAATAAAAAAATTTTAAAATGTATATAAAAAAATATTAAACAATTTTTTTTAATAATAATAATAATAATAATAAATTAAAATAATATTAAAAATCGCATATAAATATAACATATATATGTAAATAAAATTTTTAAAATGACAATAATAATAATATACCGTAAACCGGGGCTACTTTGCTCCTAGATGAGTAACTTTGCACCATTGTTGAAAAAAGATTTCATCCCATCTAGCAGATAAACTAATGAATATTTAACAATATTTTCACTGTTATCTGATAGACAGCACCACCTCTCATAACAGGAATGATAATTACTATTTTAGCAGCCATTTTGGGTAGTGTTTGCCAAGTGTGTCTGTGCTTGTACTATTTTTAGTTAAAATCTTCATCTGAAAAAGTTGTATTTTGCTCCAAGGAAACAATTTTAGTTGAAGGTCAGTGTTGTCTATTTATATATAGAAACTAACTGTCTTTGAAATCATAACGTTTAAATCTTGTTAAACTGAATATTTATCCATTTATGATCGATACTGTTTTTGAAGTTAGTTTTTGAGCAGATGGGGGCTACTTTGCATCAACTCAAAAGTGGTGCAAAGAAGATGGAAGAGGTGAATACATTACACAGAATGAACTGACGCATTCAAAATTCCAGCTTAAACCTATCAACAAACAGACTGATTCATTTGTAGTTGTAATGTACGAAAATGAATACTACCCAGGTGTCATTGAAAGCTTCAATAAGGATGGAGCATTCGTGAGTGTCATGACGAAGTCGTTAAATAACTGGAAATGGCCTGTTAATAAAAATGCCCTTTTGTATAAATGGGAAGAAATAGTTGGAGGTATAAATCCCCCCAAATTATTTAGCAAACGAGGTGTTTTCTCAGTCCCAGAGCTGGCTGATGGTTGTGAAAATTTTTAAATATTTGTTTTTATACTACAAAAATTTTAAAATTCTGATGCATCGAATATACAAGTGTTTCATTTTAGTTTTGCCTCAAAATAACAGCAAATTTTGTTGATGTCATTCTTTTTTTACATATTAAATACAATTAGTTGAACTTGTTTGTTTTTAAATATTTTCTCTGGTTTAAACCAAAAAAATTCAAATCCTGTCAGTTTTCCACGATTCTATAAGGTGCCACAGTTGACTAGAATAAGTTTACTTTGCACCAGATTAATTTTCTTGCTTCGAACGAATTATTATTTCATGTGGTGCAAAGTAACCCGCTCTTATGGTATACTTTGCACCACTTTTAAAAAATTATTAAAAAATATAAAATATATATAAAAAATGGTTTTATTAACATGGAACTATTCCTTAATTATCTAAGAATACAATAGAACTACTTTCAAAAGTCATTTTACAGAATTTCTATGATTTACGTGAGCATTACAAAAAAATCTTGGAAAAATGGTGCAAAATGGTTTATGATACACATTTATATTTAAAATAAAATTTATTTATTTTTCTGTCCTTCTGTATTCAGAAGGCATAGACTTCCTTAACCATTTTCTGTAAATTTTCCTATCCAGAAATATAATCATGTACATTTTACTTTAAAACTGCTTAATGTTCAAGAGCACATATCTTTAATACAATCGAATTCAATTTTATTAATGAATTTGTCTTTTGGCACATGTTATTTCAGTGGGATGGAAGTATAGTTAAGTGGACCTACAGCCGTACAGAACTCGATTCTGACTCAGATGAGGTGGCTAATTTGTATCCGCCAAGTAGAGATGATTCTGGGTCATCATCCGGTCTCCGTAGATCACGTCGCCTAGCTAAACAAAGGAGAAACCAAGAAGAAGCATGTTGAGAAGAAATGTCACTTTTGTGTTTTATACTGCTTAGATTTTTACTATTGTTGAATCAAGAATTTTTGCATATAGAGACATGGATCATAACTTTTTGTATGAAAGGACTTAGGCATAATTCTTTTTTTTCCCCCTCAGTTTGATCATGAGTGTTTCCTGCTAAAAGTAAAAGTTACACGTTTAAGAATAAGTTTAGTTACATTAAAGATGTATGAATATGTGTATGTATATATTATATGTGCACACTTTTTACATTTTACAGGGTTTTTGCTTGAAAAACTTCCTAAATTTTTAACATTGTTTTTATGGATCCTGAAAATTATTTATTTTTGCTAGACACTCCTAAAAAAACTCTTTTATATGTGTCCGAAATTTTCAATCTAAGAATTCATCATCACATGCTACAGTTTGTGAAATCAACTATATATACATTCTTTGGAAAAATTCAAGAATACCTATGATTTTTATATCACACATTCAAGGAACCTCTAGTATCTTGCCCCTTTTTATAACATTCTTGTTAGGCCTGAACACATGTATGGCATACCATTTGTAACCAATATTTTTTCTTTTAATTGTGAAGAAACAGAATGTCAAATAAATTTTGATTCCTTCCTTTGATTGGTCATATAGGGTAAAGTTTAGTGTGTATTCTGGAAAAGCCTATAAAGGTTAGGGAAAATTTCCAAATAATTTTCTTCCAGAACCCTGCAAAAAAATATTTCAAGCACTTGACATATTGTCCCTGCATCAAACTTCTAATTTGAATTCTTTTATTCCTTGTATTTTTGGTTCTCTTTATTCTTTATGAATTTTTCTTTGCTGTGCTGATCAAAATGCTGGGGAAAAAATGTGTCTGAACAAAATTATAGATGAAAAGTATAAACATTTTAAAATGATTACACAATTCAATAGTTTTAACAGTAAGTTTTAATCTTGTGCGTTCTGAAGTATAAATCTACTTAATCAAATGTTTTTGTTATTGTATATTTTTTAAACGTTTAAAATTACTTAATGCTTTAGATTAATTCAAACTGTAAGGTATTATTACCAATACATATGCAAAAGGAATAAAATTTTTAAAATTGCTATAAACTTAAAGTTTCTAAAAATTTCTTCAGGGCTATTAAATACTCCTAAATTTTACTTGCCCCAAAAAATAAAGTGCACATCCTGTGTTATATATAAATATTGTAAATATATAACTGATATATATATGATTTCTGTTATACTGTTTTTGAGTACTTAGGTTACTTTAACCCCATAAAAATTATTTTAAATGCACAAGCATTTAATATTCTACTTTATAAAATTACCATAAATATATTTACTTTATTACATATACATAAAATTTAATTTTCTTTATGAAAAAAGATTTTATCATCCAGTGTAAAATTGTTTTTAAAATAAACCTTGAAACCAAATTAAGTTCATATTTTGAAAATTGCCACTGTGCACATTTCTGGTGCTCTGAAAGTTTTATAGACTAATATTGATTGTTGAATCCATTCTTTAATTTTCATATGCCTATGTATTTTTTATCATTAAAAAAGAAAATACATTGCTAAATATTGTGCCTTTTTAATGTATCTATATTTAGAAATAAAACCTTTTTTAACCAGAAATCTCCATTACTTCTGTATATAACTTCATATGATTGCTCGAGTGAACAGTATATTTAGATTGTCTTATCATCATTTAAAATTATTCTTCATAAAGATTTGGCTTCTTTTTTTTTTCATTTGTATATATGAATAGAAAATACTCATTTATGTTCTTTCAGTGTATTTTTTGGAGGTCATGTAAGATTTAAAACAGAAGCTGTGAAATAAAATTTTTGTTTTTCTAAACATCTTCATCTTTATTGTGTCTTTGTTTTTGTTTTTCAATAATTTTCATGATTCATCCAGTTATTTTGCTCAACATAAAAGTTTGTGATGAAGCCGTTTCCATTGAAAATTTGTTAGCTAGAACTTATGATGCTGTTTTGCTGATAAATTAGGATTTTTAGGAACTATATAACCGATACAAATATATTAAAATAATTATTATAATTAATTTCATTTAGACCACTTTATGCAAAGTTATGTATTTTTGGTCTGACAAAATGCTATTTTTATCAATAAAATTGCACACCACCTATTTTTTTAGTGGCTTGTAAAGATAGAGCATTTAAACACATTCAAGATTCTCTTTTCATTGTAAGAGGCAACCTTAAAACATATTGAAATAAAGCTTATAATTACATTAATGGACTTTCATAGTTTATAGTTTATTTATTCAATATATGCTTTGTGTACATTTAATTATTGATTCCACATGATCGATTCTGCCCATTACATTTGACAGTGAATATTTGCAACAACAATAAACAACAAAAGAAAGGAAGAAAGCAATATAACTTCTTCAAAACTTTATTTCATATTACAAAGATGAGAAAATAGTTTACTTCAGTTTGAATTCTAGTATGAAAAAATAGATTTTTCTTCTTAAAATGCTGCCAAAAGAATGAATCTAAATTTTATGCATCATCTTTAAAATGTGAAACATTTTATTAAATGCAAAAATGAACTATATATAAATATATATACTTCTATAAATTAAAATTATTACCATGACAAAAATATAGTTATCAGTTATTGCTGCAAGTTGGAAGAGTCTATTGTGTAATTACTAGATAGTGATATTTTTATTTTATATAAATTTTATAATGCCAAATGAACATCTGAACTGTGTAATAATATATCTTCCTTCTCCTGTCTATAGAAGATACAGAGATTCATGTTTGCATTACTTTAAAATTACAATTAGTGTACTTTAAGGGTTTAAAGTACCTATTGTAATTTACACTTGGTCTCACTAAGTACCAAATGAAAATAGCTGCTGAGGGCTGCAATATAAAAATTAAGTATTTTAATCAGTTTGGTTTCTTTTAAAGGTTGTTATAATTTTAAATGAATTAAAACTTATAAAACCTCTTTCTTGGATCTAAGTATTTAAGACTTACAAATGCAGATTTGTACTGCAATATATTGTTTCAAGTTTCCATCTTCATTGTTGTAAATTCAGTGTTATTTAATGTATAAAAACTTATTTCTTGAGGCATTTAATAAATGTCCTTAATCATCTACTTCTGTCAGAGAATGATAATATGTTCCATTTAACGTCTGGAATGATAATATGTTCCATTTAATGTTTGGAATGATTCAATAATAAAAAAATCTTTCAATACCTCCATTTACATCAGAAGTAATAAAATGTCTAACTTTTCTCCAAACACTAGGCACTGCAGTTAACACTCTCACTTCTCTGTACTTATTTCAAAACTTGAAATACTTTTATTCCTCTCAGAAGAGTTCAATCCTGAGTACCAGTCACTTCAAAACTTACTGAAAGACATGATGGATCTTAAGTATTTTCATAATGAGAGTAAATCAGGTTGAACAATTAATAACTCTCAGGTTCTGTCTTGAAACCTTGACTCGCTATGGATGGAATTTTCACAAAAGCATCAGTTGGTGATGGGATAGGAGTGTCTGGATGGCCATTACCAATGTGTTCTGACAAATGACCGTTTGATAAATGATCTGAAGGACCCTGAAGAACTGCATGTTGGATTGAGGTAGATCCATTTACCGATTCACTCAGGGTAGTGGATGTAGAAGTTGCAAGCGTAGTTGAAGATTCTGATGAAGCTCCTGAAATGATATATGTTGGGATAATTTTCAATGTAATAACTTATTAATTTACATAAGTTTCAGTATAAATGGACCAAGAAATGTTAAAAATACAAAATAATACTATGTATTAAATTAAGTTGACATGTACCCATTTCATCTGTGTACTACAATAAATCCTAGTCTCTGGCCTGTGGCAGCCTTGTGGTACAGCATGCTAGCTTTCAGTGCTGAGGGTGCTCGGATCGAATCACAGCATCGCACCACTAAAATACCTCCATTTGTGTCGTCCCTTCATAGGGGGTAATGCTGATCCGCCTATATGGTGCCCCCTTAATAAAATGGCCAGCAAAACTGAGGTGTATTATAGGCAAATGTCTCCATGACAAGTGCCTCTGCATTGGTTTTAAAAAAAATCCTAGTCTCTTAGTATTAGAGTGGTTAGCACAGTGAACAACCACTCTAACGATTGCTATATATGGCTGTTTAAGTGACAAATTAAAATGAAATTAAAAAAAGGGGAAAATTACATTTGCATGCTCAAATCAGCTTTTCTATGGTTATTTCAGCATGTGAAGCAATAATGCCAAAAGAAGGCAATCTGCAAAAGATTTACTGTGACACTAACAAATTCAAATAGATAAATATGTATAACCTCTGAGTGTAAATACAGCTGCCTCATGAAGTTGTTATACTGAATTTAAAGTCTAGTAAACTAGGGTAATATTTTTGAAATTTAACCAAACTTCATAGTTTGTAGAAGAGATTTTAAAACAAAATACTGGATAAATTACATTAGTGAAAGATAGTTTCATTATTCTAGTCCACAGATTTAATGTATTTTGTTCCCTCTTAAATTCATAAAATTGGATCATAATGCAAATGCACAGAAAATAAATTAATAAAGGATGTATTCCTCAAAATTCACAGAATTTTCTTACAATCTGACAATATAATCCTAGTTGACCAAAAGAGAAACTGGAAAACCTACAGAATTTTTTCAGCCCCTTAAATGAGATAGAAGCCTTGATAGAAAATTAATATGCTTATTGTGGTACTTATCTGTTTAAAATTATCAGTAGATTCATAATTGTAAATTTATGTTAATAGATTAACTTAATTACAGCTTATAGTCTACAAAAATTTCATTCTAATTAACTTAATAAAATGTTAGCCCCGTAGATGTGCAAATAAAAGAACTATTCCTCTGTTAATACATGTTCACAAAGTGCCATATATACATATATAGAGAGAGAGTACGAATTTCTGATTATTTATGTTCAGAACTTTGAAAAATGTTAAAATCATACATTTCATGACATTAAGTGTCTAATATAACAGAATAGTAATTTTAAAATATCTACTAAAAAAAAAAAATACTGTCACTCCTTTACATTTCAAAAAGCTGAAATATCTATAAATTGATACTAACAGTTATGTATTATTCAGATAGTTATTATGCAAACAGTATTTGACACTTGAAATTGAACTTTTAACTGTTTTAACATTAATAAGTAATCATCAGAAGCACATGTAGGAATGAGAACCATACTTAACCTCCTAAAAGCATTTCTTGCAACAAATTATCAATTTTTGCCATTCCAAATAGTTTGGCAAATTGAATTTGCTCGATCATTTGCCAAGTTATGCTCTGTAGTGCTGGCAACAACAAAAGAATTTCCCCAAATCTTCCTCTAGAATCATATTGCCTGTCATTTATGTAATCTTCTAAGCTTGTCTGAATTTGATCTCGAACAGCTTTGATTCGACTGGAGTCTGATAAACCTTTGGCATCTGGAATAGGAAAAAAAAAATTAAGTGAGTAATGAAAAGAGTTGCAGAGTTGCCCAATTTTCAAGTTAGATCTGTTACTATAATATTCTGTTGTTAGTAAAAAAGATTTTTTTTAAATATTTTACTGATGAATATCTTGAAAGCATTTCATATGGACTTCCAATAGTGTAAAATCATAAGAAATATAATTATTATTTTTTTTTTTTATGTTTGTACGAATGTATAAACTTTCCTAAAATATATAAAACTGACTAGGAAGATAATCACCTATTAAACAATAACAGATCTTAAATATAAATTTTCTTTTCTAAAAAAACCAATATTTGCATTTTAGTTTAATTAACAGTCATTCTATACATATCTAAGTAATTCAGCTGTATACGGTGTGTGTGTGTTTTTAAATCCATCATTAACATATGCATTCCCAGAGTAGCCAAAACATATCCGATTACACAATATGACAGATTTATAATGTTTCTACATCCAGGTTATACGTCTCGAACAAATCTTAAACAAGTCGTGTTTCTTAAACTAATTACCGTATTTCTCGGATGATAAAACGCACCTCGAATTTTTGGGAGGATTTTTAGAAAATAATATTTTGAATTTTGTTAGGTATAGAAGGATTTTTCAATTTCTTACTTAATAAAGACAACACTATCGCTTTTAAATAATATATTATATTATATATATATATATTATTATAATGTTACCTTTGGACCATAAGATGCACCCCAATTTTAAGTCGATTTTTTTATATAAAAAGGTGCGTCTTATGGTCCGAAAATACGGTAATCTTTTGTGATTTCATTGCTGCAATTTTTTTTAGATAATTTTTCCCGAAATATAAACTCGAGGCGAGACGAATCCCTTTGGTCACTTCCGCTGTATACAATACATAAAGTTATGCAGTTATTTTAATAAAAATCATCTTTACAATATTCAAATTCATTATTGAAACGTGTTTATTTGCCGGACACTAATACAGCAAAGTTTGCTGTGGGCGAGTAACCAATAAGGGTCCGCGGAGTGGAACCGCGTTCGCCCAAATTCCTTCCAGAGAAGGCTGAGATCGGCTTTTTAAATGCGACAAGGGTAAGGCGCTGCACTATAAAACAACATATTTTATATTATGATTCTAAAATCGACCTGGAGTAGTATTTATAATACGTTTCAATCCGTGTGTGCAAGGAATATATCATCACTCCTACATGATATAAGGGCAAATTTACTCAGAAGAAGCAATTTAAATCATGCTATGTTCGTACCATCTTAAACTGATTGCATTCACAGAAAATCTGAAGCTTACATGGATCAAAAAACACTATCGCTTTTAAACAGGCAAATTCTGTGTCATCCACATGAGCTTCTCGTAGTGTGGTTGACAGCTCATCCATGATTCTGCAACCAATGCGGCTTATTTCGATTTCTTGAGATTGCCGGGGAATAACGAAGTCGTTTCCCAATAAGAGAGTATCTTTCAAATGCATTGATCGTCGAGCCAGACCTAGTAGCAAATGTTCTCCTGCATGAGCACGTAACAAAGCTACCTGGAGAGTAGAAAAAAAGTCGTAGTAATTTTAATATTATGAATACATAAATCGTAAATAATACTAATCTTACTAAAAAAAAATTAATTGGAAATGAGGATAAACACCTTATAGCTCCATCTTGCCCACTCGGACAAATTCGCCAAATCTAGCTGTGGAACTTGGAGCCTAAAGGTCTGTTCACATTGCAGTCCGTTGAGTAAGCGTAAAAGGGGAAATGGCACTGCGACGGAAATAAACTAATCATAGACCTTAACAATATCGTGGCTAATCGTTTGGAGGTTTGTCACATTTCAATACTTTTACGCTTACGCTAACAGACTGCAATGTGAACAGAGTCTAACTTTTTCGGTCGGAGTCGGACAGTACTTCTAAGTACGAGGGCTTTTTTTTTTCAAACCTCCGATCGTGCTTCTAAGTAAGCACGAAATACGCGAGAGCCAGATCTGCGCATCGCGCGATTGCTCAGCTCCCCCACCACAACCTCTGCCGTTGTCGGCTCCAATGCGTCAGTTGTAGTCGAGGTACGGCCAATTGAACATAGCCGCAACGATTGATGCTCCCGCCAAATGTGAGTTACGAAGTGTAATCCGTTTTCTGCAAGTAGAAGGACGTAGTGCTGCTGAGATCCATCGCAGAATGAGCAAAGTGCACGGTGAAAACTTTATGAGTGATGACAGTGTACGGGAATGGTGTAGAAAATTTAAAGAAGGGAGAACAGACGTCCATGAGGAAGGTGGACAAGGGCGCAAGTCTGTCGCTACTGTAGGCTTTGTTCAACGCGTTGATCAGATGGTCAGAGACAAACGAAGGTTTACAATCAGTGAACTTTCTGAAGAATTTCCGGAAATTTCAAGATCTGCTTTGTACACAATCGTACGAGACCTAGGATACCGGAAGCTGTGTGCCCGCTGTGTCCCAAAAATGCTGAGTGACGACCACAAAACACAATGCATGGCGTCATCCTTAACGTTTCTGACACGTTATCACAATGAGGGAGAAGATATTTTGAAGTCCATCGTTACTGGCGATGAGACTTGGGTACTATATGACAATCCTGAAACAAAGGAACAGTCTAAGCAGTGGATGCACACACATTCTCCAAGGAAGCCGAAAAAATTTAAACAGACGCCGAGAAAGAGGAAAACAATGGCTACAGTTTTTTGATCCATGACAATGCCCGACCACACTGTGCCAACGTGACAAAAGACCTTCTTAAACGGTTCAAGTGGGAAGTTTTCGACCATCCACCGTATAGTCCGGACCTAACACCGAGTGATTTTTATCAGTTCCGAGACTTGAAGGCATGGTTGGGCGGACAACACTTCGCCACCAACGACAAACTTCAGGATGCCGTCAAGACGTATCTCTCTTCACTGGCGGTTAACTTCTTTGAAGAAGGCATCGAGAGGCTTGTGTCACGATATGACAAATGCCTCAACCATTTTGGCGATTATATAGAAAAATAAGTGAGACCCTTCTGTACTTTTAGTAATAACATTATTTTGTTATGTAATTTAGTCTTTTTTTTATAGACCATCGGAGGCTGAAAAAAAAACAGCCCTCGTATATTGAACAAATTAATGGCCTTTCTAAAGATAAATTGTTTATTTTTATTTTTGAAGGAACAGCAACATGCTATGAATGCAATTATAAATATGACATTAGAGTTTCCAAATATTTTGGTTCATCTCGTAACAATATACACAATATAGAACGTATTTTGAATAAAAATACTAATAAAGGAAATGCAAGTGACGTAAGAAACAGGAAATAATTGCTGCGGGGCGTTGAAAATTTAAGAACTCATATGGATCAACAATTTTTTGCGATTTAAAGAATTTTTTAGGACAGGGTGGAACCCGAGTAAAACTCCAGCAGAGTTGAAAGACATTGACAATAGTGCCGCTCTATTCTACAGAGGCTGTTCACACATTTTTTAGACGATGTACATTGTATTCACAAAACTAAATTACATAAAATTCTTGTGTTTTAAATGTTCTATTTGACATCCCTTATTCTGAACTATCTTTCGACACCGCAATTTCCAGGATAATAATACCTTTTGAAGTGTCAGAAGAGGTATTCTATCCCATTCCTCCTGAACAGCTTTCCAGAGTCCTGTAAGGGTTTTGGGACGACGTTTGGATAATGCAGATTTTAAAAGTCCGAAAGCACAAAAATCCATAGGTGATACATCGAGAGATTTAGTAGGGATATCAGTGAAGGGTATGGCCTTGATACCAGTTTTTTGTTTAATTTCTTTCAGGAAATTTACAGTGGATTTTGATGTGTGACTGCTAGCTTTGTCCTGATGGAGTCTCACAGATTGATGGCACTGTGGGTAAAGCGATGGTATTTCATTCAGAAAAATTGGCGATAAAATATGTTCCTGATAGTATTTGGAGTTAATCTTGACATTTTTTCCACTCTCTTTATTTTTAACTTGCCATTATAAGAAAAACAAGCAACAATCATGAATCCCTTAGAAAAACTTTCTTTCGATTCTTTGAACCATGTACTTAAATTTTTTTCTCCCCTTTTATGATAATAAATGGCTCTTTTTTTGTTGCAATCATTTAAATACACCCATGATTCATCTATTGTGACAATTGTTTTCCATTTTTCTTTGGATAAATGTTTCTCATATAGAATTCTGCAGCGTGTCCTGCGTTCAGCGATATGATTTGGAAGAAGACGATGCACATTGCGTTTTTTCGCTTTCTTAAGATTTAAATCAACGTTTATCATTTTGTTTACAGTGGGCACCGAGCATTTTAATGATTTTGCAACTGTCCTTTGACTAGGGGGATTTTCTTTTAACATTAAACAACGTACCTTTGCAATAGTCGAAGATGTCCGTTTTTTCCTTGGATACTTGTTTGGAATTTTTGTCCCACTTGAGGCTCCAATTTGACGTTTTTTTCCTTTCTTGTTGACGATATTACCTATCGACGCTTTAGATATCACAAAACCATGACTCTCACACAGAGCCTGACTAAGGCAGGGGCATACGGGGCAGTTGCCCCGGGCCCCCACATCAGAGGGGGCCCCCAAATCGAATGGAAAGTTTAGTAATAAGTATTAAGTTCTTCATTACTGAAGTAGTGAAGCAGAGGGGGGCCCCCAAAGAAGTTTTTGCCGCGGGCCCCAATTGGGCTAAGTCGGGCCCTGCTCTCACATCGTTTTTGGATAACGGAGTATGCATATTTCTCTTCGGAAAGAGCATAAATGTAGCCTTCGAACCACTGCTTTGTTAAAAACGCCATTTTGAATAAAAATAAAACTTTCAAGCCGCAAACTATAATTTTGACTTTTAAAAACATAGTACAATTGCAATTATTTCTTTTGCAGCAAACGAATTTTTATTACCGCTTACCAAAATCGTCTAAAAAATGTGCGAACAGCCTCTGTAACTCCTTGAGCTTTCAGATAAAATAACTTGCTTAAAATGCTATTATATAGTACTATAAAATCAACTGTAAAATAAAGTTTAAAAATTACTGAATTACGAAATAAAGAGCAAGGCAACAATCGGTTGGTGGACAAGTTTTTCACTTACCTGATCATCTAAAGATAGTTCGGTAAAAGACGGGATGTACTTTGCCCAGTCTACTAGA
Organism: Dolomedes plantarius; assembly: GCA_907164885.2. Lineage (NCBI taxonomy): Eukaryota > Metazoa > Arthropoda > Arachnida > Araneae > Dolomedidae > Dolomedes > Dolomedes plantarius. The sequence goes on from OU015498.1 coordinate 84,267,646, forward strand.
ATGAGTAGCTGTTGTTTCATAGACTCGCATACATCTGAAATATTTGCTACTTTTTTCGATGATATGTCTCCATCTGGTATATGAGTCATCTGAAAAAATAAAAATGACTTAATCCACACACAGAAATATAATTTTCCTTTGATTAACGAAAAAATATATATATTGCTTTTTAAATGTATATGTAAGTATTATTTTTGTTTTATCAAAATGAATTACCAGGGAAATATCGATTTTAATTTTCAATGAAATGTTTTAAAAAGAGTACGAATTTGATTATCAGTAAAGACTTTTTCTGAGGCCTTGTAATGATTTTACGCTTTAGGGCCTCCAAAATTATATACGCGGTCCTGACCGCGAGCACAGTTGTCGCCTGTAGTTAGAGTGGCAGTAGCACGAGAACTGAAGGTTAGTACCAAAAAGGATCTATCGGGGCCACGACATCAGATGCCCCTAATCCATTTCTTTACAATTTCGATGAGGATGATTTAACGTGTTCTTGTCCCGGTATTTTCTAGTTGAGAAACTAGGACATGATGAAGGGAATATGATGGAGAAATGTGAATTTTTAAAGAAGTGCTGTGTAATTTCTGTTCTGAGTTTCGTTTGTTTCATCACCTACTGAATGATATTCCTTACAATTGATGTACAACCACCTTTTTTATAGCATTCTGTTTAAATAAAATCCATCAAATAATTCCTGAAAAGATAATATAACAGTCCATAGACACTTAGTTTAGAGAAAAAAAATCAAGCACCTGTCTCGAATAAATCTCTGCATTGAGAAGAGCATTTAATGTTATACCAGAATTGTTAGATGATTCATCGTAGCTTGGCCGCCGACAACTAATTCTATCCCTCTCATTTTGCACGGCTGCAAAAAAAGGAGACGAATATTACATCAGTATTTTACAGCAAAATAACTCACACAAAACAAACCCCCCCCCCAAAAAAAAAAGTCCCCCTCGTTAAGGCTGCTGTGTATAAACCCTATTGGATTCGGTCACCTCAGTGTTAACCTTTGGAGAAAATGTGTCACAAGGATTGCTGACTTGGATTGAAAGATTTTAAAAAAAATGTATTCCGTAATAGGGAAAGAAATTGTACACCTTGAGGCATTTTCGGTTTTTTTTAAATGCAAATAATATTTTAAAATTTAAATTATTCGGGGGGTGGGAAATCGGATAAAGTGTGTTTTAAACGCTTCTAAATTCCTTTGGTGGACGATATTTATAAAATGAATAGCTTGAAATTTACTGTAGCAAGGTACAGAAAATTTCAAGCTATCTGACAATACCATTTTTATTGGATTATCAGTATTTGTGTAGCTGTAAATAGTAGCGAAAAATTTTCTCCATAGGTTAACATTAAGGTGAACGAATCAATAGGGTTAATACACAGCAGCCTTAAGATGATGTCTATTTATGGTAAAATCTATTTCCGAAATTAGAGAATTTTTGGAGTAGTTTCTCCATTTTAAATTAAACCTTAAAACTTCTCATGCGTATCTGTATCAATAGTAAATAAATGTCCGTAAAACTTAAAGTGAAGCTGAAAAAAAAAGCAATGTAAACACGAAAACTTTTTGTCCTCCACCCCCTTCCATTACAATTATTTAGGAAACTGAATGTTGGACGAAGAAAATAATGTTGCCAAGTATTATAGGACATTTCTTTATCCAAATAATAACCAGGATCAACATTTGTTTTCACAGATATTAGTATTTACGAATAAAATTATGATTCCTCGGTACCTTCCAATATGAGTTATTAAGATTTTATATGCTTTAATTATTAACAGTCATCATCATAATTAAAAACTTTCGTGTAAATGGGGAACACTCTGATGCGCAGTCTGGCTATCGCTGAAAGCCATGAGCGGCCTTCCTTCAGTACCGCTACTGTTTTTCCCTTGAAATTAGAGCAGTGAAATATCCCTTGCTTACAGATATCCTCACACATTTGGCAATACGACGCCCCCAATTGTTTAAGTTTTTCCTAAGGCGTTAGAGAATTAACGAGTGTACATGAATTGCTCACCTTCTTTCTTCATTCCAGCTCGAAAGCACTTCTTTAGCCTGCAGTATCGGCACTGATTTCTCTTGTCTTTGTCCATAACACAATTCCGCGTGAAGCGACATGCGTAGACATGATTCTTCCTCACACTTCTCCTGAAGAAACCCTTGCATCCATCACAACTGGATGCACCGTAGTGTTTACCCGTTGCCCGATCACCACAAATGGCACACAACTGGTTCAAAGTGTTATTGTTGCCATTTGTAACAGCTCCTGCTACCCGGTTCAGTTGAGAATTGGACACTTGCTGGATACTAAGTTTCTGCTCTGTTAAAATGAGAGAAAACATACATAAATAACTAACTTTGTAAAATTTAGTAAATATATAAAAAGTTCTAATTTAGGATTTTAACAAACTTCAATTTCAGAAGTACGTGAGGCACTTAAATATAAATGAGAATTTAGTTACGTTATACGCCCTAACAACAATGAATGGTCATTGGATGGATGTTCTACAATGAGGAGTCATGTTGGGACATTTAAAGCTTCTGTAAAATAGCAATCCTGTATACAGCAGTCAGTGAAAAACCAAGATGTCGAAGCGAGAGCAGTGGCGTAGCGGGGGTGGGGGGGGGATACTCTGGGGGGTCTATCATACTCTGGGCGCCTCTCGCAGAGGGACGCCAAATGGTCCCCAAGACCATTGGACCATTTGGTACCCCAAGACCATGGGGAGCGACAAAAAGGTATCGTGCCCTGGGCCTTAGTTGTGCTCGCTACGCCACTGAGCGGGAGACATTGTCTAGAACTACACAGCGCATGACCATTTAATTTTTGGTAAAATTTATGGTCTTAATAACATATATTAAATTTACCTGACATTAAGGACGGATTGGAGAAGAATGTCTGCCCCAGGCAAGAATGTTTAGTTAGATAAAAATGTAAGACTGGGCTGTATGAAACTAAACCATTTTCTCGGTGCCTAAGATGGTTGGCAGGTTTGTTTATTTATTTATTTATTTTATTATTATTCAGATGGTGTAGCAAAGGTTAATATTCTCCTAGACCAAAAGGAAAAAAAGTTAATGATCAATGCTACTTAGCTGTCCTCTCCAAAGAAAATAAAATGAGGTGTGTTAAAGTGTCATCTAGATGACATATTGAGTGCGCCATCTGGCACGAGCGGTTGAGCTGTGTGATGTCAATCACGCTCTGCCCTCCGCACGTGCCGGGCAGATTTAAAAGAAGGTTGTACCGGGAAAGGGGCACGAGAACACCCTCCGAGGATCTGAGTTGTGAAATAAAATCTACAGTTCGCTATTTGAGCTATCAACGTAACATCTAACCAAGGTGAGCAATCTGATCCCACAGTCGAATTATTGAGTTTTTACGTAAGAAAACGACATAATCGAATTGTTGAGTTTTTACGTAAGAAAACGACATAATCGAATTGTTGAGTTTTTACGTAAGAAAACGACATAAGTCGGTCAATTTTATCCAAATCTATTTTGTCCCTACCACATAAATGGTAGCAGCATTTAGAAAATTGAAGTGAAGCTCTCCTCCTCATATCCAAAGGATCCGACTTGCCCTCCTCAAACAACTATTTATTTCGCTTACTGCAGGACTTAGGGGGAGGTCAGAAATTCAAGTCTAAAGATGAGGTCACTACAGATGGGCGAATTCCATATGTGGAGAACCCAAAAACCATTACTGAAAGTGATGTTCATGAGCCATCGAAACGCTGGCGGAAGTGTATTGCAGTCGACAGGGACTACTATTTTCATAGCATTGCTTATAGTGGTGTTCTAGCCAAATAATTCGTTAATAATTGTACTCTCCTCATATTTGAGCTAAATATGTTACTTTCATACTTAATTCACCTTTTTATTTATCATCAGCGGCTTATCTCGTCTAAATGCTCTAATTGTCCATGAAAACTATTTCCTTAACTTTTTTTGCATTTGTGCATTTTTCAGCTGCTGCTTTATAAAGCTTAAACTTTGGCCTCTGTCTCTCTCTCTTGCTGTCTCCACGCACAGAGACCCCTACAATCACCATAGCTCGACTAAGATATTTGTCTGTAGCCCTCAGTGAAGCACTCACAGCGGCCGGGATGCCCGAGAGCTGTAGAACACTCCCAACTTATGTGACCGCTCATTAATAAATAGTTTAGAAACAGAAGACACGACCCTGCATATATATATTTTTTTAAAAGAGAGTTTTTACTAGAAAAAAGTTTTTAGAATATTTTATCGGTTCTCTCCCCGTTTTCTTTGGGGAGGGGGGGGGGGCTCTTGGTGGCTTCACTGGTAGCTCTAGATATAGAATTATTACTCACACTCATATCCTCGCTTTCAAGAGAGACAAATAAAGAAAAATAAATCTTCTCTCAATAGCAATTTAGAAAATAAAGCTTGTTTTAGTTGAAATATAATTTATATTAATTTAATAATACATTTATAAGTTTTAATTAAAACGTGGTTTCTGAAATTTCTATAGTAGGAAGATATATTTTAAACTCCTAGGGAAAATTATTTGTTGGAAATAATTTATAAGAAAATGTAGTAAACTATCGTTAGAAAAAATTTTAATAAACAAATCTGCTAATTGCATTGAGACTTTTTTTGCCAGCAATCAAAAAATTGTAAGAATTGTTTGGGCGTTGGATTATCAAATACTTCTCTAAACTATATTTTTAAGTAAAAAAAAAAAAGAGAGAGACACTACAGAAAAAAAATTCTCAAAAAAATGACGCCTCATTTTAAAAATTAATCCATGGGATATTTTCAAATAAATTATATAATTTTCTTTTCCCTTTTTAATTATTTATTTCCACACATGTATATTTATTTCACTTAAAACTTACTTTCCGTCTCTGTAAACATCTTCAGAATAAAGTCACACTCGAGAACAAATTTTTAAAAAAATTTTAAATGAATAAGCTAACAAATACTTAAGAATACAATTATTGGATGACTTTGGTCTCCCATATATGGACATGGACAAAAAGTTTTCGCGAGGTTCCAAATAGGGCTAAGAAAGCCCTTTACCCTCGGTATGGATATGGGAAGCACTGAAGCTTTTCACGCATGGTCCAAGAAGAAATGAATAATAATAAAAAAGTTAAGTTACAAAATAAATTTAAAGAAGTTACAAAAATAAAAATAAAAACATTAGAATTTAGTAAGTTAACACAAAATTAAATCAGCAAGACTTGTCAAAATAAAATGTTCCAATATAAGATAAGATAAAAAGCAAAATAAAAAGATTAAACTCTCAAAAGTCGAAGACGAGCCACAGAGGACCGCGAGCAGCAAAGATATTAAACGCTGGGATCAAACCCAGGATGGGAAAGAACTATCAAGCAACCCGTGCTTGAAAACAGGCCGAAAAAGGAAGCAAGATGGTGAATTTGTATTACAGAGGTTAAAAAAGATCAAGCTTAACTACTGGTCGAGAGCAAAATGTGTCCCGCAACCTGATTGGTTGACGAAACAGGATCCAGGATTTGGTCTCCCTAAATCTGGTGACCAAGGAGGTAATCAATCACGTCAGTGACCTAACGTACACATATAAATTCATATTAAGTTTATAACTTAAACTTTCATTGTTATTAAAAATAAAGAATCATAAATATTTTAGAAACATCTCGACTCAGTTTCGCGGAGACTTCACATTTTGTAACAACGAGGGTCATTTCAAAAGTAATGCACAAGATGGCGCCATTTCGCTCTGGATGATACAATCAGGAAAAAAAATCGCCATTTGCAGTTGACGACTAGAGGAATATTCATGTGTGTTTGATTGTTTTCTAACGTGTTTTGTTTTGAAGTGACACATTGTTGAAATGGAGTCTGCAGGTGTGTCAGGTACTGTGAGTGCAGAAGATCAAAGATCATACATCAAGATCGAAAGTTTGTTCACGGTGGATTCCTCACTGTTTGACATCTGAACAGAACAGAAATGCCTGGACATTACACTGTTGTTGAAACAACGATTTGACGTTGAAAGACAGCAATTTTTGTCTCGTATAGTCGCCATCTTCTCCCCGCGACCCCCAAAAATTTCGATGAGCCCAATCAAAAGTGAAGAAAATGGTGATCTCCTGACTGATAATGTTCCATGTAGTACAAGTGTGAGTGCAGCGAATTATTGTGAATGGGTGCAAAAATTACGTCGAAAGATGCCCCAAAAACCGACGTGAATTGCTTCGTGACGGGACGCTCATCTTGCATAACATACGGCCACAAGTGGGAAAGGTTGCTACCAATTTGCTGGCGAAGTACAATTGGGAATCGTTGCCTCATCCACCATACAGTCCGGACATGAGTCCACCTGACTTCGACCGTTTTCCTAAGTTGAAAGAAACTTTGCGCAGTCAACGTTTTTCCACCTTAGAAGAGCTTACTTCAGCTGTTACTCGAGTCATTGGGGGTCTCAACAAAAGTAGCATGATGCAAGGAATAAAAAATCTTCCCAGATATTGGGACTCAGTTATTGAGAAGCAGGGGGGACTATATAGAAGGACTGTGGAGAGAAATTTTCAGAAATCAAATAGGTATAAAAGAACTAATTTAGTGTGCATTACTTTTGAAATGACCCTCGTAGTTCAGACAGAAGAGTAAAATATTGAGTTGGTGTGAAAATAAACTTTCATTGACAACATACGACGAGTGTTGTTGTAGAGGTTGGATATTAATTTTGTTGAATTTGTTTTTACAAACTCTTGCAGAGTCACTTGTTTTGACTACAGTTTAAGGAAAATCGGAGATAGGATAGATAAGTAAAATTCAAAACTGCATAGACACCAGAACACGAGGTCATGATACGCGAACTTAAGAGACCAGAACGAGGAGAGAAATGTACTCACGTTAGTGAATGAGTGTGTGTATGCATGTGAGCGGAGGGTGACTTTATGCTACCCTTTGTAATTTTTTAGTTACTACGGGGCTACATTAATATAGAAAGAAAAATTATTTTGTTTGTTTAGTATAATAGGCACAACTTTACTTTTTATTTATGTATATTAAAGAGAAGTTAGCGCATCGGATCAACTGTACTCAAAAACATATGTAAAGATTAGAGCTCACTAATTTACATGCGTAGTGATATCTGATAAAAATGGTTGGGTGAACGATATTGCTTAATCTTTTAATATCAATATCGAGCTTGCAAAATTCATTTTCAAATCGATTTTGGCAACAGTCCTACTCAGTTTTTTTCTCTCTTCCCCCCTTTGACGTATGTATACAGTTCCAGAGAGTATTGAAAGGGTCAAACTCTAAAGTCGAATTTTTACGTATTATCGTGTCTGATACTTCAGTTTTTATCAGAATGATGCGTTTACAGCCGTCGACAAGATCTAACTTAGAATCTTTCGGATTTGCTTGCGACAGTATATTTTTCCCTCAGGCTGACATTTCTTTATCTTGATCAACTGCTCCCAAAATAGTAAATTGAATGACCTATGAAGGCAAAAACCTTGAAAATGTACTTTTATCGTTATTCCTGAGGATAAATATAGATTCCGAGAAACGAAGGCGATAATTTATGTGACAATCACAGCACCATTCACAAAAGTCATAATGGAAAAGTGCAGATAGTATAGTCATTAATTAACGCGTAATATAATGATTAAAAAATGGGGAAATAGATAATATCAAGGGATCGATGTAGGGTTAAAAATTTATCTAGTAGTAGTTGCGGTAAACTAGTGCGACTTTCTGAGTCATCAGTCACCCCTGCGTCCTAGGACAGTTGTGCGCAAACTTTCTTCGACCGCGACCTACTTTTTTCAATAACACCCCCCCCCCAAATGAATGATTTTAGTGGAAACACGGGGGGGGGGTTTATTAAAGAAAATGTTAACAAAAAAATTGAAAAATAGGAAACTGTACATTTTGGGTATATATTTATTTTTCATAATAACAATTAAAAAAAATGTCTTGCTTGCCATCTGCACTGGTTTTTGGTAAAACTGTTTGACACCTTATTTAATCAGGTCATATCATTTTTCAACATATTAAAAAAATAAAAATTAAAAAATCAAACATATCATTTTAGTAAATTTAGAGCATTTAAAAAATAATAAATAAATGATTCAATATGACATAAATTTACTTCAAACTATCCGCGACCCCTCCAATTTTTTCTCGACCCCTCAGTGGGTCGCGATCCACAGTTTTTGCACCACTGTCCTAGGAGAACGTTTGTAAGAGATTGAACACTTTTCTGTCTTCAAAGCAATTCACTTCATATGCAGCCTTTTTTTTTTTTTTCTCTTAAAGGCATTTTTAGTTTCTTTCCCAACTTTAATATGGCTATATATCAAAGTGATATACATTTTTTAAGAAAAAAAATGTAAGATGTTTTTAAGACATTTTTTAAGAAAAAAAAATGTAAAATGTTTTTAAGAAAAAAAATGTGATTACATTTTTTTTTCTTATTACGAATTTTACATACTCTCTGTATAAATGTATCATTAATAGAATTAAATTAAATAAGAAAAAGAAGAAAAAAAATGAAATTTTGTAAGCCACTTGGATGAAAGCAAAAATGAATGAGAATAAACTCACACTAGTTATTTCTCTCAATAAAAAAATCAAGTACGTGATTAAAAATGAAGGAGATTTTAGATCGCTAACAAATTAAAGAGAGAGGGGGGTGGGGACACAAACCTGTTTACAAAAATCCTAAACGTATAAATTTAAGAGTTTTACTAATTTTTATAATTAGAAGGGGACTTCTTCATAGAATGGGGCGCACAATATTTATCAATCTTAGGTGATAAATAATTAATGGTATGACTCCAATTCAAAACTTTTAAAATTAATTACCCCCTGAAGGAAAGATAGGAGACTACTGATCGATCCCCAGACATTTTGTCAATATATATCCTACATATACCACAGGCACATGATTTTGCTCGTTGGTCTGATGTAAAATTGGTTGGTTGAAAGCGCTCCGGTTATTTTTTGCTACACGAGGGCTAGTTAGACCGGGACCTACAGTCTGTTGTAAGGATAAAAATAATTTAAATTCTACCTTTTTTTCAAAATATAAATAACATAACAAATATCAGTAATTAAGAAATAAGAAATATCACATATTTTAAATGGAAATACTGATATATGCACTTAATATTCATAGATATATTCATTCACGTATATTGGGTTACTCATGGGTCAAATGAATGTGACAAGGCACCGTACAGTTTTCAAAATAAGAACACCGACTTCTTTGTTTTCGTTGGGTGACAGTCATTTTTCTCGAAATAATTTTGACATGCAATGCTGTAGAGGAAATCAAATGTCTGTGAGTAATGGATTCGTCCATACGTTTAAAGAGGGGAGGGCAGTGATTAAAATTTAATGATGGAGAGCATGACGCTTGTGTACTCATCCAAACTTGTCATCCTTTAGAACCTCAAAACACGCCGCATGATCTTGCAATGGAAGCATCCATCGTTTCTCCCTCCTCCAAATCGCGCAGAATAACCACCGCCGATACAGTGATGTTCATCTTAGTTTTTGACATCTGAGGTCTAGCACTACTTCAAAAGCTACCACACTGTGCAACAGCGAGTAAAGAAATATACAGCGCAACGCTAAAAAAAAATTTTTGAAAAGATTAATTCAAAATACTCCGAGGAGTTAACGGACAGTATGGTTCCCTTACGGCCTGTTCACACTGAATCAAGAGTGTTACGTGGCGTCAGCGTTAAAATTTTTAACCAGTCACAGAGCTTAATTCATTGACCACGTGATATGCAAGACCAATCACTGGCCATGTCAACAATCTTGGAGTCAACGTAGTAGCGTAACGCAACGCTGCGGATGCAATGTGAACAGGCCTTTACGCGATAAATGTAAGAGAAACAGTGTTACATAAGCCAAACTTGCAAAATTTCTGGACAAGTCGCCGAGCTACTAAGGCATTTTTTAGCCCCTTAAAAACCATTTGATAGGACGTTGTTTAACAAACGACAACGAAATCAGACGTATTAGACTATTTCGTCCAGCAGCCTTCCCCTATCATCGATCTCGCCATCTATCCATCCATTCCAACGGGTTTCAAGGTGAGATGCTTGCCTAAATGTTCATGGCGATATTTTTCATTATGACATATCTGCGTTAAAGCTGCTGTGCACTAACCCTATTGGATTCGCTCACCTCAATCTTAACCTATGGAGAAAATGTGTCCAAGGATTGCCGACTTGGATTTAAAGATTCATTTTTTAAATTGTACTCTGTAACAGAGAAAGAAATTTCACAACTTGGGGCATTTTTCGTTTAAAAAAATACAAATATTTTTAAATTTAAACTATTCGGGGGGGAAAAAATCTGGTATAGTGTGTTTCAAATGCTCATAAAATCTCGGTGTTAACCTATGGAGAAAATTTGTGTACTATTTACATCTACTTAAATGCTGATAATCAAATAAAACTAGCAATTTCTGATAGACTGAACTTCTCTGAACCTTGCAACAGGATTCAAATGGGTTAGTACACAACAGCCTTAAAATGCCATGTTAATAGTCACTTTCATTTGAATGAACCAAGTATATTAAAGGGTATTTCAGATAGTTGTACATCAGACCTGATCCGGTAGTGTAAGCCAAAAAGGAAAGTCTACCCACAAAAAATTTAGTGAAAAATTAGTCCTTCTGGGGAAACAGTTAGTAGAAGTTGAAATTTTTTCGAACAAATAACATGAAAACAGCGCTTTTCATCTCGCAGTCATTCCCGTTAAACAGAGTCCCTATTACAGTTCTGCCATTACTGAAAATAACAACTTACAGTTACGAAATAGTAACAAATTATTATAGACTTAAGTATAAATCTGTCTCCTTTTTCCTTACAGGGCATATAATTACTGCCTGTATCGCAGTAATTTTCCATTAATACTTCTAGCAATTGACTGCCAACATCCACTCCTTTATTCACATTGTCCTTAGATCCTCAATATATATTTCCTTATACACAAGTGATATATGTACCTCCCTTCAGATATTTACCCATTACAAACTTTATTTACAAATTTTCGTAGGTAAATTATAACAGCGCAACAAATGAACTGGAATTATCACCAAAATTAATAATTTTTTTGTCTAACATCAAGAGGCAACATTAAAACGCTCCATTGTTTAAGATGACAAGTTCATTTTAAAATTAGTGCTCTAGTCTTAGTCCCTGCAATCCTTCCTAGAATACATTCCCTAACACATGAGTCCTAGAAATTTCAACTTAAACAAATAGCTGAGAATGGTAGGCATCGAAGCTTTGCCAAGTCAGGCACAAACTATAATAGATTTTGCAATCGGACTCGTCAGAACACACAGAAAACGTCTCTCTCACAATTTTTAAAATTTCATTGTATTATACACTACTGGCCAAAAGTATTGAAAGTTTGAGAAATCTAACATTTTTTCAAGAATAAGCCCCCAAAATATTTTTTCAATGCAACTGATATTTTTTAATGTAAATATGTTAAATTAGTTTAAAGACAAGATATGATTAAGTTATTGAACAAAAATAATTATTTAATTTTATAAAAAAATAACATACAAAAAATGTACAGGTTACAGAAATCGGCACCCATTTTGGTTCCCCGGAATAAAATGAAATAAATATACAATTTCAAGTTCTTCTGAGCAGAAAATATAATAAATGAGTGCAATTGAACCGAAAAGCATGTAATATGTTGTTGGGCAGCCTCTGGCTTTGATCACAACAGCCACTCTTTTAGGCATGGAATCCACAAGGTTTTGCATGAGTCCAGTCTGCCTAGTTCGTACAGCAAAACACCCAGAAAGCCAAATGGTGTGGGGCTGCATGTCATATAAGTCAAATGGACGACTCCATTTTGTACAGGGAACTTTGAAGAGTGACCAATATATTAGTGTGCTGAAGGATCGATTGCTTCCTAGTGCTCCCAAAAAGCACACATAAGGCCCGACCTGGCCGAAGCCCCACTGGGTAAATCCTGATGGTGCGGATAGACCCGCAACAGGCAACCACTCCACGCACGATCCAGACAAGGTCCCACACACACAGCCCACAGGATACACACCACAAGACAAGCCGCACAGTCGGGCTCCAAGCAGAACAGACGGATGTGCCTGAAGAAAAATAACTTTTAATTTGGAAGACTAGAAGGCTCTGCCGGAGGACACTCGAAACCACCAACCAACAGGACATTAGTAAAAGAAGAAGGTGGTGAAAGGAGAAAAATTGCCCAAACGAAACGACGGCACAACGTTAGTGGCTGTGAGCGATTACGTGAAGACAAGTTACCAGAATTAAGAATTAGCAGTCTGGCGCTGACTAAGAAAAAAGATTAAGAGAAGGCGGCATCGATACAAATCCCAGATAGGAGACGACCTGGCCTAAATTGGGAATGGTCGATTTTGAGAGGGAAAAGTCGTAACCCTGGACGCAGAACCAGCAACATAGTAAAAACCCCATCGTTGCTGTTGCTTCCTAGTGCTCATGACATGTTTCCCAAGGCAGAAATGGGTATTTCAGCAAGACCTAGCACCCTGCAATACATCGAAAAAGGCAAAAAAAAACTTTGAAATTAAATTAAATTTCATTAAAGTTCAATTCTGAACTCTAAATCGAAACATTCCTTGTTTTAGGTTAAGGCTGAATTTTCAAAACATGGTATTAATGTTCTCCCATGGCCAGGAAACTCGCCAGATTTAAATTCTGTTGAGAATTTAAGGAGTATAATTGGAAGGAAAATATCTCAAAATCATCCCAGAACAAAACGAGAGATTCAGGAAGTAATAATTAAAATTTGGCACCATGAAATACCGAAAGAAGTGTTGCAAAACCTTGTGGATTCCATGTCTAAAAGAGTGGCTGTTGTGATCAAAGCCAGAGGCGGCTCAACAACATATTACATGCTTTTCGGTTCAATTGCACTCATTTATTATCTTTTCTGCTCAGAAGAACCTGAAATTGTTTATTTATTTCATTTTATTCCGGGGAACCAAAATGGGTGCCGATTTCTGATAACCTGTACATTTTTTGTATGCTGTTTTTTATAAAATTAAATAATTATTTTTGTTCAATAACTTAATCATATCTTGTCTTTAAACTAATTTAACACATTGACATTAAAAAATATCAGTTGCATTGAAAAAATATTATTTTTTGGGGCTTATTCTTGAAAAAATGTTAGATTTCTCAAACTTGTAATACTTTTGGCCAGTAGTGTAAATACAACGAATATTAAAAACTGAATAAAACTTCATAATCCTGACACGTAATTATCTGCAGCAAAATGTGAAATTATTACATTCTGGTCCAAAATCATCTTAAAGTTTAAAATAAAGTGAAGACCACATACTAAGAATGCTAAAAATTAACATTTAAACATACGAACATTTATTTACAGGACAACATAGAACGCTCTACATGCTGATTCAAAAGTAACGAACTATCACACGAACGAACAACGGAAAAACATAGTCACGTGACATAGCAGGTGCTGAAAAGAAGAGTCTATTTGTGTGTGGGAGAGGGGAGAAAACAGTCCGTTACAAAATTAGACAGTCCAATCTACCATTGATGTATTATTCAATTTCATATGAGGTATGAAAGAAAAAGTTCTTTCCTTGAATGCGTTAAAAGAGAAGACGTATAAAATTTTTACTAGTTTTCGTCTCCCATCTTCACCACTCAATTCAAAATTAAGAAATGCTTTTGAAAGCCAACGCAAAATCAACGGTTTTTCTCGTACTCGTACTCGTGTTTTAACCACAGTGGATGTTTAGTCTCGTGTAAATACCGTGCTTCCCCGAAAATAAGACCTAATCGGAAAATAAGCCCTAGCATCATTTCTCAGGATACTCGTAACATAGGCCCTACTGTGGTGATGATAATTAATAGTTTATTAAATAATTAACGTTTATTTTAATATCGAGTACTGAGATAATTAAGTTAGTAAACCAAGTAATTAAATTTTAGTAACGGCTATGCTTTGTATAAATAAATTTATTAAGCCTCTGCTAAATGTTTTATGGTTAAACTTGTGTTGATCAAATATTAATTGATTTGATTAATGTCATCGCATGTAGAGAAGCGTGCGCAAGTTTCTCTAAATGTTTTGACATTGTGAAGAATTAAGTTGAAATAGATCATCACATGTTATAACTTATTGTTAAAATATTGATAAATTTATAAACCTTGTAAGTGGCTGGTACGTATTTTTGGCTGGTGAATTTTACTTCAAAGGTTGAAGAAATTTAGATAAAAGGTAAAAGTGTTAGAAATATTCATTGTTTTTCTTTCTTTCCCTAAAACCGACCCTGTGCCTAGCAACAAGTTCTTTCGCTACCTCCGCTGGCCGCTGTCTGTAACCCGATACTTCCGCGGCGCGCCATTTTTCGAACGGGGAAGACATCTCAGAATAACATGAGATGGAAGGTGCGCAATGATACATCGTCAGGTGGATGACCAGGGCGCCGTGAAATAAAATTAATCAACAAGAACGAGATGAGGGGTGGAAAAAATAAATTGTATAACGATTTGCAGAGTGCAAGAATACAACCTGTAGCCTTCCCCCTCATTTCGACCATCAGCAATTCACGGCGCGCCGAGGAACTACTTTGTATGGAAGCTGATTTTACGCGACTGATGCAAGTGGTGACAAGGAGCTGACTCGGGAGCGGGGGAGTTTGAAAGACTTTTTCTTTGGGGATTCCTAGACTGACGGCGGGGGCGTGAAGTCCCAAGGTTGGGGCCGTGAGGCTCTGGACTCGGGACGATGCAAATATCCCGGAGAATGATGTACTGGCCACGGGTGAATTCCTTCCTTTCCTTTCTTTTCTTTAAATTCTATCCTTAAACTGTCTCCTTTTTGAAAGCTGCAGCAGAGTTATTAAGATTCAATTTAAATGTTAAATTAGTTAATTATCAGCAATTACTCATAGAATAATTAAGTTTTTTTTATTTATTCACCATCCACTTCATTTTTGATTTATTGGAATTTGCATTTTTATCTATTTGATTGTGTTGAGATTATATAAATTTTGGTTTTGCCGCAAATGCATATTTTATAATTGAATTTGATTTGTCGGAATAATGTTGAGAAAATATTGAATTAATAAGTTTGATTGGTATGATGTCAGGAAATTGTTAATAAATTGTTATTATTAGTTTGTAAAGTTGAGTCATGTCAGTCTTTGCCTGTGAATTAATTTTCTAATTTTTAGCTTTAGGTTTTTTATTTCAGCAGAGTTGAATTTTTGAAGTTTTTTCTTTTAGGTGAAGTAATTTTTATTTCTAGGTGTTCTCCAAGGTTAGACAAGTAATTTTATTAGATTTAATTTAATTTTTTCTTTTGGCTCATTAATCACCACAGTGATGCAACAGTAAGAAGAACCTAGGGTAAATTTTAATTATATATAATTTTGGGTTATTGCTACACAACGCACATCTTTAAAATGTACTAACCACTATGGCTAATGGCTATTATTGAAGTAAATTTAATTGAAACACAGATAGTAAAAGTAAATTGATTTAAATGAAGTGTAAGGATTAATCTTGATTATTAATTAGTAATTAGTTAATTATTAATTAAAGTTTTAAAAATAACCCCATATACACAAATATAAACGCCACACTACTCGAAAAATAAACCCCAGTTAAGATCGTCGGCCAGACGGACGCCAGACTAATTGCCGAATGACCAATTGGAGTACAGTCACTCACAACACCTGTACTAGCTTGAAAACGAACGGGCGTGGTTGTGACTTATTAGAATCTTCCTAATTCAATACGCCGTCTGTTGTAACGGACGTACTTAATGTACTCGTGTGAAATAAAGAAACATTTTCTGAATTTTATGCCTATAATTTTTCGTCACATTTTTGTAGTCTATCATTTTTAACAGTTTTTGTTGCCACTCTTGTTTCGCAAGACTTCAGTTAACGCTTGATTTAATAATAGATTGAAAGGGAATAATATTTTGATCCCCAAACAAGGTGAGTGCAAAATGAAAGAGCTATTCCGTCGAGTACAAGAGAGGAATCATAGAGGACTCCCGGAATAAGAATCTTAAAGCTTTCTGCAAAGAAAAGATGCTGGATCGACGAATGATTCGAAAATGGCGATCAGAGTACTATAATTTCAGTCAACAGGTGGACGCGGGAAATGCTAAGAAGCGCAAGTGTGGATCACGTCGACAACTTTATTTCCTGAGTTGGAAGACATCATCTGTGAATGAATTGCTGGCAGAAGGGTAAAGACTTTGACTGTTATTAGGGCTGATATTTTAGCATTTGCTCTTGAAATAGCATCACAGTTAGACATATCCTCAGACGAATTCAGAGCGTAACAACACTGGATGGATAGCTTCCTTCAGCGATATGAACTGTTTCTAAGATCGACAACACTATTCAAGCTGGAAGATACTGGAGTTATTAGACGTGCACTAGCGTTCAATTCTTTTGTTGATAGCATCAACTTTTCTAAATACCAACTATCCAACATGATTGCTATGGGTGAAAATGCAGTGTGTATGGGGGAGGGATCTCAAACGACAATTAATCAGGGGGGGGGGTGCCTCGTCAATCTACATTCAGCCACTGGTTACGAAAGGGCACGTGTTTCCTGTATTTTGGCAACTCGTCTGGATGGAAAGAAAGCCCCGCCACTAATCATCACTAAGGGCAAGAAAGATAAGATGGAACATGTTTCAGGCATTTAAGTTTTTGAAACCGAAAACTCTGGTGCACACAAGCAGTTACAAGGGAGTGAGTCGATTTAATGCTTCCACTTGTTTTTAGAGGTGGTCAAAGAGGTGGGCTGGTCTGGGATTCAGCCAGCACTCACCGTACCAAAGACATGAAGAACTTCCTCGCAGAGAAAAGAATAGATCAAATAATGATTCCCGCACGAATGCATTCCTATCTCCAGACTATTGATATTACAATAGACAAGCCATTCTTTTGTAGACCTTTTGTGCATGGAAATCAATGACTACATTGAAAATAGAATGGAGAGAAATCAATGTGGAAATTTTGTGAAGCCTAGCCTGCAAGAGATCGTGAATTAGGAATTCATGAGATAATATCACTGACAGCTGTTTTGCCAATGCACCACGAGCAGGCTACATGGTCAAGAAGTGCTCATTTAGCATAGCTCTATTGCTAGACATGAGAGATTAGACCTAATTGGTTCTACAGGAAATGAAGTCGCAAGAAATTCAGACCGAATTCGGGGTTTGAAAATTTATGAAGATGTTCCAGAAGAAGATGATATGACTGTAATTGAATGGATGTAAATTTTTGTATATGAATATATGAATAAATGTAGGTTGTTGTAAATGAATATGCTTAAATTTTGGTGTATGAAAAAATAAGACAGCCCCTGAAAATAGGACCTAATGCGTCTTTTGGAGCAAATATTAATATAAGACGGAGTCTTATTTTCGGGGAAACACGGTAGCAATAACCATCTCTTAGAGCCGAGACTAAGAAGTACATTCGCGCTTATAGAAAATGGCGGATCAAGCACTTAGAGCGTCCCAAGCGCAACCTTGGTCCGAAACCCCTTTGTTCTAAATACAGAATTAATGCTATCAAATCAATTTTTTGAAAAATTCGCAGTGTATCTCATTTTGAAGCTGCTAAATTTGAGAGGTCCCTGATAATCGGGAGACTCCCAACACAGTTTCCTTGCGCCTGTGCGATGATCCGCCACTGCTTGTATAGGAGACGGGTTTGCCTTATTGAAGGGGAATTTCATTTGTTTCAAAACTTAGGGCCTGGTCACAGAGAATCCGTCTGCTTCAGCGTTAAAATTTGTAACCAATCATATACCAATCATTGAACCATTTAACCAATCAGCGCCAACGGAATCTTTAACGCTAACGCTAACGGATTCTATGTGAACACACCATTAGTGTCTATTCTGTTGTCATGCATTGGCAGTTCTCATCTCAGAAAAAAATTGTATGGATAATGGCATGTGACAGTGCTTCAGAACACCATGCTTAAAAAGAATTTTACGCCTTAATGGTACCAAATAGACAAATCGATTTTTTTTCTTAACAGAAATTAATCCTCAGACTTTCACACATTAAAATGGAATTTTGATCCTCAGGGTACGAGCTGAAAGTACTTTTAATATTAGCAATTATCATTTGCATTGATATTCAAACTGCATTTCTTAATACTGCATATTTTTTTTCTTGACAACTTTCTCGTTTATAGCAACGAAATTTTAAAAACTTGTTAGCAATAACCCATAATGCGTTAGACCATATTTTTATACCATGATTTCTTAAACAAAAAGTTATTTCAGTTTTAGTTCGGGAATTTTGTGCTTATTCAGAAAATAATTGTATTATACGTAAAAATAATAAAATAGAATTAATAAAAATAATCAGTTGTTAAGTCCAGCAGTTAGCGGTTATTTGGAAGACTTCACACATGCGAGAATAAGCGCTGTAAATTTCAAACAATTTTTTTTCGACATCGCTTTATAATTTTTTTTTTCCTTTTACGTATGGGGCATTTTAAGAAAAGCGAGATGCAACTTCATCGGTCTTCTGAAACGAACTTCGCATATTAAGAAAGCAAACCTATTATAACCTATTATAATCCTCAAGTGGGGCAGATTTAAATAAAAAATTGAGAGTGAATACTACTCTCTATATAAGGTTTGGTTTTCTCGGGATCTGGAAAAAAAATGTACGATACCTAATATACAAATTATATTTAAAGTACTTTCCGTTCGTACCCTGAGGATCAAGATACCATTTTAATATGTAAAAGTCTGAGGATTAATTTCAGTTAAGGGGAAAAATAATCGATTTGTCTATTTGGTACCATTAAGGCGTAAAATGCTTTTTAAGCATGGTGTTTTGAAGCACTATCACATGCTATCACCCATATAATATTTTCTGAGATGGGAACTGCCAATGTATGACATTAGAATAGACACTAATGGCGGGTTCACATAGAATCCGTCAGCGTTAAAGATTCCGTTGGCGTTGATTCGTTAAATGGGTCAATGATTGGTATATGATTGGTTAAAAATTTTAACGCTGAAGCTGACGGATTCGCTGTGAACAGGCCCTAAGTTTTAAAACAAATGAAAGTTCCCTTCAATAAGACAAACCCGTCTCCTCTACAAGCAGTGGCGGATCATCGCACAGGCGCAAGAAACGCGTGCTTGGGATCTCCCGATGATAATAAACATCCTAACGCCCACTCTAAATGGACTGGAGTAAGAAACTGCAACCCAACACATTTCCTATATGTTTTAGGGTAAAATGTCTCCAAACATCACCATATATGTAGATCATTGGTCTTTTGTTATCGAAGTGGTTCTTTTCCGAGGAAGGGCGTCGTCGAACTCTACAAGTCGTCCCCCCCATCCTTTCGTCAACAAACGAACTCCAGGAAACAGGAAACGGGTTTCGATACAATTTATGGCCTTTTAAATATTGTCGTGGTGCCTAGCAACGCGCGCGGGCAACATGAAAGGCTGACCTCCCACTGCGGGTCTTTAACAGCTTCTGATTTACGGTGCTCGCACAAATAGAGAGCAGAAGAATCTGTGACTTGATGAGTGGGGTGTAGTGGGAAATAACCTAATGAAAGTTCATCGCAACATTCAAAACAGTTTAAGAGTCTGGGTGGTCATAAATTGACCCCTTCTCTTGTGGGAGACATACCGCTGCTATAAGAAGTAAATTAAAAGTTTCTCATTTCAAGATTTGGTGTGATTAAAATCAATTTTACTAACACTGTAGAAAATCCTTTTTATAAATAATAAAATGTGTACTCTGTCACCCCAATTTTTAAATTTCTGTAATTTCATGACATAAAATGTAAATGGAATTGTTTAATAATTTAAGACAATATTCTTACTAAAGGAGGAAAACAAAAATTTATTTATTCAGTCTTGCGCATTTTTAATCTTGCGCATTATTACGCATTTAGGGTTCAGCTCGCCGTGAATGGAGTTTATTTAATTTAAGGATTAGGTTTTTTAAAGCTGTGATGACAAGGAGTAGTATTGCGTGTTAAGTTTTTACTATCCCTTTCTCGGCTCCCCTCCTGTTATATCTCTTATTACTACGTATTTCTAGATATCGATACCTATACTCCAAAAGCTCTGAAATACTATTTTTTGCTGTTTTCATTTTATGTGGGAGCTGACATTCGGTTCAGATCCTGTGGGTTCGAGTCCCACTGTTCGCATGAATTTTTGTAGCCGTTCGGAATCGGCTTTAAACTGTAGGTCCCGGTCTAATTAGCCCTCGTGTAGCAAAAAGTTGACCGTAGCGCTCCAAACCAAACCACTTTATGTGGGAATACGATAACTCACAGCTCCTTCCATCTATTGAATCATAAGAAAACTCAATAAATAGAGTTAAGTTCATTCTAAAGGCATTTTAATGAACAGCTGTGACTTGTTTGTGACGTATTTATCTACAGCTGTGACTAATTTGTTAAAATGTTTTAAGACTCTCCTGTTAAATTTGTAATTTTTCAGTTGAGATGTTTTGGAGTTTAGGTATCGATATGTTGTTTTGTTGTAATTTATACCGCCTGGCCAGAGGATTCTAGGCCAGGTCCATATGTCTGTGGGCTGAGGGGCGTGACTCCGGATTTTAATGGCACCTCAAGGGTCGGAGTTTCTAGATATAATGTATGTCATGAAAGGTATGTCATTATTTTCATGATAACTAAATTAGAGACATATGAACATTAACATTAAGTAATGAACAATTTTATCAGTAGAGCTATGAATATCTATTATAAACACACACAATTTCAAATCCTTCAAAATGTAAGCAAATTTACAACTTTTGTTCTGTCAGTACCCACTAATGTAATTATTATCGTAAAGAATTAATATCAAGAAGATAGGACTAAACTTATAATTCCTTAATCTACCATATAGTAAGGAATTAACTACTCTCATCAATGCTTTGTAAAATGATATATTATTATTTAAAAAGTCATCTGAGAAAATGCTTCCCTGTTATACGCTACGGGGAGCAAAATTTGTAACCGTAAGCCAAAACATAGTTTTTGAAAATTATAAATATTATTAACTCTGATCATTTTGTAGGATTTGAACCCGGGTCTCCTAAAGGTGGGCTCTCACCCTACTTAAGGTATTCTGTTAATAATAATAACACAGATATAGATTTAGACTATTCTGGAAGTAAAATAAAAGTTTCTGATTTCAAGATTTGGTGTGATTAAAATCAATTTTACTAACACTGTAGAAACCTATTTTCATAAATAGTAAAATGTATACTCTATCACCCAAATTTTAAAATTTCTGTAATCAAAACCAGACCTTTCATGGCATAAAGCAGAGGTGGGGAACCTTTCTACCATTAGAGGCCACATGTAAATTAGGTAGTAATAAAGGAGGCCGCATTAAGTTGATGTACCTATAAACGCAACTTTTATGAAATTATTATAGTTAGGTATAAAATAACAATTTGGTGCATTATATAGAAAAATAGCAACAAAAAAAATTAAGTCCTTATTTATTTATTGTTTGATTTAAAGTTACAATATAAAATATTTTTGTAATCACATAAGTGTAAAAAATTGCTATAACATTAATCATTAATTATTATTTTTTTATAAAATTATTAGATTCATAGATACCACTGTAATTTTTTATATTTCACTGTTGGTATTTTTATTTATGTAAGCATAGGCAGGCACACACACACACACACATATATATATATATATATATATATATATATATTCATTCATCCAGAATTTTAAATTTTAATAAACAACTACATATTTAAATACCAATTCAAATATAAATAATAAAGTAGAAGTATTTAAAATTTTTTTAACATTATAGAGAAATACAATAGAAAAATAATAGTATTAAATTATAAATAACTGACATAGCAACAATTCCTAAAATAATTTTAAAATCCGATGGAAAATTTAAGCTAGTGGGATATTTGCATTTGTTTCTTGCTTGAAAGTAATTGAATATTTGGATCAAGCTTCGTAACGCGAAGCCTGTGTACATACATTCATGCCGTTCTATATTTAATTCCATTGATTTAAAAATTGCTGTAATCTACAAAATTAAATATTAATTAATACAAGTGTGAGCGGTATTGATGTAAGTAATTAATACATACATCAATACCGCTCGTTCCCCACCTCTGGCATAAAGTATAAATGGAATTGGTCAATAATTTAAGACAATATTCTTTTTAAAGGAGGAAAACAAAAAATTATTTTCCGTCTTGTGCATTATTACGCATTTGGGGTTCAGCTCGCCCTGAATGGAGTTTAGTCACATATTTATAAATTTATTTTTAAAAATTTAAGAAATAAAGGGGAAAAATTCAAGAATTTCACGTTTTGAAAAGTAGTGGGGAAGATAATAAAACAAACGATATGTCAATTCTCAGTTTTATATGCATCAATCAACATTTTTAGCACCTCGTGTATTTATTTATTACGCAAATGTACAAAATTACCAAAACAGTCGTGAATTTAACTTAAAAAAGTATAATACTTAAAAAAGTATCGAATAGAAATCAACTATCTGCTAGAGAAATAAGCCGATAGACTTAATCACAATTGTTCAATCAACCGTAAACAAACTTTTCTAGATATGAAATTTAAGAAAGTTATGTTATTTACTTGTGTTCGAGACTCGTCAAACAATCTAATGTTAAATTTCTCTTCAAGCGGACTGAAAACTGCTTTTCAGGCTACCATTTGATGGAATCTTCGCAAGGGCTCTTGACTATGTAGTCGCAGAGCAATAAAAGATTACTTTTACAAATGTCTAAATCGTTCCGAAAAAAAATATAATGAAACACTAAAAAATTTAATAACACTAGAAATGTTATCTGAAGGGCTGGACAGTGGACAACGGCTTCGGAAGGCGTATATTAGTCAGTAATAGTTAATCAGAAATGGCAGTTCGAATGTTTTCTTAAGAGAAAGATGAGAAGATAGATATTTAGTAAAGATAGCAAATGCTACTTGCCCAATAAAAAAAATACTGGGAACGCACTAGTAAAAGTTATTCTATGCGCTAAAGTTCACCAAACAACTGTTAATAGCTTTAAGACTGCATTAGATGAGGAATGGAACTCGCTGCTTTAGTTTGGTTTGGTTTGGTTTAAAGCGCTACTGTCAATTTTTGCTACACGAGGGTTAATTAGACAGGGACCTAATGCTTAAAGCCGATTTCGAACGGCTACAAACGTCTATTCCAAAAGTGGGACTCGAATCCACGGACTCCGTTATCGAATGCCAGCGATCTAGCCATTCGACCATTGTCGCCACTGCTTTAAACCTTAAATTAACATTCAAATTAATAGTATGGGATCCCATTATGACGCCTGTTCATGGATTTAGTCCATAATCCCATTAATGTCACCAATTTATAATATAATTTTGATAATTTGATTTTTCTAAAAAAGTATCTTTTTTATTCCCTTTTCAAACATTTTACTTTTGCTTTTCGTTTAAACTGCATACATATTGATAACTAATTACTGATTACGAAACAATATGACATAATGTTACTTACAATCAAGCCAAATTTCATTAAATATCAACGAACAGTTTTTGAGAACCTTCATTAGTAATAATTATGTACAGTTAATTATTGAATCTGCTGTAAGGGATGAGGCCGTAATATTTTGACTCTTTTCGTCAGATTTATAGAAGGACAATACAATGATTTCAGTGACAGATAGTACAGTAATTTAAAGAAGGACAGTACGGAATAAAATAACATTATAAAATTAAAACGTGAATTCAAAGATTTAAGTGTAACCGGAAACTATTCAATAGACATTTCCATCACTCTCAAGTTTACCACATTTATATCTCAACAAATTGAACTGACAACATTTTCTTTGACTCCTTGCCGAAATACTACCTATCATGGTTTCTGTGTACACCTTGCTTGACGGAAATGAAAAAGCAAGTAAGGTCTCTAATTTATTCCCAGAACAGACAAACATTATTTATTTGTGATAAATTTCAGTTATATTTCTCTAAAGTAGTATGGACTATACATTCAATCAGATAAATAAAGATCATTGAAGTAATCACTAGTAAAATTTACAGAGTATAACTCATGATAATGGTTCGAAAAGCCAATCGCTGAGAATTTCTCGATTCGTATAGTGTATTGTTACAATTAATAAGTTTATTTTATGAAAGTTCAATGTAAAAATTTCGATAACTTTCAGGTTCAAAAAGTCACAAAAAATTCTTTGGATAAAAATTTACTGAAATTTTTTTGTATAAACAAAGAATTAAACAAAATATGAAGACACGGGTAATATTTGGTGCTTGCAATGAATGATGCTTTTACATCATCATAATTTTTGATTACAGCATGATAAATCTGAATGTTTATTTATGTTCTGTCTTTCAGTATTCTTATTCAAGGCGGTAAGCCCTGTAATGACTCAGTACTGTAATCTGTTCAAATACACATGGTAATACTGACAACCAAACAAATACAATCGATTTCGATTAATTGGACCACCGGTTAATCGAACCAGCCGCTTATTCGGATCGAATCCCGCCTTGTAACATAACGCATGTTCGTTTAATCGGACCAGCCGGTTATTAGGACCAAAATGATCGCGTCCCGATGTGGTCCGATTAACCGGAATCGACTGTATCATTCATTCATGTAATCATTCCGATTAACCGGAATCGACTGTATTCTTTTTCTGAAACCTATTTCTTTAAAACAAAGTTCGACCAATGAATATGCAAAAGGAGAGAAAAAAAATCAGTTAGTTTTTATTAAAGGGAGTTACTTATAAGAGAGAGGAAAAATGAAAAAAAACAGGTGCTAAAATCAGCAAAGATGTCACCGTAAAATTAGAATCGTTCCATGACGATTGACAACAAAAACTCATTTACCCAAATTATATATCTTCACGTAAAAACATTATTTTAAGCAAAATACATTACCCTCAAAAAGTGAGGTAAAAAATCTAAATGCTCATTTAACATTTATTTATGTCAGTCACATTAAAACGAATAAAAAATGCAAAAATTTTGTTGGCAATCAACATCTCAAGTCAACATATTTATCTCCAAAAATCTGGGAATAGGCAGCACTAATGAACTGCCATAAATTGCATTGGATGTAATTCATATTTTGTGTTTCTTTACGTTTATTTAAGAGGAACAAAATATTACCCCAGATATTTTTATATTCTTAAAATCTGATTCTCCTTGACAAGCATTTGTGAAACTCATGTTGACAGATATACTGTACAAAATACATTGAATCGATCATTCAGTATATTTAGTACCATGAATATAAAAATCTGCATGATTTATATTATTAAGTAATATTCTATAGAATATCAAATTTTATGATAGTCAAATATTTTTTTCAAATTTTAGCTCCAGTATTTGGTTTTACAATATATTTTAATACGAGCGCTATCGTTATATTCTGCTTTCCCTAAGCCTAGAGCATGAATTTGAATTCATAAAACGAATTCCTGTTGACTTAAATCGGGAAATCTATGAATGGTTAGAAATAGTCATAATTGAAAGATGACCAAAGCTTATAGCTTTTAACCTCCAGACTTCACTGCTTACCTTACATACAATTTATCTTGAAAAGTGCATACAATCATGGACGAAATATCATATTTTAAATAATGAAGGACACCCTACTTGCATACGCACACACTCATTATGGACTACAATGAAATCATATTAGCTAACTTGTACAGTCTTTTGTTTTAATATGGTTGCTACATACCAATTTCCAAATTCATTATATTACTTAAAAATCATTATATTTAAATTAGAGTACTAAGAATTAACAATAAATTATAACAATATTTCAGAGCTACTTACATTTTTAATATACTGTGCACGCTAAATTAGTATAATGTAATTACATATACTCATATACAAATTGAGCAAATGTATAGAGTACTGAACGGAAAGGGAACATATGAGCGCCCATTTCTATAATATCACCCAGCACGAGGTGTAGAAAAATGGCCACAGTGAAAATAATTTTAAAATTACACATATACCAAAGCCTATTCCTCACCAAATATAAAAATGAGATCGGCGATTTGTTGAGACATCTAGCTATTTTCCACGAAACAGAAACGCCGGAAAAGTATCCACAAACGTTTTGATTTTCATAGGATATTTGTCCACAAAATAACAAACAGAAAGGCATAAAGAGCATACACTAAGCGTCATTCATCGAACCGTTGTCCCGTTGTATCATTTCCACGAAGGACTTTGATTTTGCGGGTCAATTACATATCATGACGTCAGATGGAACTTTCAACTCCAGTCCACATTTAAACCAAAACTTCCTGCCACTTTATCGTGGTAACTAAGTGATAGGGAAAGAGGCGGCAGAAGGCAAACTAGTGACGGATTTCTTCATTGTCATATCTTAGCGAGATTAAACGAAACAACCCGCAAGTCAAAGAACCGAACTGACTCACGCTGTTCAACATTTAAGCTTATCTGTGGATTAACTGGTCCAAAACCCTGTTCGTTTAAGGGGCTCATTTTGGTTTTCTTCCTCACGTGTTGGGTATTAAAGGATGTTTCATTCTTTCTTCAAAGAATCGAATTCTTACCTGGTAATATGTATTGCTCCCAATCCATTATCTTCATGTCGTTAATCGAGCACGTCTTTTCGTTTTGTTTCTGAATATTGCTTTGGCCGAATAATTTGACACTATCGGCGATAGCGAGCGTGCTTCCGAAAATCAAATATCTGAAGCAAAACTGCGTTGTTTGTAATCAGTTCAATGATAGTTGACGCGACATCGCTTTTACTTCATTAGCGAAGAGAGCGCGTCCAACAGCGTCTCTTCACGCCATGAGCACGTGAAAGCAAAAGAGCCACAGCGATAGAGAACGAAAATCTCCATCCACATCGAGGTTCTTGCACGAGATAATCACGTGGCGAAATCACTCATGATAAAGGATTTTATGATTTCCGAGGGCTTATCTCCGACACGGGAGTTTTCATTTACATTAAAGCATATTCTATGACCCTGTTAAAAAACGAGAGGTTAACTGCGTAGAATGTGTCTTCAGTAAGAGTTAACAACTTTCATAAACATTTTGCATATGGATGGGATTCTTTCCTTCCTTCTTTATGAAACGTATCGTTTGAATCCCACAACGTGTGCAGCCAGAATTTCTTCCTTGGAAGGGGAAGGACCACATCTGGTCTGGTTTGTTTCTGGAACTCTTCGGTAATTTCTTTGTTGCATCTTTCATACAATTTTTGTACACGAGGTCTACACAGACATACATGGTCTAGAACAGGGGTCGGCAACCTTTTTTACTAGAAGAACATATTTCAGAAATGCGGAAGTTCGGCGGGCACCGCTGGATGAAGAGGAGGAAGATGGGGAAGGGGGTAATATTTAAACATGAAAATATTAAAACCACAAAAACTTTCAATACATAAATTCAAATTTTAATTTAAACAAAACAATCTTAAAATTGATAATTAATGTGATATTTGACATTGTAAATCTGCGTCCAACTAGGGATGCGACATCGATAACAAAACATCGATGTTTTGAAACATCGATATTCAATATTAAAACATCGATGCAAATAAAACATCGCCCAAAAACCATCGATGTTTTTAAACATCGATGTTTTAGAATAGCCATTTTTTAAAACTGGTTTAGTAACCTTTAACAATGTTACTTCAGTTAGTCGTGAGGGGGGAGGGGAGGGGTGATTTAATTTTACTCTCTGATTGGGCTGACACATATGACAAAAACTTGGTTGCTTTTGCCTTGCGCTACATTGCTGACTCAAAATTCTCGTTGTAAATATCGCCACGTTTTGCCTTCAAATGTCCAGATTCGTGATATTGCCAGAACTTTTGAGGGACTTAAGGCAAATATTGTATTTTGCCAATTGGTCAGAGGTTTTGCAAAAATATTTCCAAACGGTACTTTTGAGAGGCATCTTACTAATAATATTAACGTCAACTGTATATAAGACAGAACAAAACAAAAACTTAAATGGCCGGTCTCATGTATATACTATTTATAAAATAAAACCCCATGGAAGGTTCTGGAGTGTCAGGAACATTCCAAGCGCTCTGATTGGTTCATTGGTTGTTGATTACTATTTGTCTGTTTGCTAAGGAATCGTTCCCTCTTTTGTATTCGTCCTTTTCAGAATTCTAACTTACATTTACTGAGTGTGAAAATTATGCTACGTGGTAAATTTTTTTATTATGGTACTTTTTCATTAAAAAAAACAAACATCGAGACAACGTAAAACATCGAGCAAAAAACATCGATGTTAAAAAAACATCGGCTTGAATAAATCGATGTTTAAAACATCGATGTCTTTATCAAAACATCGATGTTTTGAAAACATCGACATCGATGTCGCATCCCTACGTCCAACTCGTTGTAATGCGGCACGAGTTGAATTCCCAGTCCTCAGGCATTGCTCCAAATGAGTGTCAATGAGGCTTGATCGGTACTTTCCTTTTAAGTATTTCATAATCGAAAACAAATATTTACAAGCATATGTCGACGTGCAAAGAGAGTTCAATTTGAGAGCAGGAAAAACAAGCTGACTCACAGCGAGGGGAGAGCGACGCTGTCGAGACAAAGTTTTTAATTTTTACGGTTTTACGATTTTTAAGTTCTTTTACTAAAATTATTCATCACAACTACGAGCGTTTGGTATCCAGATATCTAAAATTTAGATATTTGAACGGCGGGCACTTTAAAATTGCTTCGCGGGCACCGCGTTGCCGACTCCTGGTCTAGAAGAGAAGGATAGTCACTTCGGGGGAAGGGGGAAGGGGGAACGATTAATGAAAATTAACATTGGAATTACCGTTTTAACTGCCGATTTTGAGGTTCCTCTTCGTTTGAGGAGGGGAAGTTTAAGGCAGTAAAATCCTTTCCGTGGTTGTGCCACTGAATACAACTTTAAAAATGTGATAAATAAGTATACGGTTTTATTCCTGAAAATCGAATCGGTAATTTCCCGTACTTCGAGCAGACATTCGACATATCACATTACTGTTGGAGAAAAGTCTATATTTATACCTATAGATCATTTCATTATAAGAATAAAACTATCTGTGTGTCAAAAAACTAACCTAGTGATTATTTCATCAATTCACATTTTGGAATACGTTTGCAAACGATCATTAGTTCAAGTTTAAAGATCATATGTATCATGTGCAAAGTAGGAAACCAATTTTAACAGATCTAACTTTGTTAATAAAGATCCTGCCCCCCGATTTAATCGTTCAAAACCTGGGGTGTTCGAGTACTTTTTTTTTAAGAAAAAAAAAGATGCTATTGCTGGTCATTGGATAAGTGATAGCTGATTTCGTAATTATTCTGAATTGCTTTGAAATGCTGATCTACGTTTTTTACCTTCGGTATCGAAAAACGAATCACCAAATCAAACAATATTGGTTTTTGATCGCAACAAACAAATAGCCGTGTTCTCACTTTTTATGATAATGACACGTCTTCATCATTTTAGAGTTATTTACAGCGCCACAAGTTAAAATTTTTACAAACTTCTGAGAAATGACCAACAAGGGCAAAATAAACAAGCGAGTTATTGATCTTATGTCACAACTGTTTTCTAACAACATATTGTTGCGACACTCCAGAACTTTGGTTCTGATTATATGCGCGAAACAATCGGAATTCCGTGCAAGTTTCGGCTCCGAGTGATAACTTTTAAATCGAAATTATACGCTTATAACTGCACGTATTGCATGATGGTGAACATCGAATGTTTTCACAGAGTGTGCTTAGGTTTGTATCCCTGACAAAACATAGATGTTTCTGTGCTGTTCACTCATAGGTAACGATGTCGGTTCACCTGATGAGTGCACCTGTATTAAAATAACGTGACGGAACTCGAGGTGTGCATGGGCGAAAGTCATTAGAATAACTGCCAACCGCATCAGAAAAAAAAAATCTTTATAAGTAAGGGTTACAGTTAGGGTGATTTCGGTACATTTTGGGCTTATCTACTAGAAGATGTAAACTGATGAAAGATCTAAATGTAAATGAATGAATAACTGATGATTACCTAGAATTTAATGGTCCTTTTTGCTATAGATGTTATCGATCCCAAATTGTAGAGGGCAACATAGTTTAGTAATGCGTCATTAAATTATCAATTAATCTGTAATGGAAATGAAATTTCGCTGAAATACACCGATATCAAGCTGAATCACAAAGCGCTTCTGATTCAGCAACCTTTCAGTCAAACAGCAGACGCTTTCCGTCATACTGGCTCTTACTAGTATCTGTTTAGAAAACAACGGACTCGGAGAGAATCCTGCTGCTGGTGAAATGAAATTCGTTAAGGGCCAGACAGCAATAAATTGCCTGGTGAAATAGAAATTTGTAGAAATATTCCAACAATCGCTATGAAGCAATCGCGATAATAATCAGTAGCTAATAAACAATAATGATAATAAACTATATTCAAATCTTTTATTTTTTTATTTCCATTATAAAATTATACCAATATTTTATAATCTTAATACGGCAGTTTTCCCATTCTTTAGGTGTTTTCAGAGGATTTGCTGGCTGGATTTTGTAGTAGGTTCATCGAGTCAGACACAGGTTGACATGTCTCTTTAGGCTTACTGGATGTGTATATACTCTAGTTTATGAATTTAAATCTTTTAATGTTCAACAGGAAAAATGTTAGGAACAAAATTCCTGGTTAATTTGCTCATACGACCAAAGGAGATAATATTATGCATCTGGGCCATGAATGGTGTTTTATTTGATCAGGGTATTAAGCAACAGCATGTTCAGTATTTGGTATGCTCATTCTCTAATCGTATCCTGCATTCATTGTGAATTGAGTGGATTCGTTGTTTATTTCTTAATTACTGCAGCTTAGAGAGTGTCCACTTGCAAAGTAAAGTTGTACATATGATAAATAAAGACCTAAAGAGCTTTATTTAGTGATTTTTAGTAAATGTTTATGGTAACCAATAATAAGTAGGGTGATTATTATTATTATTATTATTATTTTATTTCCTGAGCAGCCATCGAACGATAGCCTATATAAGTTTATGTTGTTCCTTAAGGCTGCTATGTACTAACCCCATTTGATTCGCTCACCTCAATGTTAACCTATGGAGAAAATTTGTCCACGGATTGCCGACTTGGATTCAAAGATTTTTTTTTTTTAAATTGTACTCCGTCATAGAGAAAGAAATTTCACATTTGTGTACCTTTTTCGTTTTTTTTTTTAAAAATGCAATTAATATTTTAAAATTTAAATTATTCGGGAAAAAATCTGGTATAAACGCTCATAAATTCCTTCGGTGGACGAAATTTATAAAATGAATCCTGTAGCGCTTTGCAGAAAAGTTCAGGCTATCTGACAATACCAATTTTATTTGATTATCAGCATTTATGTACCTGTAAATAGTTGAAAAAAATATTTTTTAAATAAAAAATTTGGAGGCAGCGTTTAACCCCCCCCCCCAATATAGAGAGCCATTACAATCCCTCAAAATGTCAATCCTAAGGGGGGTGGAATTCTCGAACTATCAACTGGACTCCTCCCACCACAAGAGTCTGCAAGAAGAGGAAAAGGGAAATATGATTTTTTTCTTAGTACATAGCTGCCTTAACTGTTAAAATTTTAAAATTGTGAATATTTTCTCTCAAATAAATGGGCCCGTAATCCATTTTGCAAAAGATTCTGGTCGAGGAAAGATCTCATCCCGACAATTCATGACGAACCAACAGGATTCGCGGATTAGTGTTTCGGCGCTACGACCATTCCATTTCACCAGTAACACTTACGGAATAAATGAAAAGAGAACATACAGACGGCTTGGAATTAATTGATGAGAGGGAGAATTTTCGCTATTAATTTGCAGTATCCTCCCATCCCACACACACAAAAAAAATTGTTATTCGTATTACCACCCACCACCACCTGGTATCATATGAACATACCTGCATTACAAAAAGATAAATTTTCATGTGAAAAGAAATCAGCTGGCTAGTTTAGCCTGTATTCCTGCAATACAAAAATTCAAATTTCCTGAAATGTGTGTCATTGGTGACATAATAATGCATTATACATTGAAATTATATGAGTGCTTGTATTAGCCAGAATTGCACTTGTCTGTGTTGAGAGATAACCGCAAGCCAGTCTGGAATTTAATTCTAACGGAACAGCATTAATCGAATACCCAAATCGAATCACTTGACACTCGAATCACAGTTCACTTGAATTAAATTTTTTTCACTTTTAATTGCCAAAATATCAGTACATCTTCAAATGATCTATTTATGATTAAAAAATTTGAATTAAAAGTATAAAAAATAGAAAAAGAATTAAAAATTGGACACACGTTGAAACATTTCTTTTCAGTGATTCATTTTTTAGTGGGCATTACGCTGTGAAAGAATCACGCTTTGTTTACATCGTCAAAGATGGATGATCTCACAGGAGGCGCCTCATTAGAATCGAATTAACTCTAAAACTACTGAAGTAACAGATTAAGTGTACGCAGAAAAAAATTATCAGCCTTTAAAGCTCTTTCTAAATATGTAAAATTTATGTACAGTGATTTCCGCTTATAAGAATCACGTTTGTTATTACTGTTTTTGGTTCTTATAAGCGGTTGATTCTTATAACCGAAATTTAGGTTTTTGGACAGGAACACACACACCTATATATACATATATTAGATAATTTACTATAAAATACTCTTTAATTTACGTTAATTATCTTTTATTAAAATTATTTTTATAATTTTAAAAATACAACTTAATTTCTAGACCTATAAGTAGATACACATGATTATAGTAAGAGAAGGAAAAAAAAATCCAATATTTATTACAACATACCTGCTTAAGAGTTTAACATTTCAACTACAGGAAGGGTGCAAGAAAAAGTTTTCTATGATAGTTTGACGTAATGAAGTTTTCAGGAGGCTGTTTATACCTCTTTCAATACCAATAGTCTCAGACCAAGAATCACCTTGTAGCTTACGTTTCACGGTTTGATAACGTGCTGAATCTAATAATGTCACGTTTTTATAAGTGATAGTGGACACTTCCCCGAAGATTTATGTGTTTCAGGGTTCAGGAAGCCGCAACTAGGATGTGGGAGGTGGGAAAAAAAGTCCCTGTCTTTGTTTGTCAGTGGAGAAAAGTGAAATCGGATCCGCACGGCTAGGATGCTCCCGGGTCAAACTAATAGGACAGGGTTTAGCTAAAGCGTTTAAAGGGAAACTATTATGTTATGTGTAACAAGGATAGGGATGCATTTTACGACTGTATTCCATCCCATATTATCACTCTTACTTTAAAAAAGAATAAAGAAAGAACTTCGTACCTTTTGAGGGTTTAAGTGACTTTTTTGGAAAAATGAAAGGAAAGCGAAGAGTGTAAACTGATTCTTAAAACCGGTGGATTGATTCTTTAAATCGAAAATTTTAACATGGAAATAATACATTTGTTTTTGTTTTTGCGATATTGATTCTTATAAACGGTTGATTCTTATAACCACTGATCACTATAAGCGGTGGTTACTGTACTTTCATGAAAAAAAAAAAATACATCGATTTCGACATTTTCAAACATTCGTAACGGATACCATACCAGAAACGGTTCACCCGGAATTGTTCCTGCGACCAACCGACAAAGTTTTTCTTTTATTTATATAGATAAACTTTCCGACGCGGTCTGTGAGATCCCCCACCATTGTATTTGCGGAAGTGGTTGCTGCGTAACCGTAAGGCCTCTTTCAGACGAGGCACATTTCTTGATCCAACTGACTTGCCTTGTTTATTTTCATGTAGTTGACTGCCGTGTGAGGTTCTTTTCACACGAGGCGCGGCGCCCAATTCAAGGCGAAACCTTCTCTTCTGGGGTTGTGGCAACGCTTCGTCAGCAGGCGAAAACGCGAATGAAAAATGATGTGGAAGAAGACAGTTTACTACATTAAATTATGTGTATATATTATATCCATAGGCCATACTTTAATCTACACTTAAAATAATTACAATATTTCCCATAAAAATATTTTTCAGGCAAATGTATTGTAATCTACAAAAAATATCAAAGGAAAACAAAATTGCTGTAAAACATTAGTGATATGTACTTAACTAAATTTAGATAGAATTTGTATAAACATAGAAGATATACATGTATACAAAATTTTAGCAATTTGGGACGATTAGTTTTGAAGAAATAGTGCGCACAAGTTTCAAAATAACAGTTTTTAGAAAAAACCATTTAAAGTTTAAATTTTCTATAAATTACTTTACTATTAGCTTTATACATTTGGCCATAAAATCGGTTGTAATATCGACTTCATTTTTTTCATAAGATTCCTTTTATTCCATTCTTCATAATTAAATCATAATAAAAAATTGAGTTTTTTTAAGGTTTTAAGGTGATTTCCCTCCTTACATTTTTAAATTTCAAAAACTTTAACTTAAATATTATACTTTTCTTCTACCAATACCTTTCTTTTACACCAATTTTATAACACAATATTGGTCTTTGATTTATAATGATGTAGGGGAATATAGATTTAAGAAAGCATCATAACATGGCACTCAGGTTTTTACTTAGAAAAATACAAAATGTATTATTTTTATATTTGCTCTGCAAATTTTTTAAATCGCATTTCTTTTATTTGTAGGACCACTATACCTCATTCTTACTTTTTAAAAAAAAATTATAATAATTAAATTGCACACCTGAAAGGGTTAATGCAAAAACCTTCCTCATATGAAAACTATTCAAATTGTAGGCATAAGGCGACGTTCACATTTGCGAATCTAGATAAATTTAATAAATAATGGGTAAATTCGCGCAATTTGGTGCTCCCACATATATTTTTAAGTGTAACAGTCATAACCTGTACTAATCGATGTAATGCTGTTTGACAAGTAATGTAAAGAGAGTGACGTATGTCACCATAGAAACATCAAATAAACAACCAATGATAAAGAATATATTTCGTTGAAATGACCAAATAAATATTTCTGTTCATTTTTTTAATGATAATGCGGCTTCTAAATAAATTTTTTAAAAAATTCTAAAAAAGTTAAAAATGTTCTTTTAATTTTGGAGTTTTTAACCACCATTAACAAAATAACAAATGAACTTTTAAATTTGAATGGTACCGACTACTTTATTGAGCAGGCATTTGTATTTATTTATATCGATATTTGCAAGGGGACTGGGACGTCTGCGACAACTAAGTTGGAAATTTGGGCTATTCTTTTAAAGCCCATATCTTATACAAATATGCATGTATCATTATGATTTTTTATGTTAATTTAGTAAGACCTTTATGAATTTTTTAAGATAAAAAAAATCCTTTTTGGATTGAAAGGTAAATTTAAAATAACAATATAAAAAAACATACTTTTCCCCCTGAAATTTTTGAGGTATTCACTTTGTAACACTTTTTCAAAAATTTAGTGAAAATCTTACCTTGAAATCTTGTGTGATGATCAAACACAGTTTATTTTATATAGTTAACCCATTTAAATCTTTGTTAGACTATTTTAAATTTTTTTAAAAAAATTATAAATTTCACTTATCAGAAATCTACATATTTTTGTCATACATTTTCACCATTTACAAAAATATCTTAAGGTTTAAAAATAAAAATATAGGTTATATTGATACAAGAGCACTTGTTCTATTGACGTGTAAAATTACAGAGATGTACTTGCAACAGATTTTGGAGAAAGTGTACCATTACATGAAAAAATCACATTTTGAGAAAAACGCAAAAAATACTTTCCCATTATATGGGATTTAAATGTATGTTTACATTTTTAAGTTGCTAATAATTGTTGTTAGAGTGTCAAAAAGTACATAAATTAAATATATTTGTAATCTGCAGAATCTGCTCTATTTTTTAAGCCACAAATTCAAAAATAAATTTTTTTGAAGTCGGAATAAAATTTGCGTGCCAATTCCCTCCAAGCTTCACCCCTTTTAATTTTATCGCTATATTCATCACACCTCATGTCCCATATCGCGGGAGTAATACGAATTTCTTCGATGAATTGTTCCACATTCAAACTTGCAATTGAAACGCTTTCAATACTGAACTGAGCTCATGCAGCTTGGCGGCTGGTGTGAAGAGCGTACCTTCAGTAATGTCTTTTGTGTTGAGTCTACTCATCGGGGTGAGAGCGCCAGCGGCACAAGTGCCAGATGTCGAAATGTCTGGGCACAGAATTCACTCCGTGTGAAAAGGTTTCGGCGATTTCCATACATTTGCATGGTGGCTACAATCCTTGACAGCCGCCCGGAAATCAGTTTGATCAACTATGTGCCTCGTCTGAAAAGGGCCTAAACGTTAGTACGGATCCCGAATTGTTGAGAGAAACGATGCAGACTTTTTGAAATAGTTTTAAATCTTTTCTCAGAGACTCCAATTATCAAAAACAAAATGCCCACAATTCTGAGAGTAATACTGAAAAAAAAAATTTTTAAGACATAGAAAGGAACGAAATTAATATAACAATGAAACACAAAAGAATAGTAGTATCAGAGAAAAAAAAACTTATTACCTAATAAAAAAAATAGCTTAATACGCTTAAAGTTTTTATTAGACACAAAATTCAGTTGTTGTGCTGAAAGATGACCCATGATTTTACTGTTTTAAACATTAGTAGAATTAATGCTAACTTTATCAGAGGTATAAAAACAATACAAA
The DNA here is from genome assembly GCA_907164885.2 of Dolomedes plantarius. Lineage (NCBI taxonomy): Eukaryota > Metazoa > Arthropoda > Arachnida > Araneae > Dolomedidae > Dolomedes > Dolomedes plantarius. The sequence goes on from OU015498.1 coordinate 84,304,416, forward strand.
TATTTAGAAAATGTATCTTCAGGCAGACTTTGGTTGTTATGTTAATAGGGTTCCACATATACAGCGCGAAAATGCCGAGATTGAAACCAGGCTAAAGTTGAGCATTCCAAAGAGTTTTGGATATTGCTGATGAATTTTTACGAAATACTTGAATAACATAGAAATTCTTATGTGGTACATCAAATATCGAAAAAAATTCTTTTATGCTATACGAGAATAAAACCCATTGGCATGGAGAATTCGCTTAAAATCTCAGAGTACTGCAAATATTTTATTTGACAGTTTAAAGAGCTTGCGTCTTCCGTTATTTCCTTAAATTTTTCTTAAAGTGCATTTGGTGATGCCTAACGATTTATGTTTAAAATGTTTTAAAAGTTTTATGTTCTATTTCAGCGGAAAAGAAAAAAAAGAACTTATAAAGTAATAATGGTATGAGTCATCGAATTCGTCACAGAGGTGAAAATTCTTTAATTTTTTTAAAAAATACATCAGAATAATTTTGTGATATTTATTACTAATAAATGAATGTATTGAACACATCCATTAGACTGCCTTTAACAGAAGAATCAAATGAGCATAGAATTTTAGTCAATAGTCTCCGAGATACACAACGATGAAAGTGTGACATTATTCTGTCTATACCACGGTTAAGGGTTAAATAAAACTCTTCAATTTGCAAGGAAAAAACAAGTATATACAAATTAAACAAATAACTCATTTTCACAATCTTTGTCAGATAGGCATAGAAGAACTTTATTCAATCTATACACGTGCAAATGTACCATTCTATAATATCTAGCAGAGAAGATGGCTAATGCTCCTAACAGCCCTAAGAATACAAAAATCGTCTATCTCTTCATTTTGCAATAAATCTGCAAATAATGGTCAGGAGGCAACAAAAGAGCGCGATAGGTTTGCAGAAATTGCGAGTGCAAAATTTATCAACCAAGGTTACACTATCCAGACTTGATAAGACTAAAAAACTGACGTCTGTGGGGAAACACGATGAAAATACAAATAGCCCTTCTTATTGTGGTAAGTTTTACGAGACAGATAAGGGTAAACTTCAATGAAATCGCTAGTGGTAATGTGTTTCGGTTATATGTATTTGTGCATGAGTACATCCATCAGGTGAAGCAAGAACTTTACGATCTCGGGTGGCGCGATTTCAATGGCTAATCAATGTCGGTGAAAGTGAGAAAGGCGAATACAAGAGTAACCTCGAAAAACAAACTACTTCTATGTAAGAAATTTGAAGCCCAGTATTTCCAGTTGGTGTGATGTTTAGTAACGCCTGGCAAAACCAATGGTAGATGGCCATCGTGCATCGTGCTACGTTGGCGAAATCGAAAAAAGAAAAAGCAATTCGATATGGAACAAACAAACGAAGAATGGCAACTGTTACGGCAATTTTATTTTGCTTTCGCACATTGTTGGCCAATGAGTCATTGTTGACAAAAGTCATTGTTGACATAAGCCATTGTTGACAAAAGTCATTAAAAAATTAATTAAAAAAAAACTAATTGAGCCCCAATTTCGTTTTTGCTGAGTTGCCTTTCTCGGGTCTGTAACGGCATAAAACGTAAATAATTGATTTAAAATTGACTCAAATATTTTTATAATTTTTAAATGTTACTTTTGTAATTATTGTTAAAAATAATTTTGTGGCAACAGTTATATACATAGTTTCTTTAAGAATGCAGTTGAGTTGAAAAATAAAATGGTTTGCTGTTGATAAGTTGTATTATTAGTTTTTCTTTAGTTAAATACCGTTAAATTAGTAAGTTCGTCTTACGTTGTCTCAGCTAGGAGGCAACAGGTCCTAAAATTAACTAAGCCGAATTTGGTCCCGGTCGGTGAAACAGTCTAGGATTCTATAGAATATTCTTTAGATAAATATTCTACTAAGATATTTTTGTATGAAGTTCACCATTTCTTTGTTTTGTTGATTACACGCTAAAACATTTAAAAAGGGCATATTCACATTTTCTATAAATAAATATTTATTTAGGAAATTTTGGTGTTTTTTGAGAGGTTTATTTGTTTTTCCACAATACCATATGCTCCGGAAGCCTGTTTAATATTTCAATTGTGCTTATCTTTTGACTAAACCGAATACAGAATATCTCGCAACATAGACATGTGCCATTCTGCCTAATACATGCACTCATATAATTTCAATGTACAATGCACTATTATGTCATCAATAACACAAATTTCAAGAAATTTGAATTTTTGTATTGCAGGAATATAGGTTAAAGTAGCCAGCCGATTTATTTTCACATGAAAATAAATGTGTAATGCAAACATGCTCATATCATACCTGTTGGTGGTGAGTGTTAATACGAATAACAAATTTTTCTTTTTGTGGTTTTGTGGGGGGGGGGGGAGCTGAAAATTAATAGTACCTCTTATACAAATTCTCCCTCTCTATCAATCAATTCAAAGCCGTCTGTTTGGTGGACGGATGGCCCGAGCATAGCCGGGCGAAGCCCGGCTAGTATTCAATAAAGATGAAAGTAAAATGCTTAGTTCATATTTAAAACAAAGAATAAAATGCACCAGTATTCATTAACTATAAAACTAATAATGAACAATACTCATGTGCATTAAAATTTTATTTAAAAACAAGCTAAATGTTTTTCAAGCTGAATTTTTACCATGGCCCAATCTATACTATGAAATAACTGTACATTTACTTTTAAAATTGCATACTACGTATTAACATAGTTTTTGATATATCCATATCAAATGACGTTCCAGGTGATCATAACTTTAATAGACAATATTTATTTCACAAAATTGCGAATTTGTAATTGAAAAATTAAAAAAAAACTTTTCCAAGTTTTCAGTTACATTTTACTTTACACTACAAAACTGATTTTACTAACTCGTATTTAATATTTCCATGTCTCTACTGGTCTGCTTAGCCCTCGTGAGAAAAATATGATCGTATCGCTCCAAAATCGTACCAACCAACCAACAATGACTCTACGCTGGAGAATTTTGTATTTCATAATCACGAAGGATAAAAAATATTTTTACAATGCCGTCAGTTCCCTATCATTAAGTCCTAATAAATATTTATTAATATGTAGGTTTGTGGAGATGTCGAGTTTTGCACATCCGTTAAGTAAATATTGATATGTTACAGTAGATTGTACGGGACACAAGATTGATTCGAAATAATTCGATTGTAGTCTTCATAATATAAAACCATTACACATACACATGTAAAAAATGGTATTTTCTATGCTTTTAAAATTAGCACCATTCTTGTTACTTTTTGTTCCCAAACGTATTCCAGAGTTTAAACGGTAGTTTTGAAAAATATTAATACATTTCAAACGCAATAAGATCTTATCAAGGGACAACAGTATTCAATTTAAATTATTTGAAAGACTGTTTAATCATCATTCACTCTGTGAGATTAATATTTAGCAACAAAAAAGGCAATACCTGAAACCGTTAAGAAATAAAAATGATGAATCATGACGTTAAGAAAAAAAATTTGACTTTTGAAATGAAATAATTGAAAGATTTAGAACGTACTTCGAATCCTCTGAAATGTGAAACTACAAAACTGTTTTTTGAAATTCAAGTGTTACAGTAAATCCAAATGTGATCGATAGTTATTAATTTTTCTATGGTAGTCAAAGCAGTCAAAGACCTCGTATCTCGTGTCGGGCCGTAAATATTATTCAACTCGGATCCAGCAAATATCCTTCAATTTCGTTAATCTGCTGATGGTCCTCGTATGAATAGCACTCAGACATAGGTGGGAAATGCGTAGTTGTGGCATATGGCATCTTAATGCAATGCTCCCCAACCTTTTAATCGCCGCGGACCGGTCAACGTTTGATAATTTTACCGCGGCCCTCTGAGGGGGACTATGACTGCAATTTTAATTCTTAATCTTGAAATGTTTAATAAACAATAAACTAATTCAAAATAGTTACAAGATTTCTTTTGTTACAAAGGTATAAATTAGCACAAACACGACAAAGTCGCACTAACCCGAGAGAAATACACCACAGTAAATAAAATTGAAATAATTTAATGTTCCTTGGGCGGCCCGGTACTATTTGATCCACGGATCGGTACCGGTCCGAGGCCCGGGGGTTGGGGACCACTGCTTTAATGAACCACGCAACATTCATTATATTTAAAACATACAAAAGTCACTGGCGAGATTTCAAATGTGCAAGGGTATTTATGGGTGTTAATAAAGTTTCACAGAATTTTGTATAGATATTTAAACATCAGTTGATGAGAAAAATAACAATTTTATGTTAGAACTAACTGAACTGGATCTCAGTATATATTTCCTCCATTTTTTTATTTTATTTTATTTTATTTTATTTATTTATATATATATATATATATATATATATATATATATATATATATATATATATTTTTTTTTTTTTTTGGGGGGGGGTTAAATTTGTAAAGCATCAAACCAAATGGCTTTTTAAGTTTTTAAGTAGATGAAAGTATTCGATTAAAGCTACAGTTATTATTTGTAGATGAAAATTAATTTTATTATAATTTCGTTTTCTAATACGACCATTCGATTCTCGTAAACTTTCATTGAAAATTAAAAATGACGCCATATCATTTTTTTCAACACTCATAGTCAAGTATTTACTTTATTACTTAACGAGTCTAGTATTTACTCATGATTATTATTACTTTTGCGAATTATGTTTTGCAATGAAAATATTTATATCATTTCTGGAAGACAGAGAGAAAAGTCAATTAATTTTGAGAATGTATCCACCATATTAGCAAATTTGATTGAGCCATGAAAAATTTCTTCATCGATCTGATAATGGAAACTGGTCGATGCGTAAGAATACGCATCTCTCTTTTCTCAGTTCAAACAATCACACTAGAACTTCGTCATGAGACAACCACTTGGTTTCAAAACGGGTCACCAATGACCCATGCATTTTAATTTGAGGAATTTACACAATCGTATTATAAACTTCTACGATGCCAACTTTTCAAAATAAAAAGTTCATAAAGCATCAGAAAATGATTTCAAAAAATGAAAGGCGCGATCAGAAGTAACTGCAGTGCAAAACACCACAGATCTATAACCAGTACATTCACTTATAATTCAAAAGTATTACGCCGACTCGTCAATAGACGGCAGTATTTGAGCCTGATGACGTAGCCGCTGCGCGCAATCCTTACAACTCGCACAGAGAACGCCTGTCTGTGTTAATTTAGGATAATAGAACCAGTACTAACTCCACATGGTGTTAAACTAGGTCCAACAGCACTAATGCACAGGAGACTCCCTAGAGGAAAAATCTAATTCAAGCATTCGATTCATCCATTAATCATCATTAGTTCTCAACAAATTTCACTTTCCACATCTGCGAGCCACACAAGATGCTTTTGCGCAGGTACCCTCTCCCTTTATACTAATAAATACGGAAAACTTCGTTGAAAAAATTCTTACATCGCAGATTGTAAACTATTAATTTCAACTCAAACACTTATTTTAAACCTTAGGGTTCCATGTAACTCAAGATGAGAGCTCCTTGTCTACAGTTACCACCAGTATGACAAAAGGTTTCCTTTCTTTATACTTATCAAGTATGCGTCAGACAAATGGGTTTGATGAGCTAGAGCGGGCGTATCCAACTCGCGGCCTGCATGCAGTCCCAGAAGATCGTAATAAGACCTATCTTCCCAGAGTAAAATACCCCTCTCTTTCCCAATCCCGTTTCATTCGTGTCATCGCTTTTTTGGCCCTACGTACTGTAACGACTCCCGTACAATAGCGAATTTTTTGCGCTGAGAAATTCCGTGAAGACCAAATAACGCACGGTTTCTGCACATAATCGATTTAGACGGCTGGTTCAGACAGTCTCGGCGACATAAGGACTGGAAGTGATATAGACAGCTCGCGGAACAGTTCGTCAGCTACCAAAAGGAAGTGGCCGTACGGGGGCGCCTAGTCGTCTGGGAACGTAACTGAACAAAGAAATACGGCGTTTTCCAAACCTTTCGAGAACGTTCAGCGAAGGTATATAAAGTCGCGGTTCGCGAGTTAAAAAAAGACAGTGATTCAGAAATTAAGTTATTCAGAGTGACGCTGGAGCCGGAGACAAGGAGATACTGTCGGGCCTAGACAGACTTGAATGAGCGCAGCGACAACTGAAGTCTGACCTTCCTCGTCGATACCGTGAACCCACGAATTTAATCTTTTTATATATATTGTAAATAGCCTGTATTTAGTCGAGAAATGCTGTTAAGGCATTAATACAAAAAGGCTGGCAGTCTTTTATTTAAGCAAAGTCCTTACAGTACCCTTGTGAACAACTATTTTCAATTATTATTAAGCTAATGTTCCACTGGTTGTTGTTTTTGAAAGACGTTCTGCTAACTTTCAGAAAATGGCTAACATCGTTTGTAAACAACCCACCTGTATTGCCACTCTTTGCTACTTTATAAAGCTCAAAAGAATGCAAGAATAAAACGATTTAAAAAATATAAATCTATTAATTAAAATAATTAAACACGCACAAAATAATTAAACACGTGTATAAATTACACAAAAGTTTATTTAAATTCTTTAATCTGTCTAAATCCCTAGTAAGGAAATATTTTCGGAGCATTTACAAAACATCGCATATTTTACTTTTGAAAACACGCATTTACTGAACATTGTCTCAATAAGAAATTTCTGAAATGAATATGGCAACAAAGAACGTGTGTTTACAAACAACGGCGGTAACCGTAATGTCTTAAAATATAAATTTTAGAGTATAAAATTTGACTTCAATTTATCATTCGGGTTATTATGTTTGTTTAATATTCGGGTTTAATATATGACTTCAAACTTGCTTTTATTTATTTTCTAGCGTTTCCGCTTCTCGTGTTTGCTTAGGTCTAATGTGGCTGAAAGTTGGTAGAGGGCTGTGAATCCAGAATATGTAAGAGCGTAAGGCTCTTACATTTTCTGTATTCACCCTTAAAAATCCCAATCGTCTCTTCTAAACTGTGGATTTCTATACAATTATATACAGACAGACAAACATTCATTTTTTTTTATATTAGATTTGCAGCCTAAGACAAACTCTCAACACTAAGTAAGGCCCAAGTCCGCTATTGTGTTGGACACCCATGAGTTATAGTGAAGCTAGAAATACGTAAATCAGTGTGAACGCCACTAATTATATTAGATAAAGATTTGTATGGACAAACCACAGTTTGCCTCAGAAGAAATATTTTTCATTTCCCGGCTGGAAAAAAATTCATGTAAATAAATCGTAAAATTTCACGATTGTCTCTTCTAAACTGTGGATTTCTATACAATTGCAGACAGACAAACATTCATTTTTATATATTAGATTTGCAGCCAAAGACGAACTCTCATCACTAAAAACGGCCCAAGTTAGCTATTGTGTTGGACACCCATGAGTTATAGTGAAGCTAGAAATACGTAAATCAGTGTCATAGGCGTACCGTCGGGGAGCCAGGGGGGGGGGGGGTGCCCCCCCCCCCCAACTTAACTTGAAATAAATTAAAACGTTAATAGAAGTTCAGTTGAAATCGGAAAATTGTAGAAAACTTTTAACAAATTTGGTTTTTTCTCGCTTTTTCAAACTGTGAAATGGAAGATTCCGATTATGTCTTTAGCCTTAACATAGCTTTTAATAATGATATGATCCATAACAAAAATTCGATGCTACATTTTTTTTCTCATTTTGTTTATATTATATTTATTTTTCTCAAAGCATAACTTTTGAATACTACTCAAACATCAAATCTATTGTTATTCAATTAAAAAAAATCATAATATTTCATATTTTAAGGACCGTCTGGCAGTCAATGCGCTGAGGAGGGCCCTTACTGAATTCAATTCGTGCCCCCCCCACCCCCCCCAAAAAAAGAAAGTTAGAAGCACGCTACGCCTATGATCAGTGAGAACGCCACTTAATATATTGGAAAAAAAATTCTATATGGGCAAAACACAGTTTACCTCAGGCGAAATATTTTTCATTTCCCGGCTGGAAAAAATTCATGTAAATGAATCTCAGGATCTCAAAAATGGAGCTAAAAATCCGAAGTTTTCAACCTTATTGTCTTCGAAATGCTCAAGGTATTTTGAATTACTCGAATAACTGTAAAAAATGTAAGCCAAAGAATGTATAAAGTCGTTTTCACTTATGTCCTATTTACCAATTTTATCGCAATATAAGGATAGGCATTGCTCAAATTTTAGATAATTTAAATATCTCTTTTAAGTCATTCAGAGCCATTTCAACAAATAGAGGTAGGTGTTTATAAAGCTGAAGAAATTTCCAAATGTTTGAAAAGAAGTACTATCACATTAGATTAGCCTTTTATTGTTAATTTTCACCGAACGAAAACATTCATATTGAGATTCTTAATTAGCATTACCATAGAGGCATAAATATGATAAAAAAATATTATTTAAACGAGGGGTTTAAGTTCTTAAGTGTTAACGCTCGTTAACGTGTTAACGCTAATTCTGTGCGGAAGCAAGTACACGCCGTAATGAACATCAAAATAGCAATGATCATGATAAATATCTCCAATAATCCTGAATTCAGCGATTACCGTAAAATCTCGACTATAATACGCACCCGAGTATAATACGCATGTTTGATTTTGCGCGAAATTTTCGGAAAAAAATTAAAATTCGACTATAATACGCACCCATAACTTTTCAATATTTTATTTGAAAATTGCACAAATATTTATTAACAAAAATAAAATTTGTAATAAAAAGAAACAAAAACGTCAATTTCGGCAAAAAAAACTTAAATTGTTAATTCAAAACAAACATTACTGTCAAATTATCAGTCTTAATCACTTTCACAGGAATACCGCTCATTTATTGTTGTTGCGACCAAGTCATAATTATTGTTGCCGTCGCAATATATATCGTCCTCATCATCCTTACTTGACGATACGAACTAGGAATTCTGTTTCTTTGAAAGGAATACCTGCTTAGTAAACGGGTGGAGGAATCACGGAGTGCAGATGCGCACGCACCCGTGTTGCGGCAATGTCTTACAGCTGCTGTACGTTCGTTTATCCAATGTTTAAAGTTTTTTTTTCTTTTGTACTCGAGTATAATAAGCACCCTCATTTTTGTTAGACTAAAATATGAAAAAAAAGTGCGTAGATTTTAAGGTACTTGTTTTGATGTGTTATGAAACTTCTGCTTCTCAGAAGATATTAAAAGATTCCAAGGGATTCAATAACTTTCAATCAGCTTCAGATTAAAAGAATGACTTTATAGAAACAAGATTCAGTGAATTGTTTTTAATCAACAAAACTTGTGTCACCCGTTTTTCTAAAGGAAAACTACTACACTTCAAGAGATAAAAACAAAATGTATCATTCAAAAACGACAGCATTCTCATAATTTATCTTATTGATTGCAGGGTAGCACTTTATGAGATAAATATTGTTTATCTTACAAACATATCTTTTAAGTGGAAACTGCGCGGACAATTTACTTATATCAATTTTTCATGCAAAAAACCCGATTATCAACAAGCATTACATAATTTAACTTCTTCTGGGTTGCGTTACACCTTTCATCATGTGATAGCGATAAATAGATAACTTATATTAAAAATAAATTTGCTTTTAAGAAAATATAATTCTAATTTATACAAGACAAAAATCTCGACCCATCTCCACTTCGTTGTAGACTAAACATAGTCGGTTAATTGAACATTTTCCTCAATGAAATAATTTAATTGGTAAGAAAAAAATCAGCAATATCGAAATTTAAAGTATAATGTTAAAAATCTTAAAAAGAGGGAAAACAGAATTTGAATTTTATGTAAAAGATTTGCTTAAAAATTATCAATTTGAAATTTTTTCAAGAAATCTGATTTTAATTTTCAAAGTTTACTCTATTTTTAACAACGATCTGTTTGTTAGGTTTGTAAAATATGGCCATTATAGTTTTTCATCCAAATCTAATAAGGCGGCTAGGTACTGTTTTTTATCTACATATATAAAACAGTTCCGTAACTGACTGAGTGACTGACTGACTGACAGACAACGCACAGACCAAACCGCTGGACCTAAAGGGCTAAAATTTTGCATGGCGATTCTTCTTATAGTGTAGGGGTGCACTAAGAGAGATTTTTGAAAAATTCTTCTTAAACTTTTTAAAATTAAATTTTTAAGCTGTTTTAGTAACTTTTTTTAAGTTTGCATTTAAAATAATAATTTGAGGGTTATAAAATTTATATCACGGGAAAGATCATAAAAATCCCTTTAAAATGAAATCTTTTTCGAATCTTTACCTCCATTTTCTGATTTTTGGTGAATTTTTAAAGATTAATTTTTAGAATTTAATTTATTAAATGCTGATCACGCGATTTCTTTCTCTGGTACTTTAAATTAATTTATCGTCACGTACATAACAACAAAATAGACAAAATTGCCGCTCCTGTAGAAAGTGACGTAGCGAGCATAACTGGCGCCCGGTGCACGATACCTTTTTGGCGCGCCCCCCACGAAAAACATATAGTGATATAATATATTATAATTTCTCTTGGAGACCATTTGGCGCCCCTCTGGTGCACGATACCTTTTTGGCGCGCCCCCCACGAAAAACATATAGTGATATAATATATTATAATTTCTCTTGGAGACCATTTGGCGCCCCTCTGCGAGTGGCGCCTGGGGCACGATAGACGGGCGCCCTTGCCCCTTCGTTACGCCACTGCCTGTAGAAACAGGGATCTCAATCGTGAACAACCTATTATGGATCTGAAGAATATAAAATGTCGAAATCGTCTATCTATATCTATCATATATATCTAATGTTCTGTGGTGACATTTCTGTGGTAACATTTTAGCAGGATGTTCTGATTAAAAATAATTATTGAAAATGATTTGTCATTCTTTTACAAATTTCGAGAAAGCAATAAGTATCAATGGCCCGAAATCATGATTAATGACGATCTTTTAACATGCACAATAAATTTTACTCTTTCGGTGCAATAAATAATATCACTCCTCTAATTATGTTATTCCACTTTGAAAAATTTAAATATGATAAGTCTACGTAATCCTTAAATATATATCACATATTTGGTAAAATTGACATTAAAGATAAACACGAATTCTCTTCGAATATATATGTATCATTAACAATTAGGAAACAATTATATGAAAGGTTTTATAGTCTTTTTAATTATATACAACTTTTTAAAGCAATATATTATGTACTTGATTGGAATTTAAGTAAATAAACTCTTTATAATATATGTATTGTTATCGTCCTATTAACAATTACCGTCCGATTTCACCCCATCTTCGAGATATATATATACCTTCTCTTACATGGCATATTTGAAACAATACAATGAATAATTTTTTATAATGAAGATAGCAATTTTTCTGTCATAATCACGTTTTTAATTAGTCCATAAATCTAACGAAAGATAAATGATACGGGATAATAAACAATCCAAATCTCCTATAACATTACAGCTAGTCGTGAAAACTAAAGATCAGCGTAATTGATACAGACTAAAGAAACAGCACCGCAACTTACCACCAGAAACAGGAACTGCCGTTTTCTGTCTCACTGAAAGTGAATCGATAGTCTTCGAATATTCCGAGTAAAGGAAGTCCTGATGTTGCGAAGAGTAACTCTGTTTATCGTAATCACAAATATCATAACACTTGCTGTAGCAATTTTCGAGGAAGTTTAAAGATTGAGAATTCATAGAATAGCTCCAGTTCATCGCACACACCGCAGTGTTCATGATCACACGATCAATTAAAAGCTGGTCAGCAAAGATTTACGAGTTAACGGCTTTCAAAAAAAAATTTTTTTAAGTAACGCTAATAACGGCTCTGCGAGCATCTTAGCTGATAACGGCTTAAAGTTAATTTGACACAAGAGAGTTATGATGTCTTATAAACGTCTGTCGTGGGAGAGCAAAAAGTTTAATGCCTGTGGGCTGGTTCCGGGGTGACTGATATGAATCATGGATGGCTGCAGTCGCGTGCCATTGGTCGGAAGTGCTGCTAGGTGCGGTTTCGGTATGTCGCCATTGGACAAGTTCCTCACACTTCCTAATGTATCTGCGGTTTTGTTAAACTCAAAGAATTACAATTATTGTACACTTTCCGAGACTGGTAAAAAGGCCCATTTAAATAAAACATGCTCAGTGTTAATAGAAAACAGAAAAACAGCAGAAATGTAGAATTGTAGATTTAGGATACACTGAACAGAAAAGAGAAAAGTGTGTTGCTTGCTATTAGTCTCTAAAAAACAAAGAATACATAAACAATAATAAAATTATTCAACCGATGGAGTAGCAGTAAGTATCTTGACTAGCTTAGAAGTGTGGAGAAAATATTGTATAATCAGGAATATTTTCAGGATAAACTTATGACCATTCATTTCTCGTAAGCAAAATATTTCAGAATTGCCGTTTATTTTAAAATGTACGAAACAATATGTTGAAATATACGTCAGCACGAGAATAACTGATATCTCTTTTTTAATAGAGAAAAAAAAGGACTTCAAAGAGATGCAGTCTTCAGTCTTCGGGAGGGGTGCAGGATGTCATGTGCAAACTCCTTGGATTCCCCCTTGAGTGCGCCATCGAATTTTGACGTTTATATATAACTTGTATTTAAAAAAAATGCATGTTTTTAAGACGTAAATTTTATCATGTAACACTTGAGAGTTTAAGGTTTAATCACGCCAGTAGAAGGTAATCTGTTAGATTCCAGGTGAGTCAAGTTTTCAGACGAATGAAATTGGGTATTATAAAGACTGCCCTAAACTTTGAAACAGGGGTTTCCAACCTGTGGGTCGGGACCCCCAAGGGGGTAGCCACGGTTTTATTTAATTAGAATAACTTTTAAGAGAATTTCACCTGAAAAATTTGTAATCAGTATCTATTTTGCATGAAACTCTAAGGCAGTGATGTTTTTTACAGAGAAATGTGTCATTCAATGCACAAACTAAGTTGGTTAGAAATCTGCCGCCTTTATTGGGTGGTCAGTGAAAATCGCGGTAACTTACTACGTATAGCATACAAATTCTAATCGTTTATCTTTCATCATTCTGTACTGTCACTTTTTTCATTACTATTGCAGTTTCCCCAACGGAATAAAGCAATTTTATTTAGAAATGAGTTTTTCTATTTTTTTAATTATATAAATCTGTATCAAAATGGTAAGTGAATGATTTTTCTTAAGGTTCTGTTCTCGCTTTTACACATTTTTGACTGAGGGATGAATGTTTCTTAATGTTCTTCATACCTTGCAAAATTTCTTTTAAACATTTACCTGGAATTAAATTCTGAAAAATTTAGTTTTTCTTCTTTACGTCTTAAAAGGCTTTTTTTAATGGAAATAGACAGGGGGGATTGCGTGTATTGGGGGAGTCGCAGGATGCGTGGAAACCACTGAAGAGGATCGCGACTCGAAAAAGGTTGGGGAACACTGCTTTAGAGAGAAGCTCGGTAAAGCGTCTTGGGACAGCCGATTTCTTGATAAGCGGGAAGAGTGATAGGCTCAATTCCCGAAGTGAGGCAGTTCAGCACAAACAATCCTGGGTTTTATTTTTAGGAGACTTTTACAGGATTTTTAAAAAGATAAAAAAATACAGTATTATTTCACAAGCTTATTTATAATCAATTGTCAGATAATTTGAGTGGAACATATACGGCAAGCTACATCTTTTCTCACATTTCAAGCGCACCATTATTTTAATAACAGAAAGTAAGATAATTTCTTTACAATGGCACACCCAGGGGGTGGACCAAGGGACCCTGCCCCCCCCCCTAAAAAATAGAAATTGCATTATGAATACTGAATTTGCATTATAAATATTTTTATCCGTTCAACTCGCCCCCTCCCCCCTCCCCAAGATTAAATCCTGGGTGCACCACTGTTTCTTTATATTCAACAAAAACGGGATATAAAAGCGTATTCTCACCAACAGTATTCAAAAAATTTTCCCCAACGGAAAGGCTAGACTTTCTCAACAATTATGAAGTAGCAAATATAAAAACGTTTAGGCTAAATAATAAATATTGATCCCAAAGACTACCCTGATTTCCCAATTACCCGTGTCTCGGATTATCTATTTAGTCCATCATCCGTGATACACCAAATATAGAGGTTTCAAATGAAAAACGAACTGTCGAAATAATAATAATAATAATAATAATAATAATAATTCAGGCGTGATTGATAAACAAAAGATTACAACAGACTTTTTCCTCGAAGAAAAACTGAAAATATGCAGAATTTTTATAACTAATTTAAATTAAGACTTGGGCGATGGCCAAATTCCTAGGTCGCTGGCATTCAGCCAATGCCAACAGACTGTAGGTTCGAGTCCCACTAACGGCATGGATGTTTGTAGCCGTTCGGAATCGGCTTTAAGCAGTAGCTCCCAGTCTAATTAACTCTCATGTAGCCAAAAAAAAAAAAAAAAAATAACCGTAGCGCCCTCAACCAACCAGCCACTAAATAAAATTTGTTTAAATCACTTTACAGTTCATTTAAAATCAGTAAATTGTTCATTGTATACGATTTTAAATGAGTCATTTTGTTTGCGTATTGAGGGTTAGTTTATTTGTGTTTTCTGGATTTCCGTGCTACCCCATTCAATAATTAGCTCTGTAGGTAAACGGGAGTTCTGTGTAAGTATCTGTGGTAGAGATCATAACATTCCCTACTCTCTAGATTCCCAGGTTTTTTATTACTTTTTATCCGCCGGTATAAGTATTGAAGGTTTCGTTAGTTTGGAGTGCTACTGTCAACTTTTGTTAATCGAGAGCTAGTTGATAATTATTAAAAGAATACATAACGGATTCATCTTGAAAAACCAGTAAATTGCAAACCTTTTCATTAAACTCTCAGCGGGAGAGACAAGTGATCTGTGACCACTGTTACCTTTTCCTTGAAGATTAAATAATTTCTGGTATCCTTTGAAGCATTTTTTGTTATAAAACAAATTTGATTAAATTATTTATAACAGGGATAAAGAAAGTCAAAAAATTATAAATAGGGGCAATAAAACTGGTACTAAAACTAATAAGTTAGTTTAACCCTATAAAATTATGATGTAGCTATAATTAATTTTTTATTTGTTCCCTTCAAATAATACTTAGTTGTTTGAAAATAAGAGCTAAAAAGTATGCTAAAAATATATTTAATTATATTGTTATTGGTATATAATATAGGATAAAACTTCCTTTTTCACAACAAAAGTTACGTCTCGATTAAGGTGCTACATAATTTTTGGTAACTCGGGTTGAACCAATGTCAACAATAAATAAATAGAAAAAAAGAAGTCTTAAAATCAGAAACCTTTCTGGCGTGCAGAAGTCTAACAGTCTAAAGACATAAGAAGCTGAACGCATAACAGTATGTGCAGATGAACTGAATAATGATTTTGAAGTAGATGCATCTCTAGATTCATTTTAGACAGTTAGCGAAATGTATGACACTTAAAAAATCAGTTAACAAAGTCAGAAGAAGCACAATACAGAGGCTGTTCACACATTTTTTAGACGATGTATATTGTATTCACAAAACTAAATTACATAAAATTCTTTTGTTTTAAATGTTCTATTTGACATCCCTTATTCTGAACTATCTTTCGACACCACAATTTCCAGGATAATAATGCCTTTTGAAGTGTCAGAAGAGGTATTCTATCCCATTCCTCCCGAACAGCTTTCCAGAGTCCTGTAAGGGTTTTGGGACGACGTTTGAATAATGCAGATTTTAAAAGTCAGAAAGCACAAAAATCCATAGGTGATACATCGGGAGATTTACTAGGGATATAAGTGAAGGGTATGGCCTTGATACCAGTTTTTTGTTCCATTTCTTTTAGGAAATTTACAGTGCATTTTGATGTGTGACTGCTAGCTTTGTCCTGTTGGAGTCTCACAGATTGATGGCACTGTGGGTAAAGCGATGGTATTTCATTCAGAAAAATTGGCGATAAAATATGTTCCTGATAGTATTTGGAGTTAATCTTGACATTTTTTCCCACTCTTTTTATTTTTAACTTGCCATTATAAGAAAAACCAGCAACACTCATGAATCCCTTAGAAAAACTTTCTTTCGATTCTTTGAACCATGTACTTAAATTTTTTTCTCCCCTTTTATGATAATAAATGGCTCTTTTTTTTGTTGCAATCATTTAAATACACCCATGATTCATCTATTGTGACAATTGTTTTCCATTTTTCTTTGGATAAGTGTTTCTTATATAGAATTCTGCAGCGTGTCCTGCGTTCAGCGTTATGATTTAGAAGAAGACGATGCACATTGCGTTTTTCCGCTTTCTTAAGATTTAAATCAACGTTTATCATTTTGTTTACAGTGGACACCGAGCATTTTAATGATTTTGCAACTGTCCTTTGACTAGGGGGATTTTCTTTTAACATTAAACAACGTACCTTTGCAATAGTCGAAGAAATTCGTTTTTTCAGTGGATACTTGTTTGGAATTTTTGTCCCACTTGAGGCTCCAATTTGACGTTTTTTTCCTTTCTTGTTGACGATATTACCTATCGACGCTTTAGATATCACAAAACCATGACTCTCACATCGTTTTTGGATAACGGAGTATGCATATTTCTCTTCGGAAAGAGCATAAATGTAGCCTTCGAACCACTGCTTTGTTAAAAACGCCATTTTGAATAAAAACAAAACTTTCAAGCCGCATACGATAATTTTGACTTTTAAAAACATAGTACAATTGCAATTATTTCTTTTGCAGCAAACGATTTTTTATTACCGCTTACCAAAATCGTGTAAAAAATGTGCGAACAGCCTCTGTATTCTTCCGCATATTTCTATTAAAGAGATCTTACACTAGAATCAGGGCAAAACTTGAAAATTTGACTTATAAAACTTAGTGGTACTCCATTCTAGCTAATGTTGGAGCGATTCAGGGAAACTAAGGCCTTAGTATCGGATGTTTTCCCTTACTGCAGTCAAAGCTTCAATTAAGATGATCTCAAAATCAAGAATGTTGTAATAATTAGGGATATTGTTGCAGAGCTTCGACAAAATTAAAGCAAAAAACTTGTCAATAGGAAATCGAATTTCATTCATATCAGACGGCATTATTTTATAACGGACTAAATCAATTAAACAAGAAATTTAAAGGAGTCATTCCTTCAACGCATATGAGAATGAGAAATGATAAATTGGTTGTCCTTATACTCTAATAAGATTAATACAAAGCAAGCGGGAGATTGAAGTTTGCCTGCATTGTAAGCAAAGACAGTTCTTGTTTCATAGGCTGCAAAACTGCATTCTGCTTTTCAAACGGCAGACTTTAACTCTAGTGCGATAGAAGAAGTTATGACAGGATAACCAGATGTCGAAACACCTCTTTGGGTTAACTGCAGACTTTAGTACGACAGAAGAAGTTATGATAGGAGAGAATGGAGAAGATTTCCAAAGCATCTCCAATGACTCAGTTGGAAAAGTTTTGTGCAGCTATTAAAATTGGTGAACTTGAAAAATCCAAAGAATAAGGCAGCTCGACAAAAAATGTCAATAGGGAGCCTGATAGCTTTGGGAAAATAACCGGGAAAAAATGCGTTTATTATCAACTGGATTGAAAATTACTACACCCCTCTCACCTGCCTTGTAGTGTCAGAAAGGACATGGAGCATAGACCAGCAGCATAGATTTTTACTGACGAAAATCATTTTATAAAATTTTTACTCCTGTACCCTTTCCCACAATCACAAAGCAATTTGAGGATATCTGATACAAAAATTTAGGAGACTGACAATACTTAATTTTTATGCCGATAATGGAGCAGAAGTCATTAAATGATTTTGGGGATTCGTACCCTTCCCCTTTACCTAAAATGTTCTGCTTTATATTATTGATACATTAAATTATTACCCCTAGGATTTCTCGGAATACAATGATGAAAGTTGATTCCACCTCAGAATCCTGGGAACACACAATAGTGCTCAAAACACTAGCTGAGCAAGACAGATGTTTGTTTCCGAGCATTAACACTGTTAAGATGGAGAAAACACTTTTACGTTAAAGCATGTCATTTTTAAATTTCTAATGCAGAAACACTTGGACAAAGTCATTAGGTATACAGAAAAAAGGGGGAAATACAAAAATGGAAAGGGAAACAAAATTGAAAATACGTAAACAAGAAAAGTAACTAAGATAAAATTCTCATGCGATCTCGGGCCTCCCAATAACGTCTGTACAGAGTGTTACTGATTCTAACAAGTAACAGGAGATCTGATGAAAAGTAGGATTGGCGTAACACTTCTGCCTTACGTATTAATATATACCTAAATATTACACAGGGAATATAACGGTCTCTTCGTTTTTTTCCTTTGGGGACAGTGGCTACACTATACCCCCGCATTTCTCCAGATGAGTCCCCTCACCAAAGAAAAAGTTACTGATTGTACCATTGGATGAGATACATGCATAATGCCTTCTTTAAGCAGGATGAAATCCCATGTATTTAATGGGCCTGTGGAAAAGGAATAAACATTTAGGAGTGGAAAAAATTGCTTGATTTAAAATTACTTTAAATAACAAAAATTATTGATTTAAAATTGATTTAAAATTACTTTAAAAAATAACTCTGTTTTTAATGTTAAAATTTCCAGTCTTCAAGACTAAAAATTAACCATTCTTTAAAATTAGAAATAAACTACTCAGAGAGAATGAAAAGCATCGTAAAAGAGCCATGTAATCAATAATTTAAAAGTGAAAAAAACCTTCTTAAAAGGTTAAAAAAAATGGAAAAAAGCTAAAGCAATTGTGTGTCTTCTGTTCAAGAGTAAAACATACAAATAAGTATTTCTAATAAATATGAAAAAAGGAAAAATATATTTCAGGTAGTCTCTTCTAGTGAAACTACCGCGGGTTATTAACGTAGGATTACTTACCGTTGCTTACCTTTTTTTTTGACGCATTTTGATACTTTTCTGTTTAACTGTTTACTGCTACTGGGTTTGGTGCGCTGCCAAAATTATAACTCGCGACGCAGGACAATTTTTTTTCTCTCCGAAGGACCGTTATTGAGGAACGTAATCCTACGTTAAAAAGCTACCGAGAAATGAACCCGTGTACTATGCACATATGCAGTAGACGGAAGACGCAACATATTGTTGTATAAGGTTGCCTTGTACCGTATTACGAGAGCAGAATGTACACGTTAATAATTTCGACGGCCTCATCAGTGCTGATGTATTCTTATAAATATGAATATTATTTTAGTTCCTCGTTATTTCGCAATTAGAGTATAAAGTAACGAGTCAGTTCCATCTTATTATCTAAGCTCCGAGGGATTCTTTTCTTACATATGAAAGTACCGCCACCAATGTGTGTGGGTGGGGGGGGGGGGGCACGATCTCAAAATTTAGGAGTGTATACGACACGAGGTGGCGCCCTTGTTAACGCAAGGGTTGTTTTTTGCATTTTGTTTCTCCATGTGCGTTGGAGGATATCGATGGAGTAAGATGCCATTGTATCACCCGTTAATAAAGACGTGTTGTTGATTGAAAATTGTATATTTTTTTGTCCTCTTCAACAAGGAGAAAAAAAAAAGATAACTCCAAATTTAATTTTCGTCAGACTCCTCTACCCTTTTCAGAACTGTGATCTCTACTTTGGAAACAGAGAATCTCGCTAGAAAATGATCCTGATTCTGCTACTGATGTATTTCCAAGTAACTTATGGAACTATAAAAGTACTGCCATGCCTTTATATTTGTACTATTTAACGATATGGCTAGCCCCACTCCCCCATATAAATTAGAAACGCAAAGCCTTAACTACTATAACAACTGTTAATTAAGTTTCGACTTTAGTTGATACATAAAATTATGTTGAATAAGGTAATACAGTTGGCTCTCTGTTTAACGACTTTCAAGGGACCGTGAAAAATCGTCCTTAAGTAGACATCGCCCTTAAACCGAATTTGTGAAAAAATAACTTTTCCCATAACGTCGGAGGGGCCGGGACTGGGAAATATCGTCTTTAAATAGAGATCGTCGTTAAGTAGAGCGTCGTTAAACAGAGAGCCAACTGTATAAGGTAATATAATTGAATAAGGTAAATATAGATTGAATTTCTAGGGAGGACACAACGAATTCTAGATTTAATCCTTATCTAAATCTCTCCTGTCGTGACTTGCTAGTGCTTTAATAACTTCAGTCAGTCTACATCGCTTCATTGACGAAAGATCGTTGCATCTTTCCACCGCATTTACACAGTCGCGAAGGCGGCGAGTCGAATAACGAGGGGCGAATGTGTAAACGGTCTGCTCGCCGTTTCTCCTCATTAATCGTGGTGCTCACTACGGGAGCGGTTTTCTGGCACGAGTCAAAGGGGCGAATAGCGCCGGGGAGGGGGTCAAAGGGGTGAATGGCGTCGGGAAGTTGCGACGGGAAGTCTTGTTGACAGCAAGAGGCGCGAACGTGAAAACGGTCACTCGCGTCGATGCAGAAACGTGACGAATGTCTTGCGAATGTCTTGGGGATGGCACGAGCGCGAATGTGTAAATGCGGCATTTCGGAGGAAAACTTGCCTCCTCACTAGAACCCCATTACCGTGGTCAATAGGGGTGACTGCCAGAGTTGGGATTCCGCTCTAAACTATACGTATTGGTCCTAAAACAGCAAAAGATTACCATAGTGTTCTAAACGAAACATTATTTTATACGCTGCTGCTGTTTGAAAAGCAAAAATATGAGAATAAATACCGCTCATAGGCATGGTAAATAATCAGAATCACGCATTTCCACCACATAGTGATTGTATAATGTATTTTAGATCCAGAAAAAGTTGAAAATTAATTGTGAAAATAAATTTTTATTACAGAGAATAACAGCCCATGTGAGATGGAAGAAATACATATATCGCTACGTAATTTAACAGTTAGAATTCTGAGTTATCATACGGGGTTTTCAGATCAGTTAGTAGAGAAATCTAATTTCTGCATAAATTAAGGTCCTTAGGGACTTTCAAAGAATTAGTCGCAAAAACAACAAAACTCCAATTCATAAAATCATATGTAATCAAGAGGACTGTTTTGAACGATTTCCATTTCAAATTTATTTGTTAGAAAATAATTATTCCGAAAGTTAAATTAGTATCATCTAAATCTAAGGGCTATATAGATCATATAATCAAAAGAAAACTGTTATTTAAAAAAAAATGCTCAAACTATAATTTTATCATTGTTTAAATATTAGAATACGGCGAATTAAATATAGTAAGTCAGAATGTAAACAACGTTAATGAAGTACTTTGTTACATTCACATTAGTTTTTTCAACGGTTTACAGTATTTTAAATAAAAACATGCCCATATTTTCTTAAGGCTAGTAACAAGGTTAATTTTGTCTCTTGAAGCAAAGTTCTTGATAACGTTTCTTCGTTATTTTCCTTAAATTCTCAAAGGAATTTAAACTTGATGAGTTTTCCACTAAGGAATTAGGCTGAGTTGCTCCCCCCCTTTTTTTTCAGCCAACTAGTAGTGGAAAGGAGTGGGATAAAAATTTGAATCTAGATCTCAAAATGGAGATCACCATCAAATAAATCTTCCGTTGTCGGCAATATAAAATGCTCTAGAATTCTTATTATACTTAGGAATTGATTCAAGCCTATATATAGATTCAAGCCTATAATAGAGACTGAAATTTTACTAAACATCTTTAGTGTTCTTAATCAAATTCTTTTATTAATATGAAAGATTTCTCTAGAAAACATAATTAAAAAAATATGTTACTCTAATAAAGTGTTCCTATCATTTTCAATTTTTTTTAATTTGTGCCATGTACAACCCGAAAATGAGCTGTTTACATATACCAAAGCATCTTATTTTCTGCATTATTCTAAATTTTTGTATTGAAATTGCAGAACTCAAATATGGTAAAGGATGTTTACTGCCACTCTGCTTGAGCATACAACTAAAGATGGAATAACAAAATATCTCTCTAGTAAACTTAAACCATAATCAAGCTCCCTAACGGGTATTCACACCACTTATAATAATTAAATCTAACTACAAAACTATCATTCAAACTAGCAAACTAATACCTTGTGGATATGATTAATGGTGGTCTATATGAAGCTTAAATGCATCTTTTATATCGATATTCTTTAAAAACAGGGTTAAATTGGGGACAGATGATTCTAATATTAAAAGAAGCATCGCATTTGCTTCTGTTTTATCAGCGTTAAGAGGAAAAAAATCCGTTTTTACACAAAGATACGGTACGAAAGGGCAACATAAAATAGACTTGTTGAGTCACACCATAATTCGTTAGACTGATGAATATTTTACAGTCATTTATTATCGACGTTTCTTTGACACAGAGTAGACTACATATTAGAACTTCGGTGTCTGCGTCCATATTTTATCTCAGAACTAATATCCGCCAGCTGATAACAAGGAATCCTGTTACATACAGTCTTGTCTAACTCTATCGCACCCCCCTTCTCCCCTTTTACTTGTGCAAAAAATGCAAATGATGATCAATTACGATGAGCTATCTACGAAGGAAGTTCGGAACTGAAACCTCTGGAGATGGAAAATATAAGATTGTGTCTAATCGTGAAGTGAAATTTCGGTATATTCAGGAGTTTGATGGGAAACGACAGCGATGCATTGATAAACAATATTTTCTAGACTAGGAACAATATTTTCTAGACTATAAACAATATTTTCTAGGACTAGGAAATAGCTATGGTTTACATACATCATATCAGCGTTCAGAACCAAAGGGAAGAATGGAAGCACTGACTACAGCATAACACAGCTATTAAGGAACTGCTTCACTCAAGGCAAGTCTCAAGGGAAGTCTTTCAGAAAAGTTTTCATTCGCTTATTCAAGATGTATTCTATGAAACAAAGACACAAATCCTCACAAACGTGGACCCGTCAATTTGAGTAACAGAAAGTAATCCATAAGTACCCGGACAACCGGTTTAACACACAAGTAACTGGTAAGGATTCGAAGTAGCAACTTAAAAGCGTCATCCTGTTTTGACAAAACGACCTATGCCATAGGTAACTATATCAGCTATAGGTTCATTAATAATATATGATTAATCAGTTATTATAACTATCCTCCCTTAGAGAGAGTATCTAATTGCGATAACTGATATATTACGGTAATAAATCATGTCAAGTAAAATATATAGCGTAATCATACCGCATGGAATTAAATTGCTTCTCGTGGAGTGAAAGAAGCAAAATCCAGGTAAAAAAATTCATAAAAAAAAAAACAAATGTGATATTTACGTTTGCGATTGCTTTAAAAATATGCAAGAGATGCATGTCCGCAACCCTCAGGTGTCCGTCATATGATATTCATTGGCGCGCAGGTCATCGGCGTTTTTTTCCACAAGAATATGTTATAAGTTCAATAACACTTATTTTGTTAATAAAAAATATTCTTGGAATAAAAATTTGACTACTAAGTGGATGAGATAAATTTACAGAACAATCGTGCGTTGGCTGCTTGATTATTGCTTCCAAACAAAATAATCTCTTTAACTTTTGGTTATCAAAAAATGTTTATCTAGAATTATCAGAAAAGGGCCTTTTTTGTTTATTTTCTTTGGACAACCTACCTTTGTAAGCAGAATCTTCCCCGTTGCTAAACATGAAAAATAAATAAATAAAAATATAGGAAGAAAATGAGATCTAATGTGGTACATCTGTCAGTTAATATATAGGTATTAGTGTTTCAGTCTGTAAAATATTTAATTTGACATACTTGATAGTATGGCTAAGAAGAAAAATCCTACCTACAGCTGTTGAAAAACATTTGCTCATGCATACACAATGAATTCTTTTGAATTTGTTTATCTAATTTATTGTTACAATTTATTCATTCGTTTGTTTGCTGATTTGTTTTATTTTATTGTGTTTCAAATTTATTATTATCATTTTTTTTTTACTACAGTCGGTCCACCAACATGATTCTTGCAAAAAGAATCCTTGAGCTTTCTGAATATAGGTATCGTTTCTAAATGAATGACTCAAAATCTGTGGTCGGCATAAACAAGACCAATGTTTCGAGATCATGGCAACAGAATGAATTGGAGTAACATTCGGTGATTGTCAGAGAAACGTGACTCGCTGCATAACGGGCGTGTGCACCTAAGTTGTGTGGTCTGTTATCGATAGTCAGCATGTTATCGGGCATTGTTAAAATTTCTTCGTTTACTCGCTGCATGAGTCAACAGGGAGGCGAGACTATTTATCATGGTTACTTACTCCCTCCCTCTAAGATTTTCGAACAGGATCAACATCCCCGAGTCAATATTTGTGTCTAGGAGAGGGAAAGGACCTCGGAGAAGAAAACAGCCTTTCCGAAGAAATTACAAGGTTAGTTATTTTTTATTTATTTATTTTTGGTTTCAGTAACGGATAATTAATGCAAAAAAAGTGGGAACGCATTTCGTAATTTTTTTTTCAACGCGTAAGGTACTTGGTCCCGAAGACGCTGACGCATCCACAACGAGAATTTGTTGGCTACTTTATTATGGGAGTTATAAAGAGTTGAACCAACACTATTCCCCATATGGGGACATCACAGAAACGTCCATGTCTTATACGGAGTTCGAACCAGAGTCCATTTCATGGAAGCTCGAGACGCTAACCTCTATACAATATGGGCAGCATTTTATACACCAGGGGTGTCAAACTCGCGGCCCACGACGAACATTTTTGCGGCCCGGCCAATATATTGGCACACAATAATATATATTAAAATACCGACGCAGAATTATAATAAGATAGGAAGAATTCGCTAAGTGTTTTCTTAATTATACTCTTTTTTTGCTATTATTAAACAAAATGCGTATATTTATGTTGAATATACTGTAATTAGGTAAATAAACATACGTTTGTATTAATATTGATTTTTTTTGCGGCCCACCTATAGTTAAACCTTGTTTGTTTGGCCCAAGTTAGCCTTTGAGTTTGACACCCCTGTTGTACACCAATTTAATAGGGCATCGTGAAAAGCTTTTTTCCGTGGTGGATAAGTTCTACCAGCAAATTTTTTCTACAGTTTATCTCTGCCCAAATTATCTTAAAGTTGGTGAAATCAGTTTGGGTTTCATCCACAACTTTTACCTTACAGCGCAATCTAAAACACAGTCCTGCGATTAGAGTAAAAATAATAATAATAATAAAGACTCGATTTTAACTTTTACAGAGAGATTTACAAAGAAAGATTATTAAATACAACCGAAACCACAAAATGTATAAAATTTTTAATAAGTTGCTTTTAGCTAAAATAATTCCAATAAACAAGAAAGAGCATTAACATTTAATATATGTTAAAATATTTCTACCGAAAATCTGAATACAAACTTTAGTAACTAATATCCGTCGCACGAAATCAACCATTCATAGAGTAATCACGCTGCTGATGACGTGGTTATACCAAAATAAAAGATGTGTCAGTGAAAGGTTATACGATGACCGCACATGACGTTGTGCAAGCTGTGCAAAAATTCTTTTTAACGTTTAATTTTGATGAATGGTTTTTACTTACCACAGGTGGCTGCGAATATGATCTGTCGACAACGTTAACGTTTCACGGATATCTCAGTCTGGTTAAGCTGAATAGCTGAAAAGGTTAAGCTAAATTGCTGAAGAGGGTACGATCCAGTTTTTTTTTTCAGGGATGCTATAACTATATACCAAAATTATTATAACACAGGGTGACCAAAGAACTTAACAGTAATCAATTGAACAGTCTCGAAGGTGATAAAAAAGACTATGATAAAATTACGGATTGTGGTTAGATTTTATAAATAAAGTTTCTGAAAAGCATGAGCTTATTCAAGGAATTAAGTAGGTTTGAGAGATAAATGGGCATTTTTTTTTGCGTAACTTCCTTATGCAGAAGTGAATTTCACCATAAAACTACTTTGAAAATTTTTAAGAATATTGAGATAAACCATTCTTCAGGTCATAAGGAACAAAATAATAATAATAATAATAATACGGTCACCATAATGTTTTTAAAATATAGACAACAAGTGAAAGTATGAAATATAGGTCTTCAGTTTGTGATATTCATAACGTCCTTATATGTACGGGGAAGCCCAAGAAACAAAATGCCAATTAAATGGAATCACTTTTAATCAAAATGTCTTTTTTAATTGTAAAACACATAATTTTTTCAGTATATATGTCGATAATTTTCTTGAATTCCTATATTCATATAAGGTATGTTAAACAGTCTCACAAACAACCAAAAATTGTGATATACGAACACTTTCAGCAAAAACTTTTATACAAAATGTCCTAACTGATTTAGAAAAGGACACACTATAAGTGTATCATTTCAAGTCGATATAAAGTTTAATTTTGTTGTTGACGAAACTGCAAACCTATTTGATTATTAAATATGGCTGCTTGCATCATACAAACGCAACTCATAGACAATCTACTTGAAAAAAAAAAGGAAAAAGTGTAATTTTGATCTGCAAGTATTCGTCCCTTGATTTAAGCCGCATACTCGATGGAAATATACACGAGGAGAAATAAATACCTTCATGCGAAATATGCAACTTCGAGAAAAATTTACTTAATCCTGTAGAAATCCTCAACGGTAGCCATACACTTCTCCGAAGTAAAAAGGATCCTGATCTATTTTTTCTTTTACGCTCTTCGATAAGAATTTGCACTATCGCACAATACAAAAAGCAATTAAGCTTGTAGAGTGACTGTTTCTGTAGAGCAGTGATTCTCAACCATTTTAAGTCTACACCTTCCCTTTGAATGCCTCGACTTTCAGACTCTACGCCCTAACCCCAGCCTTAAAAAATGTAAGAAACGCTAGTAAAATACATTCTACACGCATTTTCCGGTAATCATCTGAGCCCTGCTTGAATATCCCTCAAGTCTCTCCAGGGGGGGGGGGCGAACCCCCTAGGAACCACTGCTTTAGAGCAGGGGTCTCTAAACCTTTTAGCCTAAGGGCCACACTAACTCCTCCACTAAGTCCCAAAGGCCAAGACCTAACTAGCTAGCTCATCATACCAACATACTGTAGTTTTGAATTGCGCGAAAATTTTCGTTTCGGGACTAGTAACCATTTCCACTAGTAAACTTGATCTGCAACTGCAAACAATTGCCAGTGGAAAGTTACAGCTACATAAATCTCATTAATGACAATTATAATGTTTAATTTAATTATGTAAATTACTTATGTATGTCATTTATTGTAAGTTTTTAGGATAAATCTCATATCATTAATTACATTTAAAATGTTCAATTTCATTATGTAACTCAGTTATTGTGTTTCTTAATTGGTCGTTCAATAAAAACATCTGATTATTATTACTTACATTGTAAATTTTACCATGTAATCAAAATAAACTATGGTGGGCCGGATACCGGGCATGTTCGGCCGGCTAACGCTGGCCGGTGTTGGCCCGCGGGCCGTAGTTTGGAGACCCCTGCTTTAGACTATTCACCCCCTTCTTTGAAGCTGTGTACGGAATATTTCGTGATCGAAACTGGTCCAGTAATGCTGTGATAACACGCTAGAATTTATATAAACTAATATCATTCTATCTCCCACGTTTATGATCTTAAGATCTGAAGAAAATGAAAATATGAGCTGTAGTACATTTTATCCTCTACAAGTATTTACTTGACAAAAACAACTTCACATCTTGCAGAACGGGGTTTCAAGTGTTTTCAAACACTATTTCTACATGTGTGCACGTGCGTTTTTTCTTTTTTTCGAATTTCGCTCTCTCTCAATGTAAACAAACAAAGGAGCGTGCAGGTATTAAAATGCACCATGAAGTACATGGGATTCTCTTCTGTGTACAAAGGTAAGTAAACCCAATAGTGTGAAGGATCGAAAAACACGTATTTCTTAGATAATTTAATTAAACTAAATTAAAATGTTACTTGATTCCAAACCAGTTTGTTTTGTAAATCAACTTAAATTGAAACTTTGGGAGTGTACTTCCAGTAATAAAATATGAAAATAATAGTGAGTGTAATAAAATATGAAAATAAGTTTATAGACGGTGTTCAAGTAGCAGCAATTTTTTATATAACTTAATAAAATTATATCAAAGAGTTGATTATTTAGTTTAAATGTTGGAAGACTTAAGAATCTGAAGTAGCATGTCAGCACAAATACAAGGAACTAATGATATTTTAAGAACACACGTACATTATGTCGGTCATACATTGCGATTCCTCTCCTAAAGTGAAAGCCATGGTGGCGTGTAAAATATAAATAGTTCAAATGGACACGTAAATTCACTTGGAATGTTAAATTGCTTGTCGGCCTCTGTGAAAGCATGAGTTTATTACTAAGGATCAAGAAATGATTAAATGCGAAAAGTGAAAGTGAATGAAATGAATATATGAGGGGTTTATAATTAGTTAACTTGTATAGTTTTTTGGTATAAATAATTCAACGTTCGCTGATGACACGTCGCACAGGTTTACACTATTAACAGCTTCACGCTATTACTGCTGCAAAGGCTTATTTTTGTTCTCGATAATTTTAACTTCTAAACGTGATGGTGACAGTCTAGCTATCAGTTTTGATCGCTTTTAGAGGAAGTAGTTCCCACAGACCAGGGCTCTGTTATACCACAATCTTTGTTTTAAATTCTATTGTGATATACATGTTCGAAAGCCCATATACTCCATATACCCATGTGCCAAACCTTCTTTCCTCGACGATTACTGCTAAGAAACGACTGAAAAATAAATCGAAATATTACATGCATTTTAAAAGCACCTTTCCAGTCCGTAATTTAAAAACTTCCTATCACTCATTCTAGTGATTGTTAATGAGATGTTTTTTTATCTGCTGCAAGGGATAAATAATTACCATTTGTCACCATTTTAACAGAACTATATATCACTTTGAAATTATTCCTGAGACTGATAATGGATATCTGAGGGTGGGTCAAGAAAATGTGATCCTGCTACTGACCAGTAAACAACACCCTTGGCCTCAGACTGAATTGGGCGCCTCTAGCACAGGAAATACAACCTCCTGCAGGCGCCGTACCATGGCGATCGAATGTGGTGACTACTGTATTGTTATGCGTCTGTAAAAGTATATGTTGATGAATGAACTGACAAAAGAAAGGTGAGTAAATGTTCGACTACTTTTTCTTATACCATTAAAATCTGCGTAGAAATATAAAAAAGAACTATGTAGACAGAGAAATAAGAGATAAAAGAAAGAGTACATTTCGTAATATTTATAAACACTGTATATAAAGGTGCTAATAATTTAAATTGACACTCGCAGAATCAGAAAATGAGTGGGCAATACTACTTTTGGCACATTATAGAATATTTTATCTCCCGTACTGTTTCTTTGACCACTCAAAACAACTGTACTACTATTAGAAAACGATCTCAAACTTCCAGTTGTTTTTGTCACAGAAAAAAAAAATTTATTTTTTGTAGAAGTTAATTGAAAAGTTATTCATAACAGTTAAAACAGCGAGAGATTAAGCAGTTATAGAGAAACGAGAGATTGATTTTATTGAGATTTTTCATAAAATATAGAATGGTTGATTGGTTTGAAGTGAAACTGTCATCTTAAGCAAAACGATAAAATATAGAAGGAAAACCTGTGCCAAAGGATTCTAACAAAAAAAAAAAACCCGACTCTTTTGACTCTTTATCAAAATGTTCTTAGAAACCGACTCTAAGAACATTTTGATAGCAGTATGACGATTAGTCCTGGGCAGTTTAGAATCCAAATAGTTTTGTACCTTGCGAATTTACGAGAAAAGACGTTTAAAATGTTGATTTTGCGTACAGTGAAATTGAGGCAAACCTGATTGAAATTTTTGGTGAATCTTCTCATACTGATATTGCAGAGACCAATTACAATGCTGATTGTTGCAATTTTTAAGCTGTTTTAGTAACTTCTTTTAAGTTTGCATTTAAAATAATAATCTCAGGGTTATAAAATTTATATCACGAGAAAGATCATAAAAATTCCTTTAAAAAGAAATATTTTTCTAATCTTTACCTTCATTTTCTGATTTTTGATGAATTTTTAAAGATTAATTTTTAGAATTTAATTTATTAAATGCTGATCACGTGATTTCTTTTTCTGGTACTTTAAATAAATTTATCGTCACGGGCATAACAACGTAATAGACACAAAAAAATTTTTTTTTTTGTGCTAATGCGTCAGACGATTGGACATCATCCAAAAAATATTAACATACAGTAAAAGATATGTTCTTCGAACTGTACTATATTAACTGTACTATATTCTTTAGTATGTCCTATCTGATTTAATTTGAATATTTTCTTCTACATTATTTTGTCTATAAAAATATCCCTCACGATTTTTTTATAAATATATAATTTTTTTACATCAATTGTATACATTGATCATCGTATTTATTATATATATATATATATATATATATATATATAATATATATATATATATATATATATATATATATATATTTATTTATTTATTTATTTATTTATTTATTTATTTTGGTATTAATTGCATATATTGACCATTGAATTTAATTTGAATGTACTCCGTAGCGAAGTGCGGGTTTTCAGCTAGTATATATATATATATATATATATATATATATATATATATATATATATATATATATATATATATATATATATATATATATATATATATACTATATATATATATATATATATATATATATATATATAGATAGATATAGATATAGATATAGATAGATAGATAGATATAGATATATCATACGGGTAACACAGAGTTCTAAGATTCTAAGTAAAGTTTTTAGGAAAGTAAATCTGTATGATAAAAAAATTTTCAGAGGTGCAAGATTTTCTTCTTTTTAAAAAGTGATGAAAAATTAATGCTAATCATAATATTAATGCGATTTTGAATGTTTACATGAAGATATATACAAAGTTGTATGCAGAATGATTTGCTGAAGTGATGATACAATACAAAGTTTACAGGCACACAAACTGGCAAGGGTCAACGTACTTTGTGAATAAGACTGGTTTATTTTCTCGACAAAGATTATTACAGATTTTATTTGTACTCTTACCACATACCTCAAGATAAATCGAGGTGCAGAGATGCTTAATTCTTGCAGTGAGACACAATGTTTTAGGCTGATTTTTCCCAAGCGCATGCATATATTAGAAGACAACATTGCAATTTCTTGTGTCCGATAAAAAATTCACTTACCTGAAAGAAAAAGAAAAAAACCCATGAATATTAGAAAAACGAATGATGCACTTAACTGTATGGTGTATAGAATAAGAAATAATATTTAAAATGGTCTTCAAAAAACGCATTAATTAATTTTATTGCACTAACGATGAGCAGTGAGGTAAAAAAAAAATTATTAAAGATCTTCAGTGAAAACATGTTCAGAAATTATAATTTTATATGGTTCACGTTGAAAAAAAATTAGAGTAATTTAAAAAAAATACACGTCTTCAGAAAGAGGTACACACATTTCTGATATTACTGATAGCACATTATTAGGATCCATGAATAGTTTATTATTAGTTAACTATTTTGTTCCTCTCCCCATATGGATGCACAAGATTTAGGTATGCGAGCATCAAGGATAACTGTTTCATGCACTCGCATGTCATTAGAGACTATTACTCCTATGTCGGTATCTCAAACAACCCAGTCCAGAGCAGACACCACAAGATTATTAATTTTTGCTTCGTCTTGATGCGTTTAGTTACTATGTAATAAATCTTAGTTGAATTCATTTAATGCCCGTACAGCAAGCAACTGCAGATAACATAAATAAATACAAATTTAAAAAACTCTTCTGAATCCCTCTTTAAATGGTTTCCCGTATACTAGATGGTGTAACGACTATAGGCGACTTTTTTTTTCAAAGAAGGCCGAAAGACCCCATATTGGAAAAAATATTTTCATTACCTAATTTTGATTCTTTAAATACCTTTCTAAATATTATAGCCTTTTTTATATGATAGAGTCACGTTATTTATAAATTAACGAACTTAATACTCATATAATACGGATATTTCGATTATGTTATTTGTATTCCTCTGCTGAAATTCTTAACCATAGAATTAATGTTAGAATTCGCCCTAGTTTTCGAGATCGCAAATTAGCCCGACGGGACGGTTTAAAAAAGAAGGCAAAATTTTCCGGCTCTATGACCTTTAAGGACATGGTGTAAGGTCACTAGCCCGGTTATACTTTTATTTGCTTATTTTTAACCAGGCCCGGTGTCAGTTTTCGATGCCGTACTGCAAACTGTAGAGTGACTTCGCTTTAAATGTACTCTAGAAAACACAAGCTTTTGATGTTTCTTTTCTCGTGTAGTATCAAAACACATTAGGTTTACCCCAAAAGCCTTAATTTTATAATAGACAGCATTTTGAATATTTAGTTTTGGCAAAATATCACGTATAGCTCTCCCACAAATGGAGGCTCTTCAGACTCTGTTAAAAGTATACCTTTTTGAAAATCGAACAGCTTTAATTAAAAACTAACTATAATTTACTTTTTTCCCCGCGCTATTATTTTGACGGTTAAAACATAAAGAGAACGAAGAGCTCGCGGATAAGTCCACTTGAACAGCTGTCCACTTATTAGTCATAACAAATCACCTGCCTTGGAAAACCATAGAATTTCCTGGCACATTTGAGATGTCATTTTAAAGCACTGCGTTACTGTCCATGTTGCTGCATATTTGAGCATTTGTAATTGCAATCATTGTACTTGTACTTACAGTCATTTGTAAGCAATTACAAAAAAGTAGTCTGTAACTACCAAGTCATGCTTGCAAGGGTGGTAGTAAGGATCTAGAATACTTTTCAGAAAGAGATAAAAAGCAGAAAGCGTTTAACTAAACCCCTAAATTTTATTTTTAAAAAAATGTTACTGAAAGATTTGCTCTAGATTAAACGGGGAAAAAAAGATCAGAATTTCTGCATGAAAGAAGAGACGTGATTTATCACAGTTGATTTCTTGATGGCAACATCTAAATGTTTATGTAATGTCGTCTAGGAGAAGGTGAATGAGAGAATGTCCAGGAGAAGGTCATGAATATATCATAGAAGAATTTACACTATGATATATTCATGAAAATGTATGAAACAGGAAGAAAAAAAAAAGAGATAGATTTTTCATTCATGATTGTTGTTTGGCAATTCAGTTATTAAAAAGTAAAAAGTAGACAGAAAGGAGCTAATATTTTTTTTTTTAAAAGAAAACTTCTCAAGACATTTACTGCACACATTGAGTGGTAGAGAAACACTAAACTTTTATGAAATATGTATTCAATACTATATCTTTGTTGCTATCAGCTACAAAATCTATTATAATTTTTGAGCTTACGCCATTAAAAGGGGCACAAGCAGACGCTATCTTCAACCAATAGTCAATTGATTACACACCCTTGTATGTTTACTCTCCTCCTGAATCGATTGAAAACTATGCCATCAGGTCAGATAGATTATTTTGATAAACTGTAGCACAATAGTTCCAAAACCGTATTCCGTAGATCCATGGGTGTCCGAAAAGTTATTGTTCAAATTTCTCCACATAGCGTTTCAAATTAAATTTCAGACATCGTTTTCTTCAACAATAATCTTATTAAAGTCGTATTAGTTATGCATTTAGTCACGAAAATGTTCACAAAATGTGAAAAAATATTAATTTTTTACAGCTATCTCCATATAATGATCCTTATAAAGTGTGTTCAAACAAAAATACCATAACAGTTTGTTTTTTTCGTTTGTTTTCTGCCAAAATTATCAGGAAAAGTCGTGAACTGTATTTACGTTCCTTGGTTAAGCGAACTTTCCCTTTGTTAAACCTTGTAAAACGTAAACAATGAAGCCGATTAAATGTAGAATGCGATTTAAGAATCGAAAGGTCATTACTGAGTCCGACTTTTGAAGTTTTCCTTCATCACACTGCGACAGAAAAACGATATTGTTTATTCATTTATATCTACAAGACTATACATTTTAAATGGCAAACTCTGATATCGTTAAATTTCCACCTTTAGTATAAAAAAACGCATCTGTTTTGTTAGTAATTTTAATGTTTTCATTTGAAAAAAAAACTATTTTTAGAGAATGGTTTCGGACATTCGGACTACAAGTTAAGGACGAACAGCTGAAAAAAAGGTTTTACAAAAATATTTATTTCATGAAAGAGTCCTTTTCAGATATTTAGGACTACTGATACATATGATTGTTGCGTAGAACTGATGCACACAATACAAACAAAAGTCAACAGACACCGCAACAGAAAAAATGGCATTCGTTTGAGATACTTAGTATCGTGTCGGCTGTAAAACATGCATTTAACTCCCAAGGCCTTCGAGGATGCATGCCTCTCGAGAACATTTTCACAACAGCGTTTTGACAATCACCCTTCCTTTCTGTCGGTAATGTCATAGCAAACGATTGCTTTTTAGTAAGCCTATGCTCAAAATTCCGTATCCTGCGCTCTAATTCATCTCATAAATACACTAAGTGATTACGATCAGGATTCTGCGCAAGCCAGTCAAAACACGATACTTTATCAACTTCATACCATTGTGCAAGACATCTTACTCTGTACCTAGGTGAATTATCATACTTGTAGTAAAAAAGGCTGATCTTCGCAATATTGTCTCAGAGTTCGTAGGACAAAATTGACAAGGATGTCAAGGTAGATTTCTTGGTTAAAACTTTAGACCAATGATTCTCAAACGCTGGTCCGCGGAAAAATCTGACCGGTCCTCGGAGATTTTAACCTGTCCACGTTAAAAAAAATTCTTATTTAAATAATAATAATAATAAAATTTTGTACAATACTTTTTACGTTAATGCCATAACTTTAGGATCTAGAATCCAAAATTTTGTCTTTGAAGGTTGGCAACACTGGAGTGTGCTCACATTTGTCACTTGTTACGTCTCGCATTTTTTAAAAAACTGGACGGAGTGCTCAATTCAGGGAAAGGGTTACAATAATAATATGAGGGTAATAAAAAATAAATTTAGAAATCGGCTTTCGGTTGTTTCACCGCTCCGACTTAGCTTGACTAATTTGGAACCCTCAATTGAAAAGTTAATTGAAGAAAAGCAGCAGCAATATTTTCATTAACATTAGATGCCAAATAAACAAAAATTATAGATATTTAATTTTGTATAAATCAGAGGACTGATTTTTTGGATTTGTTTCGATATGAAATGATTTTTTGATTATTTTTTATAATTTTCTGGGATTTTTCTGAAAGGTTTATTTATCTATATATAATTATTACAATAATTACTTTTTTTCACATTTGAATATTATTGGCAGCAAATTATAATAAAAATGTTACAATTAATTTATGTAGTAGTTCTTTAATACCTAGAAAAGTTCTTTTGTTAAAAAACCCCATCGGTCCGCGGTATTTTTTCACAAATTTTACCGGTCCGAGGGCCAAAAAAGGTTGAGAAACACTGCTTTAGGCCACCACACTTTAGCCCAAGCCATGTAAAGCAGCTGAAAACAAGAACTCTACCTTCTTATGAGAGTAGTATATGTATACATCGGTAATTACCGTTCCTTTTTTTCACGCACAGCTATCAGACTGGTGCAAAGTGTATCTGGACTCGTCAGTTCATCTGACCTGTTACCACTGCTTTAATCTCCAGGGAAAAAAAGTACATTGCTCCATGCCAATCGACAAGCATAATCTAGAGGAGGGATGTGTGGGAGGTCTATGAGCACCGCACGACCATAAACCACATGAAATGAATTTCTCTGTGAATGGTGCGTATAAAGAATCTCCAACAGTTTCAGTCACCCGTGCATTCATCTCTGCGGAGTAACGCGTCGATTAGATGTATAGGCTCTCCTTCGACTCTTTTTGTCTGCCTGCATATTTTAATAGTTGAAAGACACCATTTTCTTTCAGAAATGCAATGGATTCAAAGCCACTGACTTGTATATGTTTAAACGCTCTTCAGAGTCCCTGTTAATGTCTACCACTAATGAAACAGCCCACATTCGTAAAGCCACAAACATATGAGGCGGTGAAAGGCAAAGTGGTGTAAGTCAGTAAGTCAAGTGGTGTAAGTCAAACGAGTTTAACTGCAAAAACTACAAAACATTCCACCATAAATTGAACAAATTATAATTCATAACAATTATTACAATATTGCAAATAATAACTATTTACAATTCCACTATAAATTGAACATGGAGATTACATATTTGCTTCCAAATGAAAAAAGTTGAAAATGTGACTTACATCACTTTGCCTTTCAACGCCTCATATTTAAAGTCGCTGTCATGACTAGAGACTTTTAATCCAATTCATAATGTGAAATGATACAAGGAAGTCATAGTCTTGCATTTATACCATTTGCGAATGCACCGCATAATTGTAGGACGACCAGCGCATTTGATTCTATGAGGGTGTCAAGTGACTTAAATAAAGTGTCAATAAAGTGTATGAAGTGTTTTTCGCAAAATTCAATCTTGAGTTCAAAAGTTTCTATGTGACATGCCTGGACAAATGCCTGTTGATTTAGGTTGCTGTGAACTCGTTCCTATATATTTGCAAAAAAAAAAACATAAAATATTAACATTTTAGTGAATGTGCCCAGTTTTAAAATAAAAGTAATATATTGCTATGTAAACTGAAACTAGTAACTCGATATTACTGAAGCATTACTTTTAGGATGTAATCTCTGGAGTTCCAAAGGATGGAGAGGATCTAAAACTATAAGCATGTAAGTATTGGGCAATTGCTCTGAGTACTGAGATTCTCTGCACTCGGAGCTTATAACTTCGTCAAACCGGTTGCTATTAATCACGACCCTGAGCTAAGGCAATCAGATGTGTAAACAAACAAATGCTTTCCTGATAGAACATACTCTAATAGATAAGCTGTTAATCTAAATATAAGAGCACTTTTGCCAGAATACATGTCAGAGAAACTGTCTCTAAAATAGCTAACATTATGATTTTTCATGGGAAATTAAAGGGAGAACCGATGCGAATTGAAAAAGTTCAAATGTTAACAAATACACAAATAAAACTTAACGTATACCGATAATTTGAAACAAATAGGACTTTTTGAAGATTAACATAATGCAGGATTGATTAGCTTTTTAATCCATTAGAGACAACTGTGCTGATGGCAGTCTTCAGAACTCACTTTACCAACCACCCCAAACGAGATCTTATAAAGTAATTAATA
The DNA here is from genome assembly GCA_907164885.2 of Dolomedes plantarius. NCBI lineage: Eukaryota > Metazoa > Arthropoda > Arachnida > Araneae > Dolomedidae > Dolomedes > Dolomedes plantarius. Next base: position 84,341,672 of record OU015498.1, read on the forward strand.
TTGCTTCCCTTTAAAATATATGCATTGGTTTCAAACTTTGAAAGCATATATCAACTATTCTTAGAACATTTAAAGTTTTGAGATTAAATTTTTCGAGTACCTTTAATTGAAACTAATAAAAACGTGAAAGTTACATTTCAGCCGTAAATTAAATAAAACTATCAAACAATGTCAATTTACTTTAAATATTAAATAGTTCATTAGATTGCTTTAAATCAATATTTCAGGTATGATTTTTCAATTTTTCTTTATCCTTGTTTTAACATAACTTGTTGACTACAGGTTAACATACTTGTTGACCTGTATGTACTGTATGTGCATGACGAACAGAAGTGTATTTTCTGGTCTTGGTATCTACAGGTGTTGACTTTCTAAAGTGCAGTTTCCCCGGGACGTACCACTTGCCATCGTCTCTTGCCAGTTAGAAAAAAACTTACTTCCATTCAGAGAGGGAATTTTATTGAAATTTATCTTCCATAGCTGAGTTATTCAACAATTCTCATTATGATGTCCGTCTAATCTCCCTATGCATATCATCGCGGTACCACATAAACCGATGGTGTTCATGGCATAACTAATAGTCTAACCTTGTCAACCAAACCTTTCAAGATCGACGAGAAAACAATTGCTGAAAACTGTAAGGCTAGAGACCCGGTTGAGAATCCATAGAAAGGCAAGGCTTAAGACATAGGTGCATTACACTGGTCTCCGCGGTGGCTTTTAACATCTTTGTAGTTCAATTAGGGGGAAGGCAGTCACTACGTCACATAACGTGTTTAGTATATCATTTTGCTGTTAGACATCAAAACACGAACATCTAAACAAGTCAAACAAGTGCTGTGAATCAGTGGTTCTAATTTTAACTTATTTTTTCTTCCTCTTTGTACTACTTGATCATGACTCAAAGTCTAATGTAACCCCGTAATCAAATTACTGATTGGTTTACCACAATCTAATTTATTTTTTCCCCTTTTGCCAAGATTCCCTCGACAGCAAGAATAACCCTTGAAAGTGCCAAGCGTACCAGATTTGTAGCTGTGTTTCAGAACCACAGCTAGTGATGCGACATCGATAACAAAACATCGATGTTTTGATACATCGATATTCAATATTAAAACATCGATGCTAATAAAACATCGCCCAAAAACCATCGATGTTTTTAAACATCGATGTTTTAGAACATCCATTTTTTAAAACTGGTTTAGTAATCTCTAACATTAATGTTACTTCCGTTAGTCGTGGGGGGAGGGGGGTGATTTAATTTTACTCTCTGATTGGGCAGGCACAAATGACAAAAGCTTGGTTGCTTTGGGCTACATTGATGACTCAAAATTCTTGTTGCAAATACCGCCTTATTTTGTCTTCAAATGTCCAGATAAATTCGTGGTATTGCCAGAAATTTTGAGGGACTTAAGGCAAATATTGCATTTCGCCAATTTGTCAGTGGTTTTGTAAAAATATTTCCAAACGGTACTTTTGGGAGGCATCTTACTAATAATATTAACGTCAACTTATATAAAACCAGAACAAAACAAAAACTTAAATGGATGCACTCGTGTATACACTATTTGTAAAATAAGACCCCATAGCAGGTTCTGGAGTGTCAGGAACATTCCAAGCGCTCTGATTGGTTCATTGGTTGTTAATTGCCATTTGTCTGTTTGCTAAGGAATCATTCCCCCTTTTGTATTCGTCCTTTTCAGAATACAGACTTACATTTACTGAGTGTGAAAATTATGCTACGTGGTAAATTTTTTTTATTAGGTACTTTTTCATTAAAAAAAAACATCGAGACAACGTAAAACATCGAGCACAAAACATCGATGTTAAAAAACATCGGCTTCAATAAATCGATGTTTAAAACATCGATGTTTTTATCAAAACATCGATGTTTTGAAAACATCGACATCGATGTCGCATCACTAACCACAGCTGCAAATGAACTTGTATATTAAATTAAAATTGAACTGTCTGTTAGAACCGGGTTTAAACACGGGTCTCCAAGCATCATCATCAGCATTTTATCAACTGAACCAATTTCACAATGGAAGAAAATGTTATTTCCACTGCCTACCCTCATATATTCCTTTACTTTATTTTCCGAATTTCCTTTTCAGGCCAACTACACTGGAGGCTGGATATTTGCTATTTTTCATGTAATCATTCGACGATGTTGAATGTTTTCACTGGGATATTAGTCACATGTTATCCAACGATCGAAAATTCTTCCTACAGTTTTGGTTTCTCGGCTAAGACCGCCTACCAGGATCAGGCTTCGAATATTGTCCTTCAAACCCCGAGGTCAAGATTCTACCAACTGAACAATCCAGACCAATTGAAGAAGTACTATTTTCTATGGCTTCCCGTAAAAAGGTACATGGACATATTCATTGAATCGATCTATTTTAAAACCTTTAAGTATATATATTTTCTCAAAAGTTTTAGTCATAAATATACTGTAAACTTTAATAAATAAATGATTTATCACAAGTTTGTGGGGATCAGTTGGAGTTGTTATAATATGATCTTAGTTAGGACGTCTCGTAAGTATTTGAGGCCATAGCAACAGAACATCAAAACACAAGAAGTTTCTGATAAGGGTTTCCGTGGATACAGCCTAGTCATTGCTCCCAGACATCACTGGTTTCTTATCATCTTTAAGATATTTTATGAATGGATGTCTAATTTGAGGAAAAAATATCCTAAGTTTGAATATTTAAATGGAATATTAAATTCATTCATTTTTTGCCTATTGATTCTTCAAATTCTTTATTTTTCAATTAATAAAACTGGAGAAAAACAAAAATACCTTACAAGGAAATACTATTCGATCTGCACCGGGCTACTTATATACAAAGTACAAAATCTTAATCTAGGATTGGTCACATCTACCCGCTAAAAAAAGTTCTTATGCGGTTATGGACGTGGATTCCACTCCAATGCAGAACCATTGCGTAGAAATATCTTCCTATACCAGTAGAATTGTTCTGCAGAAAAATTGTTCTCTGCAAACACTTTATTGCTAAATAGGATGATATTATGATCAGAAAACTGCGCATGGCATCGAGCTTTCTTGGCCTTGCTCTTATAGCAAACCAAGCCCCAAATGAACTTTGTGGTGTATGGCTCTAACTGACTGTATCTTGGAGTGAAGTTTATAACTTATACACAGGTTGATGTGGTAAACAAAACTTTACGACTTAGCCGTCAAGGAGCTGTTTACATGTATCAGATAGCTTAATATCTCCCATTAAGCATTCCCCAAACAATGATTGATCTGCCACAAGCCTTTGCGAAGTAAGAGTGCCAAGAGGTACGGGTCCATAATCTGCTGTTACGCACTTTATGTCATCCTGCCAAAGACTTTTTTTAACTTTGCGTTAAAAAACCGAATGGCTACAAGCAATCATATTAAATGGGTCACAGGCTCATTTATCGCAAGCCTGTGCTCAAGCAGTTCTGTCATCGCCTAAACTATGGTGGATAAAGCGTAATTCATTAGCGTGACAACCACGCCCCATTTAATTAAACAGCGATGGTTCAAATCTGGTGATTTTGAGCCCACTACAGCCGCAACTTCATGTTTCTCACTGAAAGGCACCGTACCCATATTGGCCGCTGTGTCCATGCTAGCCCATACATGACAATACCCAGAATGTAACGTGATCCGAACTTATCTTTATATGGCAGTTATTTTACCAACTGTTGCCCTGCGGTCGATCAATTCAAAGATCCCCTAGTACCGTTGGTCTTGTTCATTCACGATATATTGACAGCCACAAGACTGTATTAGACTCGAGATTTAATTTACTAATTCGAGGAGTATTATCACAAGGCACCCGAAAAATCCACTATACGAGAAGATCTCAACATTTTGACAGCTTGAGTGATGCTTTTTCAACACGTCTGCAATAGACTAACATTCCACCCTTGAGGTGAATCAGATCGTCAGTTTTGTCCATGTTAGATGAATACATAGCTAGCTATAAACTTCTAACTAAAGCCCTCCTTTGTTGTTTAAACATGTGTATACTGCGGTCATGTGATAGCTGGTCATTTGCCACCGTATCGGATCGGAGCTGTTTTCTGTATTACGAGGGGTATAAATAATAAAAATGTGATTGCGTAGAATGAGATTTTGGGATATTTGATTTTATTTTTAATAGAATGCAATCTCAAATCATAAAATTACACTGAATAAAATCATACATTGAATAAATAAATAAATTTCTTAATTGAATAAAATTTAAAAAAAAAAAGATTGGGAGAATTTTGAGCAGATCAATCCTAAAAACATTTTTCTAACACACCTAAAAATCTGTTGAATTTTATCCCTGAATTTTTTTTATCTATTTCCCTTGGTTTCGACTCATGCACAGTGACGTAGCGAGCATAACTGGCGCCCGGGGCACGATACCATTTTGGCGCCCCTCCCCCCGAAAAACATATAGTAATATAATATATAAAACTAGATCTATTACCCGGCTTCGCTCTGGATTCTGTTTCTGTTTTTTTTTTTCAATGATTAGCCTCATGTTATTATAATCTAAAGTTATAACAACTCTTAAACAAATTAATTTCATTTTTCAGTAATAAAAACTTCATTTATTAGCTAATTTGTTGTTATTCTAATACTTGCCAGCACACAACATTTTTTGTTTCTTTTTTATCATCTGCGATAATGTATAATTCTGATTGATTCCTTGCTCTAGCTAGACACTCCCACATATAGCTGACCACGCGAAAAATATTCTTCTGTCAGATCCAGTCCAGTGCTCTCTTCTTTTTGGGCATTTTAAAGCATTAATTTACAGCTAGTCAATAATGTTTGAATGGATTTATTATTATAGAAAAATAATCAATAATGTTTGAAGGTATTGAGAACACATTAAATATTAAAACACAGCAAATCTGATAATTATTATAGAAAAAGTATACACACATATTTCATGCTCGGAATTCTTTCTCAAAACTAAATCGTCTGCTACGTTTCAATGCCACTTTCAGACTTTCTTAATTATAATATACACGTATTTCATGATTGTAATTACAGTGGACGCTCGTTAATTCGAACTCGGTTAATTCGAACTTTTGGTTAATTCGAACTAATCCAAAGGCCCCAAAAAACTTGTATTGGAGTTAATGTTAAAAATATCTCATTAATTCGAACTAAATTTTTACCACTTCGGTTAATTCGAACTAAAAATTTGACAAAAATTTTTTTTCCTCATTTAATGGAGAAAATACACACTGTATTTATTATTTTGTGTGTCAAAATTTCTTTTCTGTGTAAAGAGGCACATGCCTGCATTCCTTGACTATTGCATGTCCGCTAAACGTTAGTAGCTATTGTCCTTCTTATTAGTGCTAAACGGAAAAAGCAATTTTCCTTTATTTGGATCGATTTTCTTAGAATTTAAGAAAAACTAGTCTTTTCTACAGATTCTAGGGAGCTGCGTCAGTTATAACTGCAGTGCAGACAAGTTAATGTGGTCTAGTTTTTCTTCCTCATTGTGTGGTGTGAATATGTAAAAATTCAGGATGTCTACACGTGGAAAGTACAAAACCCTAACTTTGGAGACAAAGGTAGAAATTTTAAAGAAAGTAGAGAATGGCGAATGTAAAACAAAGTTAGCAGCTGACTATAGAATTAAAAAAAATGCTTTGTCAACTAATTTGAAACACAAGGAGTCAATTTTAGATTCATGGGAAAAATCGAAATTTGCTAGAGGAAGGAAACGCATGGGAAATGCGTCCCAAGAAGTTCTAGAAAAAGCTCTACTGCTATGGTTCCACGATGTTAGATCTCGAAATTTTCCGATAAATGAACCCCTAGTGCTGACGAAGGCTGATGAATTGGCAATTCGAATGGGTATTAAAGATTTTAAATGCAGTGATGGATGGCTTTCTCGATTTAAGTCAAGGCACAATATTTCTTATCAAACTGTATGTGGCCAAAGATCTGATGTAATCGAAGATGTAAGCACTAATTTCGGTAGGAAACTGCCAGGGCTTTTCTCTACTTACCTGCCGAAAGATATTTTTAATGCGGCCATAATGGACAAAGCCATAATGAACTCTATTAAAACTCTGAAAGCATTTATTCAGATGGAACCTTCCTCTGAAAATGAATTGAAATGTTCACTTCACATCGAGAAGATGGCTGAACAATGTAGGCATCATAAACAGAACCAAACATCCATTTTACAGTTTTTCCCCAAAGTGTAATTCATATTTTTAATAAAAGTTTACTTTATACTGCATATCTTCTGCTTCATTTTATGATTAAGGTAAGTCTGTATTGCTTTTTAATATGTTTAACTTAAGATAACATAGTATAATATATTTTCTGGAGTTATACATACTAGGAGAGTTTCTTCTTCAGTGATACACATTTAAAGTTATATATTTTCTCTTAACATCGGATAATTCGAACTTCGGATAATTCGAACTTTTTTCCGAGAACCTTTGAGTTCGAATTAACGAGCGTCCACTGTATTTCTCAAAACTAAATCGTCTGCTATGTTTCAATGTCACTTCAGTCATATAAATAATTACATGTCCTTCAGTATATTTGAGTTTGAACAGGTAGCTTGGGATAGTTTTAATGCATGAAATGGATTGAGAACACATTCATTGAAAATGAATGACTTTCCATCTTTATATTTTCATTTTTAAAAAGAAATATTCCGGCGTTGCCACTTATATGAAAATAATATATCAAATTCATTCTTGCATGCGCCAATATATGAATAAATAACGTTTTTAATTCATGTCTTTATTTTTACGGAAATTTTATAATTTAATTGGCAACAATGAAATGTTACAATGGCTTTTAACAAAAATATCCTTTCATACCGCACAAACTTGTTCTAACATAATTCGGGAATGGAACGTCGTAGCGGGATGAAAATAGTTAATTCATCCTGATTTTCCAAGAACATTAAACCGTGTAAATTTCATCAAGGTAGGGCTCACGGTTCTTGAGTTTTTGTGACTCATACATACAGACACGACCTATTCCCCGTTTCTGCTTTATATATAAGATTAGTGAAAAGGACCATTTGACGCCTCTTTGCGAGTGACGCCCGGGGCATGATAGACCCCCTTGCCCCCCCCCCCCCCCTCGCTACGCCACTGCGTATGCAACCTCATAATCAAAAGGGAGATCATTTGCAGCACTCTTAGAATATCCCCCCCCCCTTCCATAGAACCAAAGAAACAATAAATTCACTAAACACCCTGTTAACCGAGTTAATTAATAAACAGATGTGAACTAAAGCTCGCAAAAATGGATAGCCCAAAAATGGTCCAGTATACCGAAGAAAAATAACGAATTATTTGTATGTTTTATATTAATAACATTAAGTAGGGTTCAATTCAAATAACTATTAAAAATTTTGATATATTTTTCTGGTATAATCCCATTATATCTCCTTGTACAATGGTCAATTACAATATTCCGCATAGTTTGTAGCTTTTTTCTAACCTTTCTCTTTAGTGATGCCGGAAAACAGATAATTCGCTCATGAATTAGCAGAAGTTATTTACGGAAGTTCATTATGAATAAATAAAAAATAAAAATCGAAAGAACATACACTTGAGAGATCAATGAAAAATGGCCACTTTTGTAATACATAATAGAACTCAACTTCCTTTGTTCAAGGTATACGACGGCTACCCTACATCAAACTATCAACAAAATGCCTGTACATTTAGAAAGAAATCTTTGCCACAGATAAGTTTATACGCCGAGGAATTCATATTAGACCTCTTAACAGCATAAGCTTGTGATGCAGGGTTATGCTGGATATCCTCTAAGACCCTTATTATACAGAGCCACTCGAGTGGCGAACGCGCGCCACAGTAAAGACTGGCCACAGCTGGCCACAGAAACTGGCCACAGCTGTAGCTCATCCAATGCCACAGCAGTGGCCCGGCCTAGCTTCCGTGTGGCTTTGTCATGATTTTCATTTATCTTTGAATTAAACTTTGAATTTTTTTCTGATGGTTAACTATAATTTACAAACAAAATCACATCATAAAACTTCTCAAAGCTTTTAAAAAATTTTAAAACTAAATTTTTTTTTAAAGTAGGGTAATTTAAAATCGTTATAACTCGAAATATTATTTGTCGAATTTCAATATTTTTTCGTTTAATTAAGCAGAAATATATAAGTTTTAATTTTGACACAGCTTTTTTTAAAATATTAATTAAAAATTTTTTTTTTAAATATTTAGAGTAAAGATAAAAAATAAAAAAATAATGTAACTTATATTTAAAAAATCATATTTTCAAAAGTAAATATTTTTTTAAAAATTTGCTGAATCAAAATTAAAGTAAAATAATTGAAAAAGACAAGTTCAATTTTTTTACCTTTTATCTTTAACGGTTCTTAACTTATAACAATTTAAAGACGAGAAATGGTGAAAAAAAAAAAACCTTCATGCAGAGAAACGCATTTGCAGGTTTAAACACAGATTGGCTACTATTAGAATGTTGCAAAAATAAAATTAATATATTCTGTTCTAATTAAGATAGAAACATAATTTAAACGTCGTTTTAAGTGGAAAAGAACACAGAATTTTTTAATGCAATAAATTTATTTTCGAAAATTTGTAGAATTTTGTGTCCTGGACCCCCTTAAAACTGCAGTAAAATTGTTTAATTACTAAACAAAAAAAAATAGATGAAACTGGTTCAAACTCAGTGTAACTGATAAAATCTTCTACATTGAGATTATCAAGAAGCATGATAATTCACTGAGGAATATTATTATTTTTCTGCATTTTGAAAGCAGATTTATAGCCTACAAACAGCTGACGCAACGTCAAAGGGATGACTGAGTCAAGAGTCAAGCCAAGACTAGTGACGGAACGGTGGCGCTGTGCAGTGGCTCAGTATAACAAGCTTCATAACAAACAATGGTCCGCTACCAAAGCCGCAGTCGCGCACGTTCGCCACAAGAAGCGAGGGTAGGCGTCTGGAGTGGCCCGCTCACGCGCAGACGTGACCTGTAGCCACAGCTGTGGCTCAGTATAATAAGCTCCATATGATTGCATGTATCGCTTAGAATGTCTTGTCTGAAAGTCTGAAGCTGTGGCGCGCGTTCGCCACTCGAGTGGCTTTGTATAATAAGGCTCTAAGGTTTGCCGCATGTTTTACTGGGTAGTCAACTTATGAACAGAAATGTATCTATTGGATTGTTACAAGTTTCCAAAAGAGCCCACAGTTGTGACAATTCCCAATGGCTATCACTTTTGTACCTGCGTGTTGTTTGACTATTTTGAAAGCTACTTTGACATACTTTGTCGACTGAAGGTCTTAAGGATCTGATAAGAGTAGGAATGTTTGAAATTATAGCACCAGAATGATCTATCATTTTTATAAAATATGATAAATTCTTAGTTTTAATCACCAAGTTAAAAATGTTCATATCTACAAATAAACAATTGACGTGTTATAGATGCTGCCAAAATAGACCATCTCCTCAAACCAAGTAATCACATGGTTCTCTTCGCATACGTGTGGTCACAATTCATTGAACTCTTATCAAGTAAATATGAAAAATTAAAACGGTCAGAAAAATGAATTTAAACTAATCAGTTTCAGATTAATTATTTATTACTCTGTTAATAATACCTTTAAAACTTTTATTTATGATGAATGGTAGCTTAAGAAGTTTTTTGATATCAATGAATCTTGATCGTTTGGAAAACATTACGGAAACCTATTCTTATGTCATTATAAAAGCCCAGCGAGAAAATATAATCGTAGTTTCTCGTTCGGAATATAAATATTAAGAGAAATGTCTCAGAATTAAAAGGGAAAAAGTTGCATGTATATACTCGTAGTCTTAAATTTTAACATTACTTCCCCCTAAAAAACTACTTCCCTAAATATTTTGTAAGAAACCTATTACCCCAGATCTAGGAACTATCCTTGAACCTTTACCTCTTAAATCACTGCTTTCTCAGAACAGAAATGAGTCGAAACTTTTTAGAATTTAGTGCTTTTTAAAGCTGTTGCATCTCAGAGAGAAACGAATTCGATTCGTATGAATAACAGCGTTAATTTGAATACAAATAACCCAGAGACGCCAGCTAATGTCAAAAGTCTAAATCAGTGAAAGGAATTCCCGTCTGTAGACACAACATCCAGAAAAATCAAAAGCAAAAACTAAAGTAATGATTTAGTAGCTGGTGCTTAGTAGATATATGAGATGACGAGGAACATTTTTCAACTCTGAGAGAGTTCTGTTAAATATATTGAAGATCTGATTTCATAATAAACTAGAATAAATATGTCTTGGGAACACTGAACTTTCGGAAGACGATATTGTTTTTTATTAAGAGATTCATGAGATATCACTACTTAGTTGGGCGATAGACTGTTTTTTGGATTGTATTTAATTAAAGATTTTAGGTCGGCGCTTTCTAACTTCGATAAAATATATTACGTCGTTTATATATGTTTTTCGAAAGGATGTCAGATATCAGACCTATACATGTACATGCTAAAAATTAGGCCTTCCAAAACGTCTCCTTAAATTAATTAAATAGATTGAATTTTACATATTGTTCCGTTTTCCTGGGTTCGATGGGATTGAATAAATTCTCTTCAGAAAGTGCACAAAAAATAAAATTTATTATTCTCTAAATTCTGCAGGCGCATACACAAATGCTAACAGAAAACACGTAACAACTATCTTCTATACCCGTGGTCCCCAACCCCCGGGCCGCGGACCGGTACCGATCCGTGGATGAAATGGTACCGGGCCGCCCAAAGGACATTAAATTATTTCCATTTTATTTACTGTGGTGTATTTTTCTCGGGTTTGTGCTAATTTATACCTTTGTAACAGAAGAAATCTTGTAACTATTTTAAATTAGTTTATTGTTCATTAAACATTGCAAGATTATGAATTAAAATTGCAGTCATAAAATTGAAAATAAATGCGCTTTCCTGAAAGAAAGAAAAAAAAAACGAAACAAATAAATAAATAAATAAAACGAGTTTTTTATTGAACAATAAATAAACGTAACGTCATTTATACATAAAAATTATAATACAGTAACCACCGCTTATAGTGATAAGTGGTTATAAGAATCAACCGTTTATAAGAATCAATATCGCGAAAACAAAAACAAATGTATTATTTTCATGTTAAAAGCTTCGCTTTAAAGAATCAATCCACCGGTTTTAAGAATCAGTTTACACTCTTCGCTTTTCTTTCATTTTTCCAAAAAAGCCACTTAAACCCTCAAAAGGTACGAAGTTCTTTCTTTATTGTTTTTAAAAGCAAGAGTTATAAGATGGGATGGAATACAGTCGTAAAATGCGTCCCTTTCTTTGTTAAACATAACATAATAGTTTCCCCTTAAACGCTTTAGCACAACACTCCAGGGGCATCTTTACCCGTCCGGGTCAGATTTCACTTTTCTCCAGTGACAAACAAAAATAGGGATACTTTTTCCCACCTCCCACATCCTGGTTGCGGCTTCCTGGACCCTGAAACACACAAATCTTTGGCGAAGTGTCCACTATCACTCAGGCAAACGTGACATTAGTAGATTCAGCACGTTATCAAACCGTGAAACGGAAGCTAGAAGGTGAATCTTGGTCTGAGACTATTGGTATCGAAAGAGGTATAAACAGCCTCCTGAAAACTTCATTACGTCAAACTACCATAGACAACCTTTTCTTGCGCCCTTCCTGTAGTTGAAATGTTAAACTCTTAAGCAGGTATGTTGTAACAAATATTGGATTTCTTCCTTCTCTTACTATAATCATGTATATCTACTTATAGGTTAGAAATTAAGTTATTGAAATTATAAACAATAATTTTAATAAAAGATAATTAACGTAAATTAAAGAGTATTTTATGGTAAATTATCTAATATATGTATATATAAGTGTGTGTGTGTGTGTGCCTGTCCAAAAACCTAAATTTCGGCTATAAGAATCAACCGCTTATAAGAATCGAAAACAGCAATAACAAACGTGATTCTTATAAGCGGAAATCACTGTAACATCAATTATTAAATCAAAACAATCAAAAATATAAACAATCAACGTCCTCCCTCAGCGGGCCGTGGTAAAATTATCAAACGTTGACCGGTCCGCGGCGATAGAAAGGTTGGGGAGCACTGTTCTATACAACAGAAAACTCTAAAAACACAAGTCAGGATAACAGAGTCTTCAATACAATATACGCCTAACGCACTTTCAATACATTCAGTTCTCAGCAGAAAAGAACACTGAATTTCAATGCCAATCTCAGGTATATTTATAGACTTCCAAAGCGCCCCCTATCGGCCGGTCAGCTAGAAATAACTGGAACATTCCAGAAAGGCCTAGAAGGTTGGCGACCATAATAATCCATCGCCAACTTGGCGATAACTCTCATATTTGGCGAGATTACCATAGACTCGTAAAATTCGTAACATTATATAATTTTTTTTATTAAATTTTAGAATGTTTTTCCAGATCACACTGATATATTCCCTAATTATACAAACTAATTTTTTGTTTCTAAAAACATTGCTCACCACTCTACATAATCAATAAATTAATTTTATGATATAGCAAAAAAATAATAACACTAATTCTAAGTAAAGCATTATGTTACTTAATTGTAATAAATTTTTTTTCAGTTTTAACGTTTACCTTACATTATATGCTGTATGATATATCTATCTCAACAATGGTGTAGCAGACATATTCTACTTTATTTTCAAAAATTTATACAAACACTTGGTACAGTTTGCAAAGTAAACTTATAAACTAAGATGTTAAAAATATCGTATTCGTTTAACTGAAGTAATGATCATTTTAAATTTATTGCTTGTTGATAGCTATTTTTGTACCAACCCATCTCATCTTTTCCTTTTTTTTTTAACAGAGTACTGAAATTTTCATTGAAACTTTTTTAGAACGACACTAGAAAAAATCATAAATTACGGACTTATGACTTTGTATGTAACCGGAATATAATCCAACATTTATGATACATCACGGCATTTATTTAAACAACCTCAAAAAAATTCAGGTAGTATTCTCTTCTAACGAAATTACTGCGGGTTATTGACGTAGGATTACTTATCGTTGCTTACCCCTTTTGTATGTATATATGTATGCATGTGGTATGTATATATGTAGAGAGAGCCGGCCGAAACTAGCCATTCGTGTGCCCTGGGCAAGAATTTGCATTTGGGTCCCTCAATCAGGTTTGGAAAAATAATAAAATTAATACAGCATTTCCCCCCTCCCCCCCTTCCAAGTGGGCCATCAGCCTAGTTATGGCACTATATATATATATATATATATATATATATATATATATATATATACAGTGGTACCTCCCTTAACGGACACTCCCGAATAGCGGACACCTCTAATTAACGGACATTTTTACGAGTCTCAGTCCTTTTATATAGGACAATCCATGTTATTCCCTCTGGATAGCGGACACTCCGAATAGCGGACAGGTATTTTTGAAAAACTTTCAATTATTTTGGCAAACATTTCAAAATTATTCTAACAAGCAAGCTAAAAATATATGCTTGTGCGTCTTTACAAAGCCTAGATGTTTCCTTAGAAGCCTGGATGTTTCAAGAACATTGATGTACGAAAACATTGATGTACGTGTTTCGTGGAAGTCAAATAAGAAAGCGTGTATGACCGCTGAGATAATGAGCGATTGGCTGGTGGAGTTAGATAACAAAAAGGAAAAAAACAAAAGAGGAAAATCATTCTGTTCATGGACAATGCTACTTCCCACCCTGATGATTTAAAGCTCAAAAGTATTAATTTAATTTTCTTGCCTCCTAACACCACTTCGATGCTACAGCCACTTGATCAGGGAATTATCCGCAGCTTTAAACTACGATACAGAAAGCTGCTTCTGAGACATGTGCTTTCACGGATTATCTCCTGCAAATCCAGCGAAGAGTTGGCAAAATCGGTATCTGTTTTGAATGTAATTTCCTGGACTACGTCAGTCCTTAAAAAGGTGGAACCTGGGTGCGTTCTCAAATGTGTTAAGAAGGAGGGATTTTTGAGTACAACTGAAGTGGCAATTGACAGTACTACTGAAAAAAGCGAAAAGAACTTGCGGATCTAGTAGCCAATTTGGATTCAAATGTCAGCGTTGAAGAGTATGTCAAGATCGACGACGATTTATCAATTGAGGAAGAAAATCTGCATGTTTCCAATTTCATTCATCGGGACACCACTAAAGCACTGGCCCTTTCTGAGGATGATGATGAGGAATCGCCAATGGAAGACTGCAAAATCAAAAATTATTCGGAACCACTGAAATACAGTGAACAATTAAAACGATTCTTTCTGAACAATGAAGATTCGGAGGGACGAGCAAAGCTAAATCTTATGAAGATTCACCTTGAAAAATAGGTTTGCTGTGTAAAAAAGAGAAATCAAACTTTAATAACAAATTTTTTCAGTAGTAATTAATATAATTTAGCTCCAATACATTGTATTTTGGGATTATTTAATGCAAGATAAAAGGATCAGCCACAATTAAAAGGTAAAGTAGTAAATAGTTATTCTTTTCTTACCTAATTAATTTTTCCTTTTTAATTAAAATGGCATCCGTAATTTTCAATCAAATGTCAAACAGAAGTGCAAAAACTTTTTTTATAAAAAGGTTGTCCTCCCCAATAGCGGACACCTCCTAATAACGGATAAAACTTTTGATCCCGTGACTGTCCGCTTTTCGGAGTTACCACTGTATATATGTCAAAATTTTGACACATTTTGGTGCTTTTCTGTTTAACTGTTTACTGCTTGTCTAAGCGATACAGACTGGGTTTGGCACGCTGCCAAAATTATAACTCGCGAGGTACGGACGGACGGTTTTAGCGTCTGAAATTTTGCGTTCCGGAGGACTGTTATGGAGGAACGTAATCCTACGTTAAAAGCAAGTCGGTTCAAGATTATATTAATACTACAGTACAATTTTAAAAGCGATCAAAAATTAGTCTAATGATGAAATACAACTAATCTGTGTGCTAAAACATTTCGCGGTGAATGCATATGAAAGACATTGAAAAGGCTATTTAATTAAAAAAAATAGATGCAAGAGCGTTTTGAGATTTCAGTCATGCAAGTTAAATTAATTATTTTAGAAAAGGAGTGTATGCCACAAATACGTGAACTACAAACCTTTCTCCTTCAACAGCTTTTTAAAGATCTGAAAAGACCATTTAAAGAATATTAGATGTAAAATAATTGAAAACTTCAGTGACAAGTTAATAAGTTTCATTGAATTATTACAGCAAAGGAATACTACAAATGCATGTATTATAAACATTTTTCCCCATAAAGCATTTGCAATATACTCAAAATTCTTGTTAAGGTACAAGGTATAACTGTACAAGGTGCGCCCATAAAGTAAGCGGACAATTTTTTATAAATAAGAAAAATATTACTCACCTTCAAATAAATTTATCCCCTTCAAAATAATCGCCAATGGAGTCTATACAATTTTTCCAAAGTTTCTTTAAGTCATCGAAAAACACTGTCTATAGGCGTTGGAACTAACCGTTCGCAAAATACGCGTAACATTTGATTTAATATCCGAGGCGTTTTTAAATCTCTGTTCTTTCATGGCTATCTTAAGCATCGGAAAAAGGAAAAAATCAGCTGGCGATAAATCGGGAGAATAGTGTGGGTGATTTATCACTGTAATTGAATGCTTAGCAAGATACTGTTGTATAGATATTGCTGTATGGGGCCTATCATTATCGTGCAAAAGAAACCATTGCCCAGAATCAAACAGTCCCTTCCTAACTCGCCTTATCCCATTTCTTAATCGTAAAAGCACCTCCTTGTAAAAATATTGATTAATTGTTTGATTTTCAGGAACAAATTCGTGGTGAATAAGTCCTTTGTAATAAAAAAATGCAAAATTCATGAAAGGACAGAGATTTGAAAACGTCTCGTCTATTAAATCAAATGTTACGCGTATTTTGAGAACGGTTAGTTCCAACGCCTATAAACAGTGTTTCGATGACTTGAAGAAACGTCGGAGAAATTGTATAGACTCCTTTGGCGATTATTTTGAAGGAGATAAATTTATTTGAAGGTGAGTAATATTTTTTTTATTTATAAAAATTTGTCCGGTTACTGGGCTCACCTTGTATCTAAATGAAAATTATGATGAAAGAAAATTTCCGCAACCTAATATGAGTAATCGTAAGCAATGAAAGATAGAAGTGGCCAACGTGGCAAATAAACCAGAAGTTACAATATTCAATAATAAAACGAGTCGCGAACTGTATAGGGTAGGTGGGGGCAAAGGTTCGCATGGGGCAAAGGTTCGCACATACATTTTAAAATGACCGGGAAGAGTTTTAGGAAGAATAGGGTAGGCAGTGCATTCCTCTACTTCCAGTCAGTTGCCTCGTAAAAAATGTTGGAGTTAAGACCCCCTATTGCAGAGAAAATTAGGTAAGTTTATTTTCGTCTCTTTTAATGTAATTTTTTGCAACTTTTGAGTAATTTTGAGCATCACTCAAACTCACGAACTGTTTTGGGCTTATTTTCGCATGTTAGGGTGGTAAATAACCTTTCAAATCCTACCTTAAGTTTTCGGTTAACTCAAATACAGTGGCGTCCATTCTGCAGAAACAGAACCAGTACGAAATGGGGTAAAGGTTTGCAGGAGTCATGGGGTAAAGGTTCGCAGTGCAAACCTTTGCCCCATCTGCAAACCTTTGCCGCTCTAACTATTAACATTTGTTTCATGTCCTCTTTTCATTAGGAATACTTATTAACAACGTCTTTTATTATTAATGGGAATTCACATTTTTGTAATTTGAAAAAAAATTATGGTTTTTGATAAAAACTGCCTGTTTTTAATCAGAAATTTTTTTGTAAAATGCTTGAAAATCTATAAATTAAAAATAAAATAAATTAGTACAACACAAAAATAAAATAGCTCTGAACAAAGACCTATTTTACAAGATAAAGGAATTAAATGTTTTTACAAGATATTATAAGCTTCGAAGGTCTGGTTAGGGAAAAAAACTCTAAATGAGTAATTTCCAGATTTGCAAGTCTTTGAAAAGCTCCTTGCGTCACAATTTTTGACGAAATTTTATAAAATTTATTACAAAGACTCCTCTTATACATTAAAATAAAGTTATGTATCCATTTCAGGTTTAGACATCATTCAGATTATCAAAGTTTAACTTAAGCGTGGAAAAGTACAAAAATTTCACGAGAATTCAGAGTACAAGCATAAAAATATTTCCTAAAAATTAATTATTCAACGAAAGCACAAATCAAAAAATAACCCTGATCAAAATGTATAAGCAATCTAAATGCAAAATTAAGGATAAGGTTAAAAATTGGATCGCAAGGAGCATTTTAAAAAACATAATAAAAATTTCAATTTTTTAAATATAAAAAATAAAATTTTAAATATTTATAAAATTTTATAAGGTGTTTGAAATAGTTTTACTTTAATGAATATTTATGCCCAATTTCATATCTCTGAGGTAAAATTTCAAAAATTGCTTTGTAATGTCCCCCATCCCCTTAATTTGCTTAATTTTTACGGGTTTTAAAAGAATGAGTAAAGCCTAAGATATAATATAACGATAGTGTTAATAGTTGATATTTTAATTGGAAGTTATTTAGTTTAAGAAAAAAATTATTGAGATTAACCCCTTTACATTTTGTGAATTTCTTTGTTAGATTCAACTTTCTGTGTTAATAGTTGATATTTCATTTTGAAGTTATTTAGTTTAAGAAAAAAATTATTGAGATTAACCTGTACAATTTGTGATTTTCTATATATGCAACACCTTTAAAAAGATTACAAAATGTGAAATAAAATTATTTAGACAACTCTTTTTGTGATTTTCGATGCCTATCCAGTAAGAAACTAACGAGTGGGGTAAAGGTTTGCAGTGCGAACCTTTGCCCCACCGATTGGGGCAAAGGTTCGCAAACAGGTCTTTTGGTAAAATTAAAAATTCGGTGACTAAATATTTCGGGAAAAAATTCATTATTTTATAGAAGGTAGAGGGGATACCCAACTACAATACAAGTGACTTTTTGGGGCGATAGGATCTAACGGAGGCCTGTAAGAAACCCAAAACTCAAAACTGCAAACCTTTGCCCCCACCTACCCTATAATCATCAGCCTTTAGAAATATAACAATCAGTGTTTTCTAATTTTTCTTTGATTTTTTTCTTTCTTCCAAATACTAAAAAATACCTTTTAACGAGTTTGACTGCAATGACTTAAAGCCAAGCGCGGTCACCGTATTTACGTCAAGAAAGACTTTCAATAAATTTCTGTGCGGTCATTCGGGTAATATTATATTATAAAAAAAATAAAACTCTACCAAGTTTACTTTTAATAAAATCATGAATACCCTGTTCACTAACTTAATCAGTTGTCTTTTGTAAAGAGCACTCATCTTCAATGGTCTAAGCATGTTATTCCTGGCATTAGGATTAACAAGCTGATTATGTAACTAGGGGCGTAGATATGGAGAGGACCAGAGAGGAGGCTTTTAAATTTAGGTCCTTGATATATAATCACAGTGTATCAATCGATAACGGCCCTTGTTTATGTTTCCATCAGAAAATGTAACTCCCCTCTTCCATAATGATAATAATAATAATAATAATAATAATAATAATAAAACCAATGTGTTACATTACTGCATATTGGCTACATCTGGACTACATTTGCTTCAATCGAATAAAAGATCCGTCCTCAAAGAAATCAATATTAATTCTCTATGTAATAATTCTCGAGTAAAACACATCGTTATACTCAGAAATAGCTCAACTGGCGCCCTGATAGCAAGTTGATACATTGAGAGGTAAGTTGCAATTTAGGTTTACAAAGCATAAATCAAACTTGCTGATAACTATGTTCTTTATGAATATGCTTACAGTCATTCCAATATAGATGTAAGATGTCTGGTACAATACGTCCCTGTAATTTAGAATCCCTCTAATTTTTTGCCATGTGCGCATTATAAAATTATATTACACATGTACAATTATCATTCAAACTTTTAGTGCCCCCTCGAGACATTTTAATACCAGTTCTTCGGTTTTACGCACGGATAAAGAAAATTTCTAGGATAACACAAGCAAACTCATTACATATGTATCTATACATATTGAAGCAAAAAACCAAGACAAGAAGGTTAATGAGAATATCACAGATTAACTGATTAATGATCTCCTTGCCAACAGTGCCGACACTATCATTAAACGACGTATTTAGTATTATTAAATTTAAAGACTTTAACACCTGCTATCCTAAATTAACATTTGAAAAAATTGTTAATCATGCGAGTAAATATACTGCTCGGAAGGTATTGGGATCAAACATATTCAAGCTTTAGAAATAGTGTTGGTAAAAATAACTATTCTGATAGTTTTATCTGCAACATAATTAGTAGTTTTAAGATTTACAGACAATTACTGCTAACATATTGTTATAAAATTCATTACATCATAAGTAAATATTGTTATAAATAGCTTGAAATATACAGTTTATTTAATAGATGATATGGTAACTAAATTAAACTAATTTTAATGAGTAAATAGCAATATAATATTAATAAGAAAAACAATAAAGTTTTCAATAAGCTTAAAATTAGTATAATAATTTTAAGCTATTCAATATTTTAATTTAAATTAATTCAATAAATATTAATGCAGTGTGAAATATAATTGTAAAAAATAAAATCATATGTTATTATTAATTTTAATATAGCTGTTAATTTAAGCCTAAAATAAATTTTTTGAAAGTTTTTAATGTTATATTTGGGATATTTTAGAATTTTAGTTAAAATAAACTAATTTTAAAATGTTGTAAGTCTAAGATATGTTGAAGAATTTGAAGTATACAGTTTTTTCATCTTTTTAGGTTGATTTCTATAACTGTGTTCAGCGGGATCGGGCGGGAAGCATACTTGTAACCTGATTCTTTTGTTACTATTTGCTTTTGCCAGTGGATCGAGTTGAAAAACTTAAATAAATTATCTTAAAATAAACCTTAATTTTAGTGGAATATTGATATGAGCTATAATTTTCATAACCTACAAATAAATAATGGCTGATAGAAGATCTAGTCATTTCTAAATTTCTTCAAACTTTCTGTTTTTCAGCGTCATTTTGTCAGACTTTTCTGTCTTTCAGGGTCATTTTGTCAGACTTTTCTGTTTTTCAGGGTGTCGTCGGACAAAGTGTTACGAATTAATTGCAAATAATGTTGCTAGAATATCGATAAGAAAGGAAACAAATAAAAAAGGTCCTAGCTACTTGATAGTAAGAATACCTCATAAGTTTTTAAAAATAATTCCCATAGTTGAAAACATTGGGCACGGATTGCGTAATATGGTTACAGTCTAATCCTACGAAACTCGCTGAAACACAGCGTAAAAGATTATTTTCAGCTGGAAACTCTTTTTCAGCTCCACTCTGTTCTTGTGAATGATTCTTTCACCATTTCTGATAGCTTTACATTTAGTTCTAAAGGATATTAAGCTATGAAATTATTGTTTAATTCATGCAATGTCCATTATGTATTGTTATTCCGTAGAAATCTTCTAATCAAAACAATTTCCTATTTTTTCCACTCGAAAAAACCTAAAAACAAATTCATTCAGCAGATTATGTTTAAATATAGACTCTTTATCTCCGAATCAAGAGGAAAAAGAATCTTCGATAAAGATTAAATTCACCATTTTGCTGAGAAAAGCATGTTTGCGTTAAACAGCCGTCTAGTTGGCATATTTACGTCTCTGTACGTGTTTTCGTTTTTACAGCCATTTCATTTTATTTCTGAAATCGAGATTTATTTTGTCTGGTCTCTGGCAGATAACGATTCAAAACAAATTTCTCAACCATGAATAGCTTCCTTAGATGATAGCCAATTGCGTTGGTGGTATGCAAAATACCATTGCCATTTTATAAAAATATTTTCCTCAAATGATAGTTTAAGAGAAATAATTTTTCAAATGTTGAAATTAATAAATTCGTACTATGAAAGACCTATTAAAACTAGAATATTTCGAGTAAAATCGCAGTATTCCAATTTCTCTTTTCGCAACAGAAAAGAGAATTCAAACAAAACATTATACAGAAACTAATAATAATGCAACATATCACAACATTTAAATTTACATACTGAATAAATTATTGACATTATTATACATTGAAACTCTTTATTTGGATACCTATGCATGAATGGATGCGATATGAATATTTTAAATATCCTTTAAAGTCCCATGTACATTCACATACGTATGTACAAATTGAATTATCCCGGGTCTGGTGACAATTGTTATAAAGATTCCTTAAAAAACGACAGAGTCTTACACGTAATATCTGGTTTTTAGTCATCATAACACTATCATTAAAAGAAATATTTCTGTTAGGTATAGTGGGGATTTTTAAAAACGCTTTAGCAGTATAGCACATCAAAAGAAAAACTTGTAAGCAAATCTAAGCAGAAATTACGAAATAATTACAATGAACGTCAAATCGACGCAAAAAATCCTGACAATCATCTTTCTTGTTATGGCGAGAAATACTGTTAAACTGTCAAATTCAAAAGAACATCTCGCTGAAAATAAAAGCGTGAGTGTTAAAGGATGTGTAAGTTTAGAGGAATATACAGTTGGCTCTCTGTTTAACGACTGTCAAGGGACCGTGAAAAAATCGTCCTTAAGTCCTTCTAAATTAAGTCCTTAACTCCTTAAGTCCTTTTATTATTTTAAAAAAGAATTTTTACAGGGATTGTTCAATTAAAATTTGTGAAAAAATAACTTTTCCCATAACGTCGGAAAGGCCGGGACTGGGAAATATCGTCTTTAAATAGAGATCGTCGTTAAGTAGAGCGTCGTTAAACAGAGAGCCAACTGTATTAACAAGTTTACATAAATTGGCAGAACGATATACAGAAAAACAATTTATTTTAATTGAACAATGCTGTAAAAATCATTTTTTAAAATAAAAATTTAAAACCTTTAAATCTAGGTTAGATTAAAAGTCTTATATAACAATTATTCTTTATGTTTACAACAATAGCCTATTTTGCGGTTAAGATACTTTTCCCTTTTTTTTTCAATTGTTGTATTTCCACGAAAGTTAAACTTATAAAATATATATATCATGATGATACTTTTATTAAGATACTTTTGCATTTTAAAATTTTTGTTGCTCCAATTAAGTGAAACTTAAAAAATGTATTTAGCAAAATTTTGTATTTGATTAGAAATTTCTCCATATTTTTAATAATATAATTATAGAACATAAATTTTATAAAATTTAAATTTGATTATATTATAAAAGATTTTTATGTGCAATTATAACACTGATTATGCTTTTATAATAAAAGTAATTAATATTGCATAAGGAATATTCATCACATAAGTACGCTGATTATTTCGTGTATATCAAACAACTTTAAAACCTTTCACCTAACAAATAGATGCACAGCTGTCATATAGCAAAGACCGTCGTGGTTCCCCCGTACTTCACCCCCCCCCCCAAAAAAAAAGGTTTAAACTGCAAAATAAGAGCATCTCGAGAGTACCTAGGTCTTACGTGTCTTTGATAGTGGGGACTGAGACCAACTGGACAAAATATCTGAAATTAAGGTTAAATCAAATATTAAATAGCATAGGCATAAGCCACAACCTTTGGTTTATCAGTTTGTTAGAGCAAGAAGTTTTAACTATAGTTTGTAAACTCTAGCCTAACCATGTAAAATTTTGTTTATAAACTTTTGGAGAAAAATAATGTGATACAGCGAATGGTGTTCATTTACCACGTGGTGAAAATTATTTCTATTGGACTATTTTTGGTCCGGGCATAGAAAATTACACATTCAAAATATTATTACGAAAATTAAGGGGATAACAGGGAGGAAGTTATAAAGTTAATATAAAATATTGCATATCTGTCTTTTTGGGTATGGAACACGATCTGAGAGGAAAAGAATATGAGTCTGAGCTCATCCTGTGAGAACCCCATTCGAGGATAAAGGAGTTACATTCTTTTAAAAATCATAGAATGCTAGCAAAAAATTGGCATGGTCTTATTTCCTGATTTAATGACTCTTTAACGTGTGAAATATTATTTTCTTATTGAAGGATATCTATGACATTTGATGTTTTTTCTAATCCGACCAGAAATTTTATACAGTCGAACCCCGTTATAACGAACAAGGGACGAACGGTTTTGTTCGCTTTACCCGGTGGTTCGCTACATCCGAACCATTAAAAAAAATGCTAGAGTTCACAAAATGTATAACTCATTAGTTGCAATGTGTGTTCAAGAATGATGTATTAAAAATGATAAAATCTATTAAAAATTATAATGAATTAATCGGATAAAATCGATTGCATTAAACTGACACAATACTAATTAAATTACGTATAATAGGATAAAGACGGGACCAAAATTTTCGTTCGTTATATACCGGGTTCGCCATAACGGGGCTCGACTGTATTAAAATACAGGGAGCAAAAACTTGCGTATCTACTGATTTGTGAGATACAAATATGATTACTGCTGCCATCTATAAAAGTGTTTACAAATTAAAACAGTTAGGATAATCACTAATAGAGGGCAGCACTAAAGAGATAAAGGAGGGGATTTCCCATGATAGTAGTAAACCGACAGAATCGTCACACTAAACATTACAGATTAGATAAAATATACTTTCAAAACAACCGTTTCCGAGAAAAAATTTCTTCATACGTCATAAAATACAGCCGTAAAGTTTAGTAAGAAATTGGATAGTTATTGATTGATCGATTCGAAAGGACATTCACAAGCTCCATGTTACGTTATGATAAATAAATACATAAATACAACTTTTCCGCATTAAGGATTTGAAAAAAAAAAAGAAAACTTAAAGATTTTTTTATATAAATTAAGTGTTATTCAAAATTTTTGAGAACATTCGACAATTATTAAAGCCATTTTTTATATAGAACAGTGCAAGGTGTAGGAATACATTATTGAGCTACTGATTAACAGTACATACGGGCGTGAGATCAGAATTCACTCTAATATATATCCTTATGCATTTAGAACAGAACATTTTAGCAAACATTTTAGCTTTTGTTTAACTTATGTAACGGAAAAAACAATATTTGACTAGTAATATTCGTTTTATGATTTAATTTACTTTTGATTACGGATTCATAAGAATGAAACAATACCTTTCATACTTGAGGAAAACTTGAAACAAATAATTAAAACTTAATTCATTGACAATATCTTTGACATCTTATGATTAATAAGCACACTTCTCAGAAATAATGTGACTTTTAATTTTATATTTTACGTAGATCTGTGATATCGTATCTGACCAATGCTAAAATGTCTCATAAGTGGAATATTTTTTCAAAATGTAATTTATCAAATTGTTTAAAATTTGAAACAATAAATGTTTAATTTTGTATGTACAGCTATTAACACGTTCAATACTTGACGCTGAACCCAATAGCTGATTTTTTTATAAATTTCTAAAAATACTCGCAGACCACAATTTTCTGGAGAAAAGCGGCACGCAGTTGTTGAAATCTTTCATTAAAATTAAGTTTTGGGATACATTACCTAAATACTACAGTGTAAGTTTCTGATAATAAGAACATGAAGGATAATTTTGCTATTTGTATTTTAAAATGTAAGAAAATATTTTAAATATAAAGGGGTAGAGTATTTATTTCTATAAAAAATTAACTATAAATTTTTCTTCATTAGAACTTTGCTTTTCATGAACATACCAGGCTGTCTTTTATCACTGTTTTTCATTTTTCTAGAACTGAGTAAAAATAATGCAAGACTTTTAAAGGCCTTTGTTGTAAAGGTGAACTTTAGTATAGTCATGGGTAGAGAGATTAACACCGAATCTCCTAGTACCCTCTGTTCAATAACTTAAATCTCTAGTTT